>OX456984.1:39935585-40535585 GCA_949752695.1 Melanostoma scalare
AGCTATAAAAAAGTTTCTATCTTGTAGTAGCTATTAACCTACTAAAAAGGTAGGTACAAAGGACCGTTCTAAAACTGAGTGCTCCAGTTCGTATTTTAAAATCCTCTGACAGAAAAAATTCCATTGATAAATTCCATTTTACAGTAGCCACCTAGGTATACCTAACCATCCCCGGTTTAACTATATCGATATTTTTCGACAGCAAAAATTTGTTTTCGGGGTTATACCTACCTAGTTTCGTCTTTGCAGTTATTGATCAGGTCACTGATCTACTTGAATATAAAAACAAAAGCTCTTCATGCAAAAAATGAAACAATTAAACCTATGTAGGTACCTATTTTACTGCACCCATAGGCCAGGCCAGGCCAATCGACCTACAACCAAAAACACATTTCTCATACACCTCAACTCAGGTTTTCCTCTCTCCACATCTAATATGACCCTCCCCCCACCTTACTGCAAAATAACTGTATACTCATAATACAGCTACTCGTCATCGAATTCCAAACATTCCACTAAACAACCAAACACATGAATGAATTCCCCATTCTTAATGCATAACAGGTGAATTGATACAAAAACAAAAAATGAAAACCAGAAAAAGGCGGCAAACAATACCAAAAGACGACGAAAAGTTTTATGTGATAACACACAAGTGCAGTATTATAAATCTCTTTGCGCATTTTCTTTTTCAACTCGTTCAGTTCAATGGACTGAGTGACGACGAGTGTTTTGAAAAACCGTCGTCGGCTACGTACCTACCAACCGAGCAACCAATCGAGGGAACTTATTTTTATTGATTACCTTCACATTTGCGAGGCCCTTGTTTTGTTTTTTTAATGTTTGATGATCAAACGAAACGAACCTGGGCGAATCTTTGATTCGTTATAATAGCTAGAAGGGTACCTTGGTACATGGGCACGACATCTTTGAACACTTTCAACCACCCTCACTGACGGATTGATTTGCCTAGCCATTAAGGAAACTGTGTGATAAGATCATGACAAACAATCCTCCGTTCTTGGAAATTGTTAAATAGTTGAATTTAACTGTACTCCGAGGTGGCGCGCATTCAATTCGCTGTTGTTTTATTCAAACAGGCTTGTTATACTTTTCAGTTATAGGTACTTACAAATACAAAACAAAATGAACGCGTTTTTCTTCATATCTTTCCTCTGGAATTTCTTAAAAATTCTAAGAAAAACACCACATGCTTCTCTACATCATACCAACTACCACACACACAACAAACACCGCCGTTTGGAAAACGCACAAAACACAGACGAACAGCACGACAGACAGACAAACACTTGTGCAGGTTTTGTCGTCCATTTCCTGTTTGCCTGTTCGTCATTCCTAGGTATATATGAATACGTATATATGTATAATTTTGTAAATCAGGGGGAAAAAACACAGAAAAGCAAAACGAAAGAAAAAAAAAAACATCCAAGAGAAGTCGTCAAATTAAGCAAAGGAACGCAAAAGCGTAGAAAACGATGCTACTGCGCGCAACGTTGGTCTTGGAATTGGAATGGGATTTTTTCTCTTCTACATATTTTTGATTCTGTACGTACGTTCAGACGGAGACGGTTCAAAGTCACCCTCTAATCAAGAAGAACACTGAGTACGGATGGCCAGCCAGCAGCCAGAACTCCAGTTACCAGTAGTAGCAGTAGAGATAATGAAAAAGGAAATCCATAAAATATGTGTGGAATGAGTATAGAACAGTTTTATAAAAAAAAGAGATGCGCAGAACGCAAACCGAAGCAGCAATGAAGAGATACACAATAAAACACCTAATCGCACAGACATTGTTTTGTTTCGTTTGATTGTGTATGTGTTATACGCTTTTTGTCGTCTCTTTTTTGGTTCAACGCCCTTGGTGTGGTGTGTCGTCGCTCGTCGACGACTTCTCTTGATACTTGATGGAGAAAAGGCTAAATAGAAAAGAAAAAAGAAATACATATTAAATGCCACAATGCGCATTGTTATTTTCTCCACATTGCGTTTGCGGTTAATGTCGCCGTTCAGTCGTTTTTGTGGAACGTGTATGTGGACCTGTGGACTGTGATTCAAATTTTTTGTATAGAGCATAGGCCCATTGGAGAGGCAGCAGGCAGTATTTTTGTCCTTCTCTCACATCAATTGGATTTTCGTTTTTGTTTTGTTTGAATGTCGTTTCTTTTTTTGGCGGGCGTTTTTTTCTTTTTTGAAGTTCTCGTCGGTTGTATCTCGTAACTTGTATCTCGGCCGTTCGAACATTGCGCTGTGCGTTGTGTGGATTTTGTCGGTGTTTTCTCTCCGTAGTGGATTGTGGTTTTGTTTGCTCCTCGGCATTGAGGAAAAGAATTTTTTTTTTAGTTAAAAAATTGTTTTTCACATTAATAAAATGCCATAACCGGGGCATGGTGGTGAAATAAAATTTTGTGTGATCATTGCGTCATTATAGTTTTGTTTTTCACTTTGTTCGTTTTCATTGAATTCCTTTTGATTCTTCAGTTAATTGGATTCTTTTGAGTTAATAAGTGCCTGATAATATTCTATGCTATCACAGAAGGGAGAATCAGAATACCTAGTAAAAAAAAATAATATTTTAAACAAATCCTCCATATGCGTATATATAGATTCAACAAAAAGGCGTGTAACCTGAAAGGCGAATAGAGCACGAACGGGTATGGAAAGAGGACCGATGGAAAGCAAGGGGAAATCGCGGCGGCGGCGGTGCCGCTGTTGGTTGTGTAGTGTGGTGTATTTTAATAGTAAAGAAGGTCCATTTTACGATATTATTGTGTGCTTGTGCTACGTACGTACCTATACTACTGTTGGCTTCTTAAAAAAAAGCAAATGAATAAAAAGGGAAAAAGAAGAAAAAAAAAAATGTATGAACCAGCTTCATTCGGAAATTCGAGTTGTATTTTCCATCCTCAAACATATTTCTGCTGCTTCTTCGCGTTCGCTAAAAGAATTTTTCATTTTTTTTTATTTTTATTAAAAAAAGAAACTTGCTAGCATTTTTCGCGTCTCTTTTTCGTTGGAATTTTGTTTTGATTGAAAAATATTTTTCTCACTGTTTGGTGTTGGGATTGTGTTTTTGTGTGTAAAACGGAAAAAGTGACGCGCCTGTTTCTACACACAGAGTTTTCCTTCTCTCATCACTGTGTGTGCAGCTCGAAAAAAGGACGCTTGTGATTTTTTCGCCGTCTTCTATTCTAATTAAATTCGAGGAAACAAACAAGAAAAAAAAGGAAATGGTGTAGAAAATTATGTAACAGTTATTCTAATCGAAATTTTTCGAGTTTGACAGAATTAAAAAAAAATGGAGTGAACCTATTTTTTGTTTCCCTTTTTTCGTGGAGTGTGAAGAATATCCGGTACGCTGCCGTTGATGAGATAGCTATTTTTTTTTTTAAATATTCATTCTACTACACGACGCAACTCTTTCAACGATCTGCTTTCCCAGTATACAAATTTTATGTATAATTCTTTTTTTCCCTGCTTCGCCTTGTGCAGAGTATAACAGTTTCGGTGTGTGTCTATAATGTATAGAAAGAGTTCAACAGTTTGGCGTGGTTCTTATAAAACATTGAACTTTATAAAATAAATGAGTAAAAATAAGCCGAGTCTCTGCTCTGGTAGTGAGATGTTTTGGAATGTTATTATAGTTGTTTCCTGTGTTGCCTAGATTACATTCTGGGGATGTTTGTGTCATTTTTTTCTCTAATTTTTTTTTATTTTCCTGTGGAAAGTACCTACCTACTACCTACGCCCTTTTCAACTATGTGCACTATGCGCTGTTTTAATTTTTTTTCATATATAATTTTAAGCCCCAACGTTGATATGATGATGATGAAAAAAAGGGGGAAGGTCTAATTTCATTCTTAAAATTAATTTTTCTTCTCCGCTTTGGGTGAATAGTAGGTAGGTATATATGATTCACCTACTACCTATATTTTTTAATCGTAATTTGGATATGAGTGAGAAAAAAAGCCTACGTAATTCAATTGTAATCAACAAACGTAAACACAAATTTGTGTGTGTAGGGGATACATTACTATCGCTCTGAAGTGTAATACCTGTTGTTTGAGTTGGTATTTTTTTTTGCATTGAAATTGGATTACATAAAAATGAAATAAGACAAATGTTGAACCAAAGCTTGCTTTCGAGGTCTGAAGGTCGTTTCGCGCATTTTTGTTGGAACTGGTTAAGAGGATCGTTAATGGTCTGCCTACTTGGTTGAATTTGTGTTCGTTGCTCGTTTGTATATGTATGTGTATGTACCTACATAAAAAAGAAACCCAAACTCAGTCATGAACTTTTTTTTTTCATCTCGTTGGAAAATAAAATCAAATGGAAGAAATATTTCTTAAAGAAGGGTGTTCTGGCAATGGGAAGTAGGTATTAAACCAATTCCAATAAATTTCCAGTTCGACAAAATTCCACTATTGAGTTATGTGTCACACAAAAATGTACAAAACACTGAATAAAATTGGTGTCAAACAGGTTTTGGTAGATTTTCCTGTGAAACCAAGATTGAGCGAATGGCCTTATTTTAAGATGTGAATTCCAAGAAAATTGCACAAAGAATGCTGATATGTAGCTGATAGGTCATGATGACTTCTCTGGGTTGTCTTTAGCGAATGATAGAATAACGCATTACCAGTTGAATTATGTAGCTTAAATTTTTCTAGTCAAGGTGAACTTATTTTTACTTTGGTTTTAAAGTTACTAATCAAATAGGTAATTTTTTTTTCGATTATAAAAAGTAGAGTTTGTTCGGACAAACTGAATACTGAAAAAATTGAACTGTTTATGTGTACTTATGTTCAAAAATCATTTAAACTGCCATCTATACAATCATTACTGCCACACTTCGTAAGAGACACGCTTGTTGTGCTTGTTTCCTTAAAAAGCTACATTTTATCGCTACATTTTATTGCATACTTAAAGGGGCAGTATCTTCCAATTGATATCACTAGCTGAAAACGCATCACTCAGGAAGAAGCATTTCAAGGACCTTCAATTCTATCCGAATTCAAACGTGTCAGTTAGAAAGCGCTTTTCACGGCACTTTAATTTACTCTTGAAAGACTTACTACCTAGTTTCTCGAGTAAGGCGACGAAAAGAGCAAAAATAGGAGGATGCTCCTTTACCTTGGTAGTAACTTAAACTTAAAGTTTTTAACTTCAACAATGAATTGTTTTCTCAGTACTCTCGTGTTGCTTTCAAATGATCCAAAATGTTAAAAACAGACGAATTCAGAAGTGCTTTTAAATCAATTCAGTAAAGTGTTCGTCTGGGCAAGAAAAAACTTGTTAAAAAAAAACAGACAACATATTATTAGGTGACATTAGCCGTGTTTTATTAGGAATTTTATAGTCATCTTCACTAATACGCTCAATAAAACGCTGTACTCACTAATGTAACTTTATTCCATTAACTCCATTTACCAGCAATTCCTGTTGTTCACTTCTGAACACTGACTTATTTTTGTTCACTAATCGTTGGTGTTTTCCCATGTGCGATGTTTTTCGATGTTTTGCAAACGTGAGTATATAGATTCCCAATAAAACACGGCTATTTTTTAAATACTCTTCCCACTCCCTTATTTCGAAAAGTTCCTTTTGCCAGAACAAATTCAATAGTCTTTTTAGGAATTAAAATATTAAAGAAATATTCCTCTAAAAAATTGTCTGTTCATTCCGACTTAGCGTATTGTAGTTTTATTGGACACATGCTTTTGAAAAGAAAAACTTTTCGATCATTTATTTTTGGATGAAATTTAGTTTGGACAAAACTAACAAGTTGTAATGTTTTTATATTTTGTAAATGAACAATTTCTTAATTCTTAACGAAACGCTCATTTATTAATAGAAAAAACTAAAAATTTATAATAATATTAATTTTCGTACGTTGTATTGCTGTTATTATATGTATTTTATTTAAAACTATTAATGCTTGTTAAACCTTTTTTTATATTTTTTTTTTATTTCATAACTCAACCTATGAAAGTATGTAGAAGGATAAAATTATAGAAAACTCATAAAAAATCAAATCATAATCTTCCTTCACTTATTTTTCATTGAGATGTTTTGTTTTTTATGCTATTTCATTATCACACATCAAACTACTCGCATATATGTTTCTAATTTGTGTTTTGTGATGTTATCTTCTTCCTTAGTTCTTCGATTAAATTTCTAGCAAAGCGCATTAGTGCAACATTTCAAAGAAAATACCTACACTTTTTCATACCTTCTAAGCACATTGTTAGCTAATATTTTAATCTCTGCCGTTTCTTTGGTGTCCGAAATCTTATCTTTGCCTTAATTCTGAAAATACAAAAGCTTATAATAAGTGCCTTATTTAAAAAAAAATTCTGTTTCTTATTCACTTTTCGATTAAAACAAATTCTTTTTCGTTTTGATAAAAAAAATTTAAATCAAACGCATTTTTGGCAACCTATTGCATCTATCTATCTTCAATTTTATTGGCACCATCTTAGAGGCGCCATTTTACCAATAAAGCGATAAGGCTCTTGACCGTTGATGTCACACACTTCCATTCAAAAAAATTGAACGATGGCGATGTGTAGAAAGTGAACAAAATATAACATGTACCTTGAACGTTTATATTTTTGTTCATTGCACTCTTGAAAATATTGTTGTTTACAAAATGAATTATCAAAAAAAAAAAAAAAATTAATAAACGGACGACAAACATGAATGGGAATACCACGAAATCTCAATCAATATTTCGTGAGTTTCATTAAATCAACATCGATACGGGGAAGAAGATCTCAATGAAACGAGCAAGATTAATTTATGTACTTAGCTTAGCTTCTGATTTTTTTCTTTTATTTTTTTTTATATGTATACATTTGTGTTGTGAACTGAGTGAGGGATTATCATATTTCATCTCTCTGCTTCTTGATAATATATTTTTTTTTTGTTAAATACGTTGTGCGTTATTAAGTCATTGACATACTGACATTGCTAACTTTTCGAACTTACGTTTGTAATGAGACACGTCTTACGATCGATCTTCATTCAATTGTAAAGAGAAAAAGAGAGAAGCAAAGGAAGCCGAGAGACATTGAAAATTGTCACATTCTTCAGAGTGGCTGCGACATGGTATAATTTGTATTTGAAACGCATATCACAGCCAGCTTTGAGGAGCGAGACGATTTTTCGTAACTCAACTGTATGAGAGACTAACAAATATTAAAAAAAAAACACGATCTAATCAACTGGTTTTGATCTTCTTTTTTTTAGAATCAATATAAATTAGTTGGTTGTCAAAGCCTCACAAAGTGACTGTGAAATGGTTATCGTTAGAACACATATCACAGCCAGCTTTGATGAGCTTGGTTGATCAAATACCTCTGCAATTACTATAATGTGAAATATCTATTTTCCAGGTCAGTGAAATGACTCCGAACAATGTTGCTTATCTAAGCCTCATCAAGTGGTTGTGATATGGATATCTAACGCATATCACAGCCAGCTTTGATGAGCTAGGATAACCAATGGAATACAACTGTTAAAAATTTTGATTTTCTCTTAAAAGCACATATAATTTTAAGGATAACTCGAAATTTTAAGTTCACTGTTGTGCCATATATGCATATGTATTTTTTCTTTTTTTTTTTTTTGTAGGCAGCTCTTGATATGAAAAGGAGAATTAAACGAGCTGTGCTTACCAGAAGTAGCTGTTGTTGTTTTTGTGATGGTATTGTTAATATAGTTTAGAAAATCAAATGAATAATATATACGCAACCTCTTTGTTATACATGTCTAAAAGGCAAATAAAATTTGAAGTAAATATTTGAAGTCCGCATTTTCATTTTCTTATATTATCCGAAAACAAATTAGTTCTTAGTGTGAAGCCAGCTCATTCTATGGATCGGTTGTGATTTTCTGACTATGAAGAATAGGAAAGGAGCTTTAAGTCAACCTATGATGAACCATGATTTTCGTTTTTCGCTGAACAGTTTGATGATAATGGATTCTTAATCGTGCAGAGCTGTCAAGGACCTACGCTAACTTGGTGGATTGAACAAGTGAAAGGATCAGTACATCTTTTAATATTTTAAGTAAACAAAAACTCATCCCAGTTTAAAGCTTTTGACAATCTTCCTAATGGTAACATAGTTAAATCATATAAAGCATATTTAAACACCAGAAACAAAAAATCTTAACATTTTTTAATTAACTTGTAAAAATGTGATTAAATAAAAAATGAAAATAGAGTAAATAGTTACAAAGTTTAAATATTTGAATAGATTTCATAAAAAAGAAATGAAATTTACATCTGTTAAATTTTTTGTTAAATTTTTATTTTTATTACTATTTCTGTATGAATCTTTTGTAATGGAAAACAACTTTGCAAGTATTGAAAACAAACTTATAGATTTTATGTTCAAGTGGATTCCGTCAACGCTAACTCACACACGGGGAAGAGCAAGCGGAGGGTGTTACTTTGGAGTTAAGAAAAAGCTGAAAAATTTAAAATGTAAGTTTTGCATCCATAACGATATAAGGTTCGTTGATTTGGAAATCACCAGTAAATGCCTTTGGATACTGCCTTTATATCTTAATTGTAACAATTGGGAGGATGACTTCAAAAAACTAGTTGAGATAATAAATTATAAGGGATCTTCAAACGTTTTGCTGATTGGGGATTTGAATTAGAACGCCTAACTACGTTCTTATGTTAGAAACCGGACTGCCACCTCTATTCGTAAAAACTCTGAAGATTCAAGCCGATTATTTACTGACCGTCTTCAATGGTCAAGTCTTGCGGAAGGATGCAATACAAATTTTGATTTAAACGTTCTAAATATATCAAACAATAAAACTCTCCTGTATGACGTTATAGCAGAGGTTGATGAAAAATGTAGAGCAGAATATGCAGCTGAAGCTTCTGGGTCGTTATTCAGGACAACGTACAGTAGGCTGCACCATAATCTTGCAGAGAGAAACTACTTCTGTGACTAACAAGATAAATGTGATCGCTACAATGGTCAAGCTTCGGAGCGAATTACTCAATTTGAATTTTATACCACACAGACCCGATTTACCACTGGAGTGCAGTATATGCAACTTAGCGGAAAGAGAAGACGTAATCCATTTCCTCGGACGGTGTCCAACTTTGAGAGAAACTAGAAGAAGCATTCTCGGAAGTGACTTTTTGACAAAGGAACAAGTTACTAGTAGGCTTAATGAGATGAATATTGTCAAACTATATGATTATTGCAAAATTGCGTTACGATATAGAGCAAGAGTAATAAATGAAGACTTTTTTGATTCAACATACAGTAACTTACTAATATTCTCAAGTTATATATACATACAATATTCTTTTTTTTATTATTAATTGTGATATCTTATTACCGTAATTGAATTAATGTTTATTGTCAGTTTGGCAGACGGCAAATGCCATGCTATATGATTTTCTGTATATATGAATATGTAAAAACTGTTGGTCATTTATAATTTAATATATGTAAATCAAATCAATCAATCAGTCAACTAATTATTTGTCGATTTTTCGACGATTTTTGAATTAAATCGCACGTATATATTTATACCGTTATATATTTCTATATCATATTCTTCAAAATAACTAATTTTAGAAAAAGCAGTATGAATGGATTCTGCTTGTTTTTATTTTATTTATTCTTTTTCTTTACTAAGAGAAGAACTTTGAATCAAACATCATCCAGAGGAAGTATGCCCGCTCCTACTTCGTGTTATGATGACGAGAATCACACCACTTCATCTAAAATCTGATGAGATGCTTGAAAGAAGAAACATTACAAAGTTTGTATGCGACTAACAACGAGGCTGTTATAGGCATATACCTTGAAGTGCGGTGAATAGCTAGACAGAACAAAGACCATAGAAAATCCTATTTTTGGAAAATATCATATGGCTTCCCAGGCCTTACAGACTAGCTTCAAGACTCAAATGATTACTTGAACGACCTTATAGAAAAACTCGTCCAAAACGTCCACAAAAAGGCCAAGACACCGAAAAGAGCAATATAGCGACTGGATGAAGAAAATTCGGCACGACACAAAAGCAACAATCGCAGGAGTTCAAGCATGATTGGCTTTATAATGCCCATCGTCAAAATGGATTGTCACCGAAACTTTAGCAAAACTGGGAAAACATACTGTTGTAACGACGATCAATAACGTTTGTTTACCGCATCCAAAGAAGAGTAAGAGGCAAGTTAGAAGAAGTTCATTGACTGCATCGTTATGGAGGTCGTGGGCGATCTTCTGCAAAATGGATTTATGGGACAAACATCGAAAAATCTTTAGAAGCGATCAGTGTAAATTACAGCACATGAATATTATGTGTTCAGGTAATGCGCCCAGAAATAGGCTCAAGAATGAAAAGTAATTGGAATAATTTCGAAATTGTATATGATCCTCCGAGTTGTGTGTGGTTCTCGATTGTTCTAGTCTAGAAAATTTGATATTGGCGTTCTGTTTTCTATATAAAGCCGCAGCCAGAGTTATTTGATTTTTGTTGTAAGATTGTGCTGTAAAGGTTGGACAAGTAAAAGCCAAATTTGTATTTTGGGAGTTGTTGGATAAGCGATTTTGTATAAGAATTAGAAAAGTCTTGAAATAAAAGTTGAAATTAAAATCTATTTTTCATACCCAGCGGATCGTTTCATTATTGTCCTTGTCAATTAATGCATTTTCTTGCTTGTGCTAAGCGTTGAAAAACCCTTTTGATTGGCACCATGTGACCTTTTTGAATTTTCTGCGTTCAATGAAGCTCATGATCATCTCGTTTAACTTATAAATTCAATTTAAATTGAATTATCACTGTCCGATAGTTTTCAAAAATGTTCATAACTGCAAATAAGCATTCCATTCACAACTGATCAAAAATTTTGATGGTGGTTATCGTTAATACCAGTTGACCAATTTCATTGATAAAAGAACAAAATTATCAAGTCTCTTATTGACAACTAATATAAAATACTTCCAAATCATTTTGGTTTTTGGTTCTTGTTACAGTTTCTAAATGATCAAGTATGTATTTTATCCATATGAGATATGACCTCCAGGGGCCCTACTCTGTAATTCATTTCGAAAGCAAAAATTTCCGAAAACGAATATTTTGTACTCTTTATTTCCGGATTCGAATCTGCCCTTTCGGAAAGGCAAATCCGAAAACGATTTTTTTCATTTCATTTATTTATTTTTTAACTTGTTTGTAATTTGCTTTGATATTATTTTTTTGCTTGATTTGACAGATAACTTGAGAAATTTTTCAAGACTTCGCAAATCTATTCCGTTAATGAAAATATTCAGCCATATGAGTTTCACGTGAACAGCTTTCCGCCCGGAACATTTTTGTTCGCCCGGAATTTGAAAAGCTATGAGTTTCACCTGAACAAAATTTCAGACCTACAATTTTGCCGCTTTTGTTGTTTACTTGTTCACCTCACAAAAATAAGTGAAATAAATTGCTCTTAACGTTTTCACATTTCACGGGGAAAAATAGCTCATAATGAGGGAAATTTTCCGAACATGGAAAATTTTTCCCCCGAAACTCATATAAGGGAAAAGTGAAATGGGATCTTTTTCGAAAGGAATGATTTCACGTGAAACTCATAATAAGGCTGATTAACAAGTACTTTTTTTCGATTCAAAAACGAAATACAGAGTACGAATTCATAATCGGATTGAAAATGACTTTCGAATAGACTTGCTTTTCGAAACGAAATACAGAGTAGGGCCCCAGTGCCCCTGTTTTGTAAGGTATCTTATTCAGCCTTATCGGGAATTCCTTGGGAAATATTTGGAAGAAGTTTTTTGCAAGGAAAAACACAATATTTCCCATACTAAATGCGTTTCCGAAAGGTATTTTTCCCTAGGAATTTTCCAATTCCCAATTTCGAAAAGAAGTTCCCGATACCAATTTTCCTGATTTGGGAAAAAATCCATGGAAAAAAAAGTTCCCGATAACCCTAATTGAAAAGTAATTGTAAGGTTTTTTAGCACCTAAAACTATGCAAAATCAATGAACAATTGGAAAAACAATCTCCAAGAAAAGATAATCGTTTGGTAAATATGTACACTGCAGGCTAAAAGTTTGATTCCAACGTAATCATTTGAATTCTTCCAACTGCTTTCGGCACCAACTAGTGAGTTTTGGTAAAGTCTCCCTTTCGTTAGGTGCGTTTTATTGCACGCTGATATACGCTAGTTCAAATCCTTGCGTGCTGAAAACAACAACAAAATAAGTTGATAGCGTGGATAAACATCTTTTAAAACGGATATAAACTGCAACCGCCGTATTAATAAACGCGGAATAGCTGGGCTAAGCCTTATTCCATGGATTAAGTGGAAAATGGTATAATGGTGGCTTTAATTAAATGGAAAATGGTATAATGGTAACTTAATCCATGGAATAAGTATTTCCCAGTTATTCCGCGTTTATTAATACGGCGGCAAGTGTTTCGGCTTCTTAGAATTTCCGTGAAGACTTTGAGCGATGAGTTGAGAAAAGCTATACCTCGATGGTTAGAGGGGTCCGTCTTATCTCCTTTTTTTGAATATCGGAAAAAGTATTGATTTTCTGAAAGTCTCCGGTGTTTTGCCTGTAGTGAATATATCTATGTACACTTTTGTGAGAAGTTTTAGATACTTCAATGTTGCGTATTTCCAGAATACATCCGGGATCCGGTCAGTACTGGGAGCTTTATTTTCTTTTATTTTAGCTACAACTGCTTTGACTTCAGAGATCACTATCTCTATCTAGAATTTAATTTTCGTCATATGCCCTAGCGTATTGGATTGGAAAAGCAACAACCTCCGGGTTCAATCGTTCTTCAAAATGATGTCGTAGTGTTTCTGTATCTGTAGTTTGTGTAGTGTTTTTATTACAAAAGGTCTTCCTTTTATATTTTGTATTCCGATCCAAAATTCCGAGGAGTTTTTGCAGTACGTCAGATGGTATAGATCAAGAAGCGCAAAAGATTTTTTCTGGGCATATTCCTTATCATACCAAGCCGAATTTATTTTAAGGGACTGGTATAGCATTTTCCACTTAATCCATGGAATAAGGCTTACAGCCCTATTATGGTTGTCAAATATCAATACGATACTTGATAAATTTGCTCGTCTATCAATGAAATTGGTTAAGTGGTATTACGGATAACAACCATCGGAACTTTTGATCAGTTGTGAATGAAATGCTTTTTTGCGATCTATTGTGAACGTCTCTGGTTGCTTGTTCGGTATTATGGTTATCAACATTTTTGATATCTATCAATTTTTCAGTCAATCGCAAATTCGTCGTTGATGAACATTTTTTTGATTTATTTTACTGGAATTGTGTAACCAATGCACCGGTACGTGCTTGACTAGCATAAGGACTATATCGTGAAGTGTTTTTTCTGTGCCGTATAGCAAAAATTCATTCCAAATTGAATTTTGAAGTTAAATGTGTTTAGTGTTCATTGAATGCAGGAAATTAAAATGGTCGCTTTGTACCTAGATGTGGGGTGTGTCAACGCTTAGTACGAGCACACTGTTCACAATGGAAGACAATTTATCAATTGACTTGCATAATACCGATTTATCAATTTATTGATAGAACTTATCGTGTATCAATTGATTGATAGTTGACAACCATAATAGGGCTGTTAACCCAGCTATTCCGCGTTTATAAATACGGCGGTTAGTGTTTTGGAGATGTGAGACCGCTGTTGATGTTATCACGCTCTGCTAAGTTTTCATCGTTGGCGAGTGCTCATGTAGACCGTGTGCTGTCTGTAATACTGCGATTGCCTGATATATTTAGGGAGAAGCGAATTGTCTGTTTGACAGTGTTGACTACCTGAATATGTCGTGGTTAGAGTTGTAATTAATGGCCTATGGTCAGAAAAAATTTTACTATCCAATACAAAATCACATAAATTGCAGATCAAATCAGTGGACACGATAAGATAGTCGATAACAGACTCACCTAGGTTTCTGATAAAAGAAAGTAAGTTTACCTTCTTCGTCCCCATTTTTAGTACCATTCACTATGGCCAATTCGAAAGAACTTCCCATTGATTTTCCCCTTGCGTTGATTTGTGCGTCTTTAGATTTTCTTGGAACAGGACGACTTCCAAAAGATACACAAGGAGGTCTTTAAAATACAAAAGTAAAGAAATCTTGATCCAAGTCTACAACATAAAACACAGTTTTCAAATCTGATTGCATATTATTACATATTTTGAGTAAAGAGATAATAGTTTTCGCAGCTAAGGTCTTTCTTATATGTACTTCTGTGAGTAGTTCTTTTTACTTGCTAAACAATATTCAATAAATCATTTAAAATAGTTCCAAAGTTTTCTTATCGCAACAACTAAAGGCCCATAGATAGTAATTATTAGACCCACTATAGTCGCTATTTTAAGGATGATGGCCATATTTCCGAATGAAATAGCTTCCATGGGAGATACTTCGATGAAAATGTATGTATCGAAACCGTAAACCAAACATACAATAGCAATAGTGTAGGTGACAATTCCTAAGACACCATGAATAGTCTTGTTGAAAAGTGGCTTTACCCAGTCTTTCATCTTTGCCGAATAAAGTGCACTAAGTCCGAGGAGTAAACTAATTAAACATAGAACAAGTGTTGCTAGACCTTTTACAAAAACCATCAATAGCTGAATTCAATAAAAACAAAGTAAAAAATACCAAGCTTTCCATGGAGGGTTGTAAAATGAACTTCATCTATGGTCATTCGAACAATTATCCCAGCAATGCCCAGAATAGATCCAGTCAACTGCAGAGCTATATGGCACCCGATCTTCCCATTTCGGAACCAACCTTGTATTGATGAATTGCCTTTGTAGTAACTCAAGAGTCCTTCTGCCATTAGAAAATTAAACTACCAGGAAAACAAGTTGATCTCTTATGTACCCAATTTGATAAGCTATTAGTACTTACTCCAATTGTGCATAATAATGCATGCCAAGGCAAATCATTGTCAAAACTAAGCCTTTGGAGGCATAACCAAGTTACATAGATTGTGACAAAACCGATGAGCATTCGATGGAAAATTCCTAGGAAAAATTCAACTCTCTGTGAGGTAGTAATGTCACCCATTGTTTGAAATTTAGCTTTTCATTTAACGAACGTTTGAACACAACTAAAGCTTGGTGCTTGGTGGGTTTTCGTTTTTTTTTCTAAAGTTCTGATAAATTCGGTTCCTTTGAATTTAGAGCAAGATGATGGGTAACTTGATTGTTATCAAGTACATTTTTTGTTTCAACGCACGTGGGGGTAAATACCCGGTTAATGTTTGTTTAGTTGGAGTGTTTGTTTCAACTAAGTTGAACTTTGGCAAAGATTTCAAATAGTCACCCGACAAACATACTACAAGGCACTTGTAAAACGAATGAACATGCCTTTGAAGGTAAATGTA
This sequence comes from Melanostoma scalare, assembly GCA_949752695.1. Lineage (NCBI taxonomy): Eukaryota > Metazoa > Arthropoda > Insecta > Diptera > Syrphidae > Melanostoma > Melanostoma scalare. Next base: position 39,951,036 of record OX456984.1, read on the forward strand.
ATTGACTTTGATTGAAGAGTGAAAAAAGGAGCACATACAAAGTAAGAACTTTAAAGTGATTAGGGAATGAGAAGATGTGAAGTACGTACTTTCAAAACTTGATGCATCGAGCTCATAAAATTCCAAAATAATGTTGACAGTAAAACAAATAACTTAAAATAAATGTCAAACTTAGAAGAAATGAAGCAATTAGGAAAAATGAGGCACTTATCACATTCGGTTATGATAGGCTCTTAGGCTTAGGCTTTTTTCAGGTTTCATATTAGGTTTGTTCGTTGAAGCCCTGGGGTCGCCCTGTGGTCGTGACAAAGTGTTTTTGAAAAACCTAACTGCTCCATGAATACAAAACTGAGTGTTTTTGAGCCCTGGGTCTGCCCTCAACTCACCCTAGGTTTTTGCTGGGGCGTGTTTAGGTAATGAACAGGGCTGTAAAATGGCATGTAGTTTTGTTCAAATGAGAGCGAAGTGTGGTTATTTTGTGGTTTAGTGTGTTTCGAGGTAGTCAAGGAAACCTGGGTGAACCCGAGCAAAGTTCAACGAACGATATGTGAAAATTTTACTGACTTTTCTGGGATTGGTCAAATTGTAGTTTTCCGCGGTCATATCGTTTCACAGCGTTAGTTCGAGCGATTCTTGCGCAGAAAATCCTCATTTGTATAACCTTGGCTACAACAAGGTAGTGGTCCCAGTCAAAGTTGATTCATTGGAAAGTTCGACCATGTACCCAGAAGAGTTTCTTGCGTCGTTCGCAACATTGTCAATTAGTTTCCTTAAGGTGAGAAAAATTCGAAGCAACTGGCAAGTACACGTATTTGTATGAACCTTATCAGTGGTGCCCGTGGCGTAATGGTAAGCATGTCTGCTTCTTCAGCGGGACGTTCGTAGTTCGAATCCCAACAGAAAACAAAAATGTTTTTCGACGAGCCACGGGTATCGCCCTTCGCGAAGAATTGGCAAGCTCTCCGATAGTAAACTAATTGCCATGAAAAGCGCTTTCTCGATTAGTCGTTCGGAATCGGCAGAAAATTGAAGGTCCTTTCCATTCCCTTATATGTCATGGTTGTGAGAAATGCGCTAGGGCTCCCCGCTCTGTTGCGCCACTCTGTTTATTTATTTTTGTTTTCAAAGATTTCGCAAATACTTGGAAGGGCCACAAAACAAAGCCTACATTGCGTAACTTTTAAAAAGACTATCGCCAAACAATATACTGTCAATAACATCGTCAAAAGATTGCTTCAGGTTACTTCATTTTTAGGTGTGTATTTTCGGTGAATTTTACAGTTTTTTTTAAAACATATTCAATACGTTCAATATTGTTTGGGGATCGTTTTGAATGTTATGGTATGAAGGCCCAGAATTTCCAGGTTGCGACTGTAAGTTTTTTTTCTTAATCAATATTTAGCAAAATATTCTACAAGCTTCATTGTAGAATTTTAATTAGTTAGCTTCACAGGCATTAAATTACTCCATCAAATTCATGCATTTGTACAAAAGAGACTTTAACGGTCCTAAACAAGTTAACACCAATGACAGCAAAGTAATCACTTCCATTGTGTATCGAAAGTCGGGCGTTACGTCCAACTCAAAAGACCAAGATTGATATCCATAGTATTGGGCTACAAGGGCAACAGCCAAAGTTCCAATGCCCAGTAAATTATGAACGGATTTGTTCAACAAAGGTGAAATAATGCATTTTAAACTTCTCGGGAACAATGCACTCAATCCTGATATCATACTCACTGCGCAAAGAATCAGTGCTGAGAAGCCTAATGGAAAAATATGAATTTCATTATGTTCTCTTTAGACTTAGGGTTAGGACACCACTTACCTAATTTCCCATGAATAGTTACAAAATGGACATCCATTTTGCACATTTCAACAATACCACCAGCTATCCCGATACATCCACCTAGGGCCTGTAACACCCAATGAATCGTTGTTCTTGATTTTCGTTTGTACGAAAAAAGGAACGTGTTGCCATTGTAATGAGTCATCAGACCCTCTGTCATAAGGAAAGAAAACTGAAGTGAAAATTGAAACAAAATCATTCAGTGGTCTTATTTTTCAAATGTAAACTCACTCCTATGGTGCATAGCCACGCATGCAAGGCGATTCCTTTTAATCCCACTCGCAAACACCACCAACTGAGGTAGATAGTCACAAATCCAATAAGAAATTGATTAACTGCGTTCACTAACAACTCTAATCTAGTCCACAGGCTCCTTTGAGGACTTAGTTCTATATCTACTGTAATTTTTTCCGACTCCATGTAAAAGTTTCTATTTTCAAAATCTAGAATTGGGGACCCGTTGCGTGACTGTCGTCTACCTGCAGACTTGTAAACGTTTAAACTAAATTTTGCAACTTCTGGTAGGATTTATTTCAATATTCAGCGGGGACTAATTCTTATTGTCAGTTGTTATCATATTATTTTGAAGAAGATAAAACCACGGACAGCACGATTGATTGAGTATGTACCTATGAAAAGTGGGAAGCTTATATCGATTGAAAGAGAAAGTATCTACTCATAGTTGTAACTTTGATAATAACCAGTTGTCGGGTATTAGATAATATAAAAAGTTCAAAAATTAAGTTTGGGTAAACAATAGGCTTGTAGCGCCTGTGTTGTATTTGTGTTCTGTTGACTCTTCTGTTTCCTTTTGAAAACTTGTCTTCTAGTTGTTGAAGTGTAGGTTTCAATTACTAATCAACCAAAAGATATTCAAGATTCATTTTGCTTGAGTTGCTATGACTCAGAAACGTTTCCAAGAACTTTGGCGTAGTATGCTTTAAATATCCAAAGACCATAGAGTTAGTTATTGAGTTAAAATGAATATTTGGGATAAAATGTTTCTTAAACCGAAAGCATTTAATTAAAGAACAGGCTTTTTCCATATTGTCAAGAGAATATTTTTGTTTTTAAAGGTATGTCCACACCAAAGAAACATTTTTGAAACATTTCAGAAACATTTCAGAAACATTCCAAAAACATTTCAGAAACGTTTCAGAAACAAAAAAACATTTCTTCTTCTTCTTTTTTATAAAGTTGTTTTGGTCTGGACGCATCGTGAAACATTTCTGAAATGTTTTTTGTTTCCTATTCTAAATGGAACACTTTCTTTGTTTTTCTGAAACATTTGCGAATGAAGAGAGTGGAAGTGCGAAATGGTTTCCTTTTGTAATAGTAAAAATGTCGCGAAAAAATTTTACTCGATCATAGAGGTTCTCTACCTCAACATTGTATTGGGATCTCATTTTGCCTACTTATATAATTCGTGTTTTAACTTTGGAGAAATACAAATTCTTTTTCGCTAATCTTATTGTTTAACATTGCCCTAAAATTTTAAGACGATGTGAGTAAAACACTTGAATTTATTGTCTTCCTCATCTCCGGCCTTCAAACTTTAACTTTAATCGTGTTTTTCTCCAAACTACTTTTTAAAGTCTGTGTTTATTGTCATTTAAAAATTACTGGGCCAATTTATTTCAAGAATTGTATACATTTCTAGATATGAAATACATCCCCAAACGTTTAGTTTTTTTTTTTTTTTATATTAAGGATGTTTCCTACCCACAAGTGGTTTTTGGTGGAAAATAACAGTTTACACTTTTGATGGCCACCAAAAGTTTTTTAATGAAAGGAAAAATTATAGGAGAGCATTGGGAAAGATTCGATAGGTAATAATTTAAAGAAGTTTTAATGGTTTCTCATTTTTTGGGCCCTACTCTGTATTTCGTTTCGAATCGTAAGTCTATTCGAAAGTGATTTTCGATCCGATTATGAATTCGTACTCTGTATTTCGTTTTCGAATCGAAAAAAAGTACTTGTTAATATTTTCATTAACGGAATAGATTTGCGAAGTCTTGAAACATTTCTCAAGATATCTGTCAAATCAAGCAAAAAAATAATATCAAAGCAAATTACATACAAGTAAAAATATAAATAAATGAAATAAAAAAATCGTTTTCGGATTGGCCGTTCCGAAAGTGGCAGATTTGAATCCGCTTTAGAAATAAAGAGTACAAAATATTCGTTTTCGGAAATTTTTGCTTTCGAAACGAATTACAGAGTAGGGCCCCTGATAATTGCCGGCCATGTTAGAGTGAATACCGCAAAATGTTGTTTACCCAAGGTGTTCTGGGAGAAGGGAAGCGGCTAGCCCTGGCGCCTAGCGCATTTATCACAACAATGCTTTGTGAGAGAATGGAGGGGACCTACAATTTTCTGCTGGCTCCGAACGCCTAATCGAGAAAGCGCTTTGGACGGCAAAGAATTTATTATTGGAGGGCATTCCAATTCTTCGCGAAATGTGATACCCGTGGAGAACATTTTGTTTGTTGGGATTCGAACCACAAACAATCCCTCGTTACAACAAAAAAAAAATGCTAACCATTCGCCACGGGCACCACTTTGTTAAAAAAAAAAATGTTTGAGTAGACAGTCGGGTCTTTATTTGGTACAAGTATGATGTAATTTGGAATTTTATGAAAATGTCTTTAAAAGGCGTATCATTTTTAAAGTCGATGGAAAGCTTTAAATTGTTTCTGATCAGTTTAACGTTGGTGTTTAATTTACCAATGGCTCATAACGAATATTTCTTAAAGAAAATTTTCATTTTGACATTTGAGTAAGTACTTCAAATCGAGAAGTGGCTGTTACATAAAAGAATCGTGAGAAGCGATCTTTTTACACTAGTGAAATGGCTTGAGAATGCTCCCTAACGCTCCTAGACGGTTCTTTTCTTTAAATCTAAAGCATCATCAATATTAATCAACAGAATACCCACACACATGCGTAAAAAGTCGTCACCAGTCACTCACCCACAGAATAGATAATACAGTGCTTTAACTCGTACCCCTTAAGTATCTTATTGGATATAACGGACAGAGATGTGAATTATTTGAAATACATGTATTTGAAATGCAAAATACCTATTTCTATTTTGTATTTGAAATACTTTTTTTCTAAACGTATTTTGTATTTTATTTAAAATGCTTTTTTTAAAATATTTAGTATTTATAAAATACAAAATAGTTTTCTTACATTTCTAATTCATTTTTCCAAATTTTCATTCTTAAATCCAAGACCACTTTATTTATGAACGCACCTGATCGTGATTGTAGTTTTGTCATTGTCAACTAGAACAATAATGCTTAGAGCAGAGTTGTAAAGACTTCAGTTTTTTGAAAAAACAGAATCTTATTACTTGTTTGTTGAGGACTCTGATTCTTCAGTAGCCAGTGATCATGTTAATACTACAACAATAGACCTAGAAGCCTTACAATTTTTAAAAGATGAAAACAATACCTTAGAATTCTTGAACAGTTACCCAAATGTAAAAAAAACTTTTTCTTAAATATAATACCTGCTTACCGAGTTCTGCCCCTGTTGAACGATTATTTTCTTTTGATGGAATGATTATGAGGCCCCACAGGCGGAACATGAAAGATGAACTCTTTGAACAAATAATAGTTTTAAAGTCAGTTAAATAAACATAGTGTATAAATATATGTTAAATAAATCTAAGTGTATAAGTTAAATAAAAATCATATCCTTAACAATGTATTCTATTTTCAAAACCTATTTTAAAAATACGTATTTTGCATTTTGTATTTAAATACTTTTATTTAAAACTATTTTGTATTTCTATTTGAAATAGTGATAACAACTATGCATTTGCATTTTGTATTTAAATACTTTTACAAAACTATTTTTAACATCTCTGATAACGGATACATCCGGCAGCAATTGATTTTTATTATTTCCTCTTTTTGAAGTGATACTTCTTTACGCACGCTTGGCTTGGAGAGTAAGCTGGCGAACGCGTGACGTAAGCGTTACGAAAAGTGTGATCGGGTGAGGCGAACGGGAATTGAGTTGGGTATATAAGTAAGAGAAAGCAGTTCGGGCGCACATTTTCTTTCTCTCTCTATATATATACAGCCATACAGATGGAGCGAAAGAAGTTTCATTTCAGTCGTATGGTCATAAGTACACTCGGGTTTTTTAATGTAGTTTCACTCAGATGACAAATAATGTTTATTGCGGCAGTTTTAAATGAAGCTTTCAACATTTTTCACTTTAACAAACTAAAAATATCAAATGCACGGTCACTTTTTCATATTCATTTCAAACCAACCGACAAAAATATGGCGACGAAGGTTCACGATCTTATTTACCTTGTGGATAAAATAACAATACGTTGCCGCAGTCGATTCTCTGGTTCTACTCTGTGCACAAGCCCAAAAATTAGATACAGAAAATCATATGCTGCAAGGTAGTCCCACTTTGCCCACAAGCTACATTCAACCAGAAACCCACAGAATACAGAAGTCAAATCAAACCCCTTTTGCCTGAGCCACCCTCAAATGTCTTCTGTGAAAAGAAAGCGTTTTATTTAAACTAATGGCTATTTGCTGTTGAGTTTCATTATTTCTACTTTTTTATGTAGTTTTCACTTTTTGAAAAATGACGACGATTGTTAATTTAGCCGGTCTAATTTAGCTTGTAGACAAAATAGCACTGCCTTGCCGCAATTGACTATGGTGTTTCTACTCTATGCGAAAACCATTGTTTGCCATTGTATTAACAGTTGGTTTGAAATCAAAATTTAGAAGTTAAAGTGTTTTTTTTGGACTGCAGAAAAGTTGATGTTTTTAAGCTTTATCAGAGCAGAGAAACTTCGCTTAAATCTGCCGTAATAAATATTATTTGCCATTACGAAACTGAAAAGTTATCCTCTCTTTTTCCTTTGTCTACTTAAACCTTTAAAAATCAGCCTTATTACAAAAGGCGTTTCACTTAACTTTTTGGCCAATGACTTTTGTCATTCCTTTAATGACTAACTGGTGGTGCCCTCTTATCCACGGGTAGACAATTAGATAAATGAGTTATTAGTAGCTCTGGAGTTTGGGCTGTCCTGACCCTTCACCCTGAACAAATAAATTCCACTTGAGAAACTAGTTAGTTCCCAGAAGGCTAAACGCCCTATTTTTAAAAATATTTTGAAAGTCATTTTACTTAAATACCAATTGTTTCATAAGAGCTGTCATTTTAGTGGAGTTTTGATTGAATGAATGGTTTGGGGTTTTGTACTGCACTTCGACCTTGTGGAACCATTGCGCCCCCTGCTTCTTAAGTGCTATTCCTTAAGGGGTTAGGCCACCCTAGAATTTTAAAAAAATCGATTTTTTTTTTAAATTACAAATGGTCTCTTAGGACCTCAAAAATGATGTCCCAGAAGATTATGACCGGGAAAAACCTTTAGGTACTCGGTTTTCGAATTTTAGTACAAGGCCGTCTGGTCCGCAGCGAGCTCCTTTTGTGAGCGCAAGGGGGAAGATACGTTAGGGGAGCAGAGCATGTATACGGCAGTTGTTATGAAAATATTTATTGCCTGACTAGTCTAGACGAGTTAGACTTGTCGAACGTCTCTTTCAGGCATCGCAGATTAAAGGTATTGTAAAATTATTCATGATTTTCTACTAATCGAAACTACGCATTTATCTCAATACTGTTTATATTGAACTTTTAAAAATGTCTTGAAATATACATTGTCTATGGAAGTACGTAGGATTTTTTTTTTATATTAACAATTATCTGACAATTTTTTAGGCAAGTTTTTCATATTTCATTCTAATAAAAGGGCGGCATTTGGTCAAAAATCAATATATCGCAAAAATCCTACTTACTTCTATAGCAGTTAGTATACAACATAATCGAAAAAATTCATTTGCTGATTATTATATAAAAAATTACAGGAGCTGTTGGTCCGACCGTGGACCCCGAAAAAAAGACTTCGTCGCAAAAACGCTGCACAGCCGCCATTTTGTAATAAATCGCTTCAAAAAAACTATTGTAAGCAGTCACTGATATAGATAATAAAATTACGTTTCTGTTATCTCGATTTATTTTGTAGTATTTCTGAGAAAAAAATCCCCAAAAAGCCTATTTTTTCAGCCTCTAGGGTGGCCTAACCCCTTAATTATTGTACTTCATCCGGTTTGGTTCTCTTTCTTCTATGTAGTATGGTCCTAGGCACTTCTTCATTTGGTGTATGCTAGCTTCAAAGTCTTCTTGATGGCCCGCAGATTCTTTATTTTGGTTACTGGTAGAAGCTATAGAAGATCGCTTCGTGTTTATTTTTCACTTTATGTGAAATGAGCACCGCACACACTGCAACCCACTTCACAAAATTGAGCTACCGCTCATAAGTTAGATTCTGCTGTCTATTGAGCGTTTTGATAGCCTTCGACAAAATCCAACCAATGAGCCCACTGTCTTGCCTGGGCGACTCGCACATGGGTCAATCTGAACATACGGATTGACTAAAAAAAAAGTATAGATTTTATTTTCCATATTCAAATCACAAAGATAATACAGACGGTATTTTTGGAAAAAAAAATATTGCACTTCGAGTAGGTACTTCACTTCACAATCATCATCACTAACCAATCAAGTATGGTTTCAGATCTTTTAAAAATAACTCATTCAACTAAACTAAGATTCTTAAACTTTAAAAATTCTCCTTAATGTTTCTACATTTTTCCCAAAGCGCCTTTAAAGGACCCCAACAACTGACTAATATTATAACAATTGTAAAGGCTTCCATCATTGTTCGAAATCCAGCTTCAGTTTGGAACTTAAAAAAGCCAGTTTCGTATCCATAATATTGTGCCACCATTGCTAAAACAAAGCCTGCAATGCCTAGAAAGTTGTGAAAAGTTTTATTCAGCAGTGGTTGAATTAAGCGTTTGAGGTCTTGAGAGAAGAGGGCAGTTAATCCTGTTAGCATGCTCACTCCGCAGATGATCATTGCTGCCAGGCCTAAGAAGAAACAGATTTGTGAATGTAAAAAAGGTGTTTGTCACATAATGTTCAAGGAACTTACCAACTTTGCCATGAACTGTTGTAAAGTGCACCGGCTTTTCGACTATCTTCACAATACCTCCAGCTATTCCAAGTGATCCACCAAGAGCCTGTAGTACCCAATGAACAGTGGTCTTCGTTTTCCTCGAATAGAAAAACAAGAAATTGTTTCCGTTGTAATGTGTCATGACTCCCTCTGCCATAAGGAAGTTGAACTAAAAAAATGTATCCGATTGTTAGAAATTTCCAAAGTTTAACAGTGGGCCTCAAGTCGAACTTACCCCAATAGTGCAGAGCCATGCATGTAAAGCAGTCTTCTTCAAGTCTGCCTTGATGCACATCCAACTGAGATATATGGTAACGAATCCAATGAGCATGTGATTCAGCATATTCAAGGCAAGCTCAAATCGAAGCCATTTGCTCCTAGTACGGTCGGAATCATCAAACGGCATGTTTTGATTTTGAATCGGTCTCGACTGGAGGAGAAAGGCGTTGCTGCTGGTTAGGCTGGTGCTTGTGATACTGCTGGATGATTGAGTTTGCAATTTATTATCGTCTAAGGTTTCGACATTCATCTGCTGTGTTATCGTTTTATCACCTTGATAAGGCATACCCAATGATTATTCCGTAATCTTTTTCTACGAGAAATTTTTTATGAATCAAATTATTAATACTAGGTGCTTGTTGGTTATATTGATTGACTTGTCCATCCTTTATACCAATATGCATTTTACAATTACGATAAATCACTTTGCAAAACTTCCACTTAGACTCTTGAGAAATTATTCCCACTCAAAGCGGACATTTTATTAAAATAATTAAAAAAAATTACATGTCAATGAAGTGGCTTCTTCTGTTTCTAAACAACCGACAGAGAGCACAGATAACCATAATATAGCCACATTGGTTTTCGATTGCTTACGTATGAATTTTCAAGAGTCCAAGAGTTATCAGTTTGCGATAATAAGGAAGGAAAATACGTGACTAGTGTTGAGTAATTGTTAGTTTAAATCTCATAAGTTGAAACAGATCTATTGATAGTGGTAAAACCTCTGAAGGTTGTTCGAAAGGGAATTGCACGACTAACTATTTTGTATCTTTTTTGAAAAGGTCTTATCTTTTTGATTCTTTATTGGTCGTTTAAAGAGACGAACTCCATAAATTAGTTCGGTTGCATATGTAGCTCTCAACGAAATTTGTTTTGTTTTAAGTGTAGTTGAGATCCTGATTATTTGTCAAAAAGCGAAATACCAAAAACTGAAGTGTGCTGTACATAAAAATGTACTCAAGATTAGTGTTTAGATTTAAACTGAGTTTGATTGTTTTTTATCTGCTCTAGACTATCGAAACTAATTTACAAAAAATGATTAAAAAAATGCAAATAACTAACCGTAAATGGGGTCCGAAAATAACATGAAGTGAAAACTTTACGAAAGAGTCATACTCAATTCAATATTTTATCTTTATATCGGTAAAGGAACATACACGAGATAATCTCTGCTATACAGAATGTTTCGAATACGGTGCCCAGGAAGGATAGTTTAAGTCAAGATAAGAAAAAAATCGTATAAGAGGGGGACTATCTCCCTCAGCTTAGGCGGGAAGGGCAGTTTTTCTGAAAAACACCTTGTATATAACAACTCTTTTCAGAGGAGTTTTTGTTGAGCCACCCTAAAAATTTGATCGTATAAGAGGGGGACTATCTCCCTCAGCTTAGGCGGGAAGGGCAGTTTTTCTGAAAAACACCTTGTATATAACAACTCTTTTCAGAGGAGTTTTTGTTGAGCCACCCTAAAAATTTGATTTTGATAACGCTTTTTGTATATGAAAACCAATGATTGTAGTTGGAAAATTGCTGATACTTTGATACTTCTAAGCTACGTTTTATTAAATGGCGACCATTGCCCTCTGATTGTTTTCTACGACGCGACGGCGCGGCGCGGCGACGGCGACGGTTGATGTATTATACATATATGCCCGTAAAATTTTGCAGAAGTTACCAAGGTACACGAAAGTAACTTTTTTTTTTTATCATAAAACGGTATTGAAGCACATAGTTTCGACATTAGTCTGGGTCTAGTGTATGGATTATTAGTGCAGAGAAATGGGAAGAACAAGAGTTGTCTTAGAGTTCTATTACTCGTCATATACACATGGAGCAACCAAAGTCTGTAGTGGGGAATTATTCTTCTTCTCACAAAACTTGATCACTCTGGTCGAATAATAACAACCAAGATTCACTTCTATCTAAGAGATCTAACAATGGCGATATGAGAAAGCTGATTTCGCTAGGTTCAATGACGATCAACTTGTAAATGCAGCCATCGCATCGTCGAGTATAACAGGGATAGCACCCTGTTCCCTGTCTGCTTCTAAGATGGATCTTCGTCACAATTAAAAAAAGAAGAGAAATCAGCAGGAGCTGAGGGCAAACCCAACAATGAACTGCAAAATTTCTTTCCGAAAGCGGTGAATGTCTACATCACGTTGTTTTATAATGCAGTGGGAAATAATGCGTTCGAAAATAGGAGTGGTCAATCCTCTCTTTGAAAAGTAATGGATGGTTCCTATGCGGTAAATCTCTGGTCAATAAGTCTTCTTCCGAGCATCAGCATGGACGAAAATATTGTTCCACCAATACCATACATTCCACGTCTAAACTAGTATCAGATATTCAGTGGAACAAAGCTAAAAATCAGTTTACAAGTTATCTGGTTGGCTTGGAAAACACATTCGATACCGTTTGGTTATATTGCTTTTCATAAATTCGGAACGGTCTGCAACAGGGGTCGGTGAACTGGCCTTTTTTTATTTAGCATTTACACCGGCGATTGGTTCTCCTTACAGTGCTATAGAGTAAGCCGATGACTTTATTGCACACAAAACAGGTCCGAAATTCAAAGTCATGTGAATTCTTTTACAGCGGGACTTCAATAAGAATCAGCAATATTGAGATAGCTGGGACATCGGTTTACAGAAATTGAAGGCCATTGTGTTTACAACCTTGCTGTGAAGTTCAATGGAGCAATCTTTTGACGATATTGTTGACGACAAACGACACTACCACAAACGTTTTGAAAATTTAGCGATAGTGAATTATATATATGATGACTAGTGTCAAAATCGGATACAATTTTTCATTCGTAAAAAAATTAAAGAAAAATGAAATCCATTCCTTCCTTCGACACTAAAGAGAAGTAATACTTTTGTGAGAAAAAATTTTACCGCTTATATAACACAATCTCATAGCCTTGTTGAAAATCATATAAAAGAACAAAGAAGATACCAAAATACTTTCGAAAAGGAAAAATAAATAGCTTGGAAAACCGTTATCTGAGTATTTCAATGAAAACTCCGTTCCGCAACTGTTTCTCCTACATTGAGAAGAAACTTTTCAAACACAGTAAATATCTCCAGAAGCTGATTTGTCAAACAGAACTTTATTTGTGGATTTGAAAACCTTTTTAAAATTCGAAAACAAAATGGTGTTTAGGATTTCACTTTATATTCAGCGCTAAACATACTCGTGGATATGCGTTTTATTGGGTAAAGGAAAGAAGAAAGTTTGGGCCCTGAAAAACAAAAGTTTTTATTTTTTTTTCAACTTCAATCGCAATTAAAGAAAGTACTAAAGTATTATGTATAAGATTTTTTTTTAGAACATTATATCACACTTCAGGTGGAACAACGACGTGCAAATATAAGATTTTTTGAGCTAAGCATGCCAAAATTCTCAAAAAGGTATAACTTTCCAATAAAACAATGACCCAATTAAAAATCTTTTGTTTGTATCCAACGAACAGAGATATGTCATTGTTTCATTACGCTTTTTCAAATTAATGTTTCGGGAATACTTCGTCTTATGTTATGTCAGAAAACTTAAGTTCACTTTATGGCCCATGGTAAAACTGTGTTTTCTGGACAATCGACATTTTCGCCCTTACGTAGGTCATTGCTTCGCCGGAGTTGCGATATTTTCTTCAAGAAACACTTTTGTAATCTTTCGCATATTGATTGGATTGTTAGTAAAAAAGTTTTAAAGTAAATAAGTAAAAGTTTTAAAGTAAATAAGTAAAATGAAAAAGGCATATCAGTTTTCAAGGCTCGATTACTCGGAAACGGTTAGCGTGAGGAAAATTTTCAAAAAGATCTTTTTTGAAGGAAATTCAATTTCCTACAACAATATTTGTCGATAAAACAGTTTTGACGCTAAAATGGAATCGGTCTGAGATATATAGAACACGATTGATAGAATTCTTCTTATTCTTTATGGCCATATTTTTTTCCAGCCCTAAAGGTATTTTTAGTATATTAAAAAAATACTCCTGTGTTTGGCCCAGCCTGATATACTTAAATGATGCAATTAAAAAGCAAAAATGTTAACAACCGGAAATAGCGGGGCGAGAGGAGAAAAGGCGTGCGCACTTATTATTTATTCTTTATGGTTCAAAATTTCAGTCACATATAGCAAATTAAACCGAACATTTATTGGTCACATGAATAACATTTGTCACAATAATCAACTACGCCCTAGAGAAATCTTTGAAAATAAGATAAGACTTGTTTACAAAAGACTGGGTTTTTAACGGAATAAAAATTATTACTCGGTTTACGAAAATTTAACCAAATAACCTGCCCTATTGAAATTTGTTGCTTATAATGTGGAAAGTGATTGCAGCAAAGGGCCTTTTTTTGTTAAAATTTTATTGGGGTGATTGTTTAGTATTATTTTATGATTCAGTAGCAGTTACACTGTTTGCCACAAAAAAAATTTCGAAACAAGATAAAAACAACAATCTATGGATAAAGTTTGCAACCGTGGACATTCAGCTTTAGTTTCACTGATCACAAATATCTGATATCCACCAAATCGTTCATGCTTGAAGCCCTTCACTGCACAAGATGCAATAAATCAAACTTACTTTATCTTAGTAATGTAACAACAAAGCCGGTGTTGTTTGAAGACCAAAAAAGAATAATCAATGAAGAGACTGAACACGGTTGCAAAAAGACTAACACTGACTTTGAAGATACTGTTGAGCTGCAATTCCGCCCACGATTGAAGTAAGCTTTTGCTTTTTGCAGTGCTTCCCCGTAGCAGATTAAGTTGCCTACCCCATTCGGGTGCTTATGTACTTTTTTTTTTTAAAGATTCGAGATGCTTTATGATTCGTCATTCTAAAGAAAAACAAAAACCCCCAATATCAATTTAAGTTGAGACTATAGAACAGTCTACACACTTGTACCTTATCGCTGAGTTTGCTTTCAAACGGAATGTTTGTTGTATGCTCTTTTATATGGCAGTCAAAAATATGATTATAGCTAAAGATTGTCATATTCTTGTTCCTAGGTCATTGAGTGGATATACTCGACATGCTTGGCACGTATTCGCTATCATCGAGAGATAATAATCTTGCGTCTCAAAAGCTAATAATTGTTATTAAATTTGATTCATTCTGTTATCTAACGACGTACAAAACTCTTTCGCGGGCTTATAAAAACAGGCGATATCGACGATCACCGATCGACACACGCTAAGTACAGAAGTCAATGACTTGTATTGGCTATGACTGTCCGAGTGTTGTTATAAAAGTTTCATAAATATATAAATATATATAAATAAAAAGTCTATACGGCGAAAATTCGGACTTCTAATGAAACTGTGCCTATTAAATTTACTTTTAATAAATATTTACACTGCTCAGCACCGAGTGAGTTCAATATTTTGACGTCATACAACTAGGTTCTCCGCAATTATTGATATTATTAGAACTTCGTATGACCCATAAATTGTTATTCTACGTTTTAACGATCTTTTTGACTTTAATCATTGATTGGGTTCATTATAATTTTGTTTGAAAGTGTTGTTGAGTGTCAGCAATAAATTATATGGTTCTGGTTGATTGTTATAATTGTTCTCAAAACTTAAAAAATTTGATTTTCCTCTCTCGTAAATAATAGGCGTATTTTGCCCGAAAAAAAAAAAAAAAAAATATCAGAGTGATCCATGTTAAATTAGGAAGAATTTGTCGGTGGGACAAATTTTCCCGTAAAATGTTTATCTACTAACAGATAACTCTGAGTTGAACTGCGTAAATTTTGTAAACATTAATCAATTAAAAATAAGGATATTAAAAAATAGGTTAAGAAAAACTTTTCTACAACCCACGACTAAATATTCAAAGCTTTGTCATCGACACCGTTGTTGCAATTTTTTTAATTTGGCTAAGCGTTAAAATCACATTAAAAAATTTACCCACGAAATAGGAAAAAAGTAAAATTAACAACAAACTGCTCAAACATGATTGAATGGGCACAAAATAATGTTTTTAGATGTTTTTATGGATTTAATGGAATTAGGCTTTTCTACCAAAAGAATTGTCAGTAGAGGCACGCCGCCGCCGCAAGGTGGAGTCATATCCCCACTTCTTTGGAAAATAGTTGTCAAAAAACTTCTTACGGACCTGAAAGCTGAGGAAGGCAAAGTGATTGATTGCATACGCTAATGACGTAACGACCGGGGTATCAGGACAACATGCAAAAATCCTCACTGAGCTCAAGTAAACCGCCCTCAATAAACTACTTGTAAATGGACAAAAAATGTGAAATAGGTGTAAGTCCCCACAAAACTGAACTTGTCCTCTTCAAAAGGAAAAACAAAAATTTTAGGTTATATGTGTATAAGTTACAACCACCTTGTTTCCATCTGCTGCATCACAATGGAAGGCTGATACCCTTGTAGTACAATGTACCGGCAATTATGTCTGAGTGCTCCAGATAAGCTTAAGCCTCCTCTTAAAAAAAAAAAGAAAATGTCGTACAACTGTGTAAAAAAGCGATATATCGTGACAGACTTAGCAAAGTCTAAAGATCAGACAGCATATGTGTCTTAGCTAAACACCTTCGGCTGCATTAGACATTATCCTACATCTCTAACCCCTCGAAATTTACAGTAAACAATCGGCTGCGAACACTGCAACTCGTCTAAAAGCTCTTAACTTCGATAGTCATCATGCCATCAAGAACCACATGGCACGACACGGATTTCTTATACGATGGTTCAGTTTATTTTTACACAGAAATTCTGGCATTCAAAGGGGTCCATTCACCTTGATTGGGTGCCGGGGCATAGACATTCTGGGAAGCTGCAAAGCCAATTTAACTTTCATGTCAATTTCATCAAACAACAAAGTAAAACGACACGATCTCAAAATTTGGCATGCCTAACGCTATATGCTTAAGCAAAATGTTATAAAAACAACGAATAGTAGATGATAGAACCTTACCGAAGAGATCAGGCCAAAGATAAATTTAAAATTTACCAAAAGTTTGTTATTCTCAAGCAGATTGAAGTTTAGCTCCGTAATTGGTATTTATCCGGACACTGCCCCATATCCCAATGTTCCATCAAACGATTTCTGTGTAAGCTTGGACGAGTAGGAAGATGAAACCGTTCCACATCTTCTTTGCACATGACCTGCCACTTCGAAGATCATTCATCGCTTTATAAGAGGCAATTCCTCAATTTTTGTGGTATAATAATTGGCCTATTATTTGTCTAAGTGCGTCGCGTCGGTCGTTTTCCCGACGGCCACCTTAACCCCACCTAACCTAACCTAACCTCTTTTACTGTACTTTATTGATTATGTACTTAAACTTTCTTTTTTACCTTCCTTATCCCTTTTTACCCTAATCTTAGGAATTCAATATCTGATTTCTCACTTCATACTTCAAGTGAACTCTGCACATAATTTTTTTCAGTATCAGCTCAGCAACTTAATCAAATTGGACGATAACAAACAAATAGACTTAGGGGGTTAAGGAACCTGTTATGTAAGCTCCCCCCTTAGAGCTCTAAGGGTTAAGTTATAATACAAATAAATTTGTATACATCGATGTGGGTATGGTCTAAAATCAGGAAGAAAGGTGCTTTGCATCAAAACAATTTTGAACAATTTTGAGATTATTTGCGGGCTAAGGAATTTAGTAAAAAAAAAAAAAATAGCAAACAATGTGTTGAATAAAACAAGTTGAAAACTCAGTTTAAATGTAGGTCGAACTAGAATATGTAAATGAAAACTAAAAAAACTGTCGAAGACTTTTTGTGCCATTTCGCTTTAAACTACTGACAATTTTTAAGCTAATGTTTTTAAAACTTTTGCAATCTTTTATTATTAGGAAGAAGAATTCGTTCAGTTCAACCCGATTCGTATATTGTTGACCCAAATCTTAGCAAACTGCATTAATTTAATTGATTTTTTATTTTTGAGTTAGCAGATGAAAAACAGAAATACGAGATTCAATTGCACACATTCAATGAACTTTTTTTTTGACATATTACATCCCAAATAAAGTCTATAATTTTTGTATGCTTTTACAACCAATGCACTTTTGTAAAAAATACAGACCTGTGAAATTAAGAGCCCTTTAGTTCATTTTTAACCCCCAAATAGGTCGACATATATTTCCCACCACCTTCACTTCAAATGTCTCAGTTTCCCAGTTGTGCTTTAGCCATTGTCATTGGGGTCTTCGAATAATGTACATTAAAAAGAAAATAAATAAATGAAAAGAACAAAAACTTTTTACTTCAGTACACAAAAGTAAAATTGAGAAGACATTTCCAACACCACTGGCACTACTGCAGTAATCCAAGCATGTCTGGCGAGGTCTTCAGTCGAAAGCTCGGTGATTCCCTTGTGACGTACTGACATTTGACGACTTATCAGTTTATTTACGTGCTTTAATTTCAATTTCTCGGAAATAGACCTTACCCACGTGCTTGGTTGACATTTTAATGACAAGCTAATCATCACAAACAATAGTACAAGAATATTAGTTAAAAAAATAAGTCACAGGGATTTTCAGCTAATTAAAAGAGTGATATGTATGAAGAGTAACTGGGAAAAGTACATCTTCACGAGTTAGAAAACAGGGGTACAAATAAAAAAGTTTGTGATGCACTTGTTTAGTATGTTGAAGAAAATTTATTTTTTTTTATATTCACATAGGTACTAGTTTTGTGATAAGTAAAATAATTATTTAGCAACAGTGAATCCACAAGCCATTGATTTGAAATGTGAAACCACTTTACCATTTTTTTTTTAACTTTACGGCTGGTTTCATTCTAAGCATTTATGACTGGTTTACACGACTGCCAAATTTGTCAATATTTGTTTTCAAAAAATATGCATACTCATTACTGTTGTCAGATCGAACATCGAAAAAAAATTCGGTAATACGATTTTGTCAACCCGTATTATCGACAATGCTTCACTTTTAGTGTATATATTTCATCAAACAAAGATATAAACTTTAGTGATTACTAGAACATAACAATAGTTGGATAATTAAAAAACATATAAAATAGTTAACAGCATTACCACCTTTAAAAATTATTTAATAACAAAAGAAATTTATTTTTAAATGAAAACCTACTCAAACTAAAATCAATCATTGCATGAAATGAATTAGCAGTTCTTAACCATCTAGTCAGTGGTTCATTGGCTGCATAATTTGTTTTGTGGAATGGAATATTAAAGAAAATTTGGTTTCTAAGCATTCTCGCACGAACACTGAACGCCAAAATGTCAGAGCAATCAATACGGCTAGTCAACAAGTCACGAATGAACATCACTTCAGAGAACTTTCTTCGGGTTTTAAGACGCAATATTCCAAATAACTTACACCTGGTCTCATAAGAAGGCATATCTATTTCCCAGTGAAGCTTTTTTACTAAAACTCTTGTGTTTTTGGATTTTCTCAATTCTAAACGAGTGAACTTCATACATAGAATTCCAAATAATATTGCAATACTCCAAGTTAGACCTTACAAACGCATAGTACAGACTTTTCAATGTGTGAGGATCACTGAATTCTCTTGAATTGCGCAAAATAAAACCCAGCATTGAATTTCCTTTTGCAACTAAAAAATCAATATGTTTAACAAAATCCAGTTTTTGGTCATAAATAACTCCAAGATCTTTTTTGAAAGTTACTTTTGACAAAAGTGAATTATTAATTTTATAAGCAAAATCTATTGGAGTACGATTCCGACAGAAGATTAAATTCTGACATTTACTTATATTAAGGGATGAGGAGTTTAACGAACACCAATTCGACAGTTTCTCAAGATCGTCTTGCTGTAAGATACAATCATTATGAGTTTTTATATAACGGAAAACTTTCAGATCATCTGCATACATAAGGCATTCAGAATTTGAAAACACACTGGGAATGTCATTGACAATAATAAGAAAAAAAGCGGACCGAGATGACTCTCTTGTGGCACACCAGAGGTGTCATATATAGGTGAAGAGAGCACATTTTTTATTCTAACAAACTGGATACGATCTCTCAAATAAGAATTTATCCATCTTAAAAATTTTGCGTGGAAACCTATTTTATAAAGTTTCAAAAGAAGTCATCAAAATCAACCCGATCGAATGCTTTTGAGAAATCAGTATAAACAACATCGCATTGATCCCCTTTTTTAGTTAAGGTCATTACCATAGTTTTACCAGCGGTTAAAGGTACTACAAGGCAAGTTTTGCCATCATGCAGAAAAAAATAACAATTGAATATGACATTCCGATGATAGAAAAAGGTGTGTCCTGCAATTTTGTATGTCCGTCTGTCTATGGATATATGGTTTTTTGGAACGGGGTCTCTAGGTCTTGAAATAACGGTACCTGCCATACAACCTATATGATAATACTCGAAAAACGGAATCAACGATTTCGATAAAAATTTATGTGAGGTATAAGCTTTTGATTGTCTTTCTTCTGATGTAAACATTTTTGTTTGAAAAAGTCTAAGGACGGTATCCCTGTTTTTCTCATACCCGACTGTCTCGTTAATGGCTGACAAAATTTCGACGACATTTTATATTTTAATATTCGTAGGTTGTTTACAAAAGATTGCATATCAACAATTAGAAAATTTAAATTTTTGAAGTTTTTATAAATTTATAAAAAAAAATGTTTTGGAATATTTTCAAAACGGTACCTATCTTTTAGTTTTTTCTAATCTTTTGTCAAAAACTCTTATTGTAAGGTCTTAAAACTTGCTTACTCGACTTTTTAAAAACTTATATTTGAAAAATTTTAAACCGAGTTTGAAAAAACTGATCGAACGATTTTGATTAAATTTTCAGCCTATATTAGTAACTTCAAAAATGCCGTTTTTACTTTTTAGCTAAAAACCTTTGGCATATTTTATTTAATTTTTTTTTCAATATATTACCTGATTTTATTTAATTTTCATTGTTAATGTGTAGTTGGCACGCCATACCACCAACATATTATATATTATGAAGATATAATATTAACCCTGTACTTAGCCTTATGATTTCGATACTGTACTTAGCACAATCGCAAGTTCGTGCGACTCAGTCGTGCCCAGTTTTTCTTATGCAACTGCTCGGCCGCGCGTTTAGATCTTAAATGATCATTTCTTACTAAAGTTTCATCCTTTCATACCTAAAAAGTAAATTCCTGCACTAAAATACATTCTAATCCTTACAACACTTATAACATTTAAACATTCAAATAAGTCTTTCGGGCTTAAAGCACTCAGGTATAAACTTACCAAACTAAACCACTTAAGAAATACTATTGCCCTTGGGCTATCTGTTAAAAAGCTTCTCATTGTACTGATTAATTGAGTGAATTTTTATTGAAAGCTGTAAATTGTGAAATGAGTATAATTTTGAGATCGTGTCGTTACTTCTGCAAACACATTTTGAAAGTCGAATCTGTTTATTAAACAAGTGAATACAGCATGTGTGTGATTTGTTTATTTGCTAGAGACCGCTTTTATTCGTTCCTTAAACACTCTTTAGAAATAAGACCATTTTTTCGTTCTTAAATTTTATCTAATTAGCTCTCCTTTCTCAAAGTGCGGAGAAACGCTACTAAAACCATGAATGAATATGTGCTTTGTAACTTAGTATAAGATTATTAAACTGGTATCCGGCTTAGTTTGGTCGATGGATCATGAAAATTATTGAACGACAAAAATACAGAGACCAGTCAAAAGGATGAAAAGGAAAGTACTGCTCTGACATGTCGAGCGTATCGGTAATAGCACTAACGGAATAACGCAACAGAGGAAGACTTTACCTTATCCATGGCTCTTAATTTGTTCAAATAGCTAGGGATCGATTTGCTGGGAGTGTTGTGCTGGTTGATGTAGTGGTTTATGACAGGTAGTTGTATCCATTGCCTTTGTGAGATAAAGGAGACCTACAATTTACTGCCGATTCCGAAAGGCTCATCAAGAAATTGCTTTTCATGGCAATGAATCTACTATCGGAGGACCTGCCAATTCCTCGCGAAAGGTCACACCCGAGATAAAACAATTTTGCTTCTGTTGGCATTCGAACCACAAAATTCCCGGTTAACAAGCAGACATGATAACCAAGGGTACCATATACGGCATTTCAGTTTCCAGAAACCAGGTTTTTATAGCAGTTCTCCTCTAATTTGAATGCGTCCAAATCATTAAAGAGTTTTGTGTTTACCAACTATTTTAACCACATTAATGGGTCGTTTTTATTTACTCAGACCACTATCACAGGTTCCAATTGGTATAACACATCTGTACCAATGCACACTTCGTTTCTTATATGTAGCACATTTTTGTAAAAAATATTTTGCTAACTGAAAAACTCAAAATTTTATCTTTGTTAGCAACTACATTTTTCACAACTTGTTGATATATTTAAAAAAACTTATTAGTTGCTTATAATTTCTTCTTACGAATAACAATATGTATATCATTTGATAAAAACTCATTTTTATTCCAACAATTTGATTTCTAGTTAAATTTATAATCTTTGGTAATACATATCTTAAATTAAGAGTAGTTTTTGCAATTAAACTCTACTCAAAGTCATCTACTTTATTAATCGACGGGTCTAGATAAACCAAAACCAAATTCTTAACTGGAGATATACAAGAGAGTACCACTGTCACTACTATTAAATACTTAAATAAAAGTTTCATTTCAATATCGACTTTCCTTTTAAAGAATCCGGTGTCATACGCATAAAATTGTGCAACCATTCCAGAAATAAAAACAATTAAACTAATAATTGTATGCACTACCTTCTTTGGCATTGGAATGTATAAGGAAGCAATTCCAGATGTGAAGCTGAAGAAACATAAGCAAGTGGAGAAAAGACCTAAAATAGAAAAAAAATAAATGTTGAGAATGTTTTGAAAATGAAAATTTTTTAAAACAACTGAATTTTAGTGTTGAAAAGGAGTTATTTTCTGTACTTGGCTCAATCTACATAAGTAAATGAAAATTTAGAAACAAAATTCTCAGGATAGGGCAGCCTTGTCCATTTTTACATAAAGAATGGACGTGGCCTATAGTTTTCTGTCGGTCTCAAAAAACTAGTTGAGAAATAACTCTTCATTTTTTATAATAAGTATGCACAACAAAAGGATGTAAATCCCATAATAATGTTATTAAACACAGTGTGAGCATTTTGAAAGCAGGAGAGGATTTAACATGAGACACCGAAGCTCTTTGCTTTTGAGCTTTTGTGAATCGTAATGTAGGGGGAAACAGAGTCTGGTAAGGCATTCCACATACAGGTAGTGCGTTTCAAATATGAATCTCTATGCTTGACTGTACGTCCGAAGTTAGGCTCAAGGTAAAACTATTTCACTAGATAACTGTTTTACAGTATTAACCTCATAGGTGGTGCCCGCGACCGTAATGGTTAGCATGTGTGCCTGTTACGTGGGAGTTTGCGGTTCGAACCCCAGAAACATCCAATTGTTTTTGTTCGGGCATCACCATTCGTGAGGTATTTGCAAGTAATCCAAGAGTAATCGAAAACTGCCAGGGAAAGCGCTTTCTTAATTAGCCGTTCAAGATCGGCGGAAAATTGTAGGTCCTAGAAATGAGCTAGGTCTCGAGGTTCATAGCTTTGTTGTGCTACCTTACATATTTACTTAATTGGTTTTTTTACTCTCGTAGGATTTGCCAATTTCTGGCAACCTATATCCAGGGCAGTGGCGTAGCAAAGGGGGG
This sequence comes from Melanostoma scalare, assembly GCA_949752695.1. NCBI lineage: Eukaryota > Metazoa > Arthropoda > Insecta > Diptera > Syrphidae > Melanostoma > Melanostoma scalare. The sequence continues at coordinate 39,973,954 of OX456984.1, forward strand.
GGGGGGCGAGGGGGCGGACCGCCGCGGGTGTCACCCATTCGGGGGTGACAACCTAAAGCTACCAAGGAGTATATATGCTATGGCGTTATAGATCGTAGAAGACGGAATTAACCTTGGTATAAAAACATCGAATACGACATTCCAACAGAAAGAAGACTTCGTCGTAGAAAGCGAATGGCTGGTGAGTTGTCAACTGATGCAGGAATTTCTCTGAGCGCTGAACTACGGAGTACGTTGATTGATTCATCACTGAACTTCGAACAAGAACAGAGTCTATTAAAGAGGTAAGTTCATTGTTTGAAGTTGTACAGACGAATACTTTACTTTTAACAAACATTAATGATTTGAAAATAGCTGTTTCAAAATTTGCTAGTGCTTATGATGAGGTGTCAGACTCAGAACTTCTCTCAGAGATACCAAGGTTGAGAAGTCATTTGAAAGCGGCTAAAGTGACAACATCTAATTGGTTATCTTTAGACTTTATGAAATTCATCCTTGAATGGGACTTTGCAGAATCTTTTCCGAATCTCATTGTCGCATTAAAAATGTTTATGACATTAAATTAAACCAATGGTGCTATTCCCTTGAATCTATGCATGATCGCAAACCTTATAGTGGTTTTGACACCTGCGAAGCCACCGACACGAATTCGCTTCTTCCTGTAAAAATGATTTTTTTTTAGAGAACTTTCCTTCGATGCCTATGTACTCCGGGGTATGTTTTTCACAAGGTGTAGCACCAGTGTCACTCATTCAAATCAAGCCATTCTATTGCAGTTCGATAGCTAAATAACCCTTTTTTCCCGATTGACACTCGAATGAATATTGAGTCATACTTCAACGAGAGTACCTCAAGAAAGTGTTTCAAGTCAAGCGATATACTTTAAACTGTCAAAGCGAAATTTGTTGAGAGCACGGAGACAAAGACGAAGGCTAAAATATAAACTTGAAATTATGTGCGTCGCCGTGAACTTTTCTAGAAGGGCACGTACATGTACTGAGCGGCAAAACAACAAAGCGTCAAAATTAGAACAAAATTGAAAACTAAGCGAGATTCCTCTGCCGCTCAGTAGAGTACACATTGCCAGATTACAATGAACGAGCGAAAGACTAAACTAACTCAGAGTTCGAAACTGAAGACAGCTCAGCTCGGTAGGAGATCAAACTATCTCCCTAAATAAGCTAGCAATAAGGTGCCCATATTTATTGATACTGCTCGTTTGCACTCGAGAAGCGAAACTATAATAAAAACAGCACTTTCAACAATGGAAAGAACTAAATTGTAAATCACGCATATTCAAACACTGATTTTAAAGTATTGAAAAGAAATTTAGTCTTCCACCTAGAAAATGTCTAAATCAAAACGTTATCAACGTCTCCTTTGAAGTGCTCCTCATAACAGATAAATTCTTTAATCACATTGAAACTAAAAGTTTCACAGTCAGCACAAAACACCATCTCAATAAATCGCTTTCAATAACAATCGATCGTTAAAAAAAAATCAGCAACGCTTTCTGGCGACTAAATTTTGTTTCGATTTATCAGCGCGCTATCTTAAAAAAATGTGTAAAGCTTTTGTGTCTAGTAATAGCAACTTATCATCATGACTTCGCTAGATAGCGCATGACTGGCCAGAGTAAAAGCATTCGTAATTATTTCAGAGCAAACAATTACCGCTTTATCATGCTAAAGCAGCATAACAAAACAAAATGACGACATGATCGATATTTTAAGCTCTCTCCATCCCACGTGCTGTTGAAAGGGTTGCTTTCACAGTATAATCATGAGAGATTTTATTTCTCAAGGGTAGGTAGAGTCCACAGAGATCAAATCTCATTTGGAATTCTTTTGTCAACAAATTCATTAGTATGTTTTTTGTAGTTTTTTTTTGTATATGGAATCTTACCAATCTTTCCATGAAGAGTATAAAAGTGCTTCTTGAGGCTGAGGTATTTATGTGCGCTGCCAATCATTCCCATCAGTCCACCAACGGCTGATAAGACTAAATGAATTGTCGTCCTTGATTCATCATCAAAGGGATGTGTCAAAAGGTTTCCATCGTAGAAAGTCATCATTCCCTCTGCCATCAAACAACAGTACTGTCAAAATAAGAAGATAAGAAATTTAATCCAAAAAGATACTTTCAACTTACTCCGATCGAGCAGAACCAAGCATGGAAGGCTGTCTTTTTGAGTTTGAGCTTGAAACACATGTAACTCATATAAACCGCCACAAAACTTATGAAAATTTGATTCACAATGTTGACTACAAGCGCAAAAAACTGACCAAGACTTAGTCCAGAATGTTTGAGGGCTGCTGCTGCAGCTATATCACATGTATCTGACATAGTGTCTGGTGGCATACTCAATTTCTTGTACGATTTGCAATGGTAATTCAGAATTTATATCCGATTTCAAGTTGCTGCTCATTCACTCGCCGAATTGTGTGTGATGATGGAACCAGTAGATCATTGTCGACCAACTCTGCAAAAATAAATTGTGATTAGATTTGTTCTTGTTTTTGTTGATAGGTAGAAACGTAATAGTTTTTCATAATTAATTAGATATGGAATATATTCCATACTCTCACTCTATCTTATCACCATAAGCCGCTAGGTTTATTAACGAGTCTTGATTGGTATAAAAGCGCTTTTCGTTTAAAGAAGCCTATCGACGAACTTACTTTATTTTTCTTGGCAATTTCACGAGATAGTACTCGTCCACATTGCGGACTGACTGAATTCGCGGATTGAAATCATGTACAAGAAATAGATCTCTACATGGAGTTGAAAATTGTTTTGAACTTGGATATCCATTCAGCAGATTCTCAATAATTTTGGGTGAAAAGCTCAAGCTTTCTTCGTTTGTTTGTAGGAAAGGGCACGGTTATTGGGTTGTAATGAACACAGAGAAATATTGTTTTTAAAATTTGAAATTTTGTGTTTTATTGCATAAAGGACATGAGTTTTAAGGTGCTATTTTATCCGATTCACTTGTCTTTAAAATTGTGTTTATTAACTGTTCGCCAAAAATTCAAAGTGTCTTTGATGTAAAGTTTAAAATAGATGTACAGAAGCTTTTGATTTAATTAGTTTAATGTAGTAAAATACAAAACATATGGAAAACTGATAGTCACTGTAATTTAAAATCATCCCAAAAGCATTTCTGGCCTAGCTTTGTAGAGTATTGCAGAATTTCTGTTTGAATAAACTAAAATTCTTTAAACTAGTTCTAAAAAGCTTAATATATGAGTGTTTCTTTTCATTCATGTGAGTGTATTTCGTAGATGCGCTAAACTTTGTAAACATTGTTTGCGGTTTCACTAGAATCAGAGTCGAATGAATAGTAATACCGTAATATGACGTTGTGAACTATAAATAAAAATTTCACAAAGTGGATTACATTTGGAAGCTGTGTATTGTGTAATCCCCCAACGTTGATGAGTAAGGTTGAGATTGTCATTGAACATGAAATTTGTTCATGTTTTTCTGTTTAAAGATCCAGCTGTTCGGATTGGTTTAAACCTTCCATTTCATTCTCGAAAGTGTTGAATTCCTTTGGTGCGAATGACAGGAGCTTCCAAACTAAACATTTTCTTCTACATTTTAAGTTTACCTTGTTCAAAGGAAAGTCTTTTTGGAAAATTAGGAGTTGCCGTGTTTGATGACTAAAAAATCCTTCCTTTATATGGTTCAGTTTTCTTTCAACATATTTTACAAAAGGAGCAAATATTCGAAAGTTATTCAAATGCTTTAGTTTCTTATCGGAATGATTTGTTCCAAACGAAAGTGATATAAAAATGGCAAACTCCATCCAAACATTACAAAAACAGACAACTTGCATCAATCAAAGTTGTTTTTGAGGCAAGGCCTTTCCTCTCATAGTTTGTCGGCATCTTAAACGTGTGGTTACATTATGCAATGGAAAGACAATTACGTTGGTCTCACAGTTTGTGAGAGAAGTTCTCACCACCACCCGATAATTCGTTGTGTGGACTGCTTCAAGTGGAAGAAGCGAAGGGATGTCTTTCAAATGATCGTTGAATCATCAAAAGTAAAATGGTGTATAACTATTTTATAACATACCACATCATGCCTCATTAGGCAAATAATAATCAATTCAAACAGACAAACCAAACGTATGCACCCTAACGTCAATAAGGGAACTGCTCCATTTTTGCTATCTTTTAGCAAAAAAGAATAAAGATAGCTTGTTGTGTAAATTCTCTGGAGAGCTTGCTCTGTAAAGGTCCTGCATTTTCGCGTATCAGGTTACAGATAGTCGGCGCAGTCATGGTGAGAGCTGGTAACCTGGGCTCATTATCATGGCATCGTTTTTGGCTTTTCTCAACTATTTCGGAGATTTCGAATGATCTCAAATGGCAAAGTTCTCTTAAGAGTTGGGCGTAAGCAAAACTTTTATTTGTTGAATTTTTACCAGACTATTTCGTTAAATCTTTTGTCTTCTGAATGCAAATTTATTTATTTTTGTGTAGCTTTAGAAAAATATTTTCTTCGTTGTCCTCCATTTATTGAATTTTGTTATAATTACTGTGGCGTATGAGTACTCTTTTTTTGTAAAACTAGCTTTCCAAATTAAATGGAAGAAAAAATTGTAAGTTAAAGCAACATGGACATAGTTTTAATAAATACAACGATAGTGTTGGTTCATTTGATGTTAGGTATATCGTTCCTTGCCAGGCAAATTCAGTGAGGAGTCGAACGAGTTGGTATAGAATTGAAGTTAAATCGTTCTTTTCAAATTTGGCCCCTTTTTACTGATTTGGTCAAACAATTTACGTCGTATCTTCATGGACATAACGTCATGTGAACATAGTACATACATAGAAACCTTTGAATACAAAAGCCATCTTTTTTTTTAAGAAACCTCGTCCTGTTCTAGTAGTGTAAATGATTTTCTTTCTTTTGTGTTGATGAGAACACTCCAAGATGTGTTTTGCTTCTCGATAAACGGTTGCACTTTCTTTCAACGCATTGATACCGAAGTCCGAAAATTTTGAAATTTTTTTTGTCTTAAAAAATACTTTAGGGTCTTAAAAATAACATACCAAAGGATGTATGCCGGCAAAAATGTCTAAATGCCCATTCTGCGGCCCTCAGGTATGCCATATGATTTTAAAGTACATACTTAAAACTTTAAACGCGTTTTTCTTGAAATCACTTTTTTTGAACTGGCCGAAGACATAACTCGAGCAAATCTTCACCGATCTATACGAATTTTTGACAGTACATTCGAAATACCTTTCTCCGAAGAAGTACGTAGGATTTTTTTTATATTGCATAGTTTTTTTTTAATCAACAATTTTGTCGTTTTTTATAGTGAAAATTTTAATGTTTTGTTCGAACGTGCACCATTTCGCGGTAAAAACAAAATATCGAAAAAATCCTACGTACGTGTCTTGCTGTTGTTATATAGAAACTAAAAATTTTCGGGATTTTGTTCCAGGACCAAAATTAAGGAGGTTACATCTTCGGCCATGAACCCGTCTAAAAAATGAGGCGCCTTCGAAAAAATGCTGGACAGCCGCCATTTTGAATTTAATTGACACGAAAAAAATTTTATTTGTGTATTAAAGCCTAAATTATAAAAGCTCTTTTATAGATTTTCGATTGATCTTTTTGTTGAATCACAAAAAATTCATAAATTATCAGCTTCCCCCGTTAAGAAACGTTCAAATTGTTTCAAGTTCAAGTTGCCTTTTATCGCAAAAAAAAAAAAAAAATAATAATTTATACAGACGAACACGTTTTAGCCATCTTCGGAATATAAGTACATAATTAATAGTAAGTATATTATAGCAGATGCATTCCTAGACGCGAAGACAACTTAAATATTAAAACGAAATATCATTGTAGGTCACCGGCCGAAGAGGAGATTGCTAATTCAAATCAAAAGTTGCTAGCTTAGTAGTATCATTGAGTTTGTATACATAGAGGAACCATGCTAGTTTGCGTTGAGACGTCGACAGATGTCACCAAGTAAATAAATCGACATTTGAAATTCCAAAGCAACAGTTTTCTTGTGCATTTCTCTCCATGACGTTTTCCTGTTTCCCTTTTCTGCTGCCTTTTTTTAAGTCAAATTTCTGTGGAGAGCATTCCACCAAAAATTTCAAATGTCGATTTTATTTACTTGGTGACATCTACCGACGTCTTAACGCAAGCCAGCATGGTTCCTCTATGTATACAAACTCAATGGTAGTATGTATTCTCTCAACGAAACGTGGTTCATGGTTCAACCATTTGATTTTTCTCATAATAAAATTTAAATTTTTTTAAAATTCGCATTTTGGGAGCCTTTTTTGGGACCTGGAAACACAACACAGCACAGCAGCACTTTCCCTCACCTAGGAGCCAAATAGTAGCCACTTCGACAGCAGTGGCATGAGGTTAGATTATATGGTGCGTTGAGCTTGTGCAGCTCTTGGCACTACGGAGTCTCAATGAAACCTATTGTGCCAAACGTGTTGTGGCATGGGGTGATCTACTATTTATTCTCTTAGAAGAAATCCCGGAAAAACCTTTGTTCCTATTAACACCATTTGTCATTTTATCAATTTAAGAACAGACATAGATGTTTCTGCAACATGCCAACATTATAAACCAATACTCCTGCGAGTATGCAACATTTTTATATAGTCCCATCAATTTTGTGTCTATACATGGCCCATTCACATTTGTTCATTAGTAAACACAAACAACAAACGAACAGGTGTTTAACCCAACCACCCACTCAGAACGTACACATGAGTGTTTTTTCAACTGAAATATTTGTCTGATAACACGTTTCCCTACAATCTAAGAAGCCACTAACCTATTTTTCCCTCGAATATCAAACCTTATGCTCATAAGCCATTTGAAAATACATATCTTAGGTATGTCTACCTAGTCGGTAGGTAGGTCTTTGCCGATTTAAGTGTCAGTTGTGTCGCGTTAACTGCGTCGATTAGTCCCATAGTTTGTTGTCTACTCCAACATCTTACAGAACTGATTCAATAACCAAACTGAGTGCGCCAGTCGATTGATGGAGTTTTAAATCTAAAATAATTTAACTTAAGAGTGAAAAGCGACGACTACAAACTACAAAGTGTTTCCCAGCATCTCAGAGAGGGGCATCTATTTGATTCGATTATACTTACACCTTTTTGGTTGGAAGTAGAGTGATCTATTAACCTGTCACTTATCACTTGCGGGGAGCGGTGTTGTAATTGAATTGTTTACTTTTAGATTGTTTTGATTCAAACGAGGGCGAACTTTGAAGCAATGAAGTATCTGGGGTAATGTATTTAGGTGTTTGTTATGTGCATGCTTAAATTTGAAGGCATAAATGTTTTGATGGCGTCAGGCGCTAAGTAAGCAACAAGGTCATTTAGACGGGTGCACTTTTGCTTGTTTGACTCAATTATCAAAGGTGACATAATTTACTCATTAATGTCGGTGACAGATGAAACTATTCCATCAAACATTCCGATTCAATTATCGCAGAGAGTCCGTCGGCGTCGGCAGGGAGTTCTGCAACATTAGTTGCTAATGCGAATTCTGAACTTTTGTTTTCAGCGTTTGTTATTTTTCATTGTATGTACCTACTTGCGCTTCGCTCTAATTAACTAGAAAATTAAACTATCAAACCCATCGGGAGTCTCATAGTTTAAAGACAGGCGGGCGAAAGTATTTGCACACCTACCGCACCCAGTAAAATATAATTTTATTTCTTTTCAAAGGCAAGTTAGGGAAGTTTATTTAATTGTTAAATAAACAACGCAAGTTTTGAAAAAAAGCAATTCGTTCAAAGCTCTGTCGCAGCGCAATGCCGCCACCGGCTGTAGTCGGCAGCGGAAGATATTGTTTATTTTTATATTTTTTGTAATTTGTTGACGTGAATTGGAATAAAAAAAATTGCTGTTTGGTAAACACAAATTTAAATGTATCCATTATTTGTTTTTAGATTTGCCGGCCCGGGTATATTTGTTTGTTTACTGAACTACTTTAGCATTTTGGAAGGTCAGGGTATTCCCTTTGATGGGAATAGAACCAATATCTCAAAACAACTTAATAGCGTAAGCTCAAATAAATCGATAATATCGGATCCAAATGCGGATGATGATGATGACGATGATATCGAGGGAATGGACAAATTTGTTTACGATTACGATGATGACTATGATCAGCCAATGAAACCGGCAAAGAAAACAAAACCAAAGACTGGCATAGTGTACTCATGGGCAAAATGGCCTAAATGGAATAAGTGTTCTAGATCTTGTGGTGGAGGAATTCAAACTCGCATTCGCAATTGTGTTGAGAAGTGATTGTTTTTTGAATTTTAGAAATTTTTTTTATAAAATTTTATTGCCGTAGGAAGCAAACAGGAACTGAACAGTCAATTACTGAGTTTCAACCTGGTGCGGATGGTGTCATTGGGTGTTTCGGGGTATACAAAAAATTTCGATTGTGTAATCAGAAGGTTTGAAATTCTACTTAAACATTTGTCAGATAGTGTAACATGTTTTCCTACAGGCTTGTGCAAAAGAAGTTGATTTTCGTAGTCAACAGTGTGCCACTCACAACAAAACACCTTATAAAGGAAAAAACTACGAATGGGAAGGATATATAAAAGGTGAGAAGCAACTTACTGCTGTCAATTGTTAACTATTAATTGGGTTCCTTTGCAATTTCCTTACCCGTTCAATGCTTGTTTGATCATCTAAGGAGTCTGCGTTTCCGCTAGTCATTTGATACCTTAACCCTTTGAAATTATTTACATGAAATTGAATGAGGTCCCATGTCATCAGTTATGTCTTGAGTCTTTTCAATTCCTTTGCTTGTTGCGAACATTTAAATAAGGTCGCTTTTAAGGCTTTACGGTTTTACGGCTTTAACTGAGCCTCGAAAGCATCACGCATCGTGACTCCTAGCTTGTCTAACATGTCTCTTCAATTGCACGTATAAGCTCTCCGCTTAAAGTAGATGGATACCAACACGCGACAGTTTTTTGAAAGCACATTGTAGGGAAGTCGCGGAGGGAAAGACCTCGTCCTAGGTCGCGCAATCAAGTGGAAGAGGACCTCAACCGACTCAGAGTGTAAAACTGGAGAGAATCGCCCGAAATCGAAATTGCTGGCGAAAGGTTGAGGTCCGAACTGTAATGCCACCTAAGTAAACAAATAACTTCCTGGAAAACGAACATTGAATTCCCACGTAACAGGCAGACATGCTAACCACTAGTCCAAGGGCACCTCCGAATTTCTTAGATTAGCAAATGTCAAGAAACAACCTCAAAGATGAAGGTCGACAGATTGGAAAGATTTATTTCACTTTACACTTGATTGAGCTTATTGAGATAGAGTACGAGATCTCGTAAAAAACTCATCGAACCAGAGCGTCGCGTCGGGTTCCATCAACTCTAAATGTCCCAGCCGTCTCGTATCTTCGAAGTCTCGCTGCGTACCTACTCTACTAGCTATGCTCATGTCGCTGTTCCATTTCGTACAGTTTTTCGTTTAGTCTCATTATATCCACGGCCATGTGACTTCCTGTGTTTATATAGAGACCCAGATAAGAAAGGACTACGATTTACCTATAAATTATGTCTGCCCTTGTAAGCTTAGTCGAACAGTTTATTGAAGAATAGACTAAAAGCCCCATATTATGTAGTCACCCCAAGTTAAGATTTTTATCAAGTAAGATCATTGACCATGCCATGAAGATTTCTGCATCCCACTTTTAGTCCTTACTTTGAAGGTCCATATAAAAATTCTTAATCGATTCCAATATTTTACACACATTTTCGAAGCACCTCATTTCATAATTTTCCATACATTAGCACTCTCCTCTCAGTCTTCATTTTCTTTTCTTTTCAGAGCACCACGAGTGTGAACTTAACTGCAAGCCGGTGGATATTAACTATTACACGACTCTTAGCAAGTCGGTTATCGATGGAACTCCTTGTTCGAAACCATCCGTCTACTATACGCACTTCTATCGCGGTCGTGCAGTATGCGTCGAAGGAATATGCAAGGTGAGTACTAAAACGAAAAAGAAAATGTATCTACACAATATCACGTTGGCAAGATCACACCAATCTCATTAATGACTTTTTAAACGGGCGACAATCGGTTTAATTTAGTTTGATTATTTCTCAACAATGTATAGTTGAGGAATGAGGATCGTGCGGTACCTTTTAAAAGGATCAATTTGTGGATCGTAATAGCAATAACTGAGGATGATGAGATGCTCGTTGGTGCAGATCAAGAGATCATCGAGATCGTTTATAGGGTGATTTACGTTGATTCGTTCGATCAGTATGAGGGTGTGCCGACCAATCTGAAAGAGATCACTTAAAATATTACAAGCTTTCTCCCATAAACAGTTCCAAATACAATACAAATTCAAGTCACCCATTGCTGCATTAGCATTCAGTCGTTTGTATAAGGTGAACATTTTTCCCATGTGACAACATTTACTGAAAAACGTTTATTCTCTTGTTGCAACTCACGAACGATCGATTACGTGTGATTATCCTTAATTTTCTAGCCTAATATGGTCTAAACTGGTTCCGATAAATAGCCTTTTAATTCGATTGCAACAGGTCTCCATACCAGCACGGCATGTTATCTCTCGCGTAGGAAATGTGATTATATGCGGAAATTATCGGGTGGTGGCGGTAGATTTTCTTTAAATTCAATTTCGTGCAGAAGTTTTTCAAGATCATACCGAACACGATCGTGATCTTCATCCAGATTGATGACAATGTGATTAGGCTTGAGTTTGAAAGCAATTTTTTCACTCAAGAAGAAAAATTGAATTTACTCTCTCAGAGAGATTTTATATTAATCTATTTGGTTGGCTATTTTCAAATGTATCCGCCAGATAAAGAGATGGTGGCAGAAGATGTTGAGCACAAATTTGTGGTCCATACGTTTGTGATTTGTCAACCTATCAACAGACACTAGATCGTCTTGTTTCGAATCAGTGTGGATTGTGTGTATGAGATTGTTCACATCTCGTATCTAATATTGCTGTAGGCTAATTTTTTCCCTATTCACTGTCATCAGCAACGGTCGCGATAGACACATTGCGTGTTTATAATTGTTCGCGTACGGAACAAAACGAGTTCGTTAGGAAGAAGATATTTTTTTTTTTCTTCAGCTTGTGATTTTGTGAAACTATTTTGCCAGAGGATATTTATGTTGAACGGTATTTGATCAATTGTGACTATAATTCGTAAAAAATTACAAGTAATTTGTTGTGTGGTTAGCCGCGAGAGTGATAAGATTTGAACAGTAGAGTTTGTGAGTGCCTCGAGTTAAGAGGATTTTCACGTATGTATGAGAAGAGGTTAATAAAATTGGGTGCAATTGCAGAAAGTGTAGTTGAAATATCAACCATGATTTAAAACTTGGATAAATTTGTTTTTCAAGTTATTGTTCAGGTGAGAGTGAGAGCTTCAAGTTAACTTTTTCTTTAACAAATAATTTTTTTTTCATGAAATGAAGGAGCTCAGAAATTAAGATTCAAAACAATTTCTAAAAGAAGATGTCACAAAAAAAGCAAGAACAATGTTGAAATTAGTTTTTTTTGGACATTTGAAAAATTGTATTATCTTGAAACTTGCAGACAAAAGTTTTATCAAACATTACTCTTACACCTTTTGACGGCTTTGTGAAATCCAAGGTGAAGTTCTTTAATGTGATTGGTAAAGTGTTTTTTTTTGGATTAGGTACTTCTTCTTCTTCCTTTTTCCAACATTGTGAGCATTGTGATCTCGAAAAGATTAAAGCCTTCCCATTGTTTCACACTAGCGATCCGCTTGTGGGGTAAGGGCTGACATAAGAAAGCATCGGAAAACCTTCGGGCTTTGGATTGTACCATGTCTGAAATCTACCAAGTGCAGATTTCGTTGCATTTTTCTGTACTATGTGTGTTTTTGTCTGTTTTTTTTTTGTTTAATTCGTGAACCTGCCTGAGCGTTGTATGATATTGATATTGTTTTTTGAAGGGTTTCTCTGGAAATTTGGATCAGGTATACTATACCTAATATTAATTTTAATTTGCTGCAATAAACTCACCTTGTGGAATTTTAATTCTAAAAATCTTTATAGGAGGTCGTAATAAAGGTTAACCCGAGCACTAGAAGTTTCATAAAACAGACTCCGTTTGGAGTTTGTATTTATACTCATTTGCAAATACTTTGCATTAGAGATTCGATCTAGTTTATGAACTACAGTCAAACTTCTTTATAACGAACCTTCAAGGGAACAAAAAATTGCTTCGTTATAAAGAAGTTTTATAAAAAATTAGTTATATAGAAAATTTTTTTTTTTAACATTGCAAGTATTCTTTTATATTTAAAAAAAAACAATGGTACAAAAAATAACTCATTTTAAGGAAATTTATAAATTTTTATTTTTTATTTAAAAACATATCAATTTTTAATTGAACAGGAATTGTTTTATTATAAAAATCTTAAAAATTAGAAAGATGAAAATATGCATCATCTGAGGTTTCATCTCTAATTTCAATAAAATTTCGAAAATTATCGAATGCAGTTCTCATATCATTATCGCTGGGCTTTTTTCGAATAAATTCGATTTCAGCATTGTCATCTGATGAATCCGATTCATCAGATGAAATAACATTCAAAATTGTTTCGTCTGAAGGAAGTTCCACGGTACCAACATTTGCATCCACTGCAGCATAATAGTCAAATGTAACATCATATTCATCACTTGGTAAAATCTGTTAAAGTTGCTGTTGTTATCGATTATTAATGATCTTATCGTTGACAATGGAATAGTCTTAATCAGACCAATATTAAAAAGTACCAAAGCCAGCTTTTTTAAAACAATTACGAATTGTACCCTTTTTCATGAATCCATACATACATACATTACATACAGTAACTTTTAGAAAATGTTGGCCAAAACGGGGAGTTCCCTATTAAATTTAGAAATAAAAATCTTAGCTAGCTTTGTTTTTAAATTTGAAAATTTCGTTATAAAGAAACAAATTTGCTTTTGGGTCAAAAAAAATTAGTTCCTTATAAAGAGAATTTCGTTAAAGGGAACTTCGTTACAAAGAACCTTCTTCTTTCCATTTCTGGCGTTACGAGTAGTGATCTTGAAGCGATCACAACTCTCCCACTTTTCTGCTTCACACTAGTGATCCGCCTGTGGGGTACGCCGCCACGTTACAAAGAACCTAATTCGTATAAGATATTTTTCAAGGGGAAGGGGAACAAAATAAAATTCGCTAAAGAGAGAATTACGTTATAAAGAAGTTCGTTATAAAGAAGTTTGACTGTAATTCTATTTTTTTTTATTTTTACTACAATAACATCATTGACCTTCTGCAAAAAAAAAAGAAGTTAAGTGCTGCTGCGGATAATTTTCTTCGAGTTTTTAATGTAGTTTTGGTTGTTTCGTCAGTAAATATTGGCACGACGGATGAGCATTATGTGAATAAAATAAATAGGAGGGTAGTACATAACTCGGAGAACTTTGGGGCCCAGCGCATTTTCGCAAGCATACCTTGTAAGGAATGAAGGGAATCAACAATTTTTTTTCGGTTCCGTACAGCTTAGTGAGAAAGTATGAAAGCGCTTTTTATGGCAGTGTATTCACTCTCAGAGGAAATGCCAATTCCCGGTGTGAGGCAAAACTCGTGTAAAAAGTATTGCAATTTCCTGGGATTCGAAGCTCCAACTCCCACTTAACAGGCCAATATGCTATTCATTACAACATCAGCACCAGCACCACTTTCATGTATCTGAAACACCTGGAACAAAAATGATTGAACCCAGAAAACGAACGTAAAAAAATTATAGATTGGAATCGATTTTTGATTTATATAAAATGTTTAACTTGCGAAGATTTTGTTCCTTTTGATTTGTGCGTTTATCCCATAAAGATAGACAAGCAGTCAATAGGATGTGTCAATAATTGAAATTAGTTAGAAGAAATAGAAAAAAATCTTTCGGGTAATCGATTGGGAAGATTGTTTTTAAATTTTTTTTTTTGCTGTTGCCATTTATTTGTTATTATAAAAAATAATGGTTCTTATTTCAGTTTTTTTTCCAAAATCACATTGTCGTTCTTGAGCTGCTTTGTATAAAAGGATCAAGGTATTTTAAAGAAAGTAATTATAAAAACTTGCAACTTCTTTCTGCATGCAAAACACGATGGGTTTTTGTCTTCTTTTGGAGCTATAGTATTTCAGTTTTTTTTTTATATTTCACAAATCGGATATTTCCAGTAAAACGCACCGAATGGGTCCAAGCAAACAAAAAGTATGGCGCTGTCATACTCTTCACTTGAATAAGAAGGACCAAACACAATTTTCCATTTTATTTGTTATTTCTTTTCTATCTGTCATTTCTTGTCTCGCAGTTCCGGAGAGCTTTGTTTTTTAATATTTAAGATTTGATCGAAAAATAAAGAGCCTTAAAGCTACATAATTCAAACCAAAACGTTTTTTAAGTTGCGGAAGCTACAAAGTCAGTTTACATAGCGCGTAAAAAGACGGCCTACACTGAAGCTACAAGAACAATGCCACGTTTTCATACATCTGCATTGGCTTGACGAAAGAAAAAGCGTTCCTGCCGCTGACTGGAATATTGCTTTTGTTTGGGAGAACATTTAGGCGATGATTACGGTACAGGGGGCTGGCGACAGGTTGGCTTGGATAGTTAAAAAAATAGCTCATAATACTGATCTTTCATTTCCTTTGATATCAAAGCTTTTGTCAGCAGATAATAAGTAAGGGCTGGTAGATGATGGTCTTCTTAATGACTATAATCAAACAATAAATACACCGCATTATTTGAAAAAAGCTGAGTTAATTCCTTGGAAGTTTGTGTTTATTTGTGTAACTTATCACTTGATGAGGACACTTCATTTAGAAGGCTTATTTGAAGTGAGATATAGAACTTTTTCAAGTGCTTTTGCTCGTGAATAAGCGAGCTACGCCTATTTTATTTAAAAAAAAAAAAAACACACGTTTTGAGAAAAATGCGTTTAAAAAAAAATTTAAAATTTTAAATATCCAAGTTTCACACTCTTAATACGCATAGAATACTCACACGAGACATAACGAAGAGCCATTGTACCTAACTTGTGCCGTGCCGTGGAGCCTTTTGCGATTAAACAGATGAGTAACTCGTCCATTATTTCAGACAGCACGATCGAACACTAAACAAGAATATTCACTTTGTCGACCCCGGAACATATGAAATACTTCCAATATTTAAATTTCAGTACCGTCATCATATTCTACGGGAAATTTACTAACTTTTTATGCAAAACGATTTTTTTGCCCTCTAATTGAGGTGCCTCCGTGCCTCCTTAATACGAATATGTAACTTTGCTCTGATCACGCCCTGTTTTTTGGGCATAATTGTTAACAAGGATAAGAGCATTTACATATACCATAAGTAACCGCTGTACTTATAAAAAACATTTTTGGTTTGCTGTTGAGATTCGATATTTGCAAATCCCACGTAATCGACGGACATGCTAACCACTACCCCAAGGGCATCACTATGCCGTTAGAGTGAGAAAATAACAAATTTCACCAGCATATATTAAAATCAACCAACTAGACGGTTTCATCTATGGAAACTTGCCGAGTGTCCTCCCTTTTTAATTCCCTTACCCACTTCTACTCACTACCCTCATGGTGAGGACAATGAATTTCTTGATATTCGATTTGGGTGTTTGCTGCTTAAGATTTCTTCATCTTCTGACTTCAGAGCCTTAAAACGCTTTACATGACTTTGGTGATAAGACAACTCAATTCTCAATATTCTTTGCCTTCTTAGAAGCCATATAAAAATATTAAGTGACTGTTTTTTAGAACATCAAATATTCCATGAAAAATTTCAAAATCGCTGTTTTATTTACTAACCGCGCCCAACCGTCACCAAGGAAGTCTGCATCAAATAAAAATTAAAAAAATTGCAAACATTTATCATAGTCTAATTTTCAAATTCATTATAATTACTTTTCGAATATAACTTTATCAAAAGCACTCATCAAATAAAGATCAACACGCATTCCTTGGTAATTGAACGCCCACCAACAAATTTTATTTGGAAAATGTATTTTATGCGAGTATCTTGTTAAATTGCCGGCCGTCCGCACTATTCATCATTTGAATTTTTGGTTTAGCAGAAATGTAATATATTCTCTAAAAATATAAATCTGCCGATACATTTCGTTTCGAAGTCAATGCTTTCTATTCTTCTGATACTTTAGAAAAAAAATTAATAAAACAAAACACTATATTTTTGTAATTTGCTCTGAAATGATAGTTCATATGTACTAAGGCGCCATTCATATGCGTCGAGTTTATAGTCATTTAGGTTTTAAGTAGGCAAAAGTTTTGTTCTTTTTCGTGTGATTGTTTGTTTGGAATGTTAACAAAAAAATAAATAAATAAATAAATCGCTAGTTTATTTGGCAAAAGATTGACAATGGTCGAGAAATATTTGTGTCAAGTTTGTTTGTTTTTTTCTGAAAACAAACGAGAAATATGTCACTGAAAAACTTAATGACTATTTGACGAAAACAAAATTAGTTTTTTTTCTAATTTCTGATTTTTTTTTGTAAATTTAACTAAAATACCTGAGGATCATGAGCTGAAATCTTATTTGATGGCCTTCAAACGGAATCAATGAATTTTTTGAAGTAATTATTAAATCGGTTTAAAATGTTTTTTTTCCGTCTTACTGTCATATCAGGAGAATAGAACTTTGTACTAAAAATCACTTATTTAGCAAAAAGGGAATAGATTTTGGTTTTTTGTTATTTGGTTCAACAAATGAACCACATGTGTTTCAGGCTATACCTCGTTGTATATCAGCCCTGCCTTCAACAAAAACAGCCCAATTGCCTTAGAGTTGATTGTTTCGGATGTTGTAATATTTATGCAATTGATGGTATGAACCAATAGTGAAGCAACTTTTCCCAATATTAAGACCACCGACTACGGCTGACATGAAAATGCTCCGTATGCCAGTATCAGTATCAGAGTATCAGAACTTAGAGAATGTGAACAAGGGTAACAAGTTACTCGGAGCTTTCACGTGGAAAATATCATCAAGCAGAAAAAAGAGCACAACCGGCTCAGTTGGTGTTGTCATGTTCAAAGAAGAGATCCAGGCAGCCTCGTCAAACTTTTTGACATGATCGCGAATGAACATAAAGGAAAAGCAGAGCAAAACACTCCTGGTTCAAACCAATGCAATAAAATCAGCATTTGGTTCTCAGACATAGAGTAATCCTTAAACTGAAGGCTTGTCTAAGCTTCATGTGGTCAACGCTTTGTTCTAGTTACTAGTCGAAAACTGCTAAGGCACAGTCAGTCTTCTGGCAATGTAAGGGAGCCTTTGGCAAGACATGGGTTCTGTCACCTTAAAGGATCCTACGTTAACACCTCGTTCGCCATGTTTATAAGAACAATAATTCTTGACTGCATTTTGGCGTTTCCCAGCACTCCGGCCTCCGGGTCGTCTTCTTGATTCACTACTGAATTTTCCTCCCTTTGATACCATTACCCGATTAAAGTGATGTGGATTACCGGAAAGGATTGTTACCGTATCTTCACTGATGGTTCCAAAACTGATGATGAATCTGGCGCTGATGCCTTTGTAGAAAGTAACATACGAATGGACACCAATTTGGTTACTTACACGTCCGTCTTTCAGGTGGAGACGTACGCTATCCAAATGGCTACAAGTTACGTTACAAAAAATGGCTGAATGAGCAGAAGCATTAGAGTCTGCAGAGACATCCAAGATGTGCTTATGACACTCCTCAACCCTCTAACTTCTTCGAAAGTGATACAGGAACGCAAGGCCTGTTTGAATGCGTTCTGACGACTAAATTCTTTGAGGGTTTTTCCACCACACCCAGTGTCAGGCCATCACGACATAACTGGAAAGATATTGCCGATGAATTTGCAAGACGGTTTTCTCAGGACCTGAACTTGGGTCCTCAGTGAGAGCTTCAATCAACGATTGAATCTGTTAAGAGCACAACCGTAGATGGGATGTATCCATTGGATTCAAACAGACCAGATGTATGCTCCCCAATGTTAATAAAAAATTGAAAAATGTTTGCTATCCCGTAGCGAAAAAGACTGTAGAAAGCTTTTTAGCGTTGTCACGGGGCATTTCTCTTTTCATAAGTTTTTAAGCGTGTTAGGCTTGAGTTATACCACACTTTTTGAATCCTGTGAGAAGATAACGAAACACGGAGACCTGAGGTTTTTCAATCAGGTTACAGATACTCGGCGCGGCGCAAACATTGTTGAGAACTAATAACCTAGGCTCCTTATCATTGCAGCGTCTACCAACATCTGGAAAGCTATACCTAACAACAAAAGAAAGTTGTAATCTGGTAGTGCAATGGATCGGTATTTAGGTGTGACTGCTCCAGTTAATATTTTAAAAACCTCAAAAAAAAAAAAAAAAGACATGTGATGTGAATCTCAAATACAATAAATTCTTTTCCTCTTGAAGTGAATGATAATAGTAATCTATTGTCCAATCCAATCAAATTATGTTAAAAACCAACATCCGTGAAGAAAAACAAATAGTCTATTGAAAGACAAAACCGGCAAAACAATCAAACTTAACTTGACCGAATTTAATCCATCATTAATGAGTCGAATTCATAATTATTTTACCGTTGTTTTCCGGTATACTCTTGCTTTCGTTTGGCGTTTGTTTTACATTTAAGTTTCCCATTCATTCGAAAGGCTTACAAACCAAAACAAAGCCGAAATTTAGCATAAACTTACGCAACAACTTGCTAGAGAAATGAGGAATGTAACTTGTTCTTTGTGATACCAGAAGATAAGGTGATCTTAACAACATGTTGCATTTGCGAGGGTACAGATACAGCAGAAACTACGGGTAATTTATCTTATCGCGTAGTTTCTGATGAAAGTGCGTAATGCGTTTGCTGCATGCGATTCCGTGTTAATGTGTAATTTTGATGGACGTTTACTGATTAGGCGACATTAGTTTTTGTCTAGCCGTTTGTTTGTCTAGTGTCGAAGGTGTAATAGTTGATTAATTGAATGGGTGATGGTTGAAAATTTTAAAGAAATTATGTATGCGCTTCATTTGGGAGGGGGAAAGAGAGGAGGAGATTGGAATTGATGCATTTTACGAGATGGATGTTTGAAGTATTTAAATTTAAAGTAGTAGGGTCTTGGAGGTGTAATTGCTTTCGTTTTTCAAGAAAATGAACCGACAATTAAGTAATCGATGTTATGTGTGTTGATTGCTTACCATGAGCTCTTTTTGAAAGTTGGACCAAAGTTCAGGAAAAGCCTGGAGTTTGTAGCAGAAAACTTCTTACATTGAACATG
Organism: Melanostoma scalare; assembly: GCA_949752695.1. Taxonomy (NCBI): domain Eukaryota; kingdom Metazoa; phylum Arthropoda; class Insecta; order Diptera; family Syrphidae; genus Melanostoma; species Melanostoma scalare. Next base: position 39,993,346 of record OX456984.1, read on the forward strand.
CAAGTCAAAAAATGGGATTGGCATTTGAGTAGGACAATGCATGAATTTGTTTACCACATTTGGGACAATGGATGCATTTATTAGCCACAGTTGGAAAGGCTTTCTGAAAGGAGGTAAGGCTTATACGGAGCTTGATAGTAATAAGAAGCTGAAATGCTTTTCTTACTGAGGTTAGTGTGAGATTGAATGGGTTGAAGATTGAATGGGTTGAAGTTCGAACATCGCTCTGATCACCAACTTCATTTGATACAAGTAAGAGTGCATGACCAAACTTGTTTTTGTGTTGTTTGGAGGTACAAAGTAAATAATACTTAAGCATGACTTATTAATGGGAAATGATACGTTGAAGCACTTCCAATAAATATAAGCATGACTTATTAATTGTTGTGAATGAAATATAAAAAAAGACAAATTCTTCAGCAGACTACTATTGAAGGCAGAACTCTCAGCAGGGATAGATTTGATTAGGTTTGAAAAAGTGAGCTTATGCAGCTCTAATTGAAACCTATTGTGTCAACCCATGAGAAGTTTCAGATCAAATCTTTGCATCTCAATCGTACCAGCAATTTATAATTCGTCTGTGTGGGGACATGCTTGAGCTTGTCCAGGAGAATGATCTGATAGCCAAGAACTATTTTTCTGAGTCGGAAGTGCCAACTGGATGTTGCTTCGGTTTCTAAACAGAGTCTGCTTATAGGGACCCCTGCCAACCTTATTTTATGTAGGTGTTTTTCCTCCCAAAGAATAATGACCGGCTATAATGAGGTCCAAGTCCTAAGATCTTACCTGTTTACATTTAAGGGAATAAGACGTTTTTTAAAATTATATTTTGATATTAAATGCTTGGAACAGGTTTGCCCAGAAGACTTTTGTGAAGATGCTTTGGATTCTTTCAGTAAAATTTGAAATTAGTTTTATTTACACCTCAGAATAGAATAGAACTGTAAAGAGATGTTGATTTTAAAGTTGAAGTTGGGAATTGTAACGTCGAAGAACATACTATAGTTTTATAGATTTTCTAAACTGCCAATGAGTGAAAGGTGACTCTTTGAGCTTAGAATTCAAATGAGGTTCCCTTTATGAAAAAGGCCAGTCTTCGATTTTTATGAAAGGAAAGTTAGGGATGATCCAAAAACTACTTATAAGGCAAAATTGGTGAAGGTGCAAATGCAGTCAGTAAAACCAGTTTTAGCTATAGCCTTTGGAGATTCTCTAGCTTTTTGAACGTTATTTTTTTGGTCATAATAACGCAGTCGCGTAGGTTATTGTCGTTCTAACAAAAACATTTTACGGTTCAAGGTCAGAGTTTCTCTCTCATATGCTACTGCAAATTCATAGGAATCTAGTTTCTCTATTGAATATTGCTTCCAACTTTAGATTCTATAGACCAGGGTAGTTGCCTCTTAATATAACAAAAAAGGTTTAAAAAATGATAGCCAATTGGAAAAGGAAGTGAATGCAACAAAAATGATAGGAAAAATTAAGTTAGAGCCGATCTGAGTTCGTGAACGGGCCAATTCGAATGATATTTATTGCCTAACCATAGAGGGAAGGGGTATAAGACCGATTCAATTTCCTTGTTTTTGTGAACGTAATAATGGGTAACTATTTTTTGAGGGTAAACTGAGATTTCTTCGTTTGTTCTATTTTTGTTCTGTGTTCAGTGCTGACTTGAGCCTTCACACTATTAATTTGTATAACCTTGACCTTTCTTTAATTATATCTTTACAACAATCGAAGAGATAAGCGTAAGAGTAATTCGCCTTTTGTACAGCTTTCTGAGATTTCCACTACATCAATTTTGCTTAGCAGGAATATTATCTAATTGCAAAGTACGTGTGGTTCGTTGTGGTGTATGATAGCTCGGTCTGTATACTCTAATAAGAAGATTCATTGAAAGAAATGTAAGTACTGCACATATTTCTTATTTATCGCTAAAGGATTTAATGTTTGTATCCAATTCAACCAATGCAGTTCCTGTTGATTTTTCTGGATGATATGCGTATTGTGTTATCGAGAGAGAGAGAGTGGGTTAGGTTAGTGGCTTATTACGAATATGTCATTTCATTACCTTCTCCAAGCATTTAAGGATGAATGACGTGAGACTGTTCAGGAGAAAGTATATAGCAGAGATCAAAATGAATATGTTCAAATAAGTTCAAACACATCCAAAATTTCTCAACGATCGCTCAGACTTGATCACTTTCCACCCCTATTCACAAGCAAATAGCTCGCAAGCATATTTACTCACAGGCAAAAATGCTTCTGAACAAACTAAATCAGTAAGGATGCTCAGTGCTCACAAGTCATTTTTTCTGTATTGCACTCACAAGCAAATGACTTGCAAGCAGACTGCTGCACACATTGCTTGTGATCACTTTTACTCACAAGCACTTTGCTCACAAGCAGTTTAACTCAATGTTATTCAAACTCATTTTGACTTGCAAGCAAGTCTACTTGTTTGGTTCGTTTGAAAATAGGGGTTGTTCAGAATTGCTTGGTTCACAAATAAGATTGTTCAAATTTACTTGTGGGTTGACTCAGTTTGTTCAAACTCGTTTTTTTTTTTCAAGTAAATACTCATTGTTCACAAGCAGACTTAGTTCATTTTAATCTCTGGTATATAGGGCTTGAGCCCTGCTTTTGGCATATGAATTACTGTTACTCTTCGCCAACTTTCGGGTAAATGACCAAGAACGAGGCTGTAGTTAAATAGATTAGATGGGATGGGAGCGTTTATATTTGTTCAATGTTATAAAAAAAAAGCATTCACCGGGCTGAGTTTATAGCAAGTAGGTATAAAATAAAAGAATAAAAGCCAGATTCTGCGAATCAATTCAAAAACCCCGGATCAAATGGTATAGTAATAGTAGCTTAGGTTACTAAGGGTAGTTAAGAGTTGATGCGTGGATTTGTGGAATTTCTTCACCTTACCTCTGCCTTTTGCTCTTCAATCTATAAGAGTTCGATCAGCCATCAATTTGTAATTGTAGCAGTTATTATGGATTAGAATTATAATCCATGTTGTTGGTATGTTTTGTATATGATATTGACCTGCGAAATATGTTACCGGTTAACCGTGGTGGAATGTTTAGTCTGTCTGTATTTTGCAGCGTATTTCCAGGTCCGAATCTCAGCAATATCCAATATTTTTCACGGATATCGCATTCGCAAGGAATCGTCAAGTTCTTCGAGAGTAAAGACATTGCCATGAAAAGCGCATTCTAACTTGGCCGTTCGGAATTCCATTCCTCGTCAAAGTATGGTTGAAAGAAATGCGGAATCTAGAGTTCTATGTTTGTGCCATCCTATTTATTTATTTATTTGTATTTTTGCTAATGTAATTTTGAAGCTCGTTCATTAGACTTAAGTCTCATTCGTCTATGCCGCCAAACAAGTAAATTCTTCAAATTTTCCTTTAAATGTAAAGGAAACTTGGAATCGAATCTGTCCTCATGTTTCTCTTCGTCGTGGTAGTATCTGTACAGATAATTACGAAGCGACGCGACGTTGGGTTCTAATACGTAATCTTAATAGCCCTTTTGCTATTCTCCACATAACCAACATATCGTTACAATATTTGCCACATCTCTTTCTTTATATACAAGTCAAAGGTTTCTGGTTACCATACAAAGTTTTTTAAATCTTACCTTCTCTTAATCGCTTTCAAAAGAACTCATTTGATTTTTTAGTCTTGAGGCTACAAAGTTGGCGGTTTTATATGTTTTTCCGCACGTTCGGAGTCAAGTTCAAGGTTATTTATGTCAGCTCTTTTGTATCTCATTATACCACTGTGTTCATAACGACTTAACGCTGTGCTGTGTAGTGAGAAACTTTAGGTCTTTGCACCAACTTTTCACAGCAAAATTAATTTGATTGTATCTTGGCTATCAATGAAAGAGAAAATTGACCACTGAGTAGAAAAAAATATAGAAGTTTAGTGAGGAAAAATTACATTTTAGTACCAAAAATACCTTATTGTGTTAAGTAGATTGGTTTTCTTCTTCAAGGACGGGTTTTATTTCGTTATTTTATTACAGCGCTCAAAAGTTATAAAATTTTTTTTATAGTTTTCAAGATATAAGCGAAAACCTTTAATAAATGTCCTTCTTGCGCTCATACCTCTTCTGGCTAACCTCGTGATTCGCCATTGTTGCCAGAGAATTGCCACAATTCACATAACAGCCTTTCGTCCTGACGATTACATTTAAACAGTATTTGCTTAACGTAGCTCGACTATCGTTAAAACTCTGACGTTGACAAAAGGTGCTAAAAGGTTGCTAAAAAGGTGCTTGTTTTTCCATGATTGTAAAGTCGAAAAATATAATAACATTTTTCATATTTTTTGTGACATTCAATTCCGATGGCCGTTGCGTAACTTTTGGAGCTAGTTCAATCCTAGAAATATCTAATTGTTTTTCCACAAGTATTGCCCTTCTCGGGGAATCGGTAGGTCCTTCAAAGGTAATACTGTCTTGAACAGCGCTTTATTAGTTGGCCCACCGTTGATGTAGATCAATTTAAATGCTCTCAAATTTTACTCTGAAACAAAAGACACCTTGGTGCCCGAGATACGCGAAGCTAGCTTTAGAAGATCACGTTCACGATTATCATCCTGTTAAAAATGGCTTTAGAAATTACGGAAGTACCTTCGAGGACTTTTAGTTGATTTACACTTTTTGATTTTTGAGCTTCCGAAAGTCACAAAAGTTTAAGTGATGTTTAAGAAAGCAGCCCTCTGTTTCTGAATTTTTTGCTAATTTACACACTGACCTGCTTTTTTGTTTTTCATTGATTTGAGTATGTTTCACAACATTAGAAAACTAAAGTAAATATTTATCATGTAGACAGGAAAAAATTGAGAATGTGAACCTGCAGTCAAAAAGTTAGTATTGAAATCAATCGGTATTTTGCACAATTCAATTCAGGTTAGTTGATTGTTACTGTTTATTTATTGTCTATCATTTGACCACCGATTGAAAGCTCAATCAAACCAAAGCATTTTTCTAACTGCGGCAGCAACAAATTTAGCTTTATTTAATTCCTTCCTTGCCAGAGCGAATTCGGAGCATGACTAAAGTATATCAATGGTTAAAAATTCTTAAACTCTGAATCTCCTTCCTCTATATGTGTTTCATTTTATTTATTCGTTTGTTTTTGAAATTAATTAAAATGACGTTTACGAAGAATTGATCATACTGTCAGTCCTTGTTATAGTTAGTAACTTGTTTGTCAATGAGCGGAAGACTCTGTCGTAATCACCTCGTAAATATGACTCTTTTTGTAAAAAACTTAATAAATCATTAAAAAATGTTAAAGTTCCGTTTTTTAAAGCCAATAAATCAATTATCCCATACTAAAATGACTTCGGAACGTGTTTCTAGTCAGTTTAAATATATGTGAACCACCCAAAGGTCTCTCATCATAAATCTCATAGCTTGACGTCTTTAAAGTAAAATAATTAAGAAGATCCACCCTCTAACAAATTTAATAGTTATACTCTAAGATACCACAATGCCAATAAAAAAAAAAACTGCCACCTTCAACTCCAACTACACAATATGTGTCTTTGTGGTCTTCAGCTATCTGAATAATGTGCGAACACGCTTAGAATTGACAGATGACATTATTGTTTCTGCCAAAATGCCTTTGAGGTTTTTAAGAACATAAATTGAAAGACGTCAACACAGAGAGAGAAAAGAGAAGAAAGAAAAAAATAACACAATATTTTCCATGATTGTGCGTCGCACTTTGGTGGAACTATATAAAAAAACATTCAATGAACCATGTTGCTGGGCAATCGAAACAAAACGGCCCAGAGCGATGTAGTTTTCATAAAAGATGTGAGGAAGCGTCCGACCGCACAATCATAAATGCCAATTTATTCGAACGTCTCTATAGTCCTGGCCTATTGCCAGAAGATGAATTCTCTACGGGACGGCCACGCAGACCCAGACATATGCACGTACATATGTGTATTTTGCCGGCAAAGACGCAGGTGGAAGAATGGATATGGATATATTGCTTGAGATGGAGCAGCTTAGATTTTCCGCAACTTCACTTCCTGACCACATTCCCGTATTGGACATTCGAAACAACCGACGCGACGCGACGGAATCAATCGGTTAACCACAAAATTAATTTCCAATCCAAATCGAACGAAAACTAATAAATTTTTATTCAAAAAGAAATAAAGAGATACTCAACGTATAGTGTTTGTTTTTGTATGTGAGTTTTACATAAGTTGCGGGACAGATAAGGTAATTGGGATTTATTTGCATTGCATCACTTATAGTGTAGCCGGGCGGTAGGTGGTCTTTCTGTCTGTCTTTAGAGTAGCGCCATGTAGGGCAAAAAAGCCAGTTATGATTATGGTGGTAATTTATTTGAATTTCCAAAAGGCGAGCATTCAGTGTATTTGGCGGAAGTTTTATCTTCTAATGGTAATTAATTTGCCATTATGTTGCAAAGTGAGTGTTAATTGACAGAGATATCAAATGATTCTCCATGGCAAACTCAAACAATCGTTTGAAGTTTTTATGCTTGCCCTTTACTTGTTGGTTGTTATTGTTGTATATAGAGATACAACAGCTGTGTGCATCGAACTTAATGCACAAACACTTGTGGAAATTGAAGTGGATTTAAATGTTCTAATAGCATACGAACTATTTCCATACAATTTGTTAGCGGGTGCATTGGAATGGCACTAAAAACACTCCCCCCGCACCCCATATAACACCACACTATTTCAAATGTTTCTTGAAAAAAGTTGTAAAGCTGCACTTTGTCCAGACCAGATGACAATAACTTTTGTATGAAAGTGGATCATAAGTCTTTTTTTTTTTTGTGAAATAACCAATTGCACCCAATGAGTGTGTCAGAGACACTATTGATTAATTAATTCCTAAACAATAACTCTAGGTAGCTTATTGAAGATGAAAACTACGAAAACACCAGCCGTTGTGAAGGTCTTTCTTTTGTTGATTTTGGTGAGTCTTTCTTGGCCAACAGATGTTAAAAGTAAATAAATTTGAAAGTGAGAAAGTGAATTTTTGTTTCTTTTTTGTAGGCTGTTCATTACAGTGGAGCCATTCGTGGAGTAACAACAAACGATGTTAAGACAAGATGTGGATCAGTTCTTTGTCGACCGGTTTCGGACATTTTTAGCAAAGCGACCTTGCCCCATGGGTATTTTTATATCGGAACTATCGGAAGTGGTGCAATGAACATAACTATAAAGCAAATCGCATCGAGTGAGAACCGATTGGGTGAGTGAATTTTTATTTGATTTTTGTCACACGACAATAAGTGATTGGTTTGGAATTTTGAAGCTTGAGGGGCTTTGTTAGCTTGATTGGGGTCCTAGAGGAAGTGATTTATTTTATTTTATTGTTTTATTGTTTTTGAAATTTTTAATGTAAGAAATTTGTATAAAGATTCCTTTGCCGTCGGCGTCGTACGCTGAGCAGTCAAGACTAGGGCTTCAAAGTATCCGGATATTTCGGATATCCGGATATCCGAAACAGATCCGGATCCAGGATCCGTTATCCGACCTATTTGGATAGCATAGGATATCCGGATAGTGTCGGATATCCGGATGGTGTCGGATATCCGAATACTTCTCGGTATCCGGATATCCAGATCTCAAAATAAATCGATACACATACACATACAGTCTTCTATACCTTTTATGTAGTTTGCAAAAGTTATGCAATATTTGATACGATTTTTATCTGCGCCATTAAAATTTTTTCTTTGTCAGCCCCAAAAGTCTTCGAAAACCGCCTGGTTAGAGACGTGTAGATTTTTTAATGTTTAGGTCAGTGTGAATAACAAAGATGTATTCAAATGCTACAAGAAAATAATTTTTCAGTTTGGGTCCGGAGATCCGGATATCCGAATTTTCCGGATATCCAACTATCCGGATATCCGGATACCCGAAATATGCGGATACCCGAATTATGCGGATATCCAACAATCCGGATATCCAACAATCCGGATATCCAACAATCCGGATATCCGGATATCAGCTGTCTCAAAACATTCCTGTTCGGATATCTGGATATCCGGATAGTTTGAAGATCCGGATATGAACTGAAGCACTAGTCAAGACTTAAATTTGTTCAAAAGATGTGACTATAAATTAGGTAGATTTTTGTGTGTATACTGGTAATATTCGTGGTTACTGAATTTTCAGCTTTATCCTCATCCTCTTTGGCGTTACGAGCATCGTAGCTTTGCCAGAAGGCCGAAATTTTCCCACCCAGACCATCAGTTAAAAAATCCCCAGATCTAACCATTTCTTGAAAAAAATCCAAACTTTGTTTTTTCTAATTTTATTGGTAGTTATTAGTTTTGTTACTTTAAATTTCCAGGGTTGACCCATGGTTTTTATCAGCCCTATATGAGTTGTCGTATTCTGGTAATTTTGAGACGACTATGATCTAAATTCTGGGTGCTAAAGAAAGTATTAAAAACCCTGAAAGAGTTACCAGAGTCTAAAAAACGATAGTAAAATCGCTATCCTTTAATTTTTGAAAACGAAATTATATGAAACAATCCTTTTGACGATACAATCAACGATAGATTGGACGATAATCATTTAAATAGTTATGGAATCCAGGCTTTTCTGTTCTCAAAAAAACTAAACGAAGAAATCGTCACACATGCCTACCATTTTAAGAAAATACATACCATTTCACATCCCTGTCTGTTATCTCAGCAAAAACCAAACGATGTTTTACTGTTTAGGGCAAACCCAGGGCTAAAAAGCTCAGTTTGGCATTCAGAGGTTTTAACGAACGAAAATATTATTAAATTGATTGTAACAAACTTTAAAAAAAGAGTTAACTCCAGAAAATAAACTCTTTTTCAAATTTTATTTCCACATACTTAATTTTTATTTTTATATCTTTCGAATGTGGACAGGTTAAAATTATTATATTCTACCAAAAATAAGCGAATGGAAAATGGAACTTAATTAACATTGTGTACCAAACATTGAAACCGTGGTAAATGTAAACGCGTATCTGTGAAACATTTTTGAGTTTCATTGCAGTTTCATTTTCTGCTATATATTATTGAAAACCTTTTGCTCTTACACACACTTTTTGTTAATGATTTGTTATATTTTCAAATTGAACAACAATTTACGGTAACCTTTGCAGCATTACGAAGTTTTCCAGTCGACCAACGAAGTTTTATGATCACCCCTAGAAAAAATAAAACACCCCTAGAATTTGAAATTTTTTACTGTACTATCTATACTGTCACACGTCTCCAGACAAAAATAAATAAATAAATAAATAGGGTGGCGCCAGAGAGCGGAGTCCCCGGGGCCTAGCGCATTTCTCACAACCATGCCTTTGCCTTGTGAGGGAATAGAACCTACAATTTTCTGCCAATTCCGAACGGTTAATCGAGAAAGCGCTTCTCATGGCATTGAATTTAGTATCGGATGACTTCCCGATTCCTCGCGAAAGGCCATATACCCGTGGAAATACATTTTTGGCTTCTGTTGGGATTCGAACAACGAATAACCTTCCGCGTAACGGGCAGACATGCTTACTTACCATCACGCCACGGCTATAGACATACGTTCTTGTTATCAGGGACTTAGAAAATAAGTGCAAAATTATCCTTTCGGGCTGAAAGTATCAATTTAGTACAGCTACTTTAAGGTTTTCTTTAGTTTCTAGAGAAGAGAACTGCATTCTGATTTTAACTTCAATTGAAAAAAAGTTTGTGTTTCGGTTGTGCACTGATTAGATTGAACTACTTAGGCTTTGGTTCATCCCATTTCCTTGAGTGTAGCCGCTTTCTTCATTCATCATGAATTCTTTACAGATGAAGGTTGTTCACTATAAGCAACTAGTTTTATCTGCAATTTAAAAAAAATCATCAAAAATGAAATGAGTCATTTACTACTACATACAGCCATGGTCAAAAGTATGTGGCACCTCTAAAAACTGACCAAAGTTCTAACATTAAGTAAGATAAAAAGAAACGAAGTGTGCAGAAACATAAGAAACTTATTTTTATATAAATTAATTTTTTACTGTTGCCATCTTTAACTTTCATAACTTTTGCTGTTTTTGGACATTGGTCTAACCAGTTGCATCTTACAGTCTGAACAAACTTCTCTTCACTTTCTCTTCAAAAGATTTTTGACCATCTCTTAGGATGTTGCGAGGTGCTTTTGGACTTTCTGTTTTAAAACTCTCTGCTGCACTTAACTTCGGAGAATAGGAACAAAAGTTTCAAGTACCAGTACAATTGGCCAAGGCTGTACAGCAGTTTTTTCATAGCTAATACCTTGTTCTTTAACACACATTTTAGTTCTAATGAATTTAGTGAATAGTTTTTGAGTTATCAAGTCTCAAAGCTAAATTTTTGAAAAAAATTTTTTTCTTTATATAAAATTCTTGCAAAATTTTGCCTTGCTAAGGATCACTTTTTTTTCAATAAAATCAATGCTATTATAAATTTTGGTCTCAAACACAATAAACTGAACGAAAAAATCTTTCTTAGGCTTTGAGAATGTAAATTACAAAATAGCTTCTTTTATCCAGAAAATCGAATTTTGTTGGGTTTCCGCTTATTGGACTTTATTCTCTGAGCAGGAAATGGGTATTCTGAACAAAGAACCTTTTGTTTTTTTTTCTCAGAGACTATGAAAGATTATTCTTTTGTGTTTGACTCAAAACTAATAAATGCATTGGCTATTTAAAGAAAAAAAGACAATTTTGTTAAAATTTTATTCAAATGACTTTGATTTTTTTTTTTTTAATTTTTACTTTGAGACTTGATTACTTAAAAACTGCTCACAAATCTACTTGAACTAAATCGTTCATTTAAGAATAATGTACTAGCTTACTTATAGTAAGTGGTATAGTAAGTGACTGTTGATATTTAGTAATTTTTTTTAATTCATTGAATATTTCATAAAATTTGCTACTCCTGCCTAAGCAAAGAGAGATAGACACCCTCCCTTCCATCTGAGCTTTTTCTTGTCTTGAGCCAACCTGAGCTTTACCGCACCGCAGGCAAAACACCTTGCATAGTACCTTTGCAGTTTAAGGAGGAAGATTGACCGCCGTAGTTTTTCTTTGTTTTTTGGTTCAACCTATAAGTCGTGAGATTTCGTCGCGCAATATGCAAAACGCCCTGTATACATATGTGAATGCTGGGCACAGAGTTGCTACGCAAGGAAATCCCCAAAACATCCCATTATCCAGCAAAACAACCTATTGGATAGTCATATGAAAAAAACGAAGAAGCTCTCGATAAAGTTTTGTACCTAAAATATCTTTTCCTGATCGCATTGATTAGGAAATCTATGTAAAAATAATTTATTAAAATTTTAAACTTTGAGTAGAATATCATCATGCTATTTAACAAGTGCGGTCGTGAGATAAGTAAATCTAGAAAAAAATAAAACGAGTTATGTGTACAACGACTATAGAATTTAAAATGGCGTTTTTTATAACTTCATATAAAGAGATGCAAATACGTATGTACATAAATAAGGGCACCTTTATCGACTATGGTAAATGTTGTTGAGTCCTTGATGAAAACCCTCAGTTCATTGTTTGACTATTTTTGAACAGTTAAGTTATCTATCAACTTGGGGGAAGGTTAATTGCTACTTAGTGCTATTTTTGCAGTTGTCGTCTAAAAGCGGTACAAGTCACAAAATTTTGATTTCCTTGACTGTTTTTTTAAGAAAAAACAAGAGAAAACAGAAGTAACCTGTAATTGAATGGGCGAACTTTCGAATCGTTTTGAAACGGTTAAACTTAAAAATTGTTTTTACTCGTTTTTATTTTCAAGTTTTAAGTTTTTAATTTTGCTGTTGGCCATATTGGATCTTCATTTTTTTTTCGTAGTGCAATCTATTCTACAAGTCAAGATGAAGATGTTTTATTTGATACCCATATTGAATGGGGCGGCAATTTGGACTTCTATTTTATTTTCACAGAAAACTCTGTCTGTATTTTCATTTTACAAAAAATATGTAATCCGCCATTTTGTTGCGGCGGCCATCTTGGGTTTACATTTACAGTGACACTGAATGTATTAAATTTAATTGTCATCAGAACAAAAGGTGCGTACCTCATTTATGCAGATCAATCGAGCAAAAAACAAGGGGTCAAATTTAAATTACTAGATTTGCCCAAATACATAAGAAACAAACAAACAAACAGGGGAAGCTAAGTAAAACCGTAAAAAAAAAAAAAAACAAAAATGCCATATGCTAAACATTGATGATTTCTTTTTGGTATTTAAAGCTCGAAATAGTTTCGTGATATGTGATAAGATTGCTTACTTTTTTGTAGTTGAACGCTGCCTCTGAAGCTAGTCGCAAAAGACGAATCGATCGTAGTAGAAATTGTATAAGGGTTCTTAAATAAATAAAAATAAATAGCCCTTTGGCCTAGAGCATTTTTCACAACCACCTTGTAAGGGAATGGAGGGGACCGACAATTTCTGCCGGTTCCGAGCGCCTAATCGAGAAAGCTCTCTTGATGGAAATGAATTTACTAACGGAGAACTTACCAATTCCTCGCCAAAGGCGATATCCGTGGTAAAACAATTTGGCCTCCGTTGAGATTCGAACCACGAACCTCTGGGTTAGGTGAACATGCTAACAATCTCGCCACGGGTACCACTGGGGGTTCTTACCACGATTAAAAATTGTTTTTGTTTTAAATGCTTCCTAGTTGAAAGCAGCAACGCGGCTTGGCTTTTAATTTGCTATTTTAACAAGTGACGTTGGAATACTAATGAACAAAGGCTTTGTCTTGTGAATTGTGATGTTACTTTTTTTGTTTTTGCTAATTTTAGCTATCCGATCGACTGACAACAAATTCATTATTAATGGAAACAACTATGTTTCCGAAAGCGGTACATATGAATATAACGGTGATGCTTTCGAATATGACAAAGAACTTCAAACTATTGAATGCCATGGACCCATAACCAGACCTATCGATGTTTTGGTATGCTAAAATTCTTGTTTATAAGTTTTGAGAATGAAATCAATCTGATTCCACATACAGCTCTTGGTGCACGGCATCAATCCCGGTGTCAAACTGGACTATAATATACCGGTGGCTTCAGCTGGAATATCCGATTCTGAAGAAGGTGAAACCCAATGGAATGAACTAGGTATACCTTTGGATGAAGCTGAGGACAACAAAATCCCTGATGTTGGTGAGTCCGGGCTTTCAAAACCACGAGAAACCAAGAAGCGGCGAAGGTTTTCATGGAAACTACTTGGATTTGGACCATGCAATCGATCATGCGGTGCTGGTGTACGATCACCGATCTTTCGTTGCATCAAAGACTCTGCAACCAGATTTTATACTCCTCGAAGATGTATGCTATCCGAAAAACCAGTTTTTCATGAGGACATCTACAAGTGCAACTTGCAGTTATGTCCAGCCTACTGGCAAACTGAGGAATATGGTGAATGTGTTTGTACTAATGGCATTGGAGTGCACAATCGTACTGTTGCGTGTGTTCAAGAACAGGCTTCGGGGGTTGTTGAAGTTGTTGATCCGATCGAGTGCTCATCTAAAATGCCACTCGAGAGTGAAAGTTGCGATTGCCCAAAGAAAATCCGTAGGAAGATTTATTCCCAAAGGCCGGACAAATCATCGAGGATCTATTCTCGTCTCATTGGATCAGCTCCGAATGTATTTAATTCTTTGAACCAAACAAGAAAGGGATACAAAGATGAAAAGGATAAGTCAGGTGTTTGGCTAATGTCCGACTGGAATGAACAGTGCTCGGTTCAATGTGGATCCGGTTTAGAACAACGGTCCATATACTGCGACCGAACTGCCCCTTACACAGATGTGTGTGACTTAAGAGTCACTCCAGCCATGTCCCGTCCATGTGACCGAGAGAATGAATGCCAGGAAGGCGTTTGGTTCACAGCATCCTGGAGCAACTGTTCCGGAGATTGTTTCAATTTGGTGAAAAAGAGAACAGTGCATTGTATCATTGACGGGATGGTGGTTGATGATGAAAAATGCAACCCAGATGACAAACCAGTAGAATCGAAGAGCTGCACTCATAATGAGGTTAACTATTGTGGCCCCAAATGGCATTATTCAGAGTGGTCCGAGGTAAATTTAAAGACATCTGTGGTAAATCGTTGCTCACTGAATGAGTCTTTCTAATTACAGTGTTCCCGTTCATGTGGTGAGGGTACCCAAAAACGCCATGCCAAGTGCCTCGAGATTGATTGGAAAGAGAATTCCCTTCAAGAATCGAATAACTGTAAGTATATGGAACGTCAGCCGGTCTATGGAGCGTGCAACATCCAGAAATGTATTGGTAAGTCGTAGATAATCTCTCCTTCAGCAACATCTTCACTGAAAATAATTCTCGTTCTAGAAATTGAATCGCCTGTAGATTCTGTTCAAAATGATTTCGCTGATTCAACATGCGTCGATGAATTTCCTAGCTGCAAAAGAATAAACAAGGCAAAGCTATGCAAAGTGAGCTACTATGAGAAGAGCTGCTGCGAGTCTTGTGAGGGATATTACTTGTACTAGAAGAACTTGTCTACGGCAGTTTGTTAAGTTTAACTTTTAAGTCGTTCTCTTTTTGTATTTATTGCTGGAGCCATAGTATTGATTAAACGGTATTTTTAAATTTTATCAGTGGAGAGCTTTTAATTGAAAATTGATGCAGACGAAGTTTAGGAAGAGTATTGCTTGTCCTAACATATTGGAGTGTTCAATGAGATTTTTTCATCAGAACAGAGCAGCACAGAAGCAGTGAACACCAAGAAGCTAATCATTTATGTAAGGAAGTGCTCAGAACATGGTCTGCTAATTTTGCCTTTTTTAAAAATTGTAGAAACTGCTAATCGAAAACGGAATTTATCGTAAACTATCTTTTTATACATACGTTATCAAGAATTTAATTTTTTTTGTCATTATACTAGTTTCCGTTATCATTTCTCCCTTTTTCATAAGGTTTTCGCCTCTATGGTCAATGCAGTTGCATTGTATATAGCCGTTTCGTGGCTTTATAGCCTTTTCCAACGAAATTTATAGTTTATTTTAAGACAAATGAAAAATCATGTCGCTAGATTATTTTAAGCGAGTTATCCAACGACTCTTGAACGCAATTTTTGGAAGTGTGAATCTACACAGTTTCCTTTTTTACGTGGTAGTATATAACGCCAACTCCCAAGCATTTGGGTAGGAATAGGAGAAGCACATTCACGTGACGTGAACTGGCCGCGACCACAGTTTGAGTGACAAAGTGGCTCCCTCCCTCCCTTTCCATATTTGTTATTTTCTCATTTTTAGTCCCAACTGCTTCTACTAAATGTGTTCTGGTGATAAGACAAAGCGAAAATACAACTGAATTATGCCTGAAAATATTTTTTCCTTGTTAATGATTTCGGATGCCTAGGAGCTTAGATCAATCATTGTTCTTTTGCGGGCGTTAAAAAATCCAAATCTGTTGGAGTCACCGAAAGCAAATTGATTGAAAATTTGGTGTTGTATCGGGTTTTTCAATGCGAGCGCTACAATTTTTTTACTTTAAATAAAACAAAAACGATTTTTGAAATTCTTTATTCCTGTGAAAGTAAGTTTGATGCCATTATGTATGGAACTCGATTTCTTTTGCATGGCCACCACGGGCACGCTTGCAAAAGTCCAGACGCTGAACCCAATTTTCGACGGTTTTCAAGCATAAATCGGCCGATACTGCTGCAATTGCACGTTCGATTTTCGTACGAAGTTCATCAATCGTCGCGTCGCTGGCTTGTTGGCATAGACCATAGACTTGACGTAGCCCCACAGGAAATATTCTAACGAAGTCAAATCGCACGACCGAGGCGGCCAAGCGACTGGACCATTTCGTGAGATAACACGTTCTCCAAACTTCGTTTCCAATAAATTGATTGTGACATTCGCTGTGTGGCTTGTGGCTCTGGCCGTCCTGTTGGAACCACATGTCCTCCAAGTCCATATCATACGGGGCCAAAAATAGTCGGTTATCATTGAACGGTAGCGATCCCCATTCACAGTAACGTGCCGGTCTTGGTCATCACGGAAGAAGTACGGCCCAATGACGCCGCACGCCCATAAACCACACCAAACCGTATTTTTTTCGGGATGCAATGATGACTCGTGGAGTACGTGTGGATTGCTGCATGACCAATACCGCATATTTTGTTTATTGACGAAGACATTCAGCCAGCAATGAGCCTCATTGCTGAAGATGATTTTTCGATGAAAATCCGAATCATTTTCAAGTTGCTGCTCAGCCCAATTCACGAACATATGACGCTTCTGGTGGTCAGGCGGCTTCAGTTCTTGCGTCAATTAAATCTTGTGCGGATGTAGGCCAAGATCTTTTCGTAAAATTCGCCACAACGACGTCACAGAGATGCCAACGCTTAAGAACGACGCACGTGTGAGAGACACATTTGGGCTTTCTGCAACTGAAGCCTCAGCGGCAGCAATATTCTCGACACTACGAGCACTTCTTTGTCGCACTGGCACGTGAACATTTTGTACTGTGCCTGTGGATTCAAATTTTTCCACTAGGCGCTCAATTGTTGATCTGCTAGGACGATTATGACGACCATAAATTGGATGTAGCGCTCTTAACGTTGAGACCACTGACTCCGAATTGCGGTAGTAAATTTTAATAATTTCAACTCGTTGTTGGCTCGCATATCTTTCCATCATTAACTGGCAAACCTTACTAAAGAGAAAATATGGCGTCGTTTGCTGTCCCTGTCGCTCTACTTTTGTAGCGTCCCTGTTGAAAAACCCTTTATATCCAAGCGAAAACAGGACATAGATTCCGAAAAGACTTTTTGTTATTTTTCGCTGTTTGTACAACATCTTACAAATTTGAAACAGTTTGAATCGAAATTAAAGAACTCCATGCATTCATCACTCTGATTGAGTTTGGTACACTTATAATGTTTGAAGCCAGTGAACAGCTTAAATCAATCTACTCGACTGATTCTTTGGAAATATAGAATACTACTCCCTCATAAAAATGAATAGACAACCCATTTTCGACCATTTTTATGACGAAAATGGGTGCTTTCACTTATAAGTGTCACAAAAAATAAAAAAAATCAGAAGAAGAAGCAATCCTTCCTGGAATACGCGCTTATCTTATGGTATAATTTTTATTTTTTGATCTCCATTGATCCAGTCACGAAAAATGTGTTCACAGGCGGACAACCTTTTTCGAAAGCGCCTCTGAAGATTTGCTGTCGTCGAATCAATTACTCATATTTTTGATTGAAAAAATTAAGAAATATTCTTCATATATTGTATTATGATGTCAACATTTATCAAATCAATTGGAATTACCTGCAGTGTTTGGAAAAAAAGTTGGGCCTCTTTCTCGTCGAATCAACTTCGAAACTTCCCATTGGTTGTCAAATTAGGTTTAAGGCACTACAACGCCAGCGCCCAGAACTGCTTACGTTGTATCTAGTAGGCTACATTTAGTCTTTTTAAAAACGAAACTAAGCAATAAAGCGAAAATTACTGGTTTTAAAAAAGATAGTCAAAAAATTTTCGAAACAAAACCATCAAATCTCAATCTTTGGCGTCCAAATCTTTTTCTTTTTCTTATATGCCACCAAATTCTCTATTCCAAGTCCACATAAATTTGAGCGCTTTTTTTGGAAAAAATGTCTAAAATTTGTTGTAGAAAATCCAGATTCGTAACATCGCAACCGCTAAGTACGATTTGATAAATAGAGCCACATAAAAAGCACACATTCTTACCATTACGCCTGGGGCACCACAAAGTCCATTGTCTAAAAAAAAGAAATAAATAAATTAAATAGTTTTTTTTATAAAATCCATAAATATAATAAACTTTGTTCTTAAACTACTAAAATTTGTATGTTTCTTACATAGATTTGGTGATCTAACTCCTCACAATCTTTGTCTTCCTTTACACACACTTCGTAAGTACCATACTCACTTAATAGCTAGCAGCAATTCTTTAAAGACTTCAACTACATCAGGTAGTAAAAGATGCTTTCTTAGAAGTAAAGCGAAGTTTATTTCCAACAACAAAAATTTTTATCCTTGTTAATTTTCTATATGCAATGGACTTAAAAGACTACTTACATTTTTGTTAACATCTTCAGGGTTTGTGTGTTGCTGTTGAACCATATTGCTCAGTGCGTATGTGCCGATGAGTTCTAACTCAATACCTTCGAACTCTGTTTACTATTCAAATCTGCCAAGATCTTTCCGCAATAGAGGACATAGCGCAGAATAACATGCCATCACCACGTATTGTATAGGAGATAAACAGATGGACTATCCCCCTGAACCAGGAAATTAATTCGAGACACACCAGTCATCGGTCGGTCGGGCAATTCAAGCGATGACAAATGTCCACAAAGATATAATCAGATTGAATAAGCAGGCATTTTCCATTCTCTACGATGCGATGCTCATAAAAACTCAAACCATTAGCGCGCCAATAAATCATTCACCAAATTCGCGTGCATCGTGGATTGCAGGTTGTTGTGTTTTTTTTTTATTTTTTTTTTATTTAATGCACGCACTAGGTATTGGTCTTTATCGGCCCATTGTTGGCCAACAAAAACTTAGTTTGAAGATAAACCAGATAAGCATTTCCACTATAGGCCCATAATAATATATTGTATGGTCGTCCTCCTTTTTGCCATGATATCGCTTAATGCGATTCCATTTGGTTTAGTCAACAAAGTCACAAGTCGAATGTGTCAGTGCGTTCAATAGATTTTCAATGCAGTTAACCCCAATGACCCAGAAAGAGAGCATTCGCTTTAGAGTTAGAAAAAAAAGTAAAATAAGTAAATGAAAAAAGACCCGACCAACGTTTAAACAATAATAACAAAAGTAAACAATCATCCTTGTGATGACTGGCCCTTATGTGAGCGAATGAATTGTTGAATGGAATACAAATGGGTATACAATTGGACAATGGAGTGCACCGACCAAAGATTTGGAAGGTTTATCAATGTAAGAGATGTGATAAATTGTAGGAGTGATTTGAAAGTTTGCAACAAGTGAGTATAAAGAGATTTTGAGGTGACTTCTTAGGTTCTTAATCGCTCCTACAACAACTTGTGGTTTTTCTTTTCCACGAATATAGATTTGTCATTAAACCATTTCCTTGGCCAGTTTTCTTTGAAAACTCTTGTGGCTTTTTTCCATCAACTTGCTAAGCTCAGAATAATAGTGTCAGAGAGTTACAATAATAAGAGTTTAAACATTTTCTTCTCTTTCCCGCAATTTGCATTGAAGGCGGAAGGCGCACAGTGGCGTTTTTTTGCAAAAGTGCTTGAAAAATTCAATTTTCGTGTGTTCTTAAAATTCAAAACTTATTTATTTAATGGATTAGGAAATATTGGGAGCTTTAAAAACAAAACAAAAATTGAAATCGGCAGAAGGGTTCGGATGATACAGGCAGTCAAAGTTTCCTAATTTTTAATATAAAAAAATTGTTGTTTTAAGAAAATTTTCATTGTTTTGGCCTTAAATTCTTAAACCCTCGTTCAAAAATTGTAATTTTTTTTGTTTGAGCTTGTGACATTTGTAATAGAATTATGATCAGTGGTTTAATGTTTTTAGTTTTTTTATCACAATTTTTTAAGATTTTCGAAAAGCTGTTTTTGCTCGATTTTTTTGACGTTGAGTTGAGTTATAAAATGTTCCTTTGTCTAACTCATCGAAAAATCAATCCTTCGCTTATTTCTGAAACATTAACCAAGAAATCCAGCTGTCAGTTTTTGCCTGTTTGCGTTTCAGAGAGATTTTATTAAATAATGATTTTTACCCCATTTTTCTTCAGTTATCTACTTTTGACAATTTTTGATGTAAAATATTGAGTCCATTTCCTATTGGGAGAAAGTCGTTCTTCAGTTGAAAATTTTGAAACACCCTGTGAATATTTTCCTGAAATAAAAACTATCACAATCATCGAGGTAACCGTCGGAGCGGAGTTTTCTCCGCAACGCATCCTTTTTCGGAGATTCAATTTTGCTTCGAAGTAGTTGTCATCGTAAGAAATTTATCACAAATGCGGCAACGCATTGCATTCCCAAAACTTAAACTTTCCGCAACAAAAACTTATCGGAGGACATCGGATCTGAAGATCGGAGAATTACCACGAAGCAAAATGTCTCCGAATCGTAGGAAATCGGAGAGAATTCCGCTCCGACGGTTCCTTCGATAGGGCCGAATATCGTAATTTGTTTACGAGCTACGATTTTTGGAACCTAAAAAGTCAAAAGGCGCCACTGTGCGGCGCGGCGGCGTTCAATACAAGCATTCGGATGGTCTTTCGTTGTTTAGGTGTTGAACATTTAGCAGAGGCACATACCCATTGTTTCCGAGAAGTTATCTGAAGGTAACTGAGAAATTTTGGTATGCCTTTACTATCCAATTGATCAGCTGATAGAAAATTTACTTTTGTTTCCTTTAATGTTAATTTTTTATTTTGCTTTGCAGTCGTTTCAGTTTAACGGTCATTCAAGTAGCGAGGAAAGTGGAAAAAAAGTTAATTCCTATCGTTTTACAACGATATTTGAAATGTCTATTTGTTTTTAGAGGATTAATTTTAAATAGCTGTGGTCGGCAGAAGTTTGGAAAAAGATCTCTGAATCGTTTTTAATGTTGTCTAAGATACTGGTATCATAGATAGCCTATCCGATAAGTTCTTGGACGAGCTCATTGTTGTCTTTGTAATAACTCCATCTATCTACCTTTGAACATATACAGTAGCGTGCAAATAATTAGAAACGATTTCAGGTCAAACTTCAACTTCCGAATTTTATGTGTTCTTAAAATAAATTTGGCCATCTTTTTTTTTCTTTTACATTTAAATGCAGCTAACTTCGCTATAAAATCATAATATTGGCATGGGATACCGTTATTTTTTAAATAAAGAAAGCAAAAATCACAAAATCACAAAATCGATCGTGCACATAATTAGAAACGAACCTAATTTTAAAAGTTTTTAGATTAAAAAGTTAAAAAGTTAGGCATTGTAAGTTATACTTTTATATCTACTATTTTCCACATTGAACTTAAAATTTATAGTTCGGTCATAAAAATGGGGAAAAACAAATCATGTGATGTAAAGACTCGACGTGAAATTTTGAGCCATCATCAGGAAGGAAAATCATATAGCGAAATTTCTAAGTGCTCAAAAAAGATGGTATTTAATGCTATTCAATATTTTAAGAAAAATAAGACCATAGAAAAATACCACGGAAGCCGGGACCAAAGTTAACCTCTCATAGAGAAGATGCGCTCATTGTTCGGGAAAGCAAAAAAAACCCCTTTGCAACTGCGAGGGAAATTAGAAGGGCAGTGTTTGGTGAAACTGATAGTGGACCGTCGGAGACACCGTCAAAAAAAGGTTGTGTGAAGCTAGACTTTTTGGGCGCATAGCAAGGAAGAAGCAATTACTGACTGAACGTCACAGAAAGACCCGCTTGGCCTTTGCTAAAAAGTATAAGCACTGGACAGTCAATCAGTGGAAACAGTTTTTTTTTCAGATGAAACAAAAATTAATAGGATTAATTCTGATGGAAAAGCTTTTGTTCGTCGTCCGAAATCCCAAGAATACAATCCAAAGTACACTCGCGTTGTCAAATGATTATGGGAAATCGTTTCTAATTATTTGCACGCCACTGTATGTACAAGTACATGCCGAATTTAAAATTTGTTTTAAAACCCGAATATAGAGATGTTTTTGTAAAGTCGGCTTTCCAGAGAGATTTCGTTGTGTGTATGGTTTTTCCTCTCTAAGGGTTAATCAACAAGCTTTTCTGGCATTTATAGAGCAGTCGATAATCATCAGCGAAAGAAGTAAGTTCCACATTACTCAAGTGTATAGCTGTTTCGGTTCTCATGAAAGAAAAACAAAGAAAAAGTTCCAAAGCATCTGAGAGATTCTTCAATTGGTCGAAACTATTCGCAAAAGTTTGTGATTGGTCGCAATGGACTGACTACGCAAGAAAAGTTCGGATTATATCCGCAATATCTGCAAAAGTATGTACAACCATTCGGAAACTGTCCCCAAAATTCTTTGTTTGTCCATACAATATCGCAAATTTTCGAAAAAGTTTGCAATTTTATATCAAAGTCTGTGAATTACAAAACGGCAAATGTGCGGAATCATCCGCAAAACTTGTTAAAGTGTGAGAAATCCGCGGTTGCCTTTCAAAGTCTACAGAAATTTGCAATTGTCCGCCAAAGCCAGATGAAGCCCAATTTTTGATAGCCCTTTTGCATCATTTTAGAGTCGTATGTCGGCAGTATCGCGGCGAATGTTGTTTGCAAAGTCGTTCATCGTCTTTGGTTGGACTACCGATGTAGAAGCCTTAGAGCTTAGAGGACAACACATAGGTCCGAATCGCGAGGAGTCTCGTTTCGAGCCTATTCACCGAATGTACGGCCGGCGTGCTATGCTGATTCTTGCGCGATGAAATGGCAAATCAAAAATAAATCATGTGGCAGATTACAAATTGACTGCCAATCAAAACGCTGTTACCGTTCTCAATCTCTAAAAAACATCATTTGAAAACATAATTATTATCAATTGACCTACAGAGATTTTGAATCCAAAATCCACAGGCCCCATGAAACAAAGCAAACAAAGTCTCGGTAGTGGATGCCCAACAGTCCAGAAAAGAGGTAAAGACGACTACCCGAAGAGGAGTTTGAACCTACTTGTTACGTGTTGAAATTAAAGATCACGATTTAACTTAATTTACTTTTGTTCATTGGTGCCCAAGAGTAACTATTCCCAGTTGTGTACCTAGTCAGAAATGAATCTGTTTTGTGGCACTTGAGAGCTTTTCCAAATTCTTCCTCAATTGTCTGAGGATGAGTAATATGGGTTCTGATGAGATACGATGAATTTTTTATTTGTAGAGTTTTGTCTCCAGAGCAAAGATCAAAAATATTGAATCTTATGATATAATAGAATTTTGTAACGCATTTTTTTAAGAAAAAAAAACTGCATACTTTTTGGCGATATATTTGTATCTGAGGGCATCATCGTCTTATTCATCATTATTCATTCACAATTAAAAATGTTGCCTTTCATCGAACATTGCTAGCAACAACATAATTCTTGATTTCCCGTGGTAAACCAAATATCACAGTCTATTGCTTTCCAGATAGAGGACATATAGGCTCGCTCAACACAACCAACTGAGTGTATTGCTCAACAAACTGGGGAGCACGCAATTTTTATGGGCATATGCTCCACCACCTTATGGTGTTTGGTGTTATGGTATCATGCTCTCTCTCTCAAGGGTTTTTGTCTTTTTGTTTTATTTTTAATTTTGTTTTATTTTTCTTCTTATTCTGCTCTCACTCTCTTTTTGTAAACAAATCTAAACGCCATTGACTCACATCACAGACAGCACAGCTGGGTTGGGGGAGAGCTCTAGAGCAGTGATTTGTTCGTTTTTCGCTTTTCCCGAATGCCAGCCAAGTGGTTGTTGTTTTGGTGGTTGATTGTGTGGATTGTGGTAGCTTCAATTCCTCGTGGATTTTTGGCGGTCACAAATTGTTGTTGTGTGTGCGGTGCGGTGTACGGAGTGGAGTACGTTGTACATTGCTCTGGGTCTGGAGTGGAGTTTTGAGCGTGAGTTTTCCTTGGGACTTTTTCAGTTGAACGTTGCGTACGGTGGTGTTAAGACCGACTTTCCGGGATTACCTTGAATAACAGTATTAACAGTTTGAATATTTTTGTGTTTTACTTTGATGGTAACGTTTTTTTTTAAATTGTGAAATTTGCGAAAAAATGTTTATAATTACAGAATAAAAAATTATACATAATTATAAAATACAAATCGCATCTTTGACTTGAGTGAAAAAAAGTGACTTCAAGTGTCCCTATCGGGAATTGATAGCGATGGCTGCGGCACTGAATAAATAAAAAATAGTTCAACAGTGATTTGAATGGGATTTTGTTTTTGGCGATTTTTATTGCTTTTGATAAATGTTGTGTGAAAAACGAGAATAAAGTTAAGTGAACATCTGAGACATCAATTTGCTGATGAAAAAAAAAAACTTTTTATGAAATTTATGAGCTTTTCAATGGGATCTTAAATGGCAATGGATTAATTTGCTGAAGATTGTGAGCAATTTATCTTGAATACCCGATATTCTGTAAATATGTATTATTGTGAAATTGGAGTTTTGAAAGTGAAACAATTTTAGAGCGTCATAGCAAGGACAACATTTTCAAAACCAAAATCTTCAACGAACAAAAGAACTAGCTTATGAATGTTGCGGTAATCTAAACGATATTTTTAGTCCTTGGATTTTCAAGAAATGTTACGCTTATTACTTTCGCTTTTTCCGCTTTTTCTGGTCGTGTTTTAAGATCTAACGCCAATGAATTGATTCATGGGACAGATCAAGTGTTATGCCTTCTGTCGTTCCCACATGAAATAACTTAGGGAACACATTTTTTCGATTTGGATTCTCAAGGCTTAAAAGATCGGGTTTTTTTGTAAACACACTAATATTTGACCTTGAATTTTATTTTCTCCTAGCAGCGTTGGAAGCAAATCTTTTGTCAAAGTTCAATTACAGAGTTCTTATATTAGGTCGCATTTTTGTTTGGGTTTCCACATGAAATAAACCCTTTCGCAAATTGAATCCATACGTTTGAGAACTAATTTTACCTTTTTCAAATTGCTTTTATTCGTACAGAAATGAAATTCACGATTTTTGCAATCCATTTGAAAATCAAGAGCTTCTGTAGAAAAATTTAAGTATCATATCAAATTGGTGAATATCATAAACAAATGAATGAAATGAGTTTGCCGAAAAGCGAATTAAATAATCCAAGCGACATACAAGCTTATCCACTTAATAACCTCTTATTTTGCGCTTAGTAAGTGGTTTTTGTTTTAGGGGGTACCAAAAACTCTTTCGAATATCTTTAATAATTCTTTAATAAGTGTCTTTCATACAAACACCTTGCAGAACTTATTTAAAACCTCCTAAAGTAGCTTTTGCTCAGAGGTCGTTGAAAATCTTTCCACTCACTCTTTAAAAATAGTTTTAAAGTGATTTTAAAGATACATTTTGAGTTGCATATGTATTTACTTTTTGTTTGGTTGGAAAAAAAATCAGGTCCACATTTCTTTTCCATCATCTTTCACTTCAAGCTATTTGCGAATTTCAATGCTACTGAAGGATGTCTCAAATGCACAGTTGAAGGCCTTAGATCAGCAAAGAAGAAAGCTACAATCATTGTATATATGAACTATAGTCACTCAAAAAGGCGATTTAACAATCTTATGGATCGGAGGACACCGCTCCGGTGGGGCAGCAATCAGTTTTGTGTATACTATATAGTCAAACCAATAGCCAGGAACGGAGACTGCTAGGTTGGACCGTAGACAATCGTATCGCCACCAGTCTAAAAGTCTACACAATCGTACTATAGTATATATGTATGTATATACATATATAATACAATGCACAATTTTTTTGGTCTTATCGACCTCTTTACGAACATTTAAAGAAGGTTAATTCAGTGTGAGAACAGTGTAGTTAGCACCTGTATAGGAAATGTCTACCTCGTTACGATATGTGCAAAAGAAATTGAACTCACCTTCTCGCAAACTTCAGCTGTGTTTTATTGGGAATTTTAGAGTCATCTTCACTAACGAGTCTCATTAGAACGCTGTACTCACTAATGCAAACTTTATTCCATAAACTCCATTTACCAGCCATCAATGTTGTTCACTTCTGCAAGAGACTTATTTTTGTCCACTTACGTTGTTCACTTTAGAGTTGTTGTTTTCCCATGTGCGATGTCTTGCGATGTTTTGCTGAAGTGAATATAAATTCCCAATGAAAGTCGGCTATTGTTGTTTTCCCATGTGCGATGTTTTGCGATGTTTTGCAAACGTGAGTATAGATTCCCAATAAAACACGGCTTTCGTTACTTTTCTAATGACGTTTGCCCTTTTTGTTATTGTGCTTAGTTCACAAACAAAATTTGAAAAGTATGAAACACATTTGAAATAGGGCGAAATGAATTTGTAAGAGGGCAAATTTGATGGGAATGCCATGAATAGTTAATTGTTCTGGGCAAGCTAGCCAACAGAATTCAATTGGAGCTGGATTGCTCTATTTTGAAACCAGGACATTGAAATGGTAGTTCCAAGGGCCAGTTTTTCCACTCGAATTTGACGCTCTATCTACTTAGTTTTACTTTTAATCAAATTCCCAATTCGACAATTCGACTCAAATTTCAAAGTCATCTTTCAATCTACCAGTTTATTCACTTACTGATTTTTCGGCATTACAAAAGCTACAAAAGTTGAAGTTATAGTGCAGAAAATGGCTTAAGGTATGTTCATTGAAATCATAGACCCATGTATGTATTATTTTCATTCGTAATCTATTTTTATTATGGTGTAATGATTAGCATGCCTCCCCACTACCCGGGAGGTTCGTGGTTCGCATTCCAACAGACAACAAAAATGTTTTTTTTACGGATATCGGAACTGGCAAGTTGTTATTCGTTACCATGAAAAGTATTTTCTTGATAAGTCGTTCTGCATCGGTAGAAAATTGTGGGTGCCCTCCATTCTATCCCAAAACATGGTTGTGAGAAAGATGTTACGTCCCGGGGTTCCTCGTCGTCTGTTGCGCCAATCTATTCATTTATTTACTTAGCCTATTTTTATATACATAGCGAAGATTGGCTTATTGATAAACAAATATATACGGGGGCTCAACAAAGCTATGGAAACATCGGGGCCTTACGTATTTCCAGGACCTACAATTCGGCTGACTTAGGAAGCATTTTTTATGTAAAGTATTTACTCTCAAAGGAATTGCCAATTCCTCGAGAAAGGTACCCAAGGATAACATTTTTTCTTTGATGTTTCTGGGATTCAAACCACGAACCTCTCACGTTATAGACAAACAGGTGCTCACCCATTACGTCATCATCTCATGTTGATGACCGCTGGACGATGTTATAGTGGAACTCAGAATGAAGCATTTCATGGTTTTCTACCTCAGGCACTTTAATTTCTCCTGAAGTATGACCAGAAACAGATTTCTTCCATTTATACCCTTGCGTTGCGAAAATTGGACACAACTAGTCCAATTTTCGACTGCTTAAGAACTGAGAATAAATACATTTAGCCTCTATGTTGGTTCTACTAATTACTTATCTCGCTTTCCATTGGACGAAAAGAACCGTCCAGGAGCGTCCAGGAGCATTCTCAAACCGTTCCATTGGTGCAAAAAGATCGCTTCTCATGATTCTGAGGAGTGACAGCCGCTTCTCGATTTGAAGTGAGAATCGACTCAAGAAGCACTAGCACAAATGTTACTCAAATGTCAAAAAGAAAATTTTGTTCAAGGAATATTTTTTAAGAGCCATAGGTGTGAGTGAACACATAAAGGAAATTACGTTAAACTGAATAGAAACAATTTTTGGTGTTCCATTGGTAAAATGAGCGCTTCCCCGAGTGAAACCAATGGAAAGCGACATTAATGATTAATCTTGCTTTACACTCTAATGACTCGAAACGGAGAACTATGTTTTTTAATAGGGTGGAACAACATTCCTCAAAAACCGCCTGAACCTAGCACATTTCTCTTACTCTTTTGAGGAACGGAGGGGACCTACAAATGATTCCGAACAGCTAGTTGAGAAAACCATTTGCATGGCGGTGCAATTACTCTCAAGGGTTTTAGCAATTCTTAAGCAATACCTGTGGATAAACAACTCGAAGCTTACACTAATTGAAGCTCGAACTGCCACGTAGTAGGAAGATATGCGAACAATTACACCATTACACCATGGGAACTGCATTTTTTTATAGGTACGTTTTTTCTCGTAACTCAGCAATCCGTAAGTCAGTCCAGCCATGGATTTTAAACTGCATACAAAAACAAATGAGACTTTAAGCACTTTAAGCTCGTTATTGATTTGTTTTTGTGTTCAGTGGTGAAGTGAATAGCTGAGCTTGTTTATAGGATTGCTTAGTTGCGACAAAAACCCACCTGTTGTTTTGTTTCCTTAATATATGCGGCCTATCCCATTCTTAACCTTCTGTTTTTGATATCGAGATACTCTCTAATTAGCTTAAGGTTGGCAACTGCAACGTTCTTATGAATCCACCCGCATTATGTATGGATTAGGTTTCCGTACTGGATAAGGATTCCAAATCTTTTTCGAGCTTTGTTTACCCTGTAAGCTAAGTCTGACTGGTTTCTTAAGTGCAAATCTTTTGAATAAAATACAAGCGCACTATTTCAAAATAGAAACATAAACATGCCTGCCAAGTAGACTGTTCTAAAACGTTGAAGAGTTTTTCTTGTGCAGATTTCATTTCAGCGAATGTTAAAATCTAAAATGTTGTACACTTGCTTTTGATTATTTGCTTAGCGTGAATTTTATTGCAAAAGTCTCCTTTCAGCAGTTCATACGATACATACTTTCGATCAAACAACGTTACTCTCAGTAGTCTCCTGCCTCAGAGTTTTCTGCTGCTGTCTACTTGGCGGCCATCCCTAAGTCAACACATTCTCTGTTTGCTTTTGACTTGGAAGCCAATCAAATTTTTTGAAATATGCTTTTAAAAGGATTCTATTGTTACACATGGCATGCTATCGTTGGTGCCAACCGTAGCCATCACTACACCGTCAAATACTAGTGGCTTACTCCTTGACGGTTTTCAAATGATTTGGATTGCTGTCTATTGTGCAACATGAAACGTTTTTCCTTTTTGTAGGATTCCTTAATGATTTCGACTATCTTCGGGGATATTTTTAATGATAAATCATATCCAGTTGATGAAGTGAAAGTTGAACTTTTTTCAGAGAACGTATTCGAGGTTGATGTTGGCATAGGAAAGTTATTGAGTCTTTGACTTATTGTAACAAATTCTAGCCAGCTCAGTGAACTTCCACACCTTTTGAGGCCTTTTGTTTGGTACTCCTTGAAAAATCTGCTCGTCGCGAAAAATATTGCGTCAATGGCTGAAAAAAAGTTACTTAAAAAATTAAAAACTACTTATGAAGAAATTGCTCTCAGATCTCCGAAAGAAATGTAGAACCGAGAGCTTATTTTTGGGAACTTGATGGTTTCTTCTATGAATTCCAGTTGATTGAAAGTTCTTTAACCATAAATGTACGTCCTAAGCACTCTCAAACACACAAAGAGTAAGCACGTGAACGGTTATAGGGTCTCTATCTAGAATATACATTGACAAAATTTATCTTTATCAGGTTGTAAAGTATGAATACAGCGGTTACCAATTCCAAACAAATTTTTGTCAACTCAAACTCATTGTTATCAAAGAAAAAAAAGCAAACTCTAAATTGTTTGCTCAATTACAACTACTCAACGTGCTAAGACTCTTAAATTACTCCCGAAGCCTGTGCGAGATGTGATTTATTGTTTGTACAAAGTACTTGAAGTCAACCAACTACAGCAAAACTTGCAGCATCACTCTCAAAGTGGTTTCCTAGCAACCGCCCATTCTCAGCCACTTTGTACCAATTTCACATTGAACTTCTCTCAAAGCTTTTTTGACCGACAATAAAATAAATAAAATGTGACTTGTAATTCCCTTTCAGTTAATGTCGCTCATTTGTACCAAGTTGTCGCATGCCGGAAAACCACGTTTGATCTTTCAATTGGAATTGACTTGTTATGGGTTGTGGTTTGAAGGTATAACTTAGCCGCTGTGAGGCATTTACATGTTCACGTAAGCCCTTTGTAAACAGCTGAATGCAACTCAAGTGACTTTTTTGTTATTTAAAATTTGGTAGGCAAGTCCCCAAAATTCCAAACACTCGTCCAAAAAAAACACACACACCAAATCGTATGGACATAATGAAGCCTGGCTTAAGTATAAGGCATCCAAATGTCTAATCGACCTATAATCTGATTAAGATCGCAAAAAACTACTCAGCGATCATGAAATAATCGCTCATCGCATCTAGTGCTCATAAGAAACAAACCGATCGTTATCTATGGTCTGCAATTAAACACACAGGAGGAGTAGAAAACAAATTAAGCGATGAAAATCTATCTGTAAGCCTGGGAAAAGTGGGGGAAATTAGTAATCTTCGTGGCGTGCTTGTAGATCGTATACTTGTGGTGCTCTGCTGTAGGATGCTTGACATCAAGTGCAATTACTTTCTTGGCTATGTGTTTGGGCTTGAAGTCAAGCATCTTTCAAGGTCAGGAAAAGGTAAAATTAAAATCAAGTTCGGTGTTCATTTGCATGTGAAGAAGCTGCTCGGACTGGACCGTTGTTTCTTTCTCCCATCCCATCGAACATGTGTTCCATGGACCATGTTGTTGATGATGATGATGGCATCTGTGGGCAAGATAACTCTTTTATTCTTGTTGAAACTCCGGAGTCTCTTTTCCTCATTGAAGGGTGCAATTATAAAGTCAGGAGGTATTTGTGTTTGAAGTTGTACGAGTATGCAGTTGCTTTGCTTATTCTTGTTTTTCTTGCCGGTGTCTCTTCGTGTTGATTGTTGTTCAATGTTATTAGTTTTTGATTTGTGGAGATGGATTGCAGCTGATTGACGGGTGATCGGTTGTGACAAGTTGTAGGGTTCTTTGAGTGGAAGTGGTTGTGTGAACCTTGAATTGTTACTAAATAGGTGTTGGTTTAACATTAGTAAAATGTCGTGTTTTGGTCACTTCAGTTGCATTTACTGTGGAGACATTTGATGGACAAAGGAACGGAAGTAGATGGCAGTAGGTACGCTCTAAGAGAGACGAAACGTTGAAATCGATTTAAAGGAGCAAAATCTCGATCAGAAAAGGAACTGAGAGTAGATAGATAGATAGATAGATAAAATTCTTTATTACAATATTCAAGTTTTACATTCCATTAGAACTAAGAATATAAGGACATGGCTATGCTGCCGTCTGCCTGATAGACATTTTTTAAACTCAAATACATTCATATATACGAGTAATGTGAAAGTTCTACAATTTTCATTAAATAGTTTTTAAATATATTTTTTTTATTTGTTTTATACGCTTCTTTCACTTTCAGACAATTCATTAAAGAAGTAAATAGAAATTTTGAGCAATTTTAATGATTTGCTACATAAAAAAGTTATACAATTTTCACGTGATTTAAAACACAAAGATTTGAGAAAAAAAAGAAAAAAACAAAAATGTTGTTAATATTCTAATTGGGAGAATGTTTTTCAAGATTCAAAAGCTTTGCGATATGACAATGCATGCTTACAAAATTTATAGAGCTTCACCCAACGAATTGAACCTTTGAGAATATCAATAAGCTCGTTCAAAGACAAAAAACTTGTTTGGAAGTATAATCGCCGAATTTCTTGCTGCTATAAAATGGTGAGTGCCTTCAAGTTCCCTTAGATTGCAGAGAGTGCAAATATGCGAAAGATCGGATCTATAAGGCACGAAGTTTAGATTCAGGATTTCCACTCTGGCTCTAAAAATGATGCCGATAGCTTCTGCGGTCAGTTCTTTGCAAAAATAATTCATATCGAGCATGCCCTTTCTAGATATTGCAAATATATCGCATTATCAGTTTTTGCAACTGAGAGTATTATATGCTTTCGAAAAATCAATCTTTGGTTCAAGTTTATTCGTTGAACTCTAAGAGCTCTGTTTTTTCTTTTTTGTAAAACCTTATTTTTGCACAAAAAGAGTAAACCCACTTACTGCTACTTTAATTGAATGGGTAAACGTTTGTTTTATTCGTTCACATGGAGAAAAATGGTATATGGGTTAGATTATCAATTATTATCCATCAAAACGACCAAATACAGGGTATATCAGAAAATCTTTACTGCACCAAAAATAGATACTGGGAAAAGTAATTTTTTGAATCATCCTCAAGATATAAACCATCGCACTGCAAAGACTCCTCCAATCTGGACCTAAAATTGTCGAAAACTCGCTGGCATTTTGATCTTAGAATATTCGCCATTTCTTCTTCGAATTGGTCCTCAACTAGGAAGTGGCTTGGCCATTGTGGTAAACTGTACTCTTCATGTATCTCCCCAAAAAAGTCTTATGGGTAGCCGTGTTTTATTGGGAATTTATACCCATGATTACAAAACATAGCAAAACATCGCACATGGTAAAACAACAACGATCAATGAACAACGATTAGTGAACAAAAATTAGTCAGTGTTCAGAAGTGAGCAAACAGGGATGGCTGGTAAATGGAGTTTATGAGTAAAGTTGCGTTAGTGAGTACAGCGTTTATTGAGACTCTCGTTAGTGAAGATGACTATGAAATTCCCAATAAAACGCGATATGAGTTTTCTTCTTAGTCTCTCGTTGACGACTGCTATAGAGCCGTCAGTTGAAACGATGTCGCACGGTTACATTCTTCGAATTTTTGCAGTTGTGGAAAGAAAAAATCTCGTATCTCGGCTGTGTATCGGTTTGAATATATTGTCACAGATTGCTCTCGCTAATTTTCAGAGAAATACGGACTTTGTTCATTGATTCTTCTGTTGTTGTTGACCATGGGCGTCCCGAGAATTTTGATTGAGAGTTGAATCAGTAGACTCCAATTTTCCGACCCAAGAGGCCAAGACCTAATCACACTTTCACTGAGATACTGATTTGGGTCGTGTGATCCGTACTCAGAACGTTATTGGAATCGAACACTGTACGAATAGTCTTTTTTGTAATGTTTTTTTGCGCAGAACGAACTCTGTACACCTGTGAAGCTCTCCATTGTAACTAAATTTCCGGAAACTGAACAACTCATCTCCACCTCCCTCGATGAGCTACTGAAAACCACTTAGGGTGGTCGTGATGCAGTGGTAAAGTGTTCAGCAGATAGGCTGGAAGAGTGGGTTCGAATCCCGCTCTGGGCATATACTTTTCTTTCAGCCTCCCAGTTTCATCTGGACGCTCGCCACCGCCGCCGCCGCCGCCGCCGCCGCCCTTGAGGTTATTTGTGAAGTTACCACCTTATTTCCATCAACTGCGCCACAAAAAAAAAAAGAGATGGTTGCTGCCCTGGTAGTACCATGGACCGGAAATTAGGTGTTAGTGCTCCAGATTAGCATAAGCCTCCTCTTTTATTAAAAACAAAAAAATTCGTAGGTCTTTACGGCCCACCCTGAATGTTTCAATACCTGTTGTTGAATTTTCGAAAGTTGTTGGCATTGCTGGCTCAAGTAAACTTGATCCAAATCCGCTTGTTTCAGTTAAGTCGAGTTTTGAGTGATCTCATTTAGAAAGCAAAACCGTCGTTCTGTTTTTGCAAAGGTTTCCACAGACTCTCACAGCTTCTTCTTCCAAACTTTTGAACGAAAATGTGGTTTCTCGTTCTGTTTCTACTCAGATTACCACAGAGTTTCATTGTGCACCTTCTTCTTCCGAACTTTTGATCGAGAGTATGGCTTCTCTGTACATTTTGCATCAGCTTAGCTATGAGCAAAATGAGCGGTATACCACCAAAAACTATCATCTTAGTTCATATGTTCATATGTAAAACACGAAAATTTTTAAGAAATTTTTCATTCAGGGAGTATTTTTCAGTTTTAAAAGGGAATGTTTGTTCTAAAAACTCTTGTATGGAATAGTATTTTCTTTGTAAGCTATGTACTATGAATGTCTGAAAAGGAAATAGAATTTGTGTCTGTAGCGATAGCTAAGCTGCGCTTAAGGCTCAACTTAATCTCAAACTAATTCAAAATTATTTAAGAATGCGAGACCTCTCTGAATGCGGCCGGAAGACTTATATTCTTTCAGTCTTGTTTATCCTTCCGGTTAACACGGAATTACTTAAAAGCAGTAACTAATGAACTTTCCCGGCAATAATCTCAAACAGCCCTATCATCGCCTGAATCAGCTTGGTCTCCTTACTGGAGGCTTCCATTAATGTGTTCTATGATATGCCATGCACTCTCAAAGACTCCGAAGAACACAGTCCTTCAATCTTTATCGCTTTGTAGGATCTGTAAATGGTTTCATTAGTAAGGTACTCCTGGGTACTTTGCACAACAGACCGAGAGTTCGCAACGAATTTGGCGTGGAAGTCAATATCACAATAAGATTGCTATTTTCGGATAGGTCTTTGAGTCTTATGAGGTGCCAAAGTCTTGCAAACTCTCATTGAGGCCTCTGGCAATTCAATAATAGTGCAGTTTCTTGAACAAATATGATACGTATTTGCAACATCATCAAAAAGTTAGGTTCAGACTGATGTCAACCAAAATGCATTCGAAAGCTTTACCTTTTCAGAGGACTATGAAATGATTCCTAGTCTTTCCAGACACTTTTTTTTATAATAAGAAATTGAGTAAATCTTTAAACAGCAAGCTGGACAGAACTCTCACCAGTAATGGATTATAAAGCTTGACTAAGCATGGATGCAGTTATCACATTAGAAATGGCTATGGTGTGCTATGAGTCATCATTAATTTCTCATAATTGCCTTTAACTTCGAGTATTTTAAAAAAAAGCTAGCATATCTTTAAAAGAGAACCCTCTTGTCTTCAATTGTTATTAAATGCCACCAAAACCCACAAGTCTGTACATAGAACCTATGCGTGGTAGCCACTTCAGCGGCTAGGTGAGCCTGCAGTTTCACTCTTAACAAGTTTTGAAAGTCGTACTCATTGACACTGTCAATTGTCTTTTGTTACTGCTTTCCATAAAGTGTGCCAAGAGAAGGGCTTACGAAGGAAAATTAACTACCTTCGTGGGAAACATTTATTGACAGAAAACTCATTCATCTTCGCCTCATTATAGGATTACTTATTTGGTGGACCCTCCCCATAGAAAAACATCAATTGATTGATGAAGTATGTATCTCGTTGACGACAGCATCCATAATGACGGTTCATTTAACCTAAAAGCGCGGGTTCATCATCTGAGGCACACTTCTTTGTCTGCTTGATCACCCATGTCAACCCCACAACTGATCTAATTGTAAAGTGTCAAACTTATCAAACATCAAAAGTGCGGGCGGATGTTTAATAATATTTTCTATAAAATTTTCATCCACTAAAAGAGGGTAATCAGGTCATGACAGTGCGTATGATATAGTCAAGTCAAGACTCAAGCTCAATTGGCGAAGAAGTTCATGCTGCATGGAGGTCTTCAAATAAATCCAAAAAATTAAGAAGAAAAAAACTTCTTCATCTGTCATTCGGTTTAGCTTAAGACCCGATGACGACTTAAAGTCAATCCCGTTACGGACGATTGCAATTTCGATAAAAATAGACACCACTTCTGTGTGGGGCCGGCTGTACCGGAACGATCTTCAACATTAGAAATGAGGATCGACGTCGATCTTTGATCGCGATTATTATGTGGACTCCCTTACATGCCGATCTGTATGTCGTCAGCATTGGCACAGTTGCACACATGTTTTGTTCCAAAAAAAAAAAGAAGAAAAATATAAAAAAGTTGTGTTGCAGAATATAACAAAAACAAAAGTAGCTTGAATATCTAAAACGTTGATCAGTGATCGATATTTTTTTTTTCTAATTTCGATTGGAGTCTTATACAAAATTCTGGGAGTGTCTGAGGCTTTGTTATCTTCGTCGGTGATTTTGTTTTTTTTCTTTTAATTTTTTGGGTGGGATGATGTCAAGTTTGGTGATAAACATTCTTTTCTGATTAAACGGATCATCAATCGGGAATGTTTTTTATATTTTGAGTTACTTCTAGATATGTACATACAAACTGGGTCAAGTACATTTTGCTACTGTGTTTGGATTTGCCTCCAATTTGCTTCCTCCCCAATTGACATAATCTTTGGCGGTATTTTGTTTATGTGCATGCAAAAGTATTCGGGATGTCGTTACCCTCTGATGATTTTGAAAAATCTATGTACTTATAGGAGAAGAAAAGATCAGACATTGGTGTGGTGAGCAGCGGGTCTATTTAGTGGGGTCGTTGAATGGGTGTAGTTCATTAATTGTTGGGAATATTCGTCGCTATAGACTGTCGCGTCGGCAAGTTGAGAACTTTGTTTGGTTGAGAGCGGCATTTGGTCATTGGATGACTATGATTCTCAAATAAGATTTTGATTGTTTATTTTTAGAACTGACGCTTGGATACGGATTTGTCACTGCAAACTGCGTTCTAAAGTTGAAGCTATTGTTTTGATTAGTTTAAATTGAAGCTTTGGCTTATTTTGCTTGAAAAATTGATTGGAGATTTTTTTTTTCCCTGAGAGACTTGATTAAGCAAAGTAGAGGAAGTTGTATTTGAGTTGGGATGAGTAATCTTTTATGAACACCCGTCGGCGTCGGCAGTAAGTTTCTAGTTGAATTTGTTTACAGATTCAACCTACTGAGTTGAACGAAAGTCTGTACTGATGAAGTCTGTACCGAGGCGTAAGTAATTTTAATTTTGGAAGTGAGATAACTTTGGGTGCTAATTTGTATGGAAAACTGACATTCGAAGTTATCGAATTTGCTTCCTCGGCTTCTTTGATGGCTTTATTATCATTTTGATAAGTTATAAAAATTCTTGACAGACATTACCTACACTTCACAGCAAATGAGTTCAAATTTACAATTATTTTCAAGTATAGCTTTTCAATATGATTACATTTCCTTGTTGTAAAATTGAAAGTATCGTGGTTCGAATCCCTACAAAAATGTTTTTCGATTAGCCGTTCGGAACCGGCAGAAAATTGTAGGTCCCCCCATAATCTGACAAGGCTTGTGAGAAACGCGCTAGGCATTTTTAAAATTGACAGTCCGTAGTCAACTTGTATTGTTAAGTATATGTATTTGTTTTTCGAAAGAGAGTTGTCCTTCTCAATCACCTTCTACAGCCGAAGTAACAACGTTTGGCAAGAGTGATTACAAGATGAATTCCGTGTTTATTGCGAAAATTGTGTAGACTAAGTTCTTAGTTCAATTTATGGATGGCTTTGTTTGATGGCTTCTGTTTCAGTTCTTGCAAACGAACAAGTGGGATCACGCGTAAACCAGTATTGACGTTTGAGTTATGCAAAATCCTCTTAAATATGATATTTTATGATATATGACGCCTGGTCGTAACCCTTTATCGACATCAGAGGTATCGGTTAGCTCTTATCCCACAGTGGAGCAGAAGGGCACGTTCTACAAAGTCATCTTACAAAGTTGGACGAGTTATTTTTAGGATGCCAAAACAAAACATGGCTTTGTACGACTCTATTATTTAAATGTTGTCATATATGCGGGCTTGGAATCGATGAAAAGATGGCGCTATTCGTATCTCACGAATAAATGCTTCAATATTGTCATTCAACGCGTTAATCGAAGTGCGTTTGTCGTTATTGACATGAGCCTCAACATACTAGAAGGCTTCAATCGCACGATCTACGCGGCCAATTGACCGGCTTCAAACGTGAAATGAATTCTGCATCAAATTCCTCTTCATTCAGCGTATATACATTCTTCGATTTCAATCCTTGCATTAGTTGTATTTTGAAAGGCTTCACACCTAAATCCTTCCTCAAAATTTTGCAAATGTGTAAAAAAGTAATTAAGAGTAACAGAGGTCCAATTGCTGTGAACCTGGGAACAAAACGAATCGATAATTCACGGTCATCGCATCTGCAATATTTTCCTCAGTTCGCACTCTACGTAAGCGTGTTGGTGGTTTAATGAGCAACAATGTAAATTTGGTTCGAAATGCAGTCACAATAGACCTAGACCAAATAGCGAACAGGCTCCTCAGTAGGTTGATTAAAGTAACCATAAAATGGAAGAACAGACCACACATTTTGATATTTAAATTCAATAACTTGCAAGCGTTGATAGTTTGGTTAAGTTATAGACCAAAATGAAGATTTTTGACAGTTGCACAAAGCACTAAACGTGCACGAGCTGTGAAAACCAGTGTTGCCAAAAAGCATATGATGAAATCCTTGGTCGTTTTGAAAGAAAAATACTCTGAATGATCTTTGTACATGTTAAGACAATGTGTGGGAAAGAAAATTAAAAACGAACTTTATGGGTATGGTTAGAAAAGTGGCTGTGACATTTAGAACGATGAACATCAACGGCCTGGCTGACTGTAGACGGTGTTCGGAAGCTTACAGAAAAAACACGAAAGCTAAAGACCTCGTCTTAGGTGATGGAATATAAAGTGGAAGAGGGCTTAGAGTGCGAAACTGGAAAGAGCTCCCCCGAAATCGAAATTGTTGGCGAAAAAAGTTTGTTGATACACACTATAATGTTAACTTAAGTTAATAAGTAATTGAGGTAATTGTTAAGGTTTCCTTTTCTTGGGATCGGCAAACGATACCGATGTTACATTCATAGAGCAAGTTTTCTTCTGACAATATCATGTAGATCAGCTAGTGCATTCTCCTTTCCTGGTAATCCAAGCTACAATCGAAAGCTCGACATCAAGATTACTCTGACCTGTTGTTTTATTTTGGTTATTAGTGTGAAGCCTAAATATGACAAGTCTTACGCTTTCTTCCAGGACAGAAAGACGACATTCTAGACCATTTTCTTAGCTGAACAGGTCAATCTACTTGACGGCCGGAGCGGGACCAACCCATGCTTCTTATAGAAGCAGGGCTCCGTTTTGTCTCCGACTCTCTTCCTCATTTTCATTAATGATCTCTTTTCTGAAACTTCTAATCCTCTCAACTGTTTTGCTGACGACTCAGCTTTTCATATTCGTTTCCAAATTCACGTCCCTGCTCTTTGGATGTGGAACTGGAACGGTTGCGTATGATAAGCTCATTGAATTCTGACCTTGACAGCATTGTTTCATGGGGTCTTATGAAACGAGTATGCTTCGAAAACTCAATGCTGTCTCTTGTCGTTGAAGCTCAACATTCCCCCATTGCCATTATCCATGAATGGTACCTGCATCGAAGAAACCGAAAAGCTGTGGGTACTTGGTATGTGTGTAAACGATGATCTTCGTTGGAATGACTACATATTTGAAGTCGCCAAAAACGCTGCTAAATGCTTAGGTTTCTTGAGACGATGCAGGAAGTTCTTCACCCCTTCTGATCTGGCTACAATTTATAAGGCCTTCATCCGCCCAAAACTGGAGTATAACTCTCATATCTGGTCAGGTGCTGCTCAAACATCTTTGCACCTGCTTGATAGGGTACAAAATAGAGCGTTAAAATTGATAGGTGATAGTTCAATTGTAGAATCGATTGATTCTCTTGAACATCGTCGAAATGTTACCTACCTTATTTAAAAAAGGTTCTATTAATGAATTATGTAACTATAGACCGATCTCCCTCTTACCTTCAATAAGTAAGATTTTTGAGAAAGTGGTAAAAAATAGAGTAGTGAGTTTTTTAAGTAAGACTAAGTATTTCAGTTCAATACAATTCGGTTTTCAAAAAATAAATCTACAGAAGATGCGTTGTTAAATTTTTGCTCTCAAATTTTCATGAGCTTGGATAAAAAGATGTTTACAGCTGGGTTGTTTGTAGATATTACAAAAGCTTTTGATATGGTTAACCATGTACTTTTGCTTAGTAAAATCAAGAAAGCTGGTTTTCGAGGGTTTATATTAGAGTGGTTTAGGTCTTACTTAACCAATAGGTCTCAAAGAGTAAAGATTGACGACAGTAGAAGCGAAGTAATGTTCCTTAATATTGGAGTTCCTCAGGGCTCAGTGTTGGGTCCTATACTCTTTCTGATTTACATAGATTCGCTGTTCAGAATGCCCTTCAAGGGAATGTTGACAGCTTTTGCGGATGATGTTGGCTTTTCCTTTGGATCGGAGAGTGTTTTGGATCTCACCGCGGATATAAATTTTGACATTTATTTATTGCGATTGTGGTTTGCTGAACATAAATTGTTGATTAGCTCAAAAACTAAGATAATGTTTTTTAATTTGGCGGGTCAAAATAGTTTTGGAGCGGATGTATTCTTTCATGCTTCTGACCGCCAAAGATTTGAAATATCTCACTGCAGCTGCAGTAACAGCTTGTACAATTGTTCCTTTCGCACCGAAAAATGTTTCGAAATTGAAAAAGTTGAAGAATTTAAATACTTGGGCCTCACGATCGACTCTAGAATGAGCTTTGTAAATCATACTGAAAATTTGAGAAAATACTTTCGTAGTACACTGCGAAGCTTCTATTGCTTCTACTTGCTCTCGAAAGCTGTTGATGAAAATCTATTATGGTGTTTTTCATTCAAAATTGCAATACGGAATAACTTGTTGGGGAGGAGCATATTTGAATAGAATTCAGCCTCTATTGATATTACAAAAGCGTATTTTAAAATTGATTTGTAGGAAGCATCGTCTGTTCCCTAGTTTTCCACTGTTCAAAGATTTGCTACTTTTTTCATTCCGTCACTTATATTGCTTTAAAGTGCTCAAGATTTTCTTTAGAAGGTTGGGGAATTTTAATTTCAGACTCATCAATAATTATTGTTTACGGACCAATTCTCTTCATTTAGTATCTATACCCAGGTTTCGCACAACAGCTTTCCGAAATTTCTATGATATCATGTCGTGTCGTTTGTTCAACAGGCTTCCATATAATTTAAGAGTTCTTACAAATATTAATTCTTTTGTAAAAGCCGTGAAAAGTTGGCTTTTGAGTCATGATTTAAAAAGTATTGAATTGCTCCTCAATGTCCTTCATTGATATTTTGGTTTTATTTGACTTGTTTTAGTTTACTGATGTTTTTTCTTCAATTATTTAACAAGAATGAAGTTATTAAAAAAAAAAAAAAAGTTTAAAAAATTGTATCTGTTTTTCACTTTGATGGTATAAATTTAAGGGTCACCCCACCCATTTGATATTATTTACATTCATATATAATATTTTTTTTTTTTAATTTGATGTGGCATTACTTCTATTTCTTTTAAAGAAATACTTATGTCACTATTATTTCTGAGTTATTATACTTATTGTAAAATTGTTATAAAATTGAATTGTTACCTAGAAATAATAAAAAAAAATAATACTACTAATAAATACCTGTCTCACTCTCTTTTATCGCTTTTTCTATAAACAGTGCTCTAGTGATATAGCCAGTTGCATTCCTCCCCTGAAACAATTTAGCCGCAACACCCGCCTCGCTAGGAATGCTCATCTCATCAGATTTACCTTGAGCCCAACTTCGGGCGTACAGCCAAGTATAGAGATTCATATTTTAGTCGCACCACCCGCATGTGGAAAGCTCTGCCCGACCCTGTTTTTCCCCTACATTACGATTTACAAAGATTCAAAAGCAACGTACATCGGTGTCTCCTTTCAAATCCTCTCCTATTTTCCTAAATGCTCGCACTGTGTTTTTACAACATTATAAGGGTAGTCATAACCCCTTGATGTGCGCGTTAATTATATAAAAAAAAATTTTTTTTGAGTATTTTCTGATCCAATCTTAGAGCATTGACTTCTATCCGCTTTGTATGACCTTGAAATCTCGACTATCAGACCTTAACTCTTTTAGATGGGTAGGTGTCGATGATATTTTTCAACAACAAAAATGGGAAGGCAAACCTCCTATTAAGAGACACTATAGTAACTCGATAGGGGTCTTTGCTACTCAATTGTCTTCTTAGCTCAAGAGATCAGCTAAAAGAAAGAGTTACTTTTAATGATCTGCGCTATTTTTGTTTGAGTATAAAAATGGAGCCAATCTACCCAAGGTTATACCAGTCACAAATGCCATTTCGTAAAAGTTAAGACGGTGTTAGGTGGCCTTCCTTCTGGTAACTTATTCTTTGTCTTGCCCTCATCGAAATGTTAAACTCGTGGTGGTCGCCTCTATCTCAATACCCGTTTCGCTAGGAATGCTCATCAGTTCTCCCTTCAGCCCAACTTCGGTCGTACCGTTAAGTACAGAGATTCATATTTTTGCCGCTCAACCCGGATGTGGAATGCTTTACCAAACTTAATTTTCCCCACGCAATAAAATGCACTGAAATTCAAGAATAATGTGCATCGATATCTCCTTGCTTATCCTTTCCTTATTTTCTAACACCCGCACTGTGTTTTCCAACATTATAAGGGTAGTCACAACCCCTTGAAGTGCGCTTAAATTTTACTAAAAAAAAAAGTACTCAGAAAGCCTCACTGATGTCTCCTAAGTTATTCCGATTAATTTCCGAATATCACTATCATCGGCATATACCGATAATTGGACTGACGTTAGAAAGACTGTTTCTCAGTTATGTCAGCATAAAACACTGATCATTGCGGTCAGATATCCACTCAGAATATCTTCATAGAACCTTAAAACGCCGAGTTCCGATTATGACGAACCCATTAAAATTTCTTACTCAATGGTTCACTTCTTGTACGAAATCTTTACATTCTGCTCTTTGTACATGGCAATAGTGTACTGACTTCCTGAAAGGAATGAGAAGGTTAAAGAAAATGACAAAAATGTTTAAATCTAAAATGCCATCGTATAAATGAGGAGCTCTCTTAAAATTCGAACTCAAAAACTCACTTGTATACGTGCATTCCACATTACTCGTGTTGCTACTCGTACTCTTCTACACAGGCCTTTGTATTCCTTTAGAATGTCAAGTTCTGATCCTTCGTTTACCACCTCTACTTTTCATGTTGGAATAATTTTTTTAAAGTTTTTTGTGCACCAATTTATTCACCTTAAGCATGAAGATTCGCTGTTTTCGGTAACAGTTGGTTTTTTGGGACGTTATTTCTCATTTCCCGAAAGTAAAGAATTAAAGATCAAAAGCATTTCATGCCAAAAAAATGTTTCGGCAATGATATCTGTCATTGAATTCAGTACAAAGCTTTTTTGACATAAAGAACAAATTAAACACATTTTACAACATAATTTCTAACACCAACTAGAATCCAACTGCTCAGCCCAAGGCCCAAATTAGCGATAACACTGATTCCTACATTGAGTAGGCCTTGGTTGGTTACCCAAATACGTGTGACGCCTGCGATTTTTTGGGTGTCAGTGATCTAATAGTTTCTGTAAAGTCACCAAAAGGTTACCAGAAATCTACGGATGTACTAATCATCGTTGATAACCTTCAAAAAAACACCCCGTACTCCTCCCTTCTTAACTCATTTCTCGAAAGCAATAAAAGGAAAGCCATAAACAGTCGTGAGACATATTGGGTCGCATCGAAAACCAAGCCTCATTCATGGGAGATTTCATCTAATTTAAATTAGTGAGCCAACAATATTTTATTTTTATTTTCAAGTGATAAGAAAGCGATTCTAAACAAAAAAGAAAAAAGTAAATAAACAAAATAAAAAGCTGCAGCAAATCGAGTAACAGGATTTTTCCATTTTTATGAATGAACCACGACCATCTTAACTGGACATCATGATGCTATTAATCAGGTAAGTAGCACAGTTTAATTTATTGTTTTCATTTAAGCCTCCATTAAGTCATCATCATAAATTAATTATTTCACCCACCCATTGG
The DNA here is from genome assembly GCA_949752695.1 of Melanostoma scalare. Taxonomy (NCBI): domain Eukaryota; kingdom Metazoa; phylum Arthropoda; class Insecta; order Diptera; family Syrphidae; genus Melanostoma; species Melanostoma scalare. The sequence goes on from OX456984.1 coordinate 40,036,761, forward strand.
TATATGGGGGAACACCCCCAAAAAAAATTTTAATTCACTGGTGAATTATGTTGTGCATGCTCATTCAATTGGGTTTAATTAACTGAAAATTTGGTGCTAAAAGTTATGTGTTTTTTTTTTTTTCTCAAAGGAAAATAGACGATGCGCGGTTCCATTTGAAAGTCATTTAAAGTTGCCTTAACAGTCGTTGTAAAATTTACTTTATTGCCATTGTTTGGTACAATCTGGAGATGTATATTTTTAGAAATACGAGTTAGAAAAAAAAAAAAACAAAAACAAAAGAAAAAAGAAAAAAAATAGTAAAGTCATAAATTCATAAAGCTTGAATGTGTGTGGTGCGATGGATGGTGCGATGGATGGCGCCATTAGCGAAATATTCCAATAAGTCATAGGGAATGCGTCTGTTAGAGGAATATGATTTAAAGTTTACGACTTTAAATCAGTAAATTAGTACTCAATTAGAGTAGATGGTTTTATGGGCTTTTTTTGGCATTGGAAACAAAAGATTTTGAAGACCGAGCTTATTCAGAGCTGTGAGTAATTTTTGTGGCTTGAAAGTTTATGGTGACACATGTTAGTGTTTATTGCCTGACAACACCGATTAGTAGTGTGTGCGAAGTTTTTTTAAACAAAAACAAAGCATTATTTTATCTTTGCATCTGTAAAATACCTTGAATTTTCGAATGCAACTTTATTGTCCGAAACTAGTCAAAAAAAGTAGTAAAAGGGGAAGAGTGCTTTTGTGGGGTAGTAAATGGAAAGTTAGGCAGCTGTTTTCCCATTCAACGCCCTGTGGGAGCAGGAGTTTTACCAAACTGGGAGACTGAAAAGAAAAGAAGACAGTACAGCGCGGAGATTGAACCTACACCATCAGTGTGTCATTCAAGCACTCATCCACCACACCGCTGTTGCTTACTTAAAATAAGTGATTGTTATCAGATTCATTTAAGGATCCATATTGGTTTCCAAAGGAAGTTCTGTAGGGTATGTTACAGTGGTCACACACATACCACAATCCTTAGCAGATATTTTTCGTTCTGAGCCCAAATTTACAAGCTGATACATGAGGTCATCATCATCAAGTGCGCGCTTCAAATTTTTGTTGATAAAATGTAACCAAAAATTCTTCTCCTCCTTCCTATTTTCGGCCTCGTGATCTATTAGGGATCACAGCTTCCCACCTAACTGCTTCACACTGGTGATCCGTTCAATACATGCCGTGTTGGCCCCAGACGCGTAAACGAACCTCCCGGTTTTGGATTGTTTCGTGTCTGAGGCCAACCAAATGCTGATTTGGTTGCATTTGTCTGTACCAGGGGGTCAATTCCCGATCTGTGAAGCTGTGAAGTGAAAAGAAAAATATCATTTCAGTTTTCATACAGTTTTTTCATTTTATCACTTCACGAACCCATTCTAAGCGATTCCGGATCTAAAAAGTACTAAAACGTTCTAAATGATAAATTCTGACAGTTTTCTCTCATTTTCTCTCTCATTCCAATTGGATTCCAATTGGATTTTTCATCGTTTGAGTTTTGCGGCCATTTTTCATAATTGAATTTTTCACCGACTCATACGGCAATGAAAAGAAATTTATCATATGAAAAAAAATTGACATTTGAGGTTGGATTTTCACTAATCGAGAATCGAATTTTCGGTGAAGCTGTGATAAATGTTTTCACTTCACAGCTTCACAGATCGGGAATTGACCCCCTGGAGTGCTTTAATGTGCTTTTCTGTTTTTCTTCGCGATCGGGTCTGCGAACGTTCTATGACTTTGGCTTTCGACTTTTTGACGTAACCAAAACTAAATTATATTATTTATTTATTTTATTTTTTAAATTTATTGGTGAATTTTTCACAGTGTCGGGTTAAAAAAACTTGCCTATTTAGCTGGTGGATTGTGGTGGAGATCAAGAATTTAATGCCTTTTATTTTTTTGCCAAATTATATGAAAATTGTTTAGCTGATGCCAAATGTTCCAGGTTGAAACCTCATAAAAATCGACAGTGTCATGCAAAATTCTCTTTTCAAATTCTCCGGCATCAAAGCCATGGATGCCCCAGACTCAATATCTCACCAACTTAGAGAGCTTATCGTCAGTTTAATTTCAAGACCTCGTAAGTACTCTTAGCATGTTTTGCAGAAATCGCAGAAAACGTAGACACGCAGCACCTGATGGGATATATGCAAATATTTAAGACTTTTTTTTCCTGCGAAGTATTAAAACCAACATAAGAACAGTGAAACGACCACAAGTGGCTCTGACTTTTGGATTAGGGGCCAGTTATAGCGATCAGGAAACATTTTCAAAGAGAATTATAACTATGTTTTCGTTACAATTGAATAACAAATGTTATACCAATCGATGGCAATTCACTTAAAGAATTTTTTGTGCCCAAAAAAGATATAATAGAACAAATATTTGCTGTTTAATTTGTATTTTTCTATCATTTTAATTCATTTTTATTCAATTTTTCTTATATCTACTTACATGCTAACAAAAATGTGTAAAATTAGCTTATATAATAACTTAATTAACTTACTGACCCTAGGCGGGTACTCTAAATTATTCAATATCTTACTACTAGTGCCTTTCGGCCTTAAGATACCTTATGAATCAAAACTAGAACAAGTTAAAACTAAGAAAATTTTAAAAAACTTCGTTATATAGATCATGTTTTTGTTTTCTTAAAACTAATTAAAACTACTTAAATCTACTTAAAACTAGAGCAGCCACAGAAGCTTTTGGGGTTTTTTTTTTTTTTGTATTTAGTATTTTGTAATTTTTTTTGGGTTTTTGTATTTTTTAATTTTTTTTTTTTTTGGTTTTTTGTATTTTGTGATTTTTTTTTTTTGATTTTTTTGATTTTATGTTTTTTTTTTTTTTTTTTGATTTTTTGTGATTTTTTTTGTTTGCCACTGTGCCCACCCCCTATACCCTAAGACTTACACGCTAAACCTGTGTAAGCCAGCCATTGGCGACTCGCTATCATTATCAAATTCTTGTTGTTGCTCCGACAACCACCAGAACATATTCGACGTTTTAACAACGTCACGACGATCGCGATCTGAAACCGCCCTACTGAACCGGAGGAGCTCTACAGCTTCTCCGCCTACTGCGGTGACGTCTCGGTTGTAAAGGAGTCGTCGTTCCACGGACTTACGGCAGACGTGGTAGATTAACGGAACCGCCAATCTATCCTGAATCAACCCTACCATATCAAAATAGAGGAAAGCCTCCGGTGGGACAAATCCACTGAAGCGCGTTTTCTCCATATATTCAGTGTTGGGGTAATAAGCCCCAAAAATCAGGCCATTGGTCGAGGTCATCGCTCTTGCAGTGTGACCACGAGTCAGTTTTATAATGAAGTTGTCGATCCTGTTTATTTGAGCCCCGTTGTAAAGGACCTCATTAGGATAATATTTTCTGTACTCCGACTCTGGTGTTCTGTGCAATCCAAGACAGGTACGCAGACACTGTCTCTCAAACACCAGAATCTTTTCCATTTGAGACGCTGTAACATTGAACCACACGGGGCACCCATAGACAATCATTGGCCTTATGAGGGCCATGTAGCAAATCACCTTCACTCTGCTATCAAGTTGACTGCTGTGAAACAGTCGCCTTGTCAGAGCAAAAGCTCCTCTAGCCCTGGCCAGAGCCGCATCCATATGTTTGTTAAAATATAGATACTGATCTAGCCAGATGCCGAGGTACTTGACTACTACTTTGTTTGGCAGTGGGTGGCCATGTAGATCAACGATCACCAGCTTTCGCCAGTTCTTTCTCGTATCCCATGAGGCCCGAGCCAACGAGGTTCTAAACACAATTGTTTCCGATTTCTGGACGTTGATTTTCAACTTCCAGTCATCGCAATATTGTTGGATCTTATCGAAGTCACGCTGCAAAAGTATTCTGATGACTTCAATCTTTGGACCTGTTCTGTACGCAATAAGGTCGTCAGCGTACGCTATAGCATGGTGAAGAGAACCAATTAGATCGCCGGTGAAAATGCTAAATAAAATAGGCGAATTCACCGCCCCCTGTTGTAGACCGTTCTGTATTTTAAAAGTTCTGGTAGAAGTTATATTGCAACTTTTCACAACAAACGTTCTACCATGAAGCATGTCATTCAGAATATAAAGCAGTGGTTTACTCATGCCATATCTGATCAACTTATAGAAAAGACCGTCTAGCCAAACGGTATCGAAAGCCTTCTCCAAGTCAACCAGACATGCACCCGTACACTGATTTTTAGCTTTGTTCCATTGAATATCTGATACTAGTTTAGACGCGGCATGTGTGGTATCATGGCCCGCCTTAAAACCGAACTGATTTTCAGGAATAATATGTTTGTCCTCAGCCCATGTGGACAGAGCTCTATTGAGAACTTTCTCGAATACCTTGCTGATACTCGGAAGAAGACTGGAGACTTTGATGACCGGAGATTTGCTGGAGATTTGCTGGATTGGAACCATCCTTACCTTTTTTAAGGAGAGGATGGACCACTGCCGTCTTCCAACGCACTGGATAATATGCATTATTCAGCGCATTGTTGAACAACGTGGTGTATATGTCCACCGCTTCCGAAGGGAGGTTTCGCAGCACAACATTGGGTATGCCGTCGACTCCTGCCGACTTCTTTTTCTTTATTTTGTGAAAGATGTCCACGAGGTCCATCTTAGAAACGAACAGGGTGTTATCCCCGTTTCGCTGGGCGATGACTGCATTTGCAAGTCGGTCGTCATTGAACCTAGTGAAACCAGGATTCTCGGATCGCCAATGCGAGATCTCGTCTCTAAGATAGAAGTGTCCAACGAAGGCTCTGTTCTCAAGGTCGTAATTCGGGCGAATGCACTCATTACAAACAGCACCCACCGTCTCTACCTTCTCCTGAGCATCTTCCACTATAAAGTGGTCATCATCCAAGATGGCCTCATCTGGATCTATCCCTATTGTCATAAGTAAGTTTCTGTTCTCTGTCGTCCTTTGGAGTTTAATACCCTGAAGGTCATTTTGATCTTTTCTCCTAAAAATTTTGTTTATTTCCGGAAACATACTCGGGTTGTTGGACTGTACAGCCCGAATTTTGTTGTTCCAGAAAAGAGATATAGATATTCTGTAGTTTTCTTTAATTAACTGTTGGAGATTTTTGATCTGTGACTTCAGAGTTCTAATCTCCAAATCGTGTCGGTCAGTATTTTTCTATTTTCCTGTTTCAATTCCATCAGGAAAATAGAAAAATACAATTTCACGGCAAAGTATTTGTTATATAGAACATTTTCATGGCAAAATAGATTCTCTGGGCTGTTTACTATTGATTGGTATAACATTTGTTATTCAATTGTAACAAAAACATAGTGATAATTAATTTTGAAATTTTTTCCTGATTCGTTTTCCTGATCGCTATAACTGCCACCATACTGAGGTCCTGAATTTTAACTGACGATATGTCTTTAGCTTTAACTATTGACCCATAACATTTATTTATTTTTAAATTCTTCAAGAGACCCTTTTCAAACGATCGGGGCTTTAGACATTGTCTTTACACAACTGTAAGGCTATTACATACAAACAAACAGGTGCAGCTCAGATTCCTACACTGTGTACAGAGTTAGTGAAACTGAATAGGTACTCAACTCAGTCCAGTCGCTAAAAGAGTTGCTTACCGTTGTTTTTTCTCGAGAAAGTCGTACAAGTCCTGGTAGATCAGTTGGTTTACCGCAGAGATGTGAAAAAGATCAATAGATTCTGTTAATTCTTAAATTTTAATCTAAAGCCGAGTAAGAAAAGCGATACTAAGGCAAGGTGACTTATTTTTCTTTTAAGAAGGGCTTCTATATCAAAACGAAAATCGGTCTTGTAACTGTGCTAACATTTATCTGTCTTCAGTGTGCTTATTCGGCACCTACGGTAATGGTTAGTACGGTGAAGGTTCGAGGGCCGACTCCCAACAGAAAACAAAAAAAAATGTTTATCACTTTACGCAAGGAGTTGGCAAATCCTCCGGTAATAATTTCATTGCCATGAAAAGCGCTTTCTCGGCTGTTAGGAATCGGCAACTAATCGTAAGTATCCTCCATTCCTCAAAGGGTTTGGTTGTGAGAAATGTGATCGGCCCAGGGGCTCCCCGCTCTTTTGTGCCAACTTATTTGATTATTTTACTTTCAATATGCTGATTGGCGCCCAGCTAGGAGAGAGCTGATTTTTCATGGTTTTAATTTGATGCTCATAAAAGAAGTAACCTGTTGAACAATTATACTTACAAAAATCTACTTCGCGGATAAATTCCCGAACTAGGGAGAGGAATCATTTTAAGAGACAAGCTCTGTCTGGATACTGAAAATATAAGATAAGCGCACAATTTTTAGTATCCAGACAGGGCTTGTCTCTTAAAATGATTAAATCTCTCAATGATTAAGTCTCTTAAAATGATTGAGTTAGTATCCGGACGCTTTTGTTTTAGTATCCGTACACAATTATTTTAAGAAACAAGCCCTGTCCGGATACTGAAAGTACACGATAATCGCACATTGTTAGTATTCGGACAGCATGTCTGGATACTGAAAAACATCTTCAATTTTGGTTTTAGTGCCCGGACACCACAAATAATGGCAAAGATTTTATTAAATTTGTTTTTTTTTTTTGCAAATTGTTTTAGGTAATCACATTTCCAACGAAACCAATGACTTTCCATTACAGTAAATTAATTATTACTTGTTCAATTGCTTACTGTTAAAAACTGTTCGCAATATTTTTTTTTTACACAAATCGACAACGATACCGCACTTTCAAACCTTAAACAATAAAATGATGCGTAGTTCTTAAAGTACGCATATCGAGTACCTGAAACCTTGCATGCATGTGTAGGACACATTGAAGGACCCATGCTTGTTGATGTTTGAAGGTTTTTTGAGTGATTTATCTATTAATCGCAAAAAAAGGTCCATGTGTCCGGATACTAACACTGTCCGCATACTAGTGCGTTTTCCCTACATACATATCTACTTAGTTGATTTTGTTTCTTGAAACTTCATTATACTTTCTCATGCCTAAACTTAATTGTTATTGTAGGTATTTTGTTTTGTTGCAAAGTTTGGTTACTCATCGAGCATAACACCGAAGTATATTCTATGAATTTTCAAATTCACTTCTTAGCTGGCGGTTACAATTTAGCCGACTCTTTCTTTCAAATTGCATCAAAGCACTACCCCAAAATCAGCCCTTTTTCGGACAAATCACCATTACCATGACCTCTTATATTAACGCTTCAACAGTTTGATCCTTATAATAATGATAAATATTTGCATATTTCCTGTTCTCCAATCGCAATCGTCTGACAAAGGCGACAATATTCTCAAATTGAAACACCACATCTCTGCATGGTTAATGGAAGTTTTTATTCAAGTGCGAATAACTATGTGTGCATTAAATTTTTCCACAAAAACTCCCATAGCTTTCGTCACATACTTAACCTCTCTCTCTCAAAAACGCATCTTCCCCCATACTACAAAACAAACAGCAAACACTCTTCTAAGTGCCGGATTCCACATTAAATAGTGACGAAAGAAAAACGATGCGCCCATACTCAAATAGTTTGCTCAAAAATTATACTTCACAGATCTGCCCATCATACCCACCGCTCCAGCCGCAACAACACTCAAATAACGATCTAGGTCGTCGGTGGCCCATTTCTCACCAACAAACACAAATAAAATTGATACAAACACGATTCGCATTGAACTGAAGGTTCTATTTAGATTGCTGTTTGCTTTACATCCCGCTTCTTGTGTGTTGTTTTCCTTTCATGTTGCTTTTCTCAGTTTGTTGTCGATCCACTTCGATGACGATCATGTTGACGACTCTATTCCGACTCCTCTGACACGACACTGACAAGACAACTCTTCTTTACTAATAACGATCGGCATAAGGTCTTATCAGCTGCAAGCTCGATTGAGTAATAACTTTGTTTGGATGTGCTATGTTAAGTGTTCTATTCTATATATACAATAGTAATACATGCATTATGGAACAATCAGCAATATATACAAGATTGCAACATAGGTTAGGTTCTTTAAGGGTGGTATTGTCTTTGAGTCTATAATTGTGTTTGCGTATGAGGTGGCGGTGACGGTGACTATAACGAAATTTAAATGTGTTTTTTTGTTTAATTAATATCCGCAGTTTAATTTTTGGTTAAACAAGGCATAGATGATAGGATGAGTGTGTTCGAAATATGTTCATACTTTACTTCGGGTTTGGGGGCGTTGATCTCTTATTTTTTATGGGCTCACACAATTCACATGAGTAGTTAGATTTAATGGTCAAAAGATGAGAGACATTTTTGGGCAATTAGTCAGAGTGAAGCTTTAAAATTAAATATTAATTCACAATTTGTCAGCAGTTGACAGATGGTGTCTGAGTCTGGGGAAACGTTAATTCTTATGATCGACTTATGGAAGTGTGCTAAAGAAAGTAATTTATCTGGAGTAATCTTCTCGAAAAGATGTTGTTGAGTGACGAATGATCATAGGAGGCTATTCATGCATTTCGGGTTTCTCAGTTGGTTAAAACTTTCATGCGAACAATGATTCTGAAAGGGCTGCAATGTTTGTAAATAATTCTTTCACTCATTAGTTGTTCCTTTAGAATTTGGCACATCACTTTCTGACAGTGCTAGCTACCTCATAACATTACATCTATAGAATGGCTGAATGGCACCCAGACCCAAGTGGAGCTCTATTTGATATCAATTTGTTTTACTATTCTGTAAAAAAAAGTCGTAGCTTCAGAAGATCCAAATTCTAAAAGCGGCCAGAGGGGTAGATAAAATTATGCACTGTTGCTTAATTAGAGGTTTTCTTGAGATTTATCTCAATGAAATGTCAAAGCAATGCAGATATATATTCATCCTGCTCTGTTGTTTCACTTGGGCAAATCAAAAACTTGACTCAGCAAAAAAGTAATAAAATTTTAATTTAATTGCTAATTGGCGCCCAATTGAAGACTTTTTCCTAAGAACTCTCAATGCATAGAAAAAAGAGCTTCCTCAAACTCGGTAACCATTTTTTTCTTAACACATCAGGATAACTTTAATTTTAAGTTTCCTAAAAGCTCCTTATTCAAGGATACGACTGTTGACCGGCTGACTTATGGTTAGGTTAGGTAGAATGGGATGACGGTTGATCTTATTACCGTCACACTTAGATCAATGTAGATCTATTGTGATACCCTGGAGTATTGTAACGTCCTAGAAACCTATGAGTTTATGTCTGATGGTCAGTTTTTAACCATTTTGTGGCTTTAGTGAAGTTTAACAGGCTGCTTTTTGAAGTGTCTGATAATTCTTCTAATTCATTGAAAAAGTAATTGCCTAGAAACTTTTTCCTAATGTGGCAGATTGCTGGGCATTGACAAAGGAATTGAGTTGTATCGTCATGTTCATCTTCGTCATTGCATCCTCTGCACAGGTCATCGGTACAAAGACCCATTTTCTTTTTGTGGTAACCTAGTAGCTTATGTCCAGTTATGATACTGATAAGCATTCGTAATGAAGGTCTATTCAATGATAGCAGCTTTTCAGATCCGTTCTTATCGTGTTTCGGCCATAGTTTCCTGGAAGTAGCACAGGAGTCTAGGCATTCCCATCTTTCATTGGATTTTCGCATTATTTTGTTACCAATGATCTGTTTAATTTCACAGGGTGGAATCCTGATTGATTGATCAATGAGAGAAGGGTCAAGTACTGATGCTTTCCTCGCTAGTTCGTCCGCTTTTTCGTTTCCCGACATACCACTATGACCAGGAACCCAGCAGAGTCTAACGTTATGCTGTGTGCCAAGAACCCTTAGCTCTTCGTGACAGCAAGAAACAAGCTTTGATTTGACAAGAAAGGCAGAAATCACTTTTATAGCATGTGATAGCGTCATCATGGACACCTGTTTTGCAGCGTTTGTAACTGCCGAGATCTCGGCTTGGAAGACGCTGCTGTGATTTGTAAGTCTGAATGAACTGGCTAGGTTTAGGCTTTCTGAAAAGAAACCTACCCCTGTTCCAACTTCCATTTTTGAACCGTCGGTATAGATTGATATAGACGTCTCGTTCAGGTAAGGTGTTTCACTCTCCCAATCCTGTCTATTGGGGAAGCTGGTTGTGAAGGATTTTTTAAAGTCCGGGTATGGAGTTATGTAATCCGTGCAGATATTATTATCTGCGTATCGTGATAAAATCTGCGCGTGTCCTGTTTGGCTGGTTTTCCAGACATTACACTGATTTAGTCTTAGTTGCTGCCGCTTCTTGAACATAGAAATCAAGAGGTGTGAGATGGAGGATTACTTCCAAGCTCGCGGTTGGTGTAGTTCTCATTGCACCAGTTAAGCAAATACAGGCTGGTCTTTGTACTTTGGTTAGGGTTTTTAAATGCGTGGATTTTTCCAGCGCCTTCCACCAGACCAAATTGCCATAAGATAGGATAGGTCTAACAATGGCAGTATACATCCACAGGATGATTTTGGGATTTGGTTCCCAGTTTTTGCCAAAAATCCTGCTGCACGAATACAGTACTATCATATGTAGATTTTTTGTGTCTTTCTTGTATATTGGGACCCCAATTCAGTTTTTTTTGTCTAAGATCACTCTCAACCCCAAGTATCTGGCTTGATCAGAGATCTTAAGAGGGGTCCCATTTAGTCTTGGTAACTCAAAAGTAGGTATTTTTTTTCTATTTGTAAAGAGTACCAGCTCTGTTTTGAGGGGGTTAACCTTTTTGTCCAAGCGCTTACCTTGGTTAGTGTATTATTCAATTGTGCACTAATAGTGGTAGGGAATTTCCCCGTCGCCAGAAGAGCTAGACTGACTTATGCTTACGCTTTTAAAAAAGTGCTACCAATCGATTTGATTTAAGTTTTACTGAGCTAGACTTTCTAAACGATAATTTGTCAAAAAAATGATCAGAGAAATCTTCCCATTTTTTACGAAATCCATTCCGAAAGACCGATTTCCAAAAAGAATTTGTTATTTTCTACCGAATGGCTCAAAATTGATGTTTGTTTGGATAAATGATTGTGTTTCGATGATAAAAGATATCGTTCCATTTTCCAAGTAGTTCCTGGTGATTATCCTCTCTAGAAGACTACCTCAATACAATACGGTGCTGTCTTCTGACGTAATGTTTACAAACAAACTTCCCTCATCAGCCAAACTTATCTGATTTCAGTCTAGCCGTTTATTTTAACCGCGCATCTTAATTGCTCTCAATACGGTAGCTAAATTTATTTCTTATTTGACTTTTTTAATTGTCACCGAGTAATATGTCATACTTCGTCACTTGGGTTTTGTTTTGAAATCCATACGTCTAGGCAGCTTTGTGTGGCTAGAGGTAACTTCCATATATCAAACCACACAGCCAAATCATCCCTGTCAAGCGTAAAAACCAAAAAGTATATATAAAAAAAAAATCTTCTATGCACCATCATAACTCAATTACGCAACATAACTTCCACATAGACCACGATTAAACCGGGTATTTTGGTCATGGTCTTAACAATTGACGTATAGCACAGTTAGTGTGACAAGATAAGGTCTGCACTTGCCTTCCACAAACACATACACACACACAACCACATTTGAACATAAACAAACTATCCAAGTCTAGAGTTCCTTTTCGTGGTGTTACTGGATGCGAGTTGGTGCTATGATGGTGGTGCTGCACCCTATTCATCCGCTTCTTCATTGTGATCGTTTGATTTGTGGCTTTGATGATTATAAACCGAAATGGTAATTCAATATCACTCGTTTTTATTTTATTCCTTTGGTGAAGCAGTTTGTTTTCCTATTTTCGCTGCATTTGCATTTTTATTTACTTTCCTATCATCATCTATCTGCCCTGGCAGAGGAGTGAGCCTTTAGGGTATAAAAAAAGGGTCACCGATGTTCGATAACCAGGAGGAGGTTGGCGGATTGAAGAATCGCGTTTGGCGTTTCCCTGTTGCCAAATTAATTTATGGGTTTGCCATAGTCTAATTGAATTATGTGATTTTTTTTTTGTCGGTCATATCTGGTTGAAAGCATCATCAATTCTTTGCCTGGCCCAAAGAATCGGCGGAAACGTGTGTTCGATTTGGGACGCGCATATCACACAATTCTCACATATGTGGGGCTGAACATGAAACACAATTCGTGATTCATAGAATATGGTATAAAGAAGCACACATAGCACAGAGGGAGAGAGAATCGTTTGGAATTCTTTTTATTTCCCATTCAATTGGAATTTTACTGCTTTGGCCAAATTGATAATGGCTTTGATGAATTTTTGCATAAGGAAATTCTACAAATGGATTTCATTCGAGCGTAATGAATTTATGAAAAGATAGCAATAAAAAAATGCTATCGATTTTTTGAATTCCTCTTAGTAATTTAAAAACGTTTCAGAATCATCAATCAGTAACAGTTAAGTTCACCATTGGCATTTGAGCTTAACCAAGCAACTGAAGATTCATGAAATGGCGCTTTGAAAAAATTCTGTGGCTTTGGGGATTTTGCTCTTTAGTGTGGTATTGCGAATACATATTTACAAACGTAAATGTTTAACGCTTTCCTTTGTACTCATTGAAGCACTGAAACTGTTAAGTCACACAATTTTTCATTACACATTCAGCTCATCAATAAAACACGTAATCATTAAATCCACAATGAGGACTTAGTGGCCATCACTGAGATTAATTATGAATAATCTGGCGAGCTTAGTACTTTAAAATTTTCCTCATCCAGATTTCTTTTCTAAAACTACAATGAGTTATTTTTATGTGTGAAAAGAGGGGTTAATATTTCCAAAATTGTGGAGAACTCAGGTCAAATACCGGTCGATTGTAGTACTAGGGTAGCAACCCTCCCTCTTTTTTTGTTTGGTGCAATAGATAGAATAGAATCTGTATTTTCAATTACAGACTCAAGGTCGACCCGATTCGGCAGATGAAACTACAAGGCTGGCAGGAAAGAGGATACCTAGCGGGGCATTCAAACTTGATAAAACATTTAAACCTCTGCCACGTAATGAATAAATTGAAAATGAGGATTAAACAACTACGGTGTAGTTATAAACAATCAAGCGGTTTTAATACTTTGAGCATTTCTGTATCCACATTTCTATTCTAAAATATCAAGCAATCCTTTGTTTAAGATTTTGAGCGATTAGACAGAATTAGTAAACGTGATCCGTGATGCCGCAGAAAATGCTTTTGGCAACCTTTTTCTTGCTTGTTGATTAGTGTGTTTGTATTTGAGTTTACTTGCAGATGACAAAGTGACATAAGTTGCGGTGTTCTCATCTTAATTTTGATTCCTTGTGGGGACTTTGGAAACCATTCACTTTAGCAACTTGGATTAAATATTTAGATGATAAACACAGCAAACCCCTATCGGCCTTGGATGATTAAATCTCTTTTATGTTTTGTATGGTTTCAATGTTACAAGTAAATAAAGGGCGCTTTTCTTAGAGTGATAATAACTCAAAATGAAAAAAGAAAAAAACGTAAAAATAAGTTTCACTATCCTGGAATTGATTCTAAATGAACGATATTCTAATGCCTTTAGTGCTTAAAAATGATTTCGGGCATATAGGCCTCACGGCTGGCTCGAATGTAACGAGGCGTAATTGGGAAGTCCAGTTTTTGCCCATTTTGTCAAACAACTGGGGTCGTGTATCGGAAAGAACAGTTTTGAAGTGTTGTTTTGAAACATACCAAAACGCACTGATCACATATGTATATACTGTCTATTGTCAAATTGACAATCTCTTGGAAACAGTGTTGCCAATTTAAAAACCAAACCTCTAAAAGAAACACCCCTTATGATTGTTGCCACTCATATGAAGGGCCTTGACTATGCCTTTTTTTTTATCATCTTTAGAAACATGCCGAGTCTCCAGAATTTGGCCAGATATTTTCAAAAAAAAAAAAAAACAGAATTTCTACTCCAGCTAAGCAGACCTCGGCTCTCTCTGTTGATTGGCATTCTCACGGGCCACAACTCGTTGGGTACCCACATGATGAGAATGGGCATTAGCACATCCGACTTATGTAGAGGAGGCCAAGATGAGGAGGCAGAGGAAGGATCATTCCACTTCCTCTGTGAGTGTCCTAGTTTGGCCCTAGTGTGGGCCAAAACCCTCGGAAAAAACTTCTTCGACGAACTGGGTGACATCTCTAATCTCCCACTGAGCAACGTCCTGAAATTTACTCAGGGCTGCAAGTGGTTCAGTGGGGGTTCCCTACCCCAATAAACCAATCACCAGCCCAACCCTCTACCTCGCCAATCCTCCCACCTCCTCATCCTCTGTTTTTCCCGGGGAGCACAATGGATCTTTGAGATCCGAGTGAGGTGCTGCCACTTGTGGCTGCACCCCCTATGCAACCTAACCTAACCTATGCCTTTTTTTATATAAAAGTGACGTTTGCCATAAAACCGAATGTGCCATTCAAAGAAGTATACATATTCCCTACCATGCTACTTACCATAATACATCGCATCCAAAGAAATTATTTTTGTGAATCATAAGGCTTGTTTCTTTACTTTGTGCACAGAAATTCACAATATGTTCCTATTACAAAGGAAAACTAAAGATATTTTGAGGAAAAAATAGAAAAATATTTTCAGCTATTGACAGTATTGAAGAATCATCTGTGTATCAGCTCAAGTAACTGCTCCAGTATCATTGAGAGACTCAATTGGTTAGTATTGTCAAGCATAAACTTCCAGAGCTTTTGGGTCTTATGTATTCAAGTATTGGTGTTACCCATGCGGCCATGGTTAACATGTCTGCCTGTTATCCCAGAGGTTCGTAGTTCGAATCCCAACAGAGGCCAAAATGTTTTTCCACGGGTATCGCCTTACGCGAGGAATTGGCAAGTCCTCCGTTAGTAGATTCACTGTCATGAAAAGAGCTTTTCCGATTAGCGGTTCGGAACCAGCAGAAAATTGTAGGTCACCTCCATTCTTTCACAAGGCATGGTTGTGAGAAGTGTGCTAGGCCTTGGGGCTCCTCGCTCCACCCTAATTATTTTATTTATTCTTTGCCCTTCTGTGATTGGCGCTGATGACCTAAAACAAATGAATTCTGTTCTCACTTTAGGGGATAGTTTCAAATCTTGATGACATGAATGTGTACTATTTGAGCGGCTATGAAACTTTTATATGCCATTGAATTATCCGTATACAGCTCTGTCTTTGTTTTTGATGTGTATCGGTCAGCGGTTTTAACACTGAACAGAAATTGTCTCAGCTAAGATCAAGTAGAAATCTCTCTTGAACCTTTTTTTAAATGTGCGTTGGCGTATCACAGATCACAGTGTTTTGCTTTTTGCTAAGACTCATTTAATCCCACTACAGGGGATTGTTTGGAAAATGCTGCTTACGGAAACCGTAGTGCAAATTGAATATCCCATTTCTATTCTAACAGAAAGGTTTAAATTCACTCAAAAGTAATTTTTACAGGATCCTGCTTATGTGATCCAAACCTGCAATTTAAAGAAATTGGAAAATACCTATCCGTTGTTCGAACAGTTGCTCAAATTAATAATAATAATTCGCTTTCTCCATGTCAGTAATAACATCTTCAATGTTTGATTATGTCATTTTCCATTGAACGAAAAGAACCGCCCAGGAGCGCCCAGAAGCATTCTCAAACCGTTCCATTGGTGCAAAAAGTTCGCTTCCCATGATTCTGAGGAGTGACAGCTGCTTCTCGATTTGGAGTGAGAATCGACTCAAGAAGCACCAACACATGTTACTCAAATGCCAAAAAGAAAATTTTCTTCAAGGATAATTTTTAAGAGCCATAGGTTTTTCACTCACACAAAGGAAATTACGTTAAACTGAATAGACACAATTTTGGGTGTTCCATTGGTTTTTAAAATGAGTGCTTCTCCGAGTGAAACCAATGGAAAGCGACATTAGTGACGATTATCTGGATTTGTTTCTGCTACAGGACACAGGAGACATGAACCATCCTCAATAATTCACTCAAATTTTACTCAATTCTTTGATGAGTAGACTGAATCGTTGCACTCAGCGACGTTATACTTGCACACAAAAATAATTCCAGGTCGCAGACTTAAGCTGGTGAATTAAAAAGTGTTTTTAATCAGGAAAAGTTTAATTTTTTTGTCGTTTTTATGCGAGAGAAACACTTCTTCACTTCTTTTATCACTGTAGCTGAAAACTTTCAAAATTATCGTACAATCCTGTTATTAAAATTTGTTCATTTAATAACAGGATTTAGCTTGTTCATGTCTCGCAGTGGTATAAAACAAAAAATTAGATTTTTGATTGTGAGAAAATTGTAACGGGAGATTTGAGTCAGTTTCTTAGGGGAGACTTGATCAGTAGCTCAATTCTTCCTTCGCTGTAATTTATTGTTAAGGTCGTTGACTCTGTATTAGAAATGCAGAAATTACTTTTTTTCATTTGTCATTTTTTTCATAATTTAGCAAAAATCACTTGCGTGTAGATTAAATTTATAAGACTAATCTATTAAGATAGACAAATTTATGTTTCAAATGCTGTATCAAACGTGCGACTTAGATGAATATAAGCGATTTAACAAAAACTGACTCAAGTGCTCCGCCTCCCCCTATTCTTTAATGGCGGGTGTACGTTCTCTCAAACCGTATACTATTTTTTTGAAGTGGTTCACAAATGCTCAGGCCTTTTCAGAAAGGATATGATCTATGGCTTTCGATCCATAGATTTTATTTCATCCAGTCTGCGCACTGCTCTATGCAAAATGATTTGGGTGAATTTCTCTAACAAGTCGAATACAGTATTCTTCGTTTTCTTTTTTTGTAGGCCATTTAAAGAATTTCTAAGACGTTGTTCCTTGCTTTTTGATGGCTTGGATGTGAGATGGAGGTGGGAGGGAAGTGAAGCAAACATTTCCCTAAATTTGTTTTGAGTGTTTTCGACTTTACCATTAAAACGCCCTTTAGCTCCAACCATTTCATTATTGGTTGGCGACATTTCTGTGCTTCTCTGTTAGTCTGAATGGTCAGAGCTGGTTTAAGTTCACTCTGTCAAATCTAATGCTGCAATCTTTCGTTTAAGGTTGCTTCACAGTCCTACATAAACCAATATGTAAACAAGTTAGAAAAAAAATAGTTCTTTTCATCGATTTATTTGCAAAAATCAGAAATTACGAAGTGTCTGTGTGCACCCACGGTGTGAGTCGTGTTAGATTGTGTAACATGACCTTACTTGAGTTCGGTCTTATGAAAAGAGTTTCTCGTATGTCAATCTAAAATGAACTTATTGCAGTAGTTTGAGTTGAAAGTCTCATGGTAATGTCAGAATATAAGAAAAAAACTTTATAAGCATTAAAGTTGACAGTCATCTTAATTGACCATCACTGAAGAGCATGTTTAACACTTCAAAATAAATTTACCAGGAACATAAAGCTGAGAGTGTTAAAAGAATTTCAAGGAAAAAGCACTTCATGAGTGTCATTACTTTCGTGAAAATGTCTGAAGAGTGAAGTAACCTGTCGGCCATCTTATTCTTTTCTTTTTCTTCTCAGCAATCTAAATGTATTCTTAAATATTTAATTTTTTGAGGTTATCATTCTGTGTCGATGGTTTCGACTGCATGCAATTTGTTGTTCTTAACGCCAGGTAAAGACGCTTAACCAGCACCACTATTTGAGCTTCATTGATATTTCTGCCGATCATTTGTGAGTGGAATCCTCTGTAATCCACACCCACCAACATACCGGAACTGCACATACTCGGCTAAGTCGTAGTTTCGCCAGCATTTCCAAACTTTGACTATCAATAAAAAATACGCTTCCGCAGTTATTTTCTGCTACTGCCAGAGACCTTAAATAAATAAATAAATTAATAAATAAATAAATAGGGTGGCGCAACAGAGTGAGAAGTTCTGGGGCTAACGCATGTCTCAAAACCATTGCCTTGTGAGAAATGGAGGGAACCTAAAATTTTCTGCCATTTTAAAACGGCTAATCGAGAAAGTGCTTTTCATGTCACGGAGGACTTGCCAATTCCTCGCTAAAGGCTTTACCCGTGGAAAAATATTTTTGCTTCTGTTGGGATTCGAACCAAGAACCTCCTGGGTAACAGGCAGACATGTTACGGGTACCACCAGAGACCGTACTTTTTAGATATAGGAGCTTATTTTTTTTTCTCGTCTAGTAAACATTCATAAAAATCAAAGCAGAAGCCTAAATACCTCTTCTTCGAAAGTTTAATTCATTTATCCTTTCAACATTCTCATAAAAACTTGATTCATTTGTATCATTTTTGTGGTCAGAGGTGTTACAAAACCAAATCATATTTAATTTAATTTTTTTTTTCAATTTTCTTTTCAGAACATTTCTGATCATTTTCGCAATCCACACATTAGCAAGTCAGGCTGAGCTGTCAACAATTGAAAGAATAAAGGTAAGCTTACCAAATCGTTTGACTAATCTCCAGCCGTCATGGAAAGTGTTGACTCTTTTCAACGGAACAAACACCCAAAAAACTTGACATGGGGGCAGATCCATGTATGTATACATTCATATAACTTGTAACCCCAACTTCTTCTACAAGTCTTTAAGTAATTGGAGGAGTGGTGATTTGCTTATCAGTACACCATTACACACTTTTCTCAACACAAGAAGTCGGTACTTAATTTATCTAACAAAATGAAAAAAAAAATCCAGATAACTGCAAGATGTGTTGAAACTTGTGTTCAAATTTGTTCAAGTTGTTTGGCTGACAAAGTGGCTGAAAAGGGACTCTTTGCAGAGATACTGAATAGATACGAGTACAACAATGATATATATGCAGGGTTGCAAGAGTATAGTTTCAGTGTTTTGTGTAAAAGATACACAAAAATTGAGCAATTGCTCTGTTGAGTACCTAATTTATGATACTCATCCAGCTTCAAATCTTGTGGGCTATCTCGTTTATCTTGATAACCCAATTAGCTTGTTTATTGAGGGAGCACCACCGCACTGAACAGTGTACTGTGTGTACAGTGCACTGTGTACACCCTAATTCTTTCCTTTTTTTTTCAAGCCTTAAGAGTTTTCTAATTGCATTGTTAATTGTTTTGTACACAGTTTCCGACCCAATTGAACCACACCAGGGCTGGGTGTGTGATCGATGGCCCAGATTCAAGTGATGTAACGAACGTTGCAAATCATGAAATTTGGGTCGAAACTAATGAGCTAAGACGTTACTTTACTATAACAAAGTACAACTACTGCACCTATAAAATTCATCAAACCGCACTTTCGAGTGTCGACCTTATTCCAGATGATCGCTGAAGCCGAACCAATGTGAGTTCCAATTCATTCGTCTCGGTAGAAGCAATCGTGAAAAGGGAGTCCTAGTTTTCGATGTAATAATCAACTGCCAAGTACTCGAATGCAGCGACCTTGAGAGTATACATATTTGAAAACCGATTAGCCCATAAATAACAAAAAGAGTGGCCGTCAAAAGGGGTTGTTGTTCCGCTTCATGATGCGTATTCCAATTCCGTTGTCGAAAAGCAATAAAATTCGTTTTCTTTTCTTCTTTCAGAAACATCAAGAATGGTTGCGTCAGCGAGTTCTACTGAAGCCACAGCCTTTGAGAAAAACCTCACCAGCGGATGATCTTTGGAAGATCAAAGATCCACCATCACGAACGTTATGGCAGAAGGTCAACAACAACAAAATCGATGATCCACGAAAGAATGATGTGTATCCGGAGAATGAAACAACTACTATTTCCGCCACTACAATGAAAACAACCTCCACCTCTAAACTGCCGATTCCCACGATTATTCCAACCACTCCATTTCCGGTAACAACAACTACTTCAACCCCAACACCAACATCAATTAGGACAACAACTGATCAAACAACAACAGAACTTATAACAACAACGACAATTGAATCGACTACATCTACACCTACACCTACTACAAGTGCTCCAACACCAACAACATCTGAAGAAAATCCAACGACCACAGTTGCAACTACAACAACCCTTAAACCAAAGCCAAAGCCTAAATCATATCCTCGATGGGGTACATGGAGTGAATGGAGTGCATGCTCACGCACCTGTGGCGATGGCGTCATGTGGCAACAGAGAAAGTGTATTTCAAAGTGAGTTCAATTCTATTTTTGTATTGTCTACGTTATTTTTATTTCGAATGAATTGCCTGACCACCCAATGGCACACCTTGCCTGATGGTAATTGGTTTTATGGGCCAGTCGCATGGGCATCCAAACTGTAGCTCATTAACAAGTGTCATTCGACTTGCATTGAAATTGCATTATAATACCAACCGTTGTTCCTTCAAATGAAGTGCTTAGCCTGATTTTTATAGTATCGCCACCGAGTAAGGTGTGTGCTTATTGATTTGAAAGGCTTAATGAACCAATGGTTTTAATAAGAAAGTTTAAAAGTGAAAACAGATTGTGTTTTATTAGAAAATAAGAATGAATCACACGAGTTTGAAGTACTCCTTCCGGCTCATAATTCTTTTCGTTTCATTTGATTGTCCTTTAGGAATCGACTGTCTCGGAAGGGACTTCAACTTCATAATGTTAAATATGAACAAATACAAAAAACCAACAGTATATTAAATATTCATAAAAAAGAAGAAAATGATGTGGTATTTTGAGATCCCTAAAAGTATTATCAATGTGAGCTTGATTTCCTTTTTCAGTTGAGAATGAGCCTGCAAGTTCTTAACGAAAGGAGATAAATGAACCCAACAGGAAACGAAAATTGTTTTTTCCACGTGTATCGCGTTGCGCGAGGAATCGGCAAGTCCTGCGATGGTAAGTTCATTGCCATGACAATAATTAATTTTACTGTCTGGCTATTGTGAAGAAACTTCAGCTTACAGCAAACATGAGAGTTGCATTGCTAAGCGATAAATCTGCTCCAGATTTCTCCAAGCAGCAATTGCTGACTATTGGCAGCAGGTCAGCGGCCGTGTTACTGACGAGTAATCGGTAGGACTGGTTTCATTTCCTCCGAGTTCTTGCAATTATGTTTCATTGAAACCAACGCTCATCAATAACATATTCCCCAAAATCACTGTCATTAGTAACCACAAAAACGACAAATGGTCTAGTGAGTAAGCCATTCGAGTTCATATAAATTATCTTAGTTAAATATTAAAGTTGATAATTTTTCGGTATTCATTTTGTTGCGTTAAAATTAAAATCATAAACTTAGTTTTGCTAAACAGAGCGTTCTCGCAATCCTGCCTTGTGAGGGAATGAAAGGGACCTACAATTTTGTGCCGACTCCGAACGGCAAAAAGGTAAATCAAAGGAAACTGCACTCCACTCCCTGGTTTGCACAATTGAAAAACCCCTGCACTTCAAAGAATACTCTCTCGTCGCATTCCTAGACATAGATCATCATCTATCTATCAACACTAATGCTCTTGATGAGCTGCTCATAGAAGAACACATCAAGAACAACAATGCTCAGCAGCAGAATCATTATTGGGGAACTACAAAACAAGCAGAATGGCCTATAGAGGAACCCCGCAGGGAGGAGTTCTATCTCCTCTACTGTGGAACCTGGTCATTAACAAATTGTTACTCGACCTAGAGGACGAAGGTTTCAAAACCATAGCCTATGCCGATGATGTAGCAATTGCCGTTTCAGGCAAGAACCCACAAACCCTAGCTGAGCTGCTACAAACAGCACTTAACAAGCTTAACAATTGGGCTGTAGATTGTGGTCTGAACATCAATCCACACAAAACGGAATTAGTTCTCTTTACGAGGAAATACAAAATTCCGGACTTCAGACCCCCAACTATTAAGGGGGTAACTCTCACACTGTCAAATCAGGCTAAACATCTAGGTTTCATTTTTGACAAAAAACTGATCTGGAAAACCAATATTGAGGAAAGAGTAAACAAAGCCAACGTGGCACTCTTCTATTGTAAAAAAGATATTGGTGGGAAATGGGGTTTCTCCCCCCAAATCACCCATTGGCTGTTTACCTCGGTAATTAGATTGATACTCACATACAGGGTGATAGTCTGGTGGACCGCACTAGACAAGATAATCAACTACGACAAGCTGGACAAAGTTCAAAGAACGGCTAGTCTGTGTATTAGTGGCGCACTGAGGACAACCCCATCGGACGCCCTCAATGTACTACTAGATCTTACCCACCCTAGATATCTTCAGCAAACAAGTCGCAGCTAGCTCAGCTACTCGACTCAGAGCTACATTACAATGGACCAATAATCAAATCGGCCACACTACCATTCTAGACAACTTTAGATTCCTACCGAAACGATCCAACTACACCACCCCCAAGTTGGTATTTGATAATAATTTCCAAGTAACCATACCTTCAAGAGAAGCTTGGGAAAATGGCACTCTCTTGGAAAATGAAGCAATACACTTTTACACCGATGCGATGGTTCAAAAACCAACGAAGGTATTGGAAGTGGAATCTACTCAGAAAAACTGAATCTGAGTCTTTTCTTCCGCTTACACGATCATTGTAGTGTGTTCCAAGCGGAAATTCTGGCGATTAAGGAGGTGCTGTCTTGGCTCAAAGAAAACGTCATATCCTTCACGGATATTCGAATCTTCTCGGACAGCCAAGCTGCCCTTAAATCTCTTGCCTCTGTCTCTAAAAAATCCATCACGGTCCAAAATTGTAAAATGTCTCTGAGGGAGATGTCAAATCAGTTCAACTTTCACCTTTCATGGGTGCCGGGGCACAGGGACATACCAGGCAACTGTATGGCAGACGAACTAGCCAAAAAGGGCACGACCACTTCCCTACACTCAGAATGGAACAACATACATAGGTGTACCTATCGCTACATGTAAACTCCTACTTATAAAAGACGCTTCGAGGATAACAAACACTAGATGGACTGAGAGTAACAACTGTCTTGCAAACAAAAAAGTTTGGCCGTGTGTAGACTCAAAACGCTAGAAGAGTTTGTTAGCCCTGAACCGCCTGTACCTAGTTTCTACCATAGGTGTTCTTACGGGACACTGTCTAATTGGAAGACACGCTAAAAGACTTGGTGTGTTTTTCAATGATTTCTGCAGAAGCTGCATGGACGAAGAAGAGGAAGAAACCGTCCAACACCTTCTTTGCTCATGCCCTGCACTACTTCATAGGAGGAAAACTCATCTTGGTTAGTTCTTCTTCGATGATACTAGCGACTTAGCTTACATAGACTCTAAAAGTTTTTCGAAATACATTAAAAGTTCCGCGTGGATCTCTGGTGGTATCACAATGGGCCCTTACGACCTAAGTGTGTCAGGCAATGTACTCATTGGCTGACAGCCACTTCCACCTAACCTAACCTAACGATAAAGTTTGCCTCCATAAAGATTTCGGACAGCAAAGTAAACCAATGATAGAATAGCATCAATTCAAGGCTTATAAGTAGCATAGACATTAAACTTTATAAAGTCATTATAGTCATTACCCCCTTTTCTATTTCCGTACTTTAATTACATTGTTTCAATCAATGCGGTAAAAAAACTTACAAAAAGCATCCTAAAAAATCAACTTAAAAAGATGATAACAATACCTAGAATACAACCAAAATTAATAGTCTCTAATCAAAGCCTTTTAACTTCTTTGGACTTCTAATCTGTGCTCACATCCCAATTTTCTGGTTAATTCAAATCCAAGCGCTCATGTTTCCCAAACCCACCTTTTTTCCTATACAGTTTTTTTTTTGAGGAAGCAGTTTTCATTTACTCAACTGGTAGCCAATCTAGATAAGGCGTTGTTCGTATAACTTCAAGGCAAACAGTTTGCTCTTGTTCGAAAAATTATACTTCAACTTGTACTAAGGAACGTGTCTCAGATTTTAGCAGTAGATCTACATGCTAAAAGTAGTGAAAGTGACAGCAAGTCAATCGCACCCTGCAAAGGACTTTATTTGCATTTTCGCACTAACTCCCATTTAAAGAGAGTGAATAACACTTCGTGGAAGAGCGTTAGGAGCGTTGGTGCAATTATACCAATCATTATTCCATCAGCAAACATATAGATTTAGAGGCTCATAAGGCCCTTTGCATAAGCAATTTACATCGAAATTCTGTCCACGTTAAAACAGCTGTTAACTATGATTAATGGATGCCGTTTACTTAGGTCATCGTCACTTACGCGTACTCAATACTCCTCAATGAATGGCGTAGGTGGCAATAAAAATCAAGTAAAACACACACTTATTATAATTTAATTTCATTCACAGAGAACCATTGCAGTTAGTCGTATGAATTTACAGTCCCTTTGTGCGCCAGCCGTGCCCATTAAATCCGAATGTGACGTTTTTGCGTATTTAATTTATGTTGCATTTGAACTTCCTACATTAACCTTCTAACAAAACATTTGCATTGTCAGTTAGTCGTTTACGTCACATCGAGCACATTACCTCACACTATTCGTCACCATAGCCACAATAAATCGTTGATTTAACTGTCAAATGTACTCAACACCTATCGGTTGACTGTCACTGTCAGGTTAAACCATCTTCATGCTTGTCCGTCACTTTGGTTCCTAAAAGCATAAATTCCATGCCTAATTTGTTAATTTCAATGCGGCGACACGATTGCTTGCGATGGCTTAACCAGTAATGAGTTATTCGTCCTCTCTCTGCCCGTTCTCGTTGCACCCGCTTTGCTGTGTTGAGAATTGCATGACAAATTGTGTCAAATTAGATGCGAGGTCGAAATGTAATTAGCAATCAAATAATGTATGTGGTTAAATGGCGCCCACAAATCACTTAAGTGCGGCGAATTCGCAAATTGCCGAGCCGTACATGCCGCTGCTGAGACATATGCACATATGTCATCGATGATGAAGCGACTGACTGGGATGATGAGTAGTCAAACTTTGATCTGAAATTTAAATGATCTTTTTAATACTTTCAGGCGTCCGACAACTGGCAAGCGTTATATTAGCAACGATTGCATCGGCGTTTATCGGCGTTACCATCTGTGCAATGAGCAAGTGAGTATAGATGTTTTCCTGATGCATAATGACGTTTTCCTTTTTAATTGAAAATGTTTGTTTTTTTTATTCCGCTTTTTAACCCATTTTAAGGCCTGTCCTTCGGCAACTGATGATTTTCGCCAGCAACAGTGCTCTGGTTTCGACGACGTCGATTTTCAAGGAAGAAAATATGTGTGGGAGCCGTACATCAAAGGTGAGTAAGCTGTCACGTCAAAGACTCACTTTTGAAAGTATTTTTATTTTTCCCTGTCAACAGATGACGCCGAATGTGAGTTGAACTGCAAGCCAATGGGAATGAAATACTTTGCCACACTTAATAACACTGTCATAGATGGCACTGCGTGCTTCCGTCCAGCAGAGTACTATCGCTCAAAATATCGTGGACGTGCGATATGCGTTGGTGGAATTTGTAAGGTAAGAAGACAATTGCATTGCCACACGTATGTCGTATAGGGTTAACCATAGCCGTCTGAAGGAGTGTTTGATTGATGATTACGTCATTGATAAAGTTTGCTGAAGCCCAGACGAGAAAACCGCACTAATTAATGTGGTGTGTGCGCTTGATCGCCCTTTCGTGTGCAACCATCAGGATTGAAAGAAAGTAAATAGCTAAGTACATTAAATGTTGAGAAGTTTCATGGGAACAGAATTTATTTTCTTGAAGTCTATTGCCGGATGGTTAGAATCTTGAAGATAGATCTTTGATGTGTTTGTTGTGAAAAGACCTTTTGACCTCAGACTTCACACTTCATTAATTAGCTGTGCCAGCAATGATTACGCTTTTCTTTCAAGACAACAAGTACCTATTCATGGAATATATCGAACAATTGACCACCTTGGAGGTTATGTTTTGACAGACTGGGTCAGTGAATATAGAAACTTTTTGATTTGGAGAACTAATTGCTGTTATATTACTTACAATGGTCTTTAAAGAGGTTTTTATGATTTTTGTTTTGAAAGAGTTCAATTATCTCGTTTAGTGAAGTAAACAAAAGAATTAAGCCGCTAAGAGTTTTTTTTGTAAACTTTCGAATCAGGGTTATAGAATCAGATTTTTGCATAGGCTTAAATCTACCGGGCATTGATGTATTTAAGAAAAAGTCAATGCAATGCCAACAGGTGGTTCCAACGTGTAAAATGTGATGCAGCACATTGTTTCCTAGTGGTCCTTTACAGGCGTTTTTTTCATAATTTCTGTAAACTCAAACGAATGTATCGTTTTAAATTGTTGAAAAAACGTGTACCTTAGTTATATTCCCTGCAAAATATCGTAATTCTGAAGAAATACAAAATGGCGACTGAATTAGTGGTGTGTAAACTTGGTTTATTAAACCGAATGTTTATCCTCAGTTGATTGTTTTTAATTTTTACTCAAAAGAAAAAATGTTTAATTTTCCATTTGGGTTGATCTAAATGGCGATGGGCTTCCAATTTAGTTTTTCGGAACGAATTCGTGACGTGTGTTGTGCCTTCGTGAATTTTCGTATGAGGCATGAGAACATTTTTAAAAGAAAAACAGAAGTGTGCATGCTCAGCACGTGCTCTATTCGTTTCTAACACTTAAGTGAAAAGTTTGTCGGTTGATGGCAACTGAGTAAATATCACATGAAAGTCGTTACAGTTTGCGTATTTGTTTCAGAGTCCTAAGAATTGTTGTTCTAATTCCAACTGCTACTATCAGGAAAAATATAATTCAAACAACGGATAAAACTCTCAACAATACTGTCGGGGCTTAAAGTACAGCAATTCTGAAACTCTCAACCTTTTCTGACGTTCGAACTGGTCGACTTTCCCTTTTTTCCGTATCATTGTTTGTTTCCTTAACGCGCAGTAGTCAAGGTCGAAACCATTTTCATTGTTATCCTAAAATTAAGTCCTCTTAGTTTGAAACACACCTTGAATTCATCTCTAGGATTACTTACATAGATAGGTTGTGCTTTTCTTTCAAACATGCCTAGTGAAGGAGTGGATAGGGCCTACAATTTTCTGCCGAATAGGTAATCGAGAAAGCTTTTTTCATGGCAATGAACTTACTATCGGTAAGGTTAGGTAGGTTTAAAATGGCTGACACACTCAGACCAATATTAGAGCCATTGTAGTACTTACAATATGAGGTGTGTGAGAGGGTACCTCAATTATAACTTAACCATTTGGAGCTTTTAATTAAGCGATAGAGGTGAAGGGAAACTGTGTTCACAAGATCGCTTGGATTATCGAGGAAGTATTCTCATAGATGCAGTTTTTTTCGAGGGAGAGTGCAGGACATGCACAGAGGAGGTGTGGGATTGTCCTTTCTTCTTCTTCGTCCAAGCAGCTTCTGCAGAAGTTGTTTGCTGGAACGACTAGTCCACCTGCGACGTGTAATGACACCTATTTCGTAGCCAATGCGCAATCTACTTATGGATATCAGTTTTGTTGCCACACATATATAGTTATGTTGCTCCATCTGTTGTTTGTTTTATCCATGGCATCTTTCATAAGCATGAGTTTGCAAGTAGCGAAAGTAGCTGTTCGAATGTTCAACCTGCTGATTGAGATTGGTAAACCGGTTCCATTGCTGTCGAGTTCATCGCCTTCGTAGTTGCCCAGGATATCTCTGTGCCCCGGCACTCAAAAAAGGGTGATTATTGAATTTTTCAGCCATCTCCTTGATAAATAGACTACAATTGAGGGCGGTTACTGAGTTTGTGGAAATATCAGGCTGCTTGGCTGTCCGAGAAGATATGGATATTTACTAAGGACATCACGTGTTCTTTTAGCCCCGGTGTTCTTGGATCACCAGAATCACCGCCTGGAACACGCATGGGAATGAGAGACTAACCTTTTTTCTGTCTGAGTTCACCCCACAACTAACTTCTTCTTCGGTTTCCGAACCATCTGTAAAGAAATTAACTGAATCATCTCTTAAAAATTCTTCATCTTCCCAAACTGTTCTCGGTTGGATAAAGGCTTCGAACTTGTTTTCAAATACGAATTGGGGAATGGTTTAGTCGGATTGACTTGATATTGATCCGAAGTTCAGCATTGTTGAGTGACCAATTTTTTTATTATGTTATATTGGGAGATAGATGACTACGTTGTCTGGCATTTGTCTGCTGAATATATAAGGTTATGATCCGCTTGTGCACATACAGGCTGATCCGTGGACCTTGCTTAGACTATCGCAGTTCGCAGTAGGCCACTTTGTCAAAAGCGCTCGACCATACTACTAGTCCGTAAGAGTATCTCTCTGATGACCGCAGTATAGAGCCACTGGGTGGTTTGGGGAGAAAATCGCCATTTAATACCAATGGCTTTTTTAGAAAAAGAGGACTACGGTGGCTTTCCTGATTCTTTTATGTATATTGGCTTTCCAGATTAGGAGGATTGGACAACCTGTATCGAAAGTACATGAATTAGTCATTGGTGATGATGGAGCTATCACTTATAAACAAGTATCATTCTTCCATGCATCAAACACTTGAGGTATTGGTAGACGTTTTAGAAGGAAGTGGGTATTTTAAAAGTGCAAAAAAGTCTTATTATTTGAGTTCTTCGTTCTCTGATGTAAACATGCCTATTATTCGGTTATTCCCAAGCCTTAAAAGTATAAACTTTTATTATCAATTTATCATCGACGATCAGCCATCGAACAAGCGTAAGTCGAATGAAGTGCTGGGAACTTCTGTAATCGAATAATGGCCTCTAAGCTGATGTGGAGACATAATGTTTGTGCGTTCCACTTTCACATACGTTGAGAAAAAGCTGACGGCAGCTGGGATGAAGGTGAAATAACAAAGCTTGATAGAACCAGATTGCTAATAATAACTAGCATGACATATACAATCTTGCAGAAAATAGAACGCCACCGGCTTAGTTGGTATTGTCGTGTTCAAAAGAGAGATCTTGAGAACCCCGTCAAAAAACCAATATCATTCGAAGTTCCGAGCTATAGTCCCCTTAAGATAACAAGTACTGCTCATTGAATATGAAAAAGATAAGGAACAGTCTGTTGAATGCCATGTATGTACATTAGGTAAGGCAAAAATTGTATTTATCAGAGTGAAAGTGGATTGATGTGAGATTAATTATAAAACTATTAACTTGAAGCATTTGCATGTAGAATTCAACAACGTGGCGTGGCGTAAAAAGTAATAAACTTTTCATATTTGTTTTGGCTAAAAGCTGTTTAAACACATTCAGTCGTATTTATAATCCCATTCCAAAGTATGTCTAACTTTGGACAGCTCTTAGAACAGTGTCCAACTCCAAATCGTATTTATAAACACTTTCATCGCTGTCTAAGGAACGTCTAACTTTAGACACCGAAATTGGTTGTCTAAACTATGTGACATTTTTTGATAGGTACAACAAAAAACATAATTTTGTTGAACATGTTATAAAACACTGTTGAGAGCTCTAAGATCGAAAAAAATAAGTAGTTTGAGGTGCAAAATACTACTTTCAACAATTTAATTTATAAATTGCACAAATTTCATCGTTTTATGAGACTTGGAAAAGCTGTAACTCAAAGTCAAATCAGCTGCTTTTTTGGTCTGGTTCAAGTGCTACGCCACACTCTTTCAGAGCCATTTAGTTGTTGCACTCGTATATCTAAACACAAAAAATTGTACTGCACGGATACATCATGAACGCCACCAGTTAATTTTTCATTCGAAGTTGACAGTTTGAGGGGTTGTTTAGACAACTGTTGGAATGCATTTATAAATACGAAATTGGCTAAGGGTTGTCCAACTCTTTAGACACCGTCTAGTTGGACAGTTGTCTAAGGATGTTCTAAACAAATTTTATAAATACGACTGATTAGTGTTTCATTGAAATTTTTATTTTAAGAAAATATACTAAACGGGAAGACAAGATTAACAAACTCAATAAAAAAAGATTAAAGGATCTCGCGGCAGCGAAAATTCGGTTGTGAAAATTAAGTTTCAACAGCGACTTATGAATATACCCAGACCCACGCTGCGCTGGCTGGTGCGACAGAATAACGCAGCGTTTTTTTAAATTTATAGTTGTTGCGGTGCGGTTCCAGAAATGTTGCCAACAGCGTTTCTCCCGCTGCCGCAATTTCAAAAACCCTTTGGCTTGGGTAAACCTTAACTAAATTATCGTTAGCCATTTTTCTGCTGCTCAGTTTAAATACAATAAAAATCAAAGCTTACATTCATAAAGCATTACTTTACCTAAACGTTCCCTGCAAAGCATTTACATCCTCCCCTCTAGTCCAATGGCATTAGATTGTATCTAATGTCATAAAATCGCCAGCATACTTTTAGGCTCGCCATGTTTCAAAAAAACAACTCCGCCCAATTTATTCATATTCAGACTCAAATATTGAGTGGTCGTTGTGAGTCGTGACTGCTACGAAAGCACTCAACAAGCTTTCATAAACTTTATTTGCTTTTTTCAATAATTCGCCTACAAAACTACCTCTCCACAAGTGCTGATTTTACTAACCTAATGTAACCGAATGAACTCGCACTTCCGATGCATGGCGATGGTGCACATGAACTCCACATCCACATGTGTGTTTCTACAAATCACGCTCTTGAAGCCAGCAACTGATGATACTTCCCAGATGAGCTGCTTTACAAAAACCAGGAAGTTCTATGAGCCCTCTTCAACGTAATTGATCAAAGATGCTGGAATATGCAATCTTTTGATCAAAAGTGCAAGTGTATAAATAAATGCACCACAAAACTTGGTCAATCTAAAAATGAACCAGTCTGCAGAGATTTGTGTTTATGCAACACAAGCAACAACAAGTAACCAAACTAATCATGTCAAGTTGACATGATCATTTGCGTGCTTTTCAATGTGGTCTGCCGTATTGTCGTCAATGGGAACAGCCAAGAACCGAAGATTATCATATCGAACAGTGAAGAAAAGTACACTTTAGTCCCATAAACAAGCGCATCATATTTCACGTTACGAGGTTTGTATGTGCGTTATGTGGGGCATGCACTCCTTCCTCGCCACAATCAGTCACGCCACGAATGACAGTCATTCATTGGGGTTGGGATCAGCGCATTGGTCGCGACATAGATTGTTTTCACTTTCAATGCGGCACAGTGCGTTGCGGCTACCCTTTGGGCCATTTGATCCTTCGATCTAACAACTGATCTTAAGTGTTTGCGTAGATCGTTCTTATGCTGGTGATCTGTTCTCAATTTACCTCAATTTTGATCGAGTGGCGGTAATTACTTAATTGCTGTGGTCGTGCATTTGCACTTGTGAGCCGACCAAACGACGACGACTCGACGCACGGTACGGACAAACAAGACAAAGAGAGAGAGAGAGTGAATTTGGTTTTCAAATACGAATTCGACATGCGGCTGCTTGAGTGCTTTGCGCGACGATAACGCTGACGGTGACGTGATATTTCAAGGAAGTTGCTCCATTGTAACGCAGAGACACGCACATTTTGTGGTTCGCGGTGAGTGCGGCTTTCCGATAGTGCTGACAGCTGCGGTATGGTGTAATTAATTGATCAAGCAGAATGTGATGAATTCGTAAGATACTCCATATCCGTAGATCTCTTGCACTCTCTGTTTCGAAGATGAAACAATAAAAAAATCTGGAACATCATTACCACAGCAAACGATTAGATCGATCGTACTCGTGAGGGCGTCTGAGTTAATTTCATTTAATTTTAATGAAAGTGATTTGGCCCACGATGCGCATGAGGCAGACCACAATGATGCATGATAGATTGATGGAATTTGTGTGTGTGTTTTGATTGTTGCGATAGTTGATGAGGTGACAATTTAATAATAATTGAAAGTGATACGATCGCCGAGAGGGTAGCAAAAGGTTGCGCGTATAATTGATCGGAGGGTAATTATAAAATGCGTTACTTTGATGAGTTTTAATTTTTTTTTTATTTTGTTTGTTTATTTGGGGAGCATTCATTGCGTCAAAATGTGTGTAGTAAATTGACAGCCAATTGTCAATAGATTGGTGCCAATTGATGGGGAACTAATGACTGCATGGTGTTCAGATAGTTGCTGAGTTTTGCAATCATATTATGCTTAGGCATTCAGAAGGAGTATGCGTGGGTATTAAAGTGTGGTTAAATTATATTTGAGTTCTTGTAGGGAATGACAACTATCTTGGCACGAAAAGTTGGAGTCTTCCTATGCAGTTGAATCTTTTAAAGCCTCAGTTTCTTATCTTCAGAAAAGCTTTTGTTTTGATTAGACTGGCCGACAATGATTTTGCCACAGAAAGCAAATTATATTTTTCTGAAGTTTTTTTGCTCTGAATTCAAATTTGGGCTCAGAATTGCTCTGTTAATTGAAGTTTTCGATATATTTTAGGCCTTCAAAATCTGGAAATTAAGTTTTTGCCACCTATTCACATACATTTTAACATGAAAAAAGTTTCAACTAGAAGAAAGCCTATCGATTTTCCTATGGTTTTTAATGCAAATCCAAATCTGGTCTCAAAGTGACTGTATTACATCAAATTACTGAGATATTCGGCTTCAAAAGTTTTAAAGTACGGGCGTTCATTATTGTGCATTATTGAAGCCTAGGAAGACTCTCAAAAAGAATTTTGAATCAGATAAGACATTTTTAAGGGATCTGGAATGGACGAAAACCCTCTCTTTTGGCCTAATATGTTTTTATTAGAAGTCACACTATGTACCCGTGGTGTGATTGTTAGCATGTCCACCTGCCGACCCAGGGGTTCGATGTTCGAATCCCAACAGAGGCAAAAATGTTTTTCCACGGGTATTGCCTTTCGTGAGGAATTGGCAAGTCCTCCGATTATAAATTCATTGCCATGAAAAGCGCTTTCTCAATTAGCCGTTCGGAACCGGCAGAAAATTGTAGGTCCTATCCATTCCCTCACAAGGCAATGGTTGTGAGAAATGCGCTAGGCCCAGGGGCTTCTGGCTCTGTTGCGCCACCCTATTTATTTATTTTTTTCACACTATGTACTTGTCATTTTGATAAGCAGTTCAAAAGCCCTCGAAACAAACGAACCGATTAAAATTTTAAGTAATTTTACCACCGAACATATTGAGGGATGATAACAACTTAGTTTATTCATAAAAAATGTAAAAAAATACCTAAGCACCTTTATCAGTTATTGGCATTAGCTAATGTTTGGTAGATACTTTGGTTTTCATTTTCATAGCTTTTTTGAAATTTAACTTAAAAAACAAAGCATTTAAAACAGCTAAGAAGTAAATATAATATTCTTAAAAAAAAAAATCTTTCTTAGTTTTTGACAAATAAAAAAATTAAAGGTACTTTTTTCCAGAAAACCCATTTTTGGACTCTATTTTTAACTCAAAACTGGATTTTCTGAAAAAAGTTCCTTGCATTTTTTTTTTAAGTTTCTCAAAAACTAAGAAAGATTTTCTGGTCTGCTTTTATCTGTTTGATTTAGAACTAATAAGAGCATTGATTATAAAAAAAAATTACCTAAAATAGCCTTAAATTTCGTTAAAATTTTATTTTAAAAAAATTTATGATTATATTGACTTTGAGACTAAATTACTGAAAAACTATTCACTAAATTAACAAATTAACTTAACTACTCATATAATGTTGGTTAAAGAATAAAATACTAGCTTTTAAAAAATCAATAGTATGTGGCTAAGTAAAATAATTTTTTTTTTAAAATTAAGTAAAATAAATAATAAAAATGGTGGCGCAACAGAGCGAGGAGCCCCAGGGCCAAGCGCATTTCTCACAACCATACCTTGTGAGGCAATGGAATCAATTCCTTATAAAATTGCCCCTCTCGCAGAAACGGAGGGAAATAGACCCCTCCCATATTTTACTGTCTTGACCCAACCTCTCTCCTGAGCTTTTGTCGCATCTTATGCAAAACACCTTGTATAGAGAACCGTCGCGTCGGGGTGGTACAAGCACCGATAGAAGAAAAAATAAACTTGGCGCACTACGGTGTTTCTTTTTAGGGTATAAAAACTCAAAATGGAAAAAAAACACATTAAAATAAGTCTCGTCATCATGGTGTGGGTTTTAAAAAGAAGATATTCTTTTGCCATTAGTGCTTTAAAAAAATTTGGGGAAACCCAATTGATGACCACTTTTTCGAGCTCGTATATCGGTAATAACAATAATTTGCATCCTTAGAAAAATAGTCAAATTGACAATCACTAAAACCATTGTTGCCAATGTAGAACTCAACCTCTAAAAAACACACCCGTTCGAAGCATTATCGGAAAGTCTGGCGAACTGAGCCACGATTTTCAAAATAAATTTGCACAATTTGAAAGCCTTGTTCTGAATGAAGGAAGCCTTTTCATTGTGAAACACCAAAATGTGCAGACCATAAATATACCGTCAACTGTCGAATTACCAGTCACTTAAAACATTGTAGCTAATTTAAAAACCAAATCTTAAAAAAAAACCTTTATGTGTTGTAAATTGCTTAAGTTACAAAATTACGAAACATTGTTTTTGATTTGATTAATGGGGTATGAAATCTTCACTAAAAACTCTATCCAGTGTTTCTGAACCAATTTTTCTGACCCATTTAATTTGATAAAAGGAGATCGTACAGAAAAATTATGAGGAACTATACTTTTCTGTTGGGAGTGACATATTGTCAGTTCAAAGGCACGACCTCGTGAGTCAAAAAATTCAACAAAAATATTATTTATTCAAAAAATAAGAAAAGTCAGAGTCACCTTTTGGCATTTTCAGTGCATGTTGTTCTTAAAACTTTCGCAGAAAAAATATTAAATTATTTTTAATAAGGTGCTGTGTGTCTGCGTTTTTTACTATTTCTGCAAAACATGCTCAAAATACTTACGAGGTCCTGCATTGTAACTGACGATATGTAGATAACCACAAGTTTGTAAGAGATTGTTTTTTTCATGAAGTTATTAGAGGTCGAAATAATCTCTTCGTTTCCTTTGACTTTGACCCTTATAATCGACATAGTAACCATCACCAATGAGGACTTTTGATGTGTTGTAGAAAGCCTGTAAATAATTTTTTTCTTATCCAAAATTGTACTTATTGGACTATTGTCAATTCTGAATGAAATTAACTCTTACTCAAAGTACTTTTTTTGTCGCTAAGAATATCGTTGGTAAGAACATCGTTGCTTGAAATTTGCTTCGGTTATTTTTATGTTTAGCAAATAAAGAGAATAAAAGGAATTATGTAAAACAATTTTTTTATATATTCACGTAAAATATCCTTAATTCGTTCGACATCTGAATGCCCAAGACTATAGCTGCACTCAGTGTGTTTTACAGTGGTGCTTCGTTGAGGTTTAAGCCAGAAATACAGAGTGAGAGCGTTAAAAACTTTTAGTGCGACTGCAGGGTATTCTTCTTCCAGTCCAACCTAAAATATGTTCAAAGTCTTGAGATTCGAAATTTTGTTTAGGAAAAGTTGAACTATTTATGACCATCAAGCTGTCATACTTTGGCACAACTAAAGTCGATGGTTTGATAAAATTTGCGAATGGATTCTGTGCCCAGCCGACGTCTTCCTTTATCCCTGGGAAATACTCTTCCAAAGATTGTTTAAGGCTTAAGAAATTAATTTCCTTCAACACTTCGATCCAGAAATCAAGCTTGGTTTTGTTTCGAACTGTTAATTTGATTGCGTTTCTTCCTATAAGAACTGGCAAAATACATTGAGCTTATCAAATATATCGACCAAATAAACAAATTTCTCTAACCATTGCTACTAGAGCTGTTTTATGCCTGCCTTGGAATAGATGGAAAAATTTGATGTTCGAAGCGACGGAACGATGCTATTTCTATGGACGCTTTGAACATTCCGCCGTACTCCATTTGGGAAACGTTGTGCTGAACCTTTGACTTTTGCTTAAAAATTGTTACTTTTACCTTTGTTGACGAAAAACTTTTCTTGAACATTTTTTTTTCGAGTTCAAAGAGTTGCTTACTCTTCGGTCGATAACCATTCTGGGGCATGGTGTATCATCATAGGAACTAAGGGTAATTTACGTAATAGGTAGTAGAGATTCATATCAGAAATTTTTCTTCTTAAGTACTTCCTTTTTGTGTATGTACTCGTATCTATTGTGTTTTTAATGAACATTTGCCTTATTTCGATTAGTTTTCAATACCATCCAATTCTTTGACTTCTACCATTTTTGTGCGGGGATACGTAAAAACCTTGAAATATTTTGAAACAATTCCGTTTGAAACAAAATATGCTTTTTTACAAATGTTGGTTTTTACAAGATTGACCAAATACAAGAATCTTTTTAAAGTGCAATTAAATGAACCAAGGGTTATTTTCCTTATATATTTGAGTTTAATTTAAAGACTTCAATATTTAAGAACAGACTTCCCCATTTGTTATGGAACACAACGTCTTTGAAGTGTCTGCCTCGGTTGGCTTCGCAGTATAGCGCATTGTGTGTCGCTCCAATTTTCCAAGACTGTTGATGGTTTCGAGATGTTGCTCAAAGATTGATTGGATGATATTGGCTTGGTTCGTTTTTGGATTGTTGACATAGCATCGGTCCTTGGTGCCGTGAAATAAGGTCGAAGGCAATAAGGCCGAATCGATCTTATTTCCAAAAAATTGGGAATTGGGGGGGCGCGTCCCGGTGCGACGCGCGGCCGGCGCAGGATCGCCACGGGGTCGGCGCGAAGTCAGCGCGAAGTCGGCACGAGGTCGGCGCGGCGCGGCTATTATTAGTTTTGTGGTTAGAAAATTAAACTTTTCTATGAATTTCTAACCACAAAAAGTTTCATTTTCTAACCACAACACTAATACATAATAGCTTAAATAGAAATATTAAAACATTTATTTTACAATGTAGGGGGTCAACTCACAAGTAACTTTTGAAAATTTCAACCCCCCAGTCCCGTAGCGAAGAAGCAAAGCGGCCCCATAATTTCTTTCTCGACTTTATTTCTCAACTTTTGGCATTCTTATTTTTGTCAAATATTTTCGTTTTTTCTTTTCGACATTATTACCTTTTCAATAGGAAATAAGGTAGAAAAATATTTTTGTTGTTGTTTTCGGCCTTATTTCCCAAAAAAGGTAATAAGGCCGATTCGGTCTTATTGCCTTCGACCTTATTTCACGGCACCTCGGTCCTTCACGGTTACCCGCGAAAAAATTCCCAAGTGGTAAAGGCAGCTCTGAAGCGGACATTTAATTGACACATGTACATATATCATCAATTTCAATTTCTTTTCAAAAAACGCACTTTTGTGGTACACAGCACTTAGTGTGTAAATAAGAATAAGTAAATATTTACCATTCGCGGATGTATGCTAGTGACTTTCTGTTAAGATTTTGAGAGGGTGGATGTCAAAGTAGCCTTCTTCTTTTCATTTCCGGCGTTACGAGTAGTGATCTTGAAGCGATCACAACTCTCCCACTTTTCTGCTTCACACTAGTGATCCGCCTGTGGGGTATACGCCGCGTTGACCTCAGAAAGCGTCGGCAAGCCTCCCGGTTTTGGATTGTTCCATGTCTGAGGCCAACCAAATGCTGCTGTTTTTGCATTTGCTTGTACCAGGAGTGTTTTGGCCTGCCTTTTCTTTTTCGTCGCGAATTTGTTGAAAAGTTGTACGATATTGCCTTTTGGACGGGGTTCTGCGGATCTCTCCTTTGAACATGACAATACCAACTGAGCCGGTCGTGCTGAATTTTGTCCAAGATGGTACTTTTGACATGAAGGCTTCCACGGATTTTAGTACTTCTAATTCGATCAAGCTTTGTCACTCCTGCTGTCATCCGAAGCATCTTCATTTCATTTCATGGATGTCAAAGTAGCCTATGGTTTCAAAATGTCCACCTTGTATGTAGAAGTGCTAAAGTACAATTCATTTCACAATGAGAAAGTAGTCTATTCGATTCAGCAATTGAAGTTGAAAAACACACTTTAAAGGGTTTGAATTCGATTTCTGTTACTCTAAAAGTCCCTCTCAAAATACATAAATTTTTTCTTAAAGATATATTGTTTGGGCTAACCACCCCAACCTTTCTTGTTTGAGAAATTAACGTTCCAATCGTTTTTGCATGTATGGGATCCTATCAATCCCTGTGCCTGAGCTTCTTTTTATTTCGTTTTTAAATTAATTCAATCTAAGTTCCTCACGCCTTTCCATGGCAGGAGCGACACGCATTCGACATCCCCAGTCCACAACCTTCAGATGGGATCACTTCGAAGAGTTAATTATTGCTCAAGATAAGAAATTCATTTGGGTGTAGGTACTCCCGCACTCTCGGCATGTATGTTTTTCATTCGATGTTGCATTTTATTGTGTGCATGCGTGTGGGATTCACTAGTTTGTTTATCTCAAGGAATAAATAAGATGTTACTCTGACGCAGCCAGACATTTCAGAAGTTTTGCGATACTATCCAGAAGTTTATTGAGGTAGGTAAATGTGTCAGTGGGAATGAATGTGAGTTTTGGTATTATATTCTCTTTGATGTGAAAATGTGTCTGGGTTTGGTGTTTAGGAAGTTAGCAAAATGTGCAAAAAATAATGCACTAAGCTCATAGCGAGTATAGAAATCTGAAGCATTTTCACCTTATAACATATTCTGAATAAGGAATTTTATGAATAAAATGCTGACTGACAGCTCAACTGTGGCACTTAGGACATCAGTGCCGTTCTTATACCACAAAGGATTATATTTATTGTTATG
The DNA here is from genome assembly GCA_949752695.1 of Melanostoma scalare. Classification (NCBI taxonomy): domain Eukaryota; kingdom Metazoa; phylum Arthropoda; class Insecta; order Diptera; family Syrphidae; genus Melanostoma; species Melanostoma scalare. Next base: position 40,075,410 of record OX456984.1, read on the forward strand.
GAACCATTTGGAGCTTAGAGGCAGAGACGCCTAACTGTGGATTAGATCACACAGACCGTGATGCCTAGGGCTTAGGTTTTCAGTCAAACGTTTCCCATTTCTTTTAAAAATAAACTTCCACAATTATGGATGAAAACACAGATTTGCCTCCCGTTGCCGTCGCAATTCACACCTTCCTTTGATTTCCCAACTTCACTATATCGTTTCTATTTTTCAGTTTTTTTCTTAAAGAGCACCATCTCGATTTTGTTTTCGCAACCCAACATCAAATTTGAGCTTTCTTCTGAAACCTCAAAGCCGCCTTTAATAGAGATGGTTACTAAAATCCTTATCGCAAAGCCTTGACCCTTGATGCATGCCAAACACTATCAAGCACCTTCCGCATTATCTGTCCCAAGATTTCACAAAACATCAGTCACAAGTTTGATTTGAACGTCTATTTATGTATTTTTGCAATTGATGATCGCATCTTAAAGTTGAAGGGTTAGTTCGGCTCTCTTTTCAGTCCTCCGTTTTACTTATGTTTGATATGCTTCCCCAATGATGTATGTTCATTTTATGTAAGAAATAATCAGGCTCGCAATGACTAATTGATCGAAGATATGAAAATCGGATCTCCATTCCATTTTCGCAACATGAAATCATGTTTGTAAAATGAAAAACATGTGTGAACGGTTAATGGCCCGAAAAGGGGGTCGCCGTCTCTATGGCGCACCATAAAATCTTTACTAAGTTACATAACATCTCTAAAAACAAAAAAATAGTTTATCTGTATTTGATTACCTTCTTGTAATCTCCCTTAAATCTGATCTGTCTATGGGGAAGAAGAAAATAAAACAAATTAACGCGTCATATCTCAACCCCATGTAGAATGAATATACAAAAGATATGTAAAATTACCGAAAACTTATTTGCCAACATTCGAGATAGCACATACACCAACGACAAAAAGGCATCATCGTCATCATCATCCACCATCAGAGCATAAGCCAAGCACCTCGCCTAGCCCGACTTCTCTTCTAGATATCTTTTATACGCGACGCATTTCTAGCCTTAGAATGTTTGCCTTAGCATATGTACCTCCTATACGGGGGATACCGTGAGATATACACACAATCAACGTTCGTAACAAAACCAAACCGACCATTGGGGCCATCCACCAGTCTGAGGCTAAGTGTTCGCCTAGTCGAATCGATCGGTTTTTTTCGAACTCGAATCAGTTCACATTCGTTGTTGTTAATATTGTGGTTGGTCTTCTTATATTCAACGGTCGGCTTGATTGTGATAGAATTTTTGGAATTTGCATTTTCGATTTGCAAAATTTATTAGTTGCGGCAGCGGTGGCGAGTTTAGTAGTGCGTCCGTTTCTCGGGCGGATATCATCAACATTTTTGTGTGTTTTTGCTCTTCTCATCAACTATAGACTGAATTGTGTGCGGTGCTAATTGATTTATGAAAGACTTGGATGCGCGTAAAAGTATCTTGAGCATAAAAAAAAAAGGAATTGAAAGATACCCCAAAAACAATTAGTGTCAAAAATATTGGTAACAGTGACTGTCTTACTTTACTAACACCCACTAAAGCGGTTTTAAATATTGCACCTTCGATCGGTTAATCAAATCAAGTGACATATTTGTTTAGATCAAGTGTGTGTTAAGTTAAACTTCTCTAACTATCCTTTTGGGCCGTGAATTCAGGGAACATAACGAACAGGCTGCAAACAAAATACTCGAACTATGTGACTTGAATTAATAGAGGGTTGGAATGCAGATCTTCTTTTTTTTTGTGATCATCGTCGCAACGACATGCAGCAAACTCTTTTATATTTCGTTGTGTTTTCGTTTGACGACAACTTTCTATTTTGTCGAGAGCAAAAACTTGCTTTTTTTATCAAATATCGTAAAAAGAAGAAGATACAGCAATAGCACCTCCTCCATTGCTTAGCCTTTCTACTTCATTGTGATATTTTTGAGCGTTTTTTAAATAGAGGAATCTTTTGATGATGAACTACTTAAATCCTAAATTCATACTCATCAAAAATAGGTAGGTTTTTGTAGGTAGTTGGTGACAAAGTATATCTCAGCGCTGTAGATCTTAATACCTCTTTACCTAGAAAAGTCAATCCTCAAAGGGATTTGTGTGCCTTTTTATCGTTTGTATTTACATATATCAATTATTATTTTAACATATTCTGTGGAAATGGTTCTGCTAACAAAAGGTTGCCATGAGCTCTTTATTTCCCTAAAACTCATTAAAAAAAAAAATTCTTTATCACTGAAGCTGTCTATGAATCACTTTCAGTTTTTATGAGCTAAGTAAGTTATGGTTGAAAAAACGCACCGGAAATTGCTACTTTTAGATGTCATCCTTCCCCGAAATTTGAAACACATGACATTAGAGTTGAGTTTCTCTTGAAAAATTATATGAATTAAGTGGCATAAGAACCTTTAACCCGATGAGCTAAATGATCTAACGGTCGAAGCTTGAACTACACGTTTTTTCTGAAACTTTTACTGGATTTCATTGTTTGCTGCTTGCCTTTTTTAATCCTTTAAATTTTAAGTTGACGTTTCTTAATGGAGAACAACTGGAACATTTATCAAAGAATATGCGTTTGAACTGCAGTCATTCTGCATGCATAAGTGAATCAGTCACGTTTTATTGAGTAACTGATGCAGTCGATAGTTTTATATACGAGTTTACTACTCGTATATAAAACTATCGACTGCGGAAATGAAGGCTTAAGAATAAATTTGCAAAGTGACTTCGATTTGATAGCATGTCGATTATTCAACGGCTAGTAAGAAGAGTTAAAATATGACTAGAAGAATTAAGGAACACAAACTTTGTTTTTTATTAATATTTCAGCACTTGTTTATCCTGCCTTTTCAATGAAACTATATTCTTAAATACTTTCATTTGAAGACATTTTAAAATATGTACATATGTAATTTCAAAGCATTTTATCTGCTCATAATTCGGGTTTGAAACTATTTTAGAGTTTGTTTGTAATGAAACATGTTTTTTCGTTCTTACATTTCGTTATGTACATACAGAAATGCAGTAAATTATTATTTTTACTCTACAAAGCGTTGAGTCCTTTGGAAATGCCTCGGACACAAAAATGTGGTAATTCTTAAAAAAAATTGAAAAAATTTGGGTTCATGTTAAGACCTTTGATAACTCTCAGCAAATCAAAAGATTTGTTAAAGAAAGAAGAAAGGCTTTAAGCTTTAAAGTCTCTAAGTACAAATTATTGAGTTAAATCTTGTTCCAAATTTATCTTTTAGCTATGATCTTTAAATTTTTTGTAACGCGTTTGGATTTAGCAGATTCTTGTCTCAGAAACGTAATGAAAAAATTAGATGACTTGTTGGACAAATGTTCCTTCGTCTAGGTGTTTTTTTTTTTAAAGCTGGGCTTAAATTTATTTTGATCCATTTTATAGGTGTTACCAGATATTCTTTCCCCTCTTATGAAATAAAAACTCTGGTTTGGAAGAGGGTTTCTACTATGAAAGTAGATCGTGAAAGAGTTTTGGTTGAGTGCTAGTTGTCTAGTTTTGAATTCCAAGTATTTGAGGCCGAGTCAATAAAACTAGACTTAGCTATGCTTTTTTTAACATAAATGTAGAAGAACATGTTCTAGCTATTGTAGTCTTCGTATTTAGTACAACAGAGTTTAGAGTTCAAGTTTTTTTTTTTTTGGAAAAGAGCAAACATTTGTCCACCTGCTTGGAAGCATAGACTTTACATGCTTCTGTATCATTATATAACACCGCATATCAGTGGCGGATCCAGGATTTGGCCATGGGGGGGGGGGGTCTAATACTCGAAATTTTATTTATATGTATATACGAGGTTAAGAAGATTCAATCAGAAATTATTTACATAATGTTGGCGTCGCGTCGATTGCTCATATATGTATGGCCAAGGATTCAACGGAGCTCCGGCAATGAGTGTACAATTCATTGGTGCACAGGCTCATGTGGGATCGTATCGTTTATGTACATTGCGCTGCACATATCTTTAGTTTGGCAGTCAATGCAGCATGCGAAGTGTCAGGAATCAAAAACTATCGGAGCGGTTGAAGCATTTTTTCACTGGCCTAAAGATCAAGACGTTCTACGCCAAGAAATTTCAAAAATGACAAACAAAAGTGAGAAAAAAAACAAAAGTTGAAGTTTGTTTTTCCTACCAGATGGGCTCAGGCTCATGAAGCAGTTGGATTGTAAGTCGAATGGCAACTGGCTGATATTGAATCTTTGGAAGAAATCAAAACGTGGAAAGATCGAAAGATCTGGGTGAGGCTACTAAGCTGTCAGATGACATTTTTAGGTTATGAATAGCAAGTCGTTCAAGAATGTCGATTATACTTTTATAATCAATAAAGTTCTTGAATATTTAAAATAATAATAATACTTCTTCTTTACTTTTTTGTCTTACTCATGCTATACTTTTCCGTCCCGTAACGAAATTTGATTATTAGGAGCCGATAAATGTTACAAATAACATCTTTTATTTTCCCGATTGGGGGGACCCGAAAACCCCCCCCGTGGATCCGCCTATGCCGCATATTATGTGGGAGTTATCGACCATAGTATACAACTAAATAAGGTAGCGCCAGGCTTCGCGATTTCATTTTTCTTTTGTTTTGAGAATGACGACATCGAAGTTTATTACAACTACAAGACTTATATGCACAAAATTATGTTAAGTTGAATGATGGATGCTCCCCCGTAACTTTCTGATTTTCGGGGCCAAGAAAACAGGTGCTAGTTGGTATAAGGGAAATTTGGTCTTCAAGATTTTTTTGTGTTGAAGAGTGGAGCATTGGTAGGCGAAGAACATGATCCCACTTTTTAAAATATGTAAACATTAACAGCAGTTTGTTTAAGTTGATTCATTTTTATCCTTATGAGGTTTTGGTTTGTACGATTTACCGTTTTCGTAGACCTGTCTTTTGAACTCCCATTTATTATCATATTATTCTTTATATCCCCTTGCGAAATACAGCTTTTATTTTCCCTTTTTTTTTACTAGACATCTTAAAGCACTTTTGCAATCAACCACATCGTGTGGATTTTTAAAATAAAGAAAACCTCGTTGTAGCTGCATTTAAAACGATTTATGACCATGATGCTCAAGACATCAAAACTCATTTAGAAATAAACTTAAATATTCATCAATTTTGTAGTTAAGATAATTCACTTTTTATGTTTTTCTCAAGCATTGCTTCCGAAATGATTTATTTGAGGAAAATATGACAACAGATTTTAATGTTGAAAATTTCAAAGGGATCACGACTGTCGTCTGCTTCACAATAGTGATAGGGCCTGTAACACAAAGCTACGATTCAACAAGCCAAGAACCACTTGTAGGATTATGTCCATTACACTTGTAGAAGAGCAGGGGTCGAATTACCGCATCAGTGATCGAGTGAGTGCGTACTACTTTTCTTTCAAAATTAGTTCTATATTACACATCAGTCTGGTGTTCATTATCGACTTCAATTCGTTTAAATACTGATGAAAGAATGCCAAATTTTACTCATAAAGTGCTCTATAGCGCGAGAAGTAATGCCAAAAGCACATAATTCAGTCACGTATTCCCCGATCACGTGTGCAGTAGTTCGGCCCCAGCAATTTTGCAGCTTTCTGCCACAGAAATTTCTTACACTTTTATTAGAAGTACTTGTAGTTTTGGCTTACTGGTCCCAAAAAGCACAAAGACGCTATCCGGTTTTGGATAGTTCCATATCTGAAGTCTACTGTTTCCTGCAGCAGTTGCATTAGTTTTTCATTAGCCCACGCGTTTTTTTTTGTCTTATTTCCTAATCGCGGAGTAAAAAGAATCTCTTCTTTGGTTTGATTAGAATCCAACAGACTTGAAAGATTAGAAGACGTAAAAAAGAAGATAATAGTAAGCAGCATGAAGCTTAGCATATATGTACAAAAAATGTTTCGAGCCTTTTCTGCACAATTTCTTTTCCCACAGGCATTAGCCGAGTTCACACTGTACAATTAGTTGGACAGACTCCGTTTGATGGATATTGGATGGTCGGATGTGGTTAGCGTTCAGACTTATAAAACTTGTCGTCCAACTTTATGTCATGTGCTCCTCCGCTCCATTCAACTTCAAAGTTTTCAAAAATATTTGAAAACCATTCAACAAGTTGGTCAAGCGGTCGTCTGAGCGTTCACATTATCCAACATTGGTCGTTCAAGCCAAAGTCTGTTCAACTAATTGTACAGTGTGAACTCCGCTAGGGGCAACTTAATATGGTGGCAATCTACGCTACATCTAAGGAAAACAGTTTCCATAGCTACTAGTATATCGTGCTGAAAGATTATTGCGAAAAAACTATCAGGTACTTTCAACTAAGATAAAGCTTTGATATTTGAAAAAAGAGTAAACCAAACGATGAAAACTACAATGTTCTTAAGATTCCACGGTTTTCCAGTTTGTCCGTCTACAAACATAGTTGGTGGAGATAAGCGATGAACACTTTTTAAAGTTATCTTACGAGGGTACATTGTATTTGCAAAGCTAAATAAATATCAGAGCAGCCATTTTAATATGCGTGCATACATTGATATATTCATAACTATTCTAAAATTAAAAATGAAACCAACACAAATACAAAAATTGTTTTCTCTTAATGAGCATTTCTTGGAAGTTTCATAAATGGGCGCTATATAAACTAATTGTTTGATTTTATGTTGTACAAAAGTTTCTTAAACACTCCACTAACATAAGCATTGTGAAAATTATTCCTATTATGGCCACAAGTTATAAGCATTGTTTTGATAAGCATAGACAAATATATGATTAGATAAGTAAACTGTTTTAAAGACAATTGTTTGTATCGTTTTATCTCGTTACAAGGTTGATGCGGAGTCGATTTCAAAATTATTTTCAAGTATGTAGACGTATCTCTTTAAGAATCACCAATAGTTGTATAAATGACTAAAATCCTCTGAATTCCAAAACGCCATCATAAAAATTCCTTCAAAGAAGTGATAATAGGAAATCATAAAACAACATTTGGTGTAATTAAAAATTGCTATCTCTTTTGTTTTTCGCAAAATGTGCTCGTAAATTGGCGACATATTGTTTTAAGCTGAAAGTAAAATAGGTCATCAAGTAATTGAAGAATGAATTGAATGAATGAGCTCTATATTTTGAATCAGATTTATGTATGTGTGTTACCGCACAATGATTGCAAAACCAAAATATATTTTACAGAAACCATCAAATAACACGTGTATGTAGATATAAATGTTTATGTATGTATGTAGAGTATACACATCTTTATACATGGTAAATATTATATACTACTACTACATACCGACAGTAATCTTCCTTTTTGATAAAAAATGTAAATTGCATTTTTATGTCTTTTATGGCCCTGAATTATCACTAATTAAGAAAATTATCATCCATTCCATCATCGTCATTCTAGCGAATTGGCGGCATGATGCGATTTACAACAAGAAAACCTTAGATTGCGGCAGTAAAGACCAGAGCCTATCGTTTCAAATACACATCTACATACCTACAACCTACATACATAGTTTCAAGATTCGGTTTGTTTTGTCTTTGTTTTAAAGATTTGATTTGGTCGTAAAAAAGTTCAAGTTCAGCGACTGTGATTAAAAACCAAATGTGTCTATTTTTTTTTTTTTTGAATTGGCATAGCGTTGCTAATTGATTTAAACGGCTTTGCCTACTTTTGGTTTATAGTCAAAATTGGTACCTCAGCATCTTAAGCAAACAACAGATTACAACAATTTCAAATGTAAAAGTTACGCTAGATTAGTTTTGAATAAGCTCCGGATTCTATCCGAGACCATTTGGTTTTGCTGTCAAATTCGGTTACACTTTGTAAATCAACAGATTGAGGTTTACGGAGTTAACTTCCAGGTTAACTTCATACAGTAGCAAACAAATTAGAAAGGATCTGGTTTATGATGTTTGAATGAAAAGCAAATTATTCACAATTTGAGTCATTTGGCTAAAAATGACTTAAAAAATTGCTTTTATAGAGTTTTGTATAAGATGCAGCAAAAGCCTAGGACGGATAGATTGGGTCGAGACAAGGAAAAAATCGTATAGGAAGGGGAAGGTTCCCTAACCGTGTGAAAGACAGTTCTATTAAAAACTGACATAAAATAAATAAAATATATATTTAAATTCTTTTTAGCCATCTACCAACAAGGGTTTTCAAAATTTAACACTTTTTTCTTCAATAAATTTTAGTTTCAAGTTGTTTTAAATAAATAAATTAAATAAATAGGGTGGCGCAACAGAGCGAAGAACCCCTGAGCCCAGCGCATCTCTCATTTCCATGCCTTGTGAGGGAATGGTGGGGACCTACAATTTTTTGCAGATTCCGAACGGCTAATTGAGAAAGCGCTTTTCATGGCAATGAAGGAGGACTCGCCAATTTCTCGCGAAAAGCGATACCCATGGATAAATATTTTTGCCTCTGTTGGGATTCAAACGACGAACCTCTGAGCTAATAGGCAGTAATGCTAACCATCACGTGTAAAACATGAACGGTTTTTCCCCAGAAAATCTTTACAATGAGTTTTCTGCTCAGAGACTAAAGATCAATCGATAAAATGAAAGGTACTTTTCTTGGCAAATCCTTTTTTTGGATTCTCTGCTGAGAATTAGGTAAAATTAACAAAAAAAAAAAATATATCCTTAATAATGTAAAATTTTGTAATTTGTATTTTAGAGAAAAAATAGGTTTTTTTTTAAATCTTGACTTGATTTCTCAAGAAAACAATTCATTGAAACAATTTCAGTTAAAAGCAATTACTTATACTTAGGTGGGCATTACAGTTCGGAGTGAACCTAGGCCTCAACTAACATCCTTCTGTAACGACTTCGATTTCGGGCGAGCTCTCTCCAGTTTCGCACTCCAAGTCGGTTGAGGTCTTCATCCACTTGATTGCGCCACCTAAGACGAGGTCTTCCCCTTCCGCGATTTCCCTGCAATGTGCTTTCAAACACCCGTCGAGCCGGAGCGTTTGGGTCCATCCGCTCTACATGACCCAACCATCGTAGCCTCGCGATGCGTACTCTTCTGGCTATGCCCATGTCGCGGTACAGCTCATACAGCTCGTTGTTGTCTTCTCCACACATTGTCTTCGCATACGGGACCAAAGATAATTCGGAGAATTTTTCTTTCGAAACGCCGAAGGGTTTCCTCATCCGCTTTCGATAAGGTCCATGCTTCCGCGCCATAAAGCAGGACTGGAATGATCAAGGTCTTATACAGGATTACCTTGATTTTTCTGGAGAGGGTTTTGTTTCTCAATTGCCTTCTTAACCCAAAGAAGCAACGGTTGGCAAGAGTTATTCTCCGTTTGATTTCCGCACTGATGTTGTTGTCTGTGTCTATAGCGGATCCTAGGTAGACGAAGTCCTATACTACCTCGAAGTTATATCTGTCTATTGTGACGATTTGTCCAATTCGTCGATGTTCTGTGTCCCTGTTTGATGACAACATATACTTCGCTTTGCCCTCATTAACCATCAAACCCATTTTTGCCGCTTATGTTTCAATACTCGCAAAAGCACCTATGACATCAGGCTTTTTTCTTCCCATTACGTCAATATCGTCTGGGTAGGCGAGTAACTGTACAGACTTTTGAAAGATTGTTCCTCTGGTGTTGACGTTTGAGTTTCTTACAATCTGTTCAAGTATGATGTTGAAGAAATCGCATGACAGTTTGTCGCCTTGCCTAAAGCCTTTTTCGACTTTTTCTTTTCAAATGTTTATTTAATGTATCGTTTCTTTTGTATTAAATTGTACTTAAATATATCATTGAAAAAAGAAAATAAAAATAATAATAATAACATCAAAGGTCTCGGTGAGTTCCTTACCGACCTTGACGGAGCAGCGTGAATTCTCCAAAGTCATCCTGCATAGTCGTACGAGTTTTGCAGGGATGCCGAATGACATGGACATGGCTCTGTACAGCTCGTCTCTGTAAATACTGTCATACGCGGCCTTGAAATCGATAAAGAGATGGTGAATATCGATATTATATTCTCGGGTTTTTTCCAAGATCTGCCGTAATGTGAAAATTTGGTCTATTGTGGACTTCTCTGGTCTAAAACCACATTGATAAGAACCTATGAAGTTGTTGACGTGGGGTTTCAGACGTACACATATTACAGCAGACTAGATCTTATAAGCGACGTTAAGCAGGCTTATCCCTCTATAATTGGCGCAATTGTGAGGGTCTCCCTTCTTTAGGATCGGGCATACGATACTGAGGTTCCATTCATCGGGCATGTTTTCTTCCGACCATATCATGCAGATCAGCTGGTGCATGCTCCTTTCCAACTGGTCTCCAGCTACCTTGAAAAGTTCGGCATCAAGGCCATCTGCACCTGCAGTCTTATTTGATTTAAGTTTGCATATGGCAAGTTTAACTTCATCTAGGTTGGGAGGACGGCATTTTTGGTCATCGTCCAAGCTGAATGGGGTAATCTGCCTGACAGCGGAATTTGTGTCCTCATCGCCGTTAATCAGTCTGCAGAAGTGATCTTTCCAGATCCTCAGTACCGACTGTGACTCGACAACTATATTTCCCTGCTGGTCTTTACAGGCTTGAGTTCGGGGTTTGCCACCCTGGCAGGATCTTTTTACCTTTTGGTAAAACTTCCGAATCTCGTTCCTGTCATGGCATCTCTCAATTTCCTCAAACGAGAGCTTCTCATGCTGCTTCTTTTTCTTTTTGAGAATTCGGTGTTCTTCCCTTCTTTTCTCCTTGTAAATCTCGTTATACTGGTCGTAAGATAAAAGCAATTTGAAGAAAATAAATGCTACAGCGTTTCTTGGTAAACGACTTACTATATATTGAATACTATTAAGGATAACAGGACCTTGCCACTGGGGGGGAGGGGGTTGATAATAGCATGAACTCAATTAGTTAAATAAAAATACAAATTAGAAATTAACTTGCTTGTTCACAACTTCATCCTTCATAGACTTTACTTTATTAATAATTATTCTTTTATACCTAAAATGCTGATATATTCTCAAAAGCGCAGCTGACACTGTACAACTAGTTGTCTAACTTCATAATTTTCAAAATTATTAGACAAGGTTTCAACATTGGTCGTTCAGACCAAAGTCTTTTCAACTAATCTTAGAGTGTGAACTGCCACGATACAACGAGAACATGATCCCAATTACAGCACGGCAAAATTTTGGTGACACGAGCACACGAGGCAAACATCAAAAACAGTTCAAACGCACTGTCAGCATAAAGTGTGTAAGGACTCGTAGATATATATATTTCTTATTTTAAGTAAATTTTTTATTAAACTGTCCCTCGGGTCTAAATGGAGGGAAAAAGACTTCTATTCTAATATAATTTTTATCTTGACTGAACCCAACCAATCCTATCTGTTCTTTTGTCACATGCTATGCAAAACATTCTGTATAATCTTTTTGGAAAATTCATACACTTTGCAGTTCAAAATACCTTTACGTCTACAGAAACACTTCATTCACATAACCAACATCGCACCCTATAACCAATCCATGGAATTCAATTCAATAAATTTTCCCACAAATTTCCATAAAACCACTTGCCAAATCTGTCAGACACTTTAGTTTGTTTTCTGACGTCACACGCACACCAATTGCAGTTCAATAGCAAATTTAAGAAAATTTAAATTGGTTAGTGACTCTAATTGAACTGTAATTGTTTTTTATTTTATTTAGAACGGGCGGAGTGGTTTTCTTTTATGAATCGTGTGAATTGAAACAGTTTCAGTTTCATCTGTCAAAACAAATTCGTGAATTTGCAAAACGAATTGTATAAGGTTTTGTTGTTTCTTTCTTTTTGTTTGCGCCCCTCATTTATTATAAAAATAAAAGATAGAAAAACAAACAAAACGAAGAATATAATAGAATTTGGCGCAATTCAATTTGAGAAGGAGAAATAGAACAGTTTGTCGAATTTTTTGAATGAAGTCATCACTCTGGAATTTAGTCTCGAACCTTATTTTTCCGATCACGATCAGAATAACAAAATATCAGTTGTAAATGTTTAATTTTTTTTAGTGATAAAGAGTAGACAAGAGACAAATCGAGCTTAAGGTCAGAATTGAGTAAACCATTGAATCAGATGATCACGAATTTCAAGGATTATCTGAGTATATGTACCTTCAATTGCTGATATGTTAACCATAGGATGGCCAACCCAATATTGAAGGTGATTATCACAATCATTAATTTTTTACAATTGAATTGATTAAGTACGCGATGATCTTTTTACATGATCAGTCCAAGAATCATGAACTGATCGTTAATGATCATGAACATAAACCATACAAATACTCATCGGAGCACGATAAACTATTTAAAGCTATAACTGATTGTCCACTTTACTGTTTGCTGATTGTACCACTTTTGCTTGTAATCGATCATCATGACCATAAATTCCGATCAAATAAATTAACCAAACATCGTATTTGCTTATCTAAGTCCACATCCAAACCAAATAAAGACTCTGGAATATTAAAAGCAATTAGGTAGCTTAAGCGATTTGTCCATTTTATTTCTGTATTTGGTAAGATCGTCGAAGTTTTGATGAAAAGATCTTAAGTGATCGTAGAACTTAAATAATAATTTGCATGCAAATGATCATTGATGTGTGGACTGTTTTCCCCCGTGTGCCTGTCTTTTAACCAAATTATTGATGCACCAATTTGTTGCTTTTAGATCAACATGATCGTAAAACTTCCAACTTGATTGTCATTTGGTTTCACAAAATTAGAAATTATCATTAGCGCCTTCTATAAAAAGTGTGTTTTTTTACGATCGATATTCGAACAAAAAAAAATTCCTTATGCTCGTAATTTAGTCGCGCCAAACAGTCGACGGCAATTAAATTGCCTTATTATACCAAATCTTCGGAAGCAATTTCAACACCCAATAAAATTGGAAAAGAAAGATTGATCGGTGTACTGACTGATCGGTGAAAGGATCGAAAACTATTAAAAAACTCATTAATGAATTTTTTTTTTTGCACTTTGTATGTTATAGTGATCCAATAAAGTTTAATGGCTCTAGCTAGAGATATGTACAACGTACAACACTTCAAAGCCTTGATCGTGATTCTTTATTGTTCACTTTAAAGATCATTTGTAATGAGTTGTTTGTTTAGTTTTATGATAGCAAACATTTTTTGCAATCTCGGGTGTCTGCTTTCTGCTTGAAAGTGTTACTTGATTGTTTGTCTTTCTGGTAAAATTGATTGAGTAAATAGAAAATCAAATTTATGAATGATATTAGGCAGGTTTTTCGAGTATGTGGCGGTATTTTTAAATAAGATTTTGTTTGCAAAGCGTAGATGGTAGTTGTGTTAATAGAGCAGAATTTGAACAGAGCAGAATAAACAAGTGCTTGAATGTTTCGTTTAGGTGAAGAAGAAGGAGAGTTAAACTTATTTTTCTTTCGAATTGTTACTAAGAGTGTTTGTCTTCCATTGGGAATAATAAAATTGACTTTTGAGAGACGCTTAAGCGGTCTTTGAATAGGTAAATGTACATAAATTTGGTGATGGCTGCTGGCTGCTGGCTGCTGGCTGCTCTGGGATCCATTTTAATACATTTTCATAAGTTTGTAGATATATGGCTGCAAAAAATCATTCGTAAGAAAGGAAAATCACCATGAACGGTATTATTAGGTACTGGGTTTGAGTAAGGTTTTATGCAATAGCAACGATTTCTGTGTTGATACAAATTTATTGCATATTTGAGAGTATATTTTCGGTCGTCGGTGTCATAGTTAAATGGAATATGGGGTTCCTTTCAACATTTATTTAACACATTAAAGTATTTTCTTAAAGTTCCTTATTTCAGATATCAGTTCCTTTGACAATGAAGGCATGAAAGTGCATCACTAGACCTATTCACCATCCCCTTTTTTGAATGGAATTTTAACAAACTGAGATTATACAACCTAATACTTTGTAAAACTTGCTTGAATTAAGATAAGTTACTTCGAAGCTCTTTTAGACTCTTGATGCTCTGCAATGCATGGGCCCTGAAAGCCAAACTCTTAAGAAAGTTGAAGTTGAAGTTGAAATCATGTATTTGTTAGCGAGGCATAAGTTTGGAGAGGAAAATTCTCCGATTTTGTACGATTTAGAGCTTTTTTCAAGGCAATGTTTTAGCACAAACTGCGTTGAACTGCGATAAAGTGCTTTATAAGTAACACTTTCTGACAGCTTTATGTAATTGTTTTTCCGATTTCGTACGACGTTGCGGACAGTTTTCCGCTCCGAACAAATACCTCTCCAGGGCCGTGTGAGTAGGGACGCAATGAATTCTTCTTCTTTTCATTTCCGGCGTTACGAGTAGTGATCTTGAAGCGATCACAACTCTCCCACTTTTCTGCTTCACACTAGTGATCCGCCTGTGGGGTACGCCGCGTTGACCTCAGAAAGCGTCGGCAAGCCTCCCGGTTTTGGATTGTTCCATGTCTAAGGCCAACCAAATGTTGCTGTTTTTGCATTTGCTTGTACCAGGAGTGTTTTGGCCTGCCTTTTCTTTTTCGTCGCGAATTTGTTGAAACGTTGTACGATATTGCCTTTTGGACGGGGTTCTGCGGATCTCTCCTTTGAACATGACAATACCAACTGAGCCGGTCGTGCTGAATTTTGTCCAAGATGGTACTTTTGACATGAATGAATTCATAAGTTTAAAAAGCTTGGCTTCTACCGTTTACTGATACTGCATTTGGAACACACATATTTAAGTCTCCATTCAAAAATTCATCTAGTCCAGTTTAAACAAATGGACTGGAGTAAAAGAAAATCCCGCATTTTTGGTATAGCAACCCCCTTTTGGTTTTTTTTAATTTGCGGATTTCAGCGTTTCATAAGAATTTTGCAAGACACACAAGTTTTGAAATAACTCTTATCTTTTCTACCCAAGCAGGTACTTAAAAGACCCACCCTGGATGCACATTGTAATGCATGGGAAACATTTAGTTGGGTCCACATATTTAGAACTATCAGATATTCCATCGTAGAAATTTTACACGGAAAGCTAAGTTACGAACTACGAAAATTTGTGTTCACAACTTCAAACACAACTTCATTCGTATATTAAGACGATGAATTTACATTCCACTCGGATTTGGTGATACCAAATCTACGAATTTCGAAATTCGTTCCACTCCGAATGGATTATGTATGTGATAGTTACATCGGGAAACTAAGACTTTTTTCTATTACGATGGAATCTGTGATAGGGGCTGATTGTATTATTAGCAAAAACATTTTAATGAGAAGGTTCCATTCTCACCTTCTGAAAAATTTTCACCGCGATAATTGGAAGCTGCTCCAAGTTTAAGATGGCAAATTTGTATGTGCTATCATCTTTCTCCGAGAATAAAAGAAAGTTCTTACGACAATCTAAAGCAGGAAACACATGATACAAATCAATTATTATCATACCGATTTATCGTTCGTCTCATGTAATGATTGTAGAGTATTGAAGAGTATCTATGCGATCCATTTTGCATCGTGTATTCACTGCACGGCACAAGGCATTTTCCCACTTCTTCTTTGAAAAAAAGATTGCTGCTTGACGGGCGAGTCAGCTGGAATTGAGTATGTACCACCTTAACTAATCGTCAACGTCAACCAGTTTGTTATCAATATTGTTTAATAATAAACCAAATATCTTTAGGAAAATTGAGGTTCGAATAAAAAAAATGTTTTTGACTGCGGGAATTGTCAAGTCAGCCGATAGTCAAATATTTAGATTGCCATAAAAAACGCCTGCTATCTAAGCCGTTCAGAATCGGCATAAAATTGTAGGCCTTTTAGAAAAGCGTAAGGCCCTGAGATTTCGATAGCCTTATTACTCCATCCTGTTTTTCCCCTACATCGGTTTCTCCTTTCAAAACCTCTCCTATTTTCCTAAATGCTCGCACTGTGTTCTATACGTTATAAGGGTAGTCATAACCCCTTGATGTGTGCGCTAATTATAAAAAAAAATCCTATTTCATCATTTATTCAAATGCAATAGCACCATACAGCTATTGTAACTTCTCTAAACTTAAACTTTACTTCCCATTCTCTCTCAACTATTAGATCGTTGCATAGCAATTCTAGGCGAGGGTATTCTGTCTAGACTTTCTGCGGTAGCTGCTTTGCAATGGTTTTGTGCTGCTCTAATTTATTTGCTTAAGCTTCAGAGCCAGAATTTGTTTTTGATGGACCTGAACAGCTTTTGAACCTTTTACGTGCTCGTACAAAGATAGTCCCAATGAATGGCCAGTATATCAATCAATCTCAAGACAGTCAAGTAGGTATAAAGATTCTTATTTCAGTCGCACCACCCGGATGTGGAATGCTCTACCTGACCATGTTTTTCCCCTTCATTACAATTCACAGAGGTTCAAAAGCAACGTGCATCGGTGTCTCCTTTCAAATCCTCTCATATTTTCCTAAATGCTCGCACTGTGTTCTATAACACTATAAGGGTAGTCATAACAACTTGATGTGTGCGCTAATTATAAAAAAAAGCTCATCTTGGCTCAAAGCTCACTTGTTTGAATAAGTAAAAGTAAATAGGTGGGCACAACAGAGCTCTAAAAGCCCCAGGGCATAGCGTCTTGCAACCACAAAGCTGAAACCAAAAGGTCTTGGATACGCTTTTTTGTAGTCACGGGAATGTGTCCGATTCTTTGATGAAACACTCACGTTGTTCTAACTTCAACATCAAAATCTAAAAAAACAACAATTTTTCAATGCCAACCCCCTCCCTCCCATGAATAAAAGAGAACCTTCCAGACGAGACGGTTGAATTTAATATAATGGTCCGTATATCTACACATACCTTTGCAGGAATTTTGTTTATACCTCCACTCCGAAAATTTGCTTCCAGCTATTGGTCTAATATCTTGTGAGAAATTGAGGCCATGTATAAATTTCCGAACGGCTAAGTGAGAGAGCACTTCTCATGGCAGTGTGGCGATACACGTGGAAAAACAATTTTACATTTCTGTGTAACAGGTGTATACCACAGGCCACATGTGTTTCTTATCAAGAAGAAATCTTTTACTAAAAGCTGTTTTGTCTTAGGTTTTTCCTGTGGGTGTTTTTTTTTAAGAAAGATGATATTTTACTATTGTCGCAAAGAACCTATTTTCCTAATCCTATACTGTAGATTCATATCATCATAGTGCCATTTGATTTCTCTAGCGGTTTCCAAAAAATCAGATATTTTGACATCTAAACACTTGTGAATGTTTTTTAAACGAATATGAAGTTCAAAACCACATTGCCTTTGCCTCACCAAAACCTTCGGTTTGTCATAACGCAAAGTGTTATACCAGACTTAAATGTCAATAACAGGTCTGTTCGTTGAACTTTCCCCAGTGTTGACCCAGGTTTTCTTGACAACCCTATGAGTTGTCAAAAAATCCTAGGTTTCCCAGTCCTCAAAAAACACTACACCACAAATCACCACACATCCCTGTCCATTAAAAAAAAAATATATGCCATTTGACAGCCCTCAAATCGCCACAGCAAAAAGCTAGGGCGAGTTTGGGGAAAACCTATGGCAAACCTATGGCTCAAAAAACACTCAATTTGACATTCAGGGCGACTTTGGGTTTCTCAAAAAACGCTTTATGGCGACCCCATGGCGACCCTAGGGCTTCAACGAACAAACCTAACATAAGTTGGATAAACGGAAAACTTTTCTCAATTTAATATTAAGTTCAAATAGCACCTGTGCAGTTTAAACTTTAGACATTGTATTTAAGTCAATTGACACATAAAAAGTGTAATTATACAGAGAAAATACATTTCGTATTATTACCTTTATTCTATATACCACTTGCAAAAGAAACATCTTTTATTACCGAAACTTTAAATAGACCATAGCAATTTGTGTTAATCCAATATTGTTTTAAACTCTTTCTCACCGATATCAATTTTAATAAAGGGGTTGATTCAAAGTTGACTATAGAAACTGATGCCTTTATCGAAATCGATAAGACTTGAGGAGGAATCTCGTAGAGAACATGCTACCATATAAGTATAGTGCGTTAGTTTGCCTAGTCGTTGAGGCTTGTAGATTTTTTAAGATTTATCGATTCAAAGTTTTATATCCAAACTCTTGATCTATTGGAATTTGAATTTGTTTTCATCGACAGAAGAGAGACCAATAATTGACTATAAAAACATGGTTGCATAAGCTAGAGTGAGCGTGAGTTAAGTCTATAACTCCAACTGAAACATGATTGACTAGGGCATAAAATAATTACGAATAATTCAATCTTACAGTCTGAATATTGTGCAATCGTTGGTTATTTTAATTTGATTAAAGTGTAGTAAGTGTACCTGTGCTTTATTCATTGACAGCACTACGAACTGATGCTTTATTTGAGCTTGAATCTTTCAACATTAGGCGTGTTTAATGAAAAAAAGAGCAGAGCAGCGTAGCTCAGAGCAGAGCAAGAAATGAGATAAATGTCAGGCAATTTAGAGCAGAACAGCTGGTGTCAAAAGTCAGCTGATAAGAAAGCAACAAACATTTTGTGACCTTAGCTAGTTTGCAAAATTATGTTTGGTATCCTATTATAATAAAAATCTATATTCGGAAACATTGGAATCAAAACTAAACTAACATGCGATGCTAATTCAATTGATTTTAAGTTAAATTCGATTTCAAATAGATTGCAAAACGCAAAATATAAACAAAAATATTTGAATCAAATGTCAACAGCTGATTTTGACACTTTTGCTCCACTCTACTCTTACTCAAAAGCAAGTGCAGAAAATGCTGCTCTAAAAGCTTTAGAGCAGGGTCATTAAACACAAAAAGTTCTTGCTCGGAGTAGAAAAATTGTCATTAAACACCAAAAAGCTGCTTTTTTCTGCTCTAGATCGATCTAGAGCAGGTCATTAAACACACTTATTATAAAACTAGAATTTTTCCAATCAACTTCCTTATACCCATAAAAATGTCCCAATGGAAAATTGTCTTCTATCGGCGCTTATCCATATCCCGACTCAAGCCAAGAGCCGCAGATAACTTTGCATATGTAAGTACATCTCGCATCAATTCCAAAGACCGATTTACGACTCTGTATTATGTAAGCAAATAAATAAATTACCCTCACCAAACAATCTGTGCAAACAATTCACTTGACTCGCTGCAATAACAGCAATTTATATGAAAACATTAAATCAATAAACACCGACCATAAAGGAAAGCGCAACGAAATTGTATCCAAAACAAACTACCCGTCCAGGCCGCAGACCATCAGACCAGAAAATATGTGTGTATGTAAATTGCACATCGCCGATAAAGTGCTGCCTCTCTCTTGGAAATTGGGCCACAATCAGCAATGCCCAGCAATTAGATTTGTCACCACAAGGCGCAATAATTCTTTGCGATTTTTTCCTCCTCTGGGGGAGCTACGGCCTAGACGCCCCTATTTCAATAAAGAAATCGATATGCTCACTTAGGCGCATTGCAATGTGTAAGATGATTTTCACGATTAATTTGTGTCAAACTTCTACCACTTGAGTCATTTGAGCTGTCAATCAAGACCTCAAGAGATGGTCGGTGTCGGTGTTCGTTTTGTGCGATCGGTGACCTCCTCTGACATGATCGCATACATCGGTAGTATCTGTCATGGGGAAAATTAAATCGCAAGGTGGTTGCGTTCCACCTGTCAATAAGCGTTGTTGTTACGCGATGTGCAACATACGCGTGTGCACTTCACTGTCAGCACTCCATCGAGAGGAGGATCAATAAATAAATCAGCACCAACAACAGCGGCGGCGGCGCGTCAAATGCGATAAATGGTTGGCACGGCGCTTAGTTCAGCTTTCGGACGCTGTCGGCTGCCGGCGGCTTTCCGGTTGATGGATGACGATTAAGAAAATGTGAAATTGGATATGCAAAATGAATGCGTAATAAATAAACAATGCAAATGAGAATTAGGTGTGAATAAGTGAGGACAGTGAATGCATTTCAAGTGGTTTCGATGCAGACATTTCAAAAATTGCTCAAAGAAAATGAGGTAAATTGCATTCTTTTTTTTTTTTTTGTAGTTTGAACAGCGATTGGTAAATTAATCGCAGTTTTTATCCAAATGACCTCTAGTCTAAGGTTTTTGAATGGATTCCAAATATAGCGAAGTTTGATTTCTATTGACACTTCGTTCTTGATCGATGCAATTCGTTTTATTCATTTTTATTGATCAATTAAATTAAAGGACTATTGCCTCTTAATAATTGCGCTTCTCTTTGATTTATGGTTCATGCCAATGAATACAAATTATTATTTAATTTTGAATTATAAAATCCTACTATGTAACGAATGAAGAAACACATTTAAACTAAACAGAATCCCACTCAACTATGCTTCCTGTAACTGCATGTAATGAATGTGGGTTTTGCATTACTAAGCCTAGTTCAAAACAGAGCGGCATGCGAATGCGATCCCAACGCAAATAAGAACGCGTTACGGACGGCAATTGCAGGACGTTTTCGATTACACAATAGTTTAGGCGTGTTCCATTGGGCCTGAAGAAGTGCAAGTACTGCTAGCTGTTATGCTATTGTTTGTTATTTTTTTTCTTTGCATTTTAAAATTTGTGCTAAATTCACTACAAAAAATATGGGCTACAAAAAACCGGTTGTGGTACCCGTGACGTGATGGTTAACATATCCACCTGCTAACCCAAAGGTTCGAGGTTCGAATCCCAGCAGAGGCAAAAATGTTTTTCCACGGGTATCGCCTTTCGCGGCAGAAAATTGTAGGTCCTCTCCATTCCCTCACAAGGCATGGTTGTGAGAAATGCGCTAGGCCCAGGGGCTCCTCGCTCTGTTGCGCCACCCTATTTATTTATTTATAAAAACCGGTTAATATCTAAGCAACATTTTAAACTGCAGAATATCGTCATTTGAAATAAGGGTTTAAACGAACATTTTAGAGCCGAGTCGACAATTGAACTCCAGTTTAAAAGTAGAGTTTGAACTTCTACTGTGAAACTGGCCATAAGACGTAAATCTATAGAACCTACAGCATTATTTTTGTGGGTGAAAGGTTGAGAATCTTCCAAGTTTATATGATAGTCCGTGGTGTATGAACTTTTGAACTATTAATAAAAATAAAAATAAATAGGGTGGCACAACAGAGCTCAGGAAGCCTGGAGGCCTAGCGTATTTCTCATCCACACCTTGTGAGGAATGGAGGGGACGTACAATTTTTTCCCAATTTCCGAACGGCTATAGGTGAGAAAGGCTCTTTTCACGGCAGTGTAATTACTCTCGAAGAACCTGTTACCTCGACCCCCCACTTAACAGGTAGACATTCTAACCATAACGCCACGGGAACCACTTATACTTTGTTGTTTCTTTTGACAATATTTTCATTATTCTCACAGGTTTGAGCACTGGGTTCGAATCTTTTCATGTGTTTTTTTTTGTAATTCAATTTTTGGTTTCTTGGGGTTTCAAAGTTAGCTTTATTTTTCGTTTGAGTTGAAGAACAAGCAATTCTAGTTATCGAAAAGTACCTCGAAACGAACCCTATTCTAACCTAACACATTTATGACGCTGTCAATTGAGTTTACAGGGCACTTTTGTTTGTTTTTAACTCTCGATAATTTCTGATCTTGCTGAATATCAACAGTCTTCCCATCATTGCACCAAACGCAATTTGTTCTGGGTTCTCGTTAAACTTTCAAGACCGATCGTTCTATCATCTATCATCGATGAATCGTCAAAATGATCCTTTGTGGAACTTCGCTAGAAATTTTCTTTTTCAAATTTACAATGAGTATTAAACTGTTTTTCGTTTAAGGTTTGAAGTAATTCAGAATATATCTCCCAACCAAATGAGGGTATATTTCCGCGTTCAAGAGAGATAGTCAGCCTTATTATGAGTTTCACGTGAACAGCCAGGAACATTTTTGTTCTCCCGGAATTTTAAAAACTATTATGAGTTTCCACTAAACAAAATTCCAGACAAACATTTTTCCGCTTTTGTTGTTCACTTGTTCGCCTCACAAAAATAAGTGAAATAAATTGCTCTCAAAGTTTTCACATTTCACGGGTAAAAATAGCTCACAATAAGGGAAATTTTTCGAACATGGAAAATTTTTTCCCCGAAACTCATAATAAGGGAAAAGTGAAATGGGATCTTTTTCGAAGGAAATGCTGTTCACCTGAAACTAATTATAAGGCTGAGTGTATGGTTAAACGTTATGACATGACGGTCAGTAAGGGTTATTGAAATAAGGTATTGCGTTAAAAATTTTGATTTTCTACTTTTCGTTGCCTCCAAAGTTCGGTGAGCATGTTCGTCGTTTAAAGCTAGTTTTAGTGAAATTAGTTCATAAATAGTATAACTCATTATATTATTATTGTAATTATATAAGTGTGTCGGTCGTTTTACTGAGAGCCACCTTAACCTAACTAAAATAACCCACAAAGCGTTGCGTTTTTTATTTTGTTTTGAAAAACCACAACTTGCCCAAAAGTAGCTCTAAGTTTTAAATGGAGCGAGCCAGTGTAACGAACAGTGCGGTCAAGCGCCTGGCTTTTCTTCGAGTGACTAGTATATGGTGCAGTGTATTAAGGCCCGCGGCAATAACACCCGTGGGCCTTAATTCCTCTTTGTTTTGGAAGTTAGGCCCACGGGGGTTATTTCCTTTCGCGCGAATTTTTATTTTTACACCACACATCCATACTCCCTTGAGAAAATTTTTTCCGGTTCGCTCTTAGCTTCATTATTTTATCCGTGAGTAAAAAGCGAATCGAAGCGAACGAAATTTCCCTTCGGGTAGTACGGGCTTGTGGTTGAACTTAAAAGATTCACACGAACAGACCCAGGAGAAAGTAGCTAAGTACAAAACAAACATTGAGAAAGTAGATTTAGTTATTATGGGCGCATAAGAAAGTGGGTTTCCATCATCCTATGTCACGAAGTGGGATACAACGTGAGCTATGAATTCATATCCATTGACAGCTGAAATAAGTGCAAAATTTTGGAGCTCTGTTTTTCGGTACCTCAAAATGTTTTTCCTTCAAATAAAAGGAAACTAGAATATATACATTTAGCGCATCCACTATGTTCTTAATCCTTTCTAAGAAGGAAAAATAATTTTAAGATCCCATGTCCACCAGACTCATATAAATGCTGCTTCAAAATGGCAACAGAAGACATGGGTCTAAATTCTTTTCTTTGGTGGGTCTAATTGCCTCTTCAAAGTGGAAACAAAGCCCGTGGGTGTTATTTCCATTTTTTTGAGCAATAAGGCCCACGGGTCTTATTGCCGCGGGGCTAATTGCACTGCACCCTAGTATATATGCAGTGGCTTCGTGGTTGACAGCCAAAGAAATGGATCAACCTTGTGTAAAACTCAAAAAAAGAAGCTATAATTTTAGTTTCAGTATCTGACAAAATGTAAGTTTTTGTAGATTTATAGTTTTTTTTTGCAACAAAACAATCTGTAATTTGTTTCTATTAGCGGAGTTAACAATAAGTTGGACAGACTTCTTTCGATGGAAGTTGGATGGTCGGATGTAGCTTGCGTTCAGACTCATCGGACTTATCGTCCAACAACTCCGCTCCGTTCAACTTCAAAATTTTCAAAAATACTTTAAAACCATCCAACAAGTTGGCAGTCGTTTGAGGGTTTACATTATCAAACATTAGGTTTGTTCGTTGAAGCCCTAGGGTCGCCCTGGGGTAGCCACAAAACGTTTTTTGAGAAACCTAAAGTAGCAGTGAATGTCAAACTTCGTGTTTTTTTTAGAATTGATCTAGGTTTTCCCTCAACTCGCCATAGGTTTTTACTGTGGTGAGTTGAGGGCTGTCAAATGGCATGTATTTTTTTTCTAATGACAGGGATTTGTGGTTTAGCGTTTTTTGAGGACTGGAAAACCCAGGATTTTTTGACAACTCATAGGGTTGTCAAGAAAACCTGGGTCAACCCTGGGGAAAGTTCAACAAACAAACCTATTAGTCGTTCAAAACACGAGTCTATCCAACTAATGGTACAGTGTGAACTTCGCTATTTGCATAATTTTGTTTTTAAGTTCAAAAGTTTAAAGCTTAATAAGAATTTCGGAAGCGAAAGTTTGGAATCAACAGTCGCGAATTTTTTTTTTTCAAAGTGTTTGTTGCAAAACCTCCAACACGCACTGATGAATACTCTCTTTATCCTTGATGTCATCTTTGGCTTAAAACTAAATTAATAAATAATTTAATTTCATCAGATTTTGACAAGTTAGTTTGCGATCATGAAGCACAATTTGAATGCAATCCATGTAGGTATAAAGTAAATTTCAATAATACAAAAAAAGATATGTGCGCAACAACAAGAGTTCCTTATGCACCCATAACGAACTCTTCTCGCGGTTCAAAAATTCATTAAACATAATATAAACTACAAATCAGCCTCCTGGCTAATGTAGAGCATTAAAGTTCTTCCTTAAGTCAAACAACCCATAAATCCCTCTCATCAAAGCAAAGTCTACTTTAAAATTACCTCTAATCGTGGCTGCATTCCGAAACGCACACATAACATCTTACCATTTCCCAACCTGTAACACACCGTTTATCTTATCTCGAACAATCTTTAACTTTAAACTGCGGTAGCTTTTCATGCGCATCCCAGCATCATCCAGTATCCAGAATTTCCATCTTCCTCGAACCACCCTATTCGTCTCGTGGCAGTCCAAATCTTGTACAAACTGACTAGTCACGATGCCGCGAAAGTGAGAACTCAAAACATTTTTGACTTAATCTCGACATGTTTATCTTCCACAAAAAAGATATTTCCTGCACTTGAGGTACATCGTATACGAGAGAGTATCTCTACAACAACGGTGTAATGTGTGTTATGTTATTTTGCTGTACAAATAATGCTTGTACTTGTATCTTTTATGTCAAATTGTTACAATTACACACCGTGTGCAGTACTGTTATCGCCCAAGCACGTATCTAGTTGTGGTTTGTTTGCAGATACTTGTTGGTTGTGTTTAGTGTATACTCAAGGTTATGGGTTATTTCCTCTTTGAATTTTAAAGCAAAGCCCTTTACAGTTATTTTTTTTTAAATTGAAAATAAATTAGCCGAATGACTCTTGGTTGAATCTGTATTCGGAGGGCTAAGTGAACCAACGTAGTTTACTATTATCGTCTTGAGAGAATAATTAAAATCGACTGCCTGCTCCACAAGCTGTGATTCTAAAATTGATTTTTAAATTGGTTAACTTTTGTTTGCTGTGGACCGAACTTATGGACTGCAGTCAAAAATGATTAAATTATTAAATAAAATCATTGTGGTACTGCTGGTAAGATCATTTAAAGCCAATCAATTCATTAAAAAATTATACATATCGGCAAGTGTTTGAGATTTACGCTTCATCATCCCGCATTTTTGTGTCTTTTTGTGATTACAGGCAATTCAGAGCAGTGGAGTTATTACTGGGCTTTCAGCCAATAGTGGAACAGTAAGCTGTGGCGGTCTTATTTGTCGATCGATAACCGGCATTTTCACCAGAAATCCTCTGCCAGAGGATGCCTATGTCCATGTGGCCACCATTCCAGCGGGAGCTTCAAACATCTCCATCACCGAGTTGAAAAATAGCATAAACTTACTGGGTAGGATTTTGAACAGTTCTTGTGATTGATCATGTCTCCTCATTTTTTGAATTCCAGTGCTTAGAACTACAGATCAAAAGTATATATTCAATGGAGACAATACTGAATCGCCGAATGGAGCTTATGACGCTGTTGGAGCAGTCTTTGACTACAGGAGAATAGATGGTCTACAGGACGGTGAGGGCGTTACTGAGTGGATAACATGTACGGGACCGATTCGAGAAATGTTAGAGCTTATGGTAAGTCACTGCCTGCCACGTTTCCGATGATTTACTTTGCAACTAATTTTTGTTCTCAAATCGCTCAGGTTTACTCAAGAGATGTTAATCCCGGCATCAAGTATGAATACCTCCTTCCTATCGGGTCCGACTCTGAAGAAAACGAAGTTTCCGTTGAGAGTGACATGAATCTCAAGTCTGGCAATGAAGAAGCCATTCCTGGACGACGCAAAAGGAAATTTAACTGGAAAGTGGTAGGTTTTAGCCCTTGCAGTAAGTCTTGTGGAGGCGGTACACAAACGCCTGTTATTCGATGTGTTCGTGAAAATCCTGTGCGATACTTTTCACAACGTCGATGCAGTCATTCCGAAAAGCCTGTTCTCAACGAAAATCTTCTTCGTTGTAATACCCAACCATGCCCGGCCTTTTGGAGACTTGAAGAATGGGGCGAATGTAAATGTCAACAGGGAGAAGGTGTTCGAGAACGTGAGATAAGCTGTGTGCAAGAGTTAGCCAGTGGCATTGTCATTCAAGTAAACAATGTAGCCTGTCTCGAAGAAGAACCACAATCAAAGAAGCCATGTGATTGTCCAAAAACCGGTAGACGTCGCAACCATCATCGTCATAGAAACATCAATGGACGCCTGCAGAGTCCCGGAAACCTAACAGCTCCGAATCATCACCGAGTAATGATGTCAGACAAGGACAAGGCTGGAATTTGGCTTATATCCGATTGGAATAACCACTGTTCAGCGGCTTGTGGACCAGGAGTTGAGTATCGATCGATCTTTTGTGATCGATCCAAACCAAATACAGATAGGTGTGATTTAAGATTCACTCCAGATACGATGAGACCATGTGAAAATGAGCTTGACTGTGTGACGGGCGAATGGTTTGCTGGACCTTGGTCGAACTGTAGTGGAAGTTGTTTCAATTTGACAAAGAGTAGACCAGTGCTTTGTATACAAAACCAGTTAATAGTCGATGAGGAAGATTGTAAAGTGGAACTTCGACCAGAATCAACACAGAAGTGCAGCTTTAGTGATGTGGACTATTGTTCGCCAAAATGGCACTACTCAGTGTGGAGTGAGGTGAGTACACTACTAAACTTATTTGTAATATTTTCTTCGAATGAAAACATCGTTTGTTTGTTTGTAAGTAAAAAAAAACCATAGAAATTCTTGAAGCAGCTTCACTTTGCAAGTGCACAAGCAATCAATAGCTTTAAGTGTTCATTAGTTTGTTGTTCACCCTCTCCATTAGTTTGAAATGAATCTACTCATTTCAACTTTATTCACTTTTTTGTCGCTATCCATAGGACGAAATGGACGTTCGGGATCTTTCTCAAACCGTACCATTGGTGCAAAAAATCGCTTTTCATAATTTTGAGAAGTAACAGTCACTTCTCGATTTGAAGAGAACATGAGAATGTGAGATTGTCTTCTTCATCCTCATCCAAACAGCTTTCACAGAAGTCGTTTGATAGAACGCCGAGTCTTGAGGCGTGTCTGCCTATGAGGCAATGTCCGATAGTGACACCGATTACGGACCCAATGTGTTTATGGATAGCAAGGGTCTTGTGCGTTTTAGATTCAAATTAACACCGTTGAACTGAATAGAAACTGTATAAGGTCTTTGGTTGGTTTTTAAAGAAAAATGAGCGCTTCTCCAAGTGAAACAAATGGTAACCGACATAAGCTTCCAGAAATTTTATTCGTTTTAGTTCTGAGTAATTTTACTCATTCTAATTTTGAGTAGCTTACTTTTATTGTAAGTACATACATAGCTAACTTTAGTTGTGCCAGTAAACTCCTTTAAACTGTAACTTATTTTAGTAGGGAGTTGTTCTTTTTATATCTGATAGCGTTTTTCATTGAAATTCGATAGATTTACTCTCAAATCGAGAACTACTCCTTTCAATGGAACATTTTTTTTAGTTTTTTTGCTGGTATTGGCGGTTAAATTGATGTTCACAAATAGGAATTCATATTTTCAAATTTTGTTACTTGTTTTCTTCAGCAGATTACTGAATTCTAACTTATTTTCTCGTGTCCTCATAATTTAAGCAATTTTTTCAACCCAACGCTGGCACAACAAATTGAAAATAAACAAATTATTTTCCATTTAAAGTTTGACAGAACAAATGATTTTGCATGTGTGCATGAATTCAGAGTAGATCTCCCATCCAAATGGGAGTAGATCTTTGGCGTTTAGAGTTACTCCAGATCTACTCTTTTTTACTTGCGATTATAGGTACTATAAGGCAAGTCTTGCAATCGTGCAGAAAAAAAAATTTGAGATAACAATTAAACATGACATTACGATGATAGAGAATACGAAAAAATTGGGTCCTGCAATTCTGTCTGTCTGTCTGTCTGTCTGTGTGTCTGTGTGTCTGTGTGTCTGTGTGTCTGTGTGTCTGTGTGTCTGTCTGTCTGTATATGGATCTACAGCCTGAACCAATGGACCGATTTTCTTCAAAATTTGCAGTTAGGGTCTGTGGAGCATCCTACAGAGGGGTTTTTGGAATTGGGTCTCTAGGTCTTGAAATAACGGTACCTGCCATACAACCGATATGATTATACTTATTTTTCCCGAAAACGGCTCCAACGATTTCGATAAAATTTTGTGTGTTGGATTAATTTAGGATTGTTTTTCTTATGATGTAAAAAAAAATTTTGGAAAAGGCCTAAAAACGGTACCTCCCACAGTACCGTTTTTTTTAAAACCGACTTTCTCGTTAATGGCTGACACGATCTTGACGAAATTTTGGATTTAAGAAGTCGGACGCTGTTAAAGAAAGACTGCATATCAATATTTAAAAAAACTTAGTTTTGGAAATTTTTATAAATCTTTTAAAAAAATTTTGATTTTTGAAAGTAACTTCGAAACTATAACTTTGACTTTTTTCAAATTTTTTGTCAAAATAACTCCTGTTGAGATCTAAAACTTTGCATACTCGACTTTTGAAAAACAGTTTTTAAAAAAAAGTGAAAAATAAAAAACCGTTTTTTGGAAAAACTGCTCCAACGATTTTGATTAAATTTTCATCATTCATGTGTATTAGCGATTGCAAAAGAATGGCGTTTTTAGATTTTTGCTTGAAACCTTTGGAATATTTAATTTAATTTTTTCATTATTTTGCGTGATTTAATTCAATTTCCATAATTAATGTGTAGTTGGCAACCCTGTACCACAAAATATATTATGAAGAGCTAATACCAAAACCTTTAACTCAGCCTTTAGATTTTGATATCGTATTTAGAACACAATCGCAAGTTCGTGCGACCCAGTCGTGCCCATTTTTTCAATGAAACATGGAAAATGGGAAAGGAGTAAATCTTTTTGCAAAAGGAGTAACTCTTTTCGTCAATGAAAAACGATATGAGTAACTCACTGTTGCAATTAATGTCTTTCCACGCTGATTTAAGAATGCCTTCAGCAAAACAGAAATGTTGTTTATCATAGCAAGGTGCTATGCTGGGAGCTGCTCTCGACACACTGCTGAATCTTCTTCCTCTTGATACCTACATCATGGGGTGTACTTTCAAAACCATTTCTCGTTTAAAGAGATGACGTCTCTGGCACAATTCGACTAAATTCCTTGAGTCTCATTTGCGTCCCAGGCCATCACGGCATAACTGGAAATGAGATCGCCGATGAACTTGCTAGGCAAGGATCTCAGACAGCTTTCTCAGAACCTGAACCGTCGAAAGGTCTGCCAGCGTCCTCAGTGAGGGCTTCAATCAACGATTGGGACTGTAAAGAGCAAAACCGTAGATGGCATGCCTCCATTGGATGCAGACAGACCAGACATATGCTCCTCAACGTAAATAAGAAGACTGCAACATTTTTGCTATCTCGTAGCAGAAAAGACTAAAAAGCTTATTGGCGTCGCGTCGCCACCAGGCACTTCTATTTTGCCAAGAATTTAAAAGTGTTAGGCTTAATACACGCTCCGTGAATCTTGTGGAGAAGATGACGAGACCGCAGAGCACTTTTTCTGAGAATGTCCTGCTTTTTCTCGCATGAGGTAACAGATACTCGGCGCTGACATGGTGAGAGCTGGTAACTTAGGCTACTTATCATAGCAGCGTCTTTTGGCTTTTCCACGAACATCTGGAAAGCTATAACAAAAAGAAGGTTGCTATGTGGTAGTAGAATGAACCGGTATTTAGGTCTGAGAGAGTGCTCCAGCTGGTATTTTGAAAAACCTCCAAAAAAAATGCTCATCGCGATAGAAAACCAACCGGAAGGCTGGAACGATGACGCGCGCCAAGTTCACTAAAAGGAAACGACGACATAATACACTTTCGCATTAGACTCATATTGTTTGACCTCTGCTGAACATGTTGTAATTAGTTTTTTCGTTGAACCCAGGGTTGACTCAGGTTTTCTTGACAACCCTATGAGTTGTCAAAAAAAACCTGGGTTTTCCAGTCCTCAAAAACGCTTACCCACAAAATCACCACATATTCCTGTCATTTAAATAAAAACACATGCCATTTGACAGCCCTCAAATCGCCACAGCAAAAACCTAGAGCGAGTTGAGGGAAAACCTAGGTCAAACCTAGGGCTCAAAAAACACTCACATTCAGGGCGACTTTGGGTTTTTCAAAAATCGCTTTGTGGCGACCCTAGGGCTTCAACGAAAAAACCTAATAAATTATGTGGTCGTAGTTTAAATTTTTTTACGTGCCACACGTCTTCAACTAAATCTTTTCGTACCACAGGGCCATGTCATACGAAAACGATCAATACTACCTTTACGACCTTTGACAATTACGAAAACAAACAACTGGTAAATGATTGAAAACTAATTTTTAGGTGCTATAAAAACAGAAAATTCAAAACAAAACATCTTAGTCTGGCCTTACCTTATATACGAAAACAGCTGGTCAGTCAAAGTGTTAAGTTGTCAGTAGGTACTTCACTCAAGTTTTGAGTACATACCTTAAGGTATACGATAAATTACACAAACCTAAACAGAGTCATTTTTTAATAACCCACTTCTATTCAAACCTTTAATATTCTCATTTTCAGTGCTCTAAAACTTGCGATGGTGGAACTCAGCGTCGAAACGTCAAATGCCTCGAATTCGATGAAGTCGAAAACACACTTAGAGAATCTACAAAGTGTCGTTACTCCAAAAGAGAACCCATATACCGAAGTTGTAACTCAATCGCATGCAGTGGTAAGTTTTAAATTTTATTTTAAATTAATGTCCCACACTAAAAACTGTATGTGGGTTTCTAGAGCCCCGAGTTGATCTTATACAAAACGACATCGCTCCAACGTGTATCGATGAATTCAACAACTGTCATTTAGCGGTGAAAGCTAAGCTTTGTAGCTACGACTACTATCAGCAGAATTGCTGTTATTCCTGTGGAGCCGAATCAGCTTGATTGTTATATCCATACAATAGGACTTTTTTTGAAACTTAATTTAAAGTTAAACAACTAATTTTTTTATGATTAAAGTAAAAATTATACTTATCTATGTGTTAAGCACGGAAAACGAGTAAAGAATGTGAAAATCCTCATCGATTTTTCAGAGAAGTAGACCAAAACCAAAGGTTTCTGAATCGACATATATTCAAACTAACAACTCGACGAAGTAGCTTCAGTCCATCATCGTTTTGAACAAATAAGCTGCTGAATACTCTGATGATTTTAATTCTGACACACACACAGACAAACTACCAATGAACTGTTGTTAAAAAAAAAACAAAACAAAATTAAAAATATTTATTAAAGTTGCACTGTAAGCTTAAATTTTAAAACGATGTAAAAATTATGCTTAAGTATTATTTTCTAAGATAAAAGGAAGTTACATGTGTTATCTTGTAGTTTTTAAATATATTTTTCTAGACTCGTATTTTTGTAAAGATTTTTTTTTTTTGTTTTGAATTTCCATCCAAAAAATCTGTTTTCTCATAAATGTATTATTTTTCGTTAACATTGCACTTTACTTATGTTTAGTTTAAGAAATTAGTCAATTAAATTTGTTTCACTCGAAATATTCTTTTGTAAAAATGATTGAACTCGTTAGCCTCCTTATGTTCGCAATAGGCAAACACTTAACGCGCAGAGGGTAAAAGTTTTCAAAATGTTATCAATAAACAATTAACCATTTTTTTTTTTACAATTCTACTGGTTGATGGTTTGTGTTTCTTAAGCAAAAGACCTTGAAAAGTATAACCAACTAGTCTTTTGTTTACCAAAAGTCATCAGTGAATATTCAATTGCCCGACTAGGTATAAAAGACCATTGCTCTTGGTTGAGTTTAGTCATTCAAAATCAATATGGCCTTCTGGGAGACGGGAGTAGGAAGAAACTCCAAAGTTGCACCAATCCTCAATCCGAATCAGAAGCAGTTTCTTGAGGATGAACAACGCTATCGCGAGAAATTGGACGTTTTGGGCAAAAAGGATGGAAGTCTATCGGAGATGTACGTACGTAAAGAAGAAAATATAGACGACCCCAAGCTGCTGGATAAACACGACTCATTCTACCACACAACAAAGAGCTTGTTGGTCTTGTTCCAAATTATGGGTGTCATGCCAATTCATCGAAATCCACCAATAAACAATCTCAAACGTACTGGCTACTCTTGGACATCGAAGCAATTCTTTTGGGCGTTATTCATCTATTCCATGGAAACTGTAATTGTTGTGATGGTTTTGAAGGCCAGGGTAAATCAGTTTGTGAATAACTCGGACCGACGCTTCGATGAGGCAATTTACAATGTGATTTTTATAAGTTTGCTTTTCACTCACTTTCTATTGCCAGTGGCTTCATGGAGACATGGCTCTCAGGTGGCTGTTTTCAAGAACATGTGGACGAATTATCAGTTGAAGTTTTTGAAAGTAACCGGCAAGGCGATTGTGTTTCCGAATTTGTATCCACTTACCTGGGGCTTGTGTATTTTTTCATGGACTCTCAGTATAGCGGTTAACCTTTCACAATACTACTTGCAGCCGGATTTTGAATTATGGTACACGATGGCTTACTATCCGATCATAGCCATGTTGAATGGATTTTGCAGTTTGTGGTATGTAAATTATAACAACGTAGAGAAGAAAAATCATAATTATAATGCATCTTTATTGTAGGTACATCAATTGCACAGCATTTGGAACAGCAAGCAAGGCCTTGTCAGGACATTTGCAGGAAACATTGCAGCGGGAGAAGCCAGCACAGAAGCTCACTGAATATAGACACCTCTGGATGGATCTCAGTCACATGATGCAGCAACTTGGTACCTGATTGTTGTTCCCAACATTCTAAAAAATTAAATAATGTTTCTTTTTCTAGGTCGTGCGTACTCAAACATGTATGGCATCTATTGCTTGGTGATTTTCTTCACCACAATCATCGCTACCTACGGCTCATTGAGTGAAATAATCGACCATGGTGCGACATACAAAGAGGTTGGATTGTTTGTCATAGTTTTCTATTGCATGGGGCTGCTTTACATCATTTGCAACGAAGCCCATCATGCATCTATACGAGTTGGCCTTGATTTCCAGACGAAGCTTTTGAATGTCAATCTAACAGCTGTTGATGGAGCAACACAGAAAGAAGTGGAGATGTTCCTAGTGGCCATATCCAAGAACCCACCAATTATGAACTTAGATGGATACGCCAACATCAATCGGGAGCTAATCACATCGGTAATATGAATTTAATTTCCAGTAATAGTTTGGATTGAACAAGCATTTGTTTTGTTTAGAATGTGTCGTTTATGGCCACCTATTTGGTAGTGTTGTTACAATTCAAAATCACAGAACAACGAGGGCTGAAATTACAAGAATGAATAAAACTTTACGAGGAGTCGAGGAGACGAGGACACAACACACATGGCTAAAAAAATTAAACAAATTGAATTGTCAAAAATGAAAACATGCAGCCCCACCTAGTGTATTTATTTTAATTTGACTAAATAAAAATGTCTAAGATAAGTACAGACATGTGTTTGAATCGGTTGGGTTTTATAGTAAGTACAAGAACCTTTATGTATGGCAACTGGTTTTTGTGCTCGACATCAGGTGTCAGTAAAAATGTTAAAAAGGTTTTCTGGTGTCCAAGATAAGAGTATGAGATATTAGCCCAGACACAAACAGCTCGATGTAGCCAAGAAAATTGCGATTTTTCTTCAAAATTCAGAAAAGTACCAGGCGAGCATGAAAACAAGGAAACCATTCTTGCCATTAGTTGGGTGAGTGTATGGGCTAAATGTATATCTAAGACACCAGCTGTTACGTCGCGCCGGTAGGTGGTATGGTAATAAGAAAACCTCAATTTTCCTTCAAAATTCTTCTAAAGTACCAGGCGACCATGAAAATCAGAAGGCAACTCGTTCCAGCACAGCTAGTAGTTGGGTGAGTGTATGGGCTAAGTGTTTATCTAAGACACATCTCAGACACCAGCTGTCACGTAATGA
The DNA here is from genome assembly GCA_949752695.1 of Melanostoma scalare. Lineage (NCBI taxonomy): Eukaryota > Metazoa > Arthropoda > Insecta > Diptera > Syrphidae > Melanostoma > Melanostoma scalare. The sequence continues at coordinate 40,109,760 of OX456984.1, forward strand.
CAAAACCTCAATTTTCCTTCAAAATTCAATAAAGTACCAGGCGAACATGAATACCAGAAGGTAATTCTTCCCAGTACAGCATTAGTTGGGTGAGTTTGAGACGTCACAGCATCCGAACGGCTGAATGGATTTTAATAAATGAGGTGTCTATCGATTCGTCTAAACCAGGAGATTATTGTAGAATGAGTTTTGTTTTTATCACACCACATTAAGGACAACTTTAGACTCATTAACTGTTACGTTATAAGAAAATCCAATGACACATATTGTGTGCCGAATTTTTGAGACGTCGTAGCTTCCGAAAGGCTGAATGGATTTTAATAAATGAGGTGTCTATCGATTCGTCTAACCCAGAAGAACATTTTGAAATAGGTTTTGTATTTATTCAACCAATACAGTGAACACGAAATACAAAATAGTCAAAGTGCAAGGAAAAAACCCAAATTGAGTGGCATAAATGTTTTCAAAACAAGGTAATTTGGGAAAACAGCTGCCAAATCCTTTCACCTTTTTTGTGATGCTTTTGATGTCATTGGAGATCTCTTCCCCATGCTTCACCATGAAAATTGTGGCTCTTAAAGTTGCAATTGCAAGAGAATCACCGAGTAGCAAAATAAAAGTCATCAATTGTTCGTTTGTCTACAGAAACCAAGTGCCAATTACCACCTGCAAATTGTAATTGAAACCAACAACATTTCGGTACAAAACCGTGAACTTTATTAAAAAAAATATATTAAATTTTCTGCTCCAAAGTCATAATGAATGTGCGAATTTGCATTGGTTCCAATACAATGATGTACTTGTCATCGTCGTCCTGCAGATCAATATTGTTTATGTCCACGAAGCTCTTCATGTTGGCCAGCTTTTCCGATCGCAGTTTATTCAATTGAACTCTTTTCTCCGAACCACGTCGCAGTCTATTTGAAACTGGAACATACTCATCCATGTACTCGGTCGACATCATTGGCCTCTTGGCTGATTGAAGTCGGATATTTCCCTGTGACCGTCCATACTGGGAGAACGTTTCATATTCGCTTTCTTTTGGATCAGGTTGGAATTCCATTCGTCGACTTTCAGCCAACCATTGATTACCATCAAGAGTTGTCTCTTGAAGATCTACAATGTCTAGATGTCTGAAGACGTCCTTAAGGTAAAATGTTACGGGTTTGGAGTACTCAGGGTCTTCATCTTTCTCCAACAAATGTTCAAAGCGTATGAGGATTTCATTTTCATGCCATTGTTCGAATGTCATGATGTTAATGTTCTGTAACAGCGACGTGGTCATTCCGGAAAACTGGGGAGGAGAAAATTTGTGTTTATATATAAAAAAAAAAAAATTGATTGCGAGCTCAGGATACTTACGAAGTTGGTATAATTCATTCTCCACTGATCATAAGGGAACTTCTCTCCATCATTGAAGAACTTCCATGTCGGCAAGAGTTTCTGCACCTGCGTGAATCGCTCTCTCGCTTGGGCCGTTGGTGATTCCTTTGTCTGTGAGGATCCAAAGAAGAGATAGTGACGACCACGGGCAACCAAGCCAGTTCCATAGGCAGTTTCATTAAGTGATTCAGCAACGCCAAAGTCATCATCGTGAAGAAGTCTACGATGAACCATCAACTCCAGAGAACCGTCTGATGTACTTGAACCTCCTTGAGCACGGTCAACCAAAATGGCCATCCGAGCGTCTTTATCCTCGAGAGCGATCTTGGTAGTTATTGGATAGTAGTTTCCAGCGACTGGTTCGAGAAGTTTTACGTTCCAGGTGTCTCTGTGGTCACGCTTTCTCTTGATCATCTCACGCCCATTGGAGTCGGTATAGAAAATGCCATTGGACTTGATGTCGGAGCTAAATCTAGTGATGACTTCCTTTCCAACTTTATCGTCAACAGGAATTGGGCCGACAAGCCATTCAAATTCGGCAAAGCTCTCCTTGGGATATACTCGGACTACTTGTGTTATCCACTCATTGAACGTTTGATGCACCTCTTCTACTAGAGCTCCCCTATAGACCTTAATTTCAGGACTTTGAGTCACCACACGGGCAGTGCTGCTTGGCCGGAAGATGTAGGCTCCCGATGAACGGTTACGGAACTCGAGATTATTTCCAATGGCACCTTCGTAGTAAAGAAACTCTTGGGAAACCTGTCGACTTACTCCATCCGACTCGACACCTGCGAGGAAGCCATTCGAGTCGAAAGTCAGTTCTATAAATTCATTTCCAATCGTGGTCATACTGGAGCGTTTAACCATCTTCACCTCTGGATCGGGTGCAAAGCGTCCCTCTGGCGTTGGGTTTCTAGTTATGTAGTAAGACTTAAATCCAAGTGGAGGAAGTTCACTAGCCAGAAACACGAGCTCGTTCTTGGCACTGGAATCTCTGAACTTCAAAGATCTGATGGCAGCGGGAATGGGTACCATCTGAGAGTCAATCGAGACTTCTGTTAATGAAAGGGAAATAAGACAAGTTCATACATTTTGACAATAATATTTTCTTACCTCTGTAGTCAGCAACTTCGTAACTCTCCCCACTCACAGGAACCCTGACGTACTCGAACGTGGAATGGGACAATGGATTATACAAAGTCAAAATGAAACGTTCACTTTGTTCTGAGACGTCACAACTGCTAATATTAAGGAGATCACAGTTCTGGAACTCAAATTTGTAGTCATACTTCCTAGGGTCTTTTCCATTTGGTTTGACATCTTCGCCGGTAGTAATTTGGTTAAGCGACACCATTGTGTTAACCTCACATGCTCTCATTCCGACACTAAGCATTTTGGCATAGTCATCTGAAACCTTTTGCTTCTCCGTTCCAGTAACAGCGTCGTGGTGCTGCATTACTCCCATCGTCTCCCTCATGAAACCTAAGTGACCATTCATCTCTGGTACCCGAGAAGGAGCAGGATTCATAGCAGTCAATTGCTTACAGACTTGGAGGAAATGGTTGCCCACACGTTCATATCGCTTCAAAGTCGGCCGTGATGTAAAGTAGCCAGTCCAGTAGGCATGTGGATCAGAAGCGTATGGGAAGAAATCATCGTCTTTTGTTGGCCACGTTATTCCAGCGTCGTGAAGAGACTTCAGATAACACGATGGAGTCGAATAGATCAGATTTATGTCGGAACCGTTGGCTTGACGTTCGTTGCCGTACCTGTTACAAATAATTGATATTAGTAATTGAAATGCAATGATGTTGGAATAACATGATCAGGGTTAGGGGTTGCATGCAGGATGTGTGATATTTTTGGATGTTTTTAGCCGAGACTCACTTAATAAGTTTGTCGAGGTTTTTGTACCATGATATGGCATTTTGATAATGGAAATCTTCACCCATAGTTATCAAGACATTGTTAGATCGATAACCTTCCGACATTACTTTGACGTATTGAAAGAACTCATCGACCTATGAGGAAAAGAAAACAGCCCCAAGTTAATATCATCTTAGCTATGCATCCCCTAACATTGAACATATGTTTTTTCCAACAAGGCTAGTGCACCGCACCTAATGAGCTTTTCCAGATTCTTAAAGTAGACATTCGCATCTTGGAAAGTGAAATCTCCACCCATGGTGAGAATGATGTTGTTGGTTCGATAGTATTTTCTCTGATCTTCAATAAATCTGAAGTACTCATCCACCTAGACATAATCTTATTTTCTTGGACTAAGGAATTGTTTAACGATTGAAACTTACCCTGCGATTGACATTATTATCGGGACTATGCTTGCCATCGATGATCGGTTCATCGGCGCAAAGAATATCAAAACAAAAGCCAGGTGGTGGCTGATACTGATTGAAGAGAGCACCAGTAAATAAGTTCGACGAAGCACCTGTAAAAACACAGTCTTTTGAGATTTTCCTACTTTGACACAACAATGTACAGCCTTTTACCCAAGTTTGGACTCGCTTTCCATATCATCTCAGCTTTTTGTTCCAACAATCGTTCCGTCTTATCCTGGTAGTCAAGGCGACCGAAGAAGAGACCATCGTATCCCATCTGTGCGAAAATTGAAGCCATTTCTCGAGAATGACCGAATGGGTCGATTTGCCAACCGATTCGTGGACGACCGCACTCACCAAATGTGTCATTTAAGAGTCTATGCGACCACAAATTAATAACTTCTTTAGACAGTAATTTCTAAGTAATTTTACCTCAAACCCCAAGAAAACTGATCAATTATGCTTTGATAGTGTGTGGTTGCTTCATCGTTCATACTCCAAGCTCCACCAATGAACTCCAGTCGCCCCTCATTGACCAGCTGTTTGACTTGTTCTTGCAGCTCGGGGGTTTGTTCCTTCCACCATTTGAAAAAGAAAGCCGATTCAACGTAAATAAATCTGCGTATGTAAAAGAACGATTAAAAAAAATATTGTTTTATGCATAGACAGCTTGCCTTTTCTCAGGATCTCTTATCAGCTCTTGAACAACAGAATCGATAATGTACTGAACTCCAGCTTTCTGGATCAATGTTTGACTGCCGTAGTAATATTGATCGACGGTCTTCAGCCAGCCGACATCATCATGAGTGTGGGGAACAATGTGGACGTTAAGCATGTTTGGCTTTGTAGCATGGCAACTCTGTGAAATTGTACAGGAAATTGTAAATTAAGTCATGTTTTTGTATTTAAACGATTTTAAAAAAAGATGACCAAAACTTAATGAAAATCAAAGAAATACACATTCTTTGGAGCATCCCACTCTAGGCATCTACTTTTCTTTCAACCTCTTAGTTTCATTTCACGACGTCTTTGAGGTTATATACGATGCTCCAGATTAGCATAAGCCTTCGCCTTTTTAATAAAAAAAAAAGCATCGACAAAAAAGAAAAGGATTTTGGGCTCCTGGTTATTTCAAAAGCGTTGTACTTACTACAAATTGAGGGGAGAGTTTAGTTAAAAAAGTATGGTAGAATTTGAAAAATATTTCACTAGACTTAAGGGCTTATGCATTTTGGAAAAATTGCTGACTAAACGTCAACACTACAAAAACAGAACTTGTTCTTTTCACGAGAAAGCGAAACATTCTAGTTCTAGATCTACTTCCACCCACCATGAATGGCATACCAATACACTTTTCTGATAAACTGATAAATATCTCGATATTGTTCTTGATCGTAAGCTCAACTAGAGAGAAAGACAAAGAAAAGCCCAAATAGCCTTCTACACTTGCAGTAAAATTTTTAGAAAAAATGGGGACCTGGTCCAAAACCATTCCCTCGATGTACACATTCAAAATAGGACCGATTCTGGTACGGTTTTCATGTTTGGAGAGATGTCAAACCCTAACCATGTCCCAAATCCAATGGCTTGCATGCGTAGGCTATATCAATGCCACGATAACGACACCAACAGCAGCTCTGGAAACTTTTCTGTCGGAATTAAAACAGGGTTATAAAAACAAATCATAACTCCGTCTTCACATTCGGTTTCAAAACGGACAAGAGGGTAGGTAGGTTGGTCAGGCTACTCATAGATTATCCTTCCATAGAAAGATTAATAAAGCTCCCCGACCTTCAAGCAGAAATACGTATAAAGTCTGTGAAGCCTTAAAGCCTTAAAAAGCTACGCAAAAATTTATAAACAAAGACATTGACATCTTCATAGACAGCCATAGGGCCATCAAAACTATCTCATCCGTCGTCACTGTCGTCACTAAATCCAAATTAGTAGAACGGTGTGGCAGTATTTTAAGACTGTTCAGCTCAACGAACACCGTAACTTTCGTGGCACCGTGACATAAACAAACAACAACAATCGGGTCATCTCATCACTCGAATCACACCTCTGTACTCAGCAACAAAAGCAAGAAAAAAACAAAATCCAACGAAACTTTCTAAAAACCGCCAATGACAGGCTGCCACCTTTATAGAAATAGATATATTCTACTGCAATATTTTTGTACAGGAGCTGACATTCAAAACTTGTAAAAAACAACTGCAGTAACAACAATACCTTCATAACTTGAAGGAAAACAACGAAACGAAACGAACGAATAGCTCTTCAAAAAAATTTCCAACTATGCTCAAAAAATGCTTCATATAAAATTTCATATAAAATTCCAGGTTAGGTTAGGTTAAAATGGCTGTCAGGAATACAACTGACAGACACACTTAGACCAATATTAGGTCCATTGTGATACCATAAAAATTGTGCGAGGGAGTACCTCACTTAACAAAACCATTTGGAGCTTTTAATAAAGCGAAGCAGATATAAAATTCCAACACCCTAATAAAATAAAAGCCACCCCAGTTGATTAACGCAAAAGGTAATTTGCCTAAACAGTCTCCTAGCTGAAGGCTACACAATTACGAGTTTATTGACTGATTTGCTAAAATGAACAAACGGGCTTAGTGTTGGTACGCTAAAAGACATCTTCCTGAAATAACAATAAATACCCACATACCAGAGCTACGTGACATATCCTATACTACAATCTACAGCCCTAGAGCTACACATACATATTCAATAAATATACGATTCTCGCTGTTTGGTACATTCAAGGATAACAATTTAGCCAAAACTTTAAATTTTGGGCAAGGACAATCTTTTTTCACTTCGATTGTAAAGGGTTATAGTCTTATATGCTTCACTTGAAAATGTTTTTTTGAGACGACACTTAAACATATACATAGACATAGACAGCATTACGGTGATAGAGAAGACACAAAACTGGATATCTCTACTTGATTTTCTTATCACATGAGAAGGAGCTATCGTTGGCCTATTTTCTCCCAACTTTGAACGCATAGTTTTTGTGGATAAGGAGTTTCCAGAAACAGTTTTCTAGGTCCATAGGCTTTACTCTCCTTGGTCCTACTCTTCTATTCTATTTCTTCTGCCGCCATATTCTTTACCATATCCACATTCTGTTCAGTCCTTCCGGTTCCTTTCCAAAAAATCCAACTTCCCAAACCCACTCCTATTGCCTTATTTCAAATGGCAAATCACTATTTTAAAGCAGTTAAGTATGGGGGAACATCGATTCTTTCGACATTAAAATGCTCGTATCGCCAGAAAAAGAAATGGAAGAAGAAGTACATAGTTTTGTTAGTCATAAATTAAATGTACTTGCCATACATGGAAAACACCAAAAGCGGGAGACTATAGTCTGAGATAACCCCGACAGCGCAGTGACGAGGTTTATTCAATGGGCAGGACACTAGTGTGAAGCAGACAAGTAGGACAGCTGTGGTCTCTTCGAAACTACAATAATCGTAGCGTCGAAAAAAAAAAAAAAAAATAAAGAACAGTATTCCCAAACACGCCAAATGGCTTGTGGCGCAACTCGTTACTTCTCTTAATACAAACCACGACGCACAAGAAATAAATATGAGCGATTGCAAAGTCTCTACCAGTTTGTTTGATTGAAAACTGCCTCATTTGAATACCTACTATAACTTCCATAAAGATACAAATGTAAGTTTTTCGAACAAACAAGAAGGAAGTAAAAGATTTTTTGTTTAATTTACTAAAGCATCTAACATGCAACATGCCCATATGGGTTTTAATCGATGTATCTGATCAAATCAATCTAATTTCTACCAGATTACACACATTTATTTACTTAATAAAAGAATACCAAGTAATATCAATCATAAAAATACATATATGTAGGTCACTTAGTGCTTTGCTTATGATCTTATTTTTATTCGGCTCTTATCTAATCAAATCACAGTTTTCAAAGTTCAATGAAAATTTATGGATAGGAAAGATTTATTGTTTCTGTTTGTTGACTTTCAAGATCATTGTAAAAGATTGCAGATTATATTGCAGAACGTCATTCAGCCAACTTAAAAGTCTAATCAACTTGCCCGTTTCCCTAATTCTGCAACATTTCAATCTTTTATATTGATAAGATTTAACAGATTGAAAAAATTATTCACCAATCGCAAAAGGTTAAAAGTGGCATCTATGGTTTTTGGTATTTCGGCCTTTTAACATCATTTCAAAAATATCTTGGTATAAGATCGAGCATTCTCAAAAACATGGATTCAAAAATAAAAAAAATCTCTTCTCAATTTCAGCCTGAGCAAAAGACCAGGAATTGTAAAAACCATAGCTTCCATACTTCATAATATTTCACGAAGTGTGAAACTTAAAATGTCCAATCGCCTATCGTCGATTAGCGATTGTATTGTAAAAAGATTATTTCATAAAACTTTGTTTTGTGATTCAATATAAGATTCTTTAAGGGGCTCGGCTAGTTTCTCATTTTCAAAAAATCGATTTTTTTTTATTTTTCGACAGGTAAACATCTCAAAAACGATGTCCTAAAATATTGGAATGATATCTTGGATATTTTTGAAATGGCAGAGTATAGAAGAGAAGCATCTCGGGCGCTCGAACTCCTGCTCTGAAAACTTTAAACGCGTTTTTCTCAAAACTGCATTTTTCAAATTTGCCGCTGCTGTAACTTACGCAAATATTAACGAATCGTCTTTTTTAACTGCATGCTCTCCATATGTTTTTACATACAGCCATCTACAACTTTTAGGATCGGATGAAAATTGTAAATTTGGCAGTCATCGAAAGACGATTTTTTTGGCGAAATTTGAACTTTTTTTTTAAATTGATGCCATTTTGTCAATTTTCAATTTTTTACTACAATTATACTGTATGGGAAAAAGGGTCTACTTTAACGCCATCTTTATGTTTTCCTGCTACAGGTACCAGAAAAACTTAAAAAAAGCGGCAGATTGACGTCTTCTAATTTCAAGGAGTTATAGAGCAAGAGCCCGTGAACCCCAGACCTTCGTTATTTTATAAAAGCTGAAAGTTTGTCAGCGCATGCTCCCAGCATAGGTAAAGACAATGGGCCATTATGAAGTTTGGGTTATAGTGGCTTTGGCAGGTAAACGGTACTAAAGGTGTGTAAAATACCGTTCTACTTTCGTCAAATTATAAAGTGTGATTTTTTGGTATTACCTTCAGAATATTATTAAAAATCATGTCGTTCATTGCCAGACACTTAACATAGTGGCAACCCCTTGCCAGACACCCTTAATGTTTATGAAATTAAAATTCTACTTTCGTTATAGTATAAAAGCTGATTTTTATATATAATACTTGGGTAATAGGCTGATGATGTTTTCTCATTTGCCAGACATTTCTGATAGTTCCAACCCCTTGCCAGACAACCATGTTGTATATCTTAAAAAGAGACTCGTGTTTAGAATGACTTATGCAAATAAACTTTTAGGCACCGATTCATTTAACTAATAGTCTGTGTAAATTTTAAAAACATCTTAAGAAAAGACATTCGATGCTACAACTACCTTGAAGTACTAAAAATTTCAATTTATTCTGTCAAAAAAAAAGCAAATAACATATGTACATAAGTATAAAAAATAAATTGATAGTATTAGATATTATTATTATACATTATTTTATTCATTATCATCATTTTGGTAACTTTCTTCATCACTACAACTCCATTCGATATCGTGGTCTTCTTCTTCGTCAGTTTCTGTAAAAATGAGGATAGAAAATATTGAAAAATAATGTATAATGGTTTGAAGTAGTATTTATACCTGAGACAGTTTTTAGTGAATCTTTGACGAAATTTGGCAACTGATCACCTTCGAACCATTTAAAATGGTACTGATTATTTTTGAGAACCCAACCATTATTCTCGGGATGATAAATTGTTGGAATTTGCTGATTTGCATTATTCCAAATGCTAGACACATAGTTGGCTCGCAGAAATTGTTGTAGCAGCTCAGATTTACACGGTGGCAGACTGCTAGCATCAAAATTCCGTAGTTTTTTACGGCTAAACGCTTCATTAATGTCTGAGACCTGATACGCATTAATGAATAGTTAAAGCCGTGCTGCATCAACATCATTTATTGAACCGACATTGTACACCTCGCATATAAACTGTTGAATAATATCAAAAGTGCTTTGCTGTTCATTATTATTTTCAAATAATTCGTTTTTACCGAATTTAATGAAAGCTTTTTGATACTGTTCCGTTTTTTTTAAAATTTGAAAAGGCCTCAATTTTCCCTTTCGGAAAAATGCCGGATTATAATCACATCCTGTGATCGCATGGAATCCTGGCAAGCTCTTGCAAAAAGATTTTCCTAACTTTGTATGTATCTTCGTGAGGTCTACGTATCTTATGTTGTTCCCAGTGCCTATCAGCATCCAAAGAAGTGAATCATCTTGTAGATGGTGCATATGACCAAGCATGATAGCTGCAATGTCAGTGTCAACACTTCTGATCACAATATTCGCTCGATTTGGAATACTGCACGCATGATAAACAATTTTAGTATCAGCCTCTTCATGTTCTGGACATGATAACTCTTCTTCAACCCTTGTTACTATATTGTTAGAAGCATTAACAACAAAAGAATGGCACTGTTTAAAATTTATGTGAATAGTTTTCTTTCCAATAAAAGGTATTATTTCATTACTGGCCCAATCCAAAATGAAAAAATCCACCAATGCTTGTTTAAAATTTGAATTTTTCAATTCTTTCGCAAAATCACTCGGACGTGTTTGATCAGGTCCAAATTTCGTCAAAGATTCACTAAAAACTGTCTCAGGTATAAATACTACTTCAAACCATTATACATTATCTTTCAATATTTTCTATCCTCATTTTTACAGAAACTGACGAAGAAGAAGACCACGATATCGAATGGAGTTGTAGTGATGAAGAAAGTTACCAAAATGATGATAATGAATAAAATAATGTATAATAATAATATCTAATACTATCAATTTATTTTTTATACTTATGTACATATGTTATTTGCTTTTTTTTTGACAGAATAAATTGAAATTTTTAGTACTTCAAGGTAGTTGTAGCATCGAATGTCTTTTCTTAAGATGTTTTTAAAATTTACACAGACTATTAGTTAAATGAATCGGTGCCTAAAAGTTTATTTGCATAAGTCATTCTAAACACGAGTCTCTTTTTAAGATATACAACATGGTTGTCTGGCAAGGGGTTGGAACTATCAGAAATGTCTGGCAAATGAGAAAACATCATCAGCCTATTACCCAAGTATTATATATAAGAATCAGCTTTTATACTATAACGAAAGTAGAATTTTAATTTCATAAACATTAAGGGTGTCTGGCAAGGGGTTGCCACTATGTTAAGTGTCTGGCAATGAACGACATGATTTTTAATAATATTCTGAAGGTAATACCAAAAAATCACACTTTATAATTTGACGAAAGTAGAACGGTATTTTACACACCTTTAGTACCGTTTACCTGCCAAAGCCACTATAACCCAAACTTCATAATGGCCCATTGTCTTTACCTATGCTGGGAGCATGCGCTGACAAACTTTCAGCTTTTATAAAATAACGAAGGTCTGGGGTTCACGGGCTCTTAGACTATTAAGGAATGGTCCATATCTCTCGTGACAATTTACATGAATACATATTTGTATAATAAACTCCTAAGATTACAGAACATTTGAAGCTATAGTTTTTTTTACACGCCTTCAAAAAATCACCTCCATTTGAGCTCGAGAAACTAGCCGAAACCCTTAAGTGGTTTGAGCTTTATTTTCTTTTTATTTTTTAAATGAATGCATAATGTTTCAAGAATATTGTGTTGAAAGTTCAATTCGATCGGGTCAAAATTGACGACGTTATGAATATTTTCGTAAAAAATAAATCGCAACTTAAAAGCGTTTTTCCACAACTCACGCTCGGAACTACTGCACCGGTTCTTTTAAATTTTAACAGTTTAACGGTATATGATTTACGAGGTAACGCTGGATCATTTTTTTAAGGTTTGTAATCATTTTTTGTTTTACAATAACAAATCGGGTCTTGCCCTTCAAACCGTTCCAAAAAAGTGAAAAATTGAAATTTCGAAAATCCCTAAACTGGGGAAAACAATTATCTAACGAAATAACTTTGATATTTATTTGATTTCGAATGATCCAGTATAGTTGTGACTCTTCAGAAAAACTACTGACGTATTTTTTGATAATTTTTATGAAATTTTCACATATAAATATTATATTTTAAAGTAGCGTGTATTTTAACAAATAAGTACTAACTGTGTCGTCAAAAAAAAAAAAAAATCACAAAAATGTACCTTTTTTGGGCGAATCAACGCTCCCCCTTCAATTATCGTCTTCTAAATCTTGAGACCTCTTTCAGGATCTTAAACACGTTTTGTTAATATCTACCTAGATTTTAGACAGTTACGGTTAATAGTTACGTAGTCCAGACACATGTGTTACCAAATTTATTTGAGATATTTACATGTTCTTGAGAATTATCAGAAACTCCTATTGGTTCTTTTCATAAGATAAAATTTTTTACGAAACCAAACAATTTTGCAACATAACAAAAATCCAATACCTGTCCCTTAGAGAAATAAAATCTACAAAGTTCACCAACCCCACAAACAACCTAAGCTCTAAAATGATAATGAAAATCATCACACGTACAACTATCTGTCAAGTGTGAATTCAAACTTAATCAGACTGAACAAGCAAGGTACACATAAGCTTCGCTTCATTGCAACTCAATCAGCAATTTAGTTTTACCAAAAAAAATTCAAATATCTAAACAAAAGACTCACCTCGTATCCACATTTGCTTCCAACATATCCAGAAGTGCTTCTGGGTGCATCTTGAGGCCTAGCTTGGATGCAAATGGCTAGTGCCAGAAGCCATACAAAGACCTGAATTTTCCAATTCATTTAAAAATAATAAATAATTTCACTTTTTTTTTTAAGTCACACCGGTCAACTTTTTAGGATGAAAACGTCTTTACAATTCGCGAGCTCAGTCGAAACTGAATCCTATGGTTGATGTCCGGCCCAAGTGGACTTGGTTGTTCATACGACGACGGCGACGCTGTGTTGAGACGAGAGGCATGAAGATTTATCAGTAAAATGTTTTTTTTTTTCTCTTCTCACATAGGATTACTATGGCTATCAGTAAATTTTGTTTATTTAGTGTACTTTGTTTCGTTCTTCCACCTCCATACACCTCTTTATAAAAACACATGTATAGTTCTCTTGTGTACCCCTAGGCTGTGGGCTCAAGATAGAGCAACAACTATTGCTTGACAGAGACGATTATTTTGTAAATTGCAGTCTTAAATTGAATAAGCGACAATGCCCGGCAAGCCGGCCGGCATGGAATGAAATCAAGCCGGTGTTTATTTAGAGAAGTTTGCGACGCGACGTCCCGTATAAGAACATTACTGGTTTTGCTGGTTTTAAACCAAAACATTGGAATTGCCATGCGCATTTTGATAATATTGAAACGGAAAAGTAATGTACGTACAACGTACATTTTAGGTTCCATCTTTGCGTCTGGAGAAGAAAAACGGGAGAGAATATGAACGAGATCAAAATGATGACCAATGGAATTATGTAGAGTAGTATCAAATTGCAAATTAAAAATAGCTGTAGATTTAAGTACGCTGTCAAGTTGCATTGTATTGCTTAAGTTTGTGCGTTACTTTACGCAGTAGCAAAGAAAATTTGGGCTAAAAAAAGTGTAATGTATCTACGCCATTTTTGTTTGGCGATACCAAAGATGTGTCTAAAAATCTTTAATTTGTACTTCAAGGATAGCATATCTTTATTTATTTGCAAGGAAGTTTGATCGATGAATGGAACATCTAAGTTTTGTCTGCACGATCCTATAAAAATGGTAAGCCATGCGAACACGGGAAGATTCAGGTTTTGGGAACATTTAAGATCTTCTTTGTTCATATTGCGTTGACGTCAAAAGTCTAAAATCATTGCTTAGACAGGTTCTAGTTCTTATCAAATCGCCCAGTTGGTATACACCGATACACAAAATTTTAAGCAATCAACTTGAAAACGCCGCGGTGTATGAAAGTATCTACAGGGACGACCTATACAAAGTAATGTAAGGTTTTCAAGGCTAGGTTGTTTCCTGGTGTTAACTATTTCGACTCTGAACTCTGAAGGATGACCGTAGAGATCGATCGAGATAATTTAAGATTAATGAAAATCCACAAGAAACAAGCCGAATTAGGTACTGCTGTGCATCATTGGCATGGTATACTCGAAAAACAAAAGCTCAAAACTGAAGAACAGAGACACAATCTTCCGAAGATCAGCACAACTAATTGCATTGCATTTACGCGTGTTGAGATGAAAAAAATGTTTTTCAACGGGTATCGCGTTTTGCGAGGAATGGGCAAGTAACCCGATAGTATTGCCATGAAAAGTGCTTTCTCATTTAGCCGTTCGGAACCGGCAGAAAATTGTAGGTCCCCTCCATTCCCTCACAAAGGCATAGTTGTGAGAAATGCGCTAGGCCTAGGAGCTCCTCGCTTTGTTGCGCCACATTATTTATTTATTAATTATTTATTTAGATTAAAAAAATAAGCTTATGTAAATCGAAAACAAAGTTTATAGGCTTTCTTCAAATGAAAGTAGAAAATATGAACGAATTGGACCCACGTTACAATTTAACTTCGTCTACCTTAGGCGTCGTTACCCCCACGAAAAACGGGTAGTTTCGATTACCAATAGCTATCGGAGGACTTGCTAATTCCTCGCGAAATGTGATACTCGTGAAAGAACAATTTTTGTTTTCTTTTAGGATTCGAACCTTTTAATCTCCTACATAGCAGGCAGGCAACGGGCACCACCGAAAAGCAAGGATTAAGCTGTATAGAACTGGGATCATCCTCGCTCTGTTTGGAGAGGTTTTCAGAATTTTATTTAAAGCGGAGAAGGAGGAACTCAAATGATTTTACAGAAAAATACACACAGTGATATTTATCGTGTACACTGTACAATTAGTTGGACAGACTTTGGCTTGAACGACCAAGGCTTGATAGTGTGAATCCTCAGACGACCGCTTGACCAACTTGTTGGATGGTTTTCAAATATTTTTGAAAATCTAGAAGTTGGATGGAGTGGAAGAGAACGTGACATAAACCTGGACGACAAGCTTGATAAGTATGAACGCAAACTACATCCGACCATCACACTTCCATCCAACGAAGTCTGTCCAACCAATTGTACAGTGTGAATGAATGGGCTATTCCCATCGAGGCCCTGGTGAATAGTTGAAGACTAAAAAGAAACTATGGTAGCGAAGTTTGTTTGCAACACTAACACTAAGTTTTTGACTCTATCTTAAATAGACGACAAAACCATTCGTTTTTTTAAGGAAAATTATTTCTAGTGGTTTTCATTGCCGTCATGCACCCGTGTTAAGCTTATATGCTGACGACGATGAAGGCTAAATGTTGTGTCATCTCCTGCATGTTTTTCAAGCACAGCAGAATTACACAGAAAAAGATATTGCAAATCGTCACCAAGTCTTCACTGTGAGAGAATATTTAAAGCAAGCCAAGAAGGGCAGTGCTGTAGAGTGTAGAAAAATACATTTCCTCATATGTCCAGCCACAGAGTCGGGAAAACAAAAAGTCAACTTGTAAGGGGTACGTTCCCAGGGCCGGATTTCATTAAAATGCCGCCCTGTGCACCTTAAAAAATGCCGCCTTTATTATTGATTTATAAATAATTGAAATGTTAGTGAGATCGTTAACTGTATAATTAACGAATGAAATGACTCAAAAATGTAAGGTTTGAATTCATTTATTGTTTCATAATAAAAGAATAATCACATAAGGCTTTTTTATAAGAAAATAAAACTCACAGCCTTATTTATAAACCCATAATAGGGAGTGAATAGCGCTATGTTCCTCTTATAATATCTCTCTGAACAGAAAAACGTATTTATAAAACTTTTTGAACGTAACATAGAGGTAGAATATGCTGAACGCCGATTGAGGTAGTATAGCGACTGAATAGGTTTTTGTCATCGCTACTGTGAAATGACAAGGGAATGTTAGTACGCCGGCGGATACATAGATGGCTTTCAGAGACCGGTTTGTTTTCGATAGTGAAGTACACCTGTGTATTTCCGCTCAATGCTATAAATTATATTATAGATTATAGATAGGTAAGATATACACATCATAACTATAATGGTTTATAAATAAGAATGTATTCAACGAAGAATAGAGTGCTTTCACTACATAACTATTCATCTGTTCAGAGCTATTTAGGGAAACCTAATAAATACGGCTGAAAGTTGACACACAAGATAATTACGGATGTTTATAATCGTTTTCGTTTTCAAATGCAAACATGCCTTACTTTCTTTACCGCGAACTGACCTATTAGTTCTTCACAATTCAAGCGTTCAAGCAAATCCGACTCGATGCACAGAACCGCTCGACTATTTAGCCGACTGCCCGTCATAGTTGAACGAAAATAGTTTTTGACTCTTTTCAAACATGAAAATGAACGTTCTGCCCTGCAATTCGTCACTGCTAACGTCATAAATATACGATATGCTATTTCAACGTTTGGGAACTCGGTATATAAGTCGTTCGTTTTCAAGAATTTTAATAGCTTTAATAGAATCACGTTCTAATTTTTTCTCGGAGCAATACGCGTGGAAGTGCACCAATTCGTCATCCAATGAAGGTTCGAGGTCTGAGGTATAAATTGTCCTTAGATGTTCCGACTTCTTACGAATTTCGCAGGAATTCAAATCTCCAAATTCAGTGATAACTGAAAACTTTCCATGAATTTCTTCATATGCTTGGCATCTTCTTCGCAATTCAGAATCAAGATTGTCAAGAATTACGTTGAAAGTGTTGACTCGAAAATTATCCTTCCTGACAATTGAACATCTCCATCTCGTGATTCATCAGCCTGCAACTTTCTCCTTCTTCTTCTAGAAACACTTGTCTGGTACTCTTGATTCTCTGAGATTTCTAACGCTTTTTGTTCATAAAATTCGAATTCCATTCGTGCATCAGCTACTACTTTGATCAGTCCACGATAGTCATCAATCACATCAGTTATGCTGATATCAACCTTTTGCAACCTTTGGTTGACAGCATCGAATCTTGAAAGTAAAAAATGCCAAAGAATCTGCATGAATGTTATTTCCAGTCGTTCAAGTTGAATGCGAAGTCCTTTTGCTTCTTGCCTCGTGATCGCGTTCTCAGTGATATCTTCTTCAATGGTTATTAGAGTTTCAATTATCTCACCATAGAACTTGTTGAGCACTTTAACTGCTTCGTGACGAGCTGACCATTTTGTTGCTGACAATGATTTCAAAGCAATCTTCTTTCCTGTATGAGTTTGTAGAATTTTCCAGCGATGTGTAGATGCAGTAAAAAAGTTGTACAATGCTTGGACTGTGTTGAAATAAGATGCTGCTTCGGGGGTACTTTCGACTGCGTGAATCCCGACCAAATTCATTGAATGACCAGCACAAGGAGCATGCTCTGCAAGATCGTTGATTTCTTTGACTCTTGCCTGTAAACCTGAATAAATGCCTGACACATTGTTCACGTTATCGTACGACTGACTTCGACAATTTTGAATATCAAGGTCGAAGCATTCAAGAACAGATATTACAGCCATCAACAAATCTTCTGCTTTGTGTCCACTGTTTTCAATGAACATGAGAAACCTTTCAACAGGTGTACCATCTTTTTGCACGTATCTCAGAACGAATAAAAGTTGATCGATGTGCGAAACATCAGGGATTGAATCCACTATTATGGCGTAATACTTCGCTGCTTCGACTTCCTGAACGATGATCGATGATAATTTATCTGCCAAAAGTTGTATAAACTCTTCATAAATGGTTTTCGACAAATAGCTCGTACCCCCAGATCCTTTGTTGCTAAATCTTCGGATGAGTTCTTCTAAAAACGGATCAAATAATGCAAGAAAATCTATCAGCATCAAAAAATGTCCATTATTTGGAGACCCAAATTTCTCGTTACTTCCTCGAAATGGAAGACCACGTGACGCTAGAGCTTTCGTAGCAGAAACCACTCTTTCAAAATGTTTTTCCAGGAAGAAATTTCTTTTTCGAATTGATCGATCAAATCGTTGTCTATTCTTGTTTTGATGTTCGATCTATCCTTCAGGGCTAACATACTTTTCTTGTGACTTTTCGAGTTTTCATGCTCAGTTACACGAACACCATAAATACACGAAAAACATAAATACATACACTCGTCGCTACTACCACGAAGAAACAGCTGCCACCCGTGCGACAAGGATACTTGAAGACGAGTATCGTTGACGAAGAGTGTATCAGGGAATTTTATTCTTCGTATGCTAAGGCGCGTGATTTTAATTTTAATAAATAACCACTGTTAGACAATTACCGAGTTGAATTCGAACCACTTGAACCTAAAAATATCGAAAATCGTTCATATTTTGAAACTTATTTCCAACCCACTGACAATAAACCAAGGGATCCGCAGGTCTAATTCAGTTTGTGGACAAAATTGCACTACTATAACGCAAATGCCTTTCTGGTTTCAATCTGTGGTAGGTGATAGCTAACAAAAGTTTAACGTGAGTAAAGTAAGCCCTTATATATATAAACGAATGCATGTTTGTTTGTCAGGTAAAGACTCTTAAGCCGCCCAACGGATTATTATGAAATTTTTATGGTTTGATCCCCGCATATTACCACGGGAACGGGATTGGGAATGGAAACTTACTACTACTACTAGACAGACTTCAAAAATTCTTCCAGCATTAGAATGCTACATTATCCCTCAGTAACATAGGCTATATTTCATCTCCATACTCCCACGGGAACGGAAGAACAAGAACGGGAACCTTAAAACTACGGACCCGAGCACCGCCGGGCGGCTCAGCTAGTACACTTATAAAAATCTCTGTTATAGAGAAGACGTTTTTAACCTCTGCCGACTTTCCATGACAGAAGAATGAAAATTCGGCCATTGTAGTTCATTTATTTATCGCAATATCAAACATAAATATCATTGATAAGCTTCATGCTTAACCATGCATGATATCGAGTTTGATTCCGGCCGCAGTCTAAAACGCTTTTTGGTCTATTCTGTAAAGAGCAAGGACGAACTACAATTTTATGTGCAATATATAAGATGAGGCTTTACTTTCATAAAGCCTGAACTCATGTTCTAGAACCTAGAGAAAAATTCCATTGCTCTATAATTGCCAATATGTACTACTATAAAATGAAATTTCATACTTCGAGTCGTATCTATTATCAAAGAAGTGTAATCATCACCGAAACCTCAATAAATAATTTTATTGTCAACTATAAAACGTTTCATTCTGTTTCTTCGAGGGGGGTTGCTAAATAGCCCTTTAACCGATTGCTTAGAGAATCAATCAATATTAAATGACTCAATATCAGAGCGTGTAATAGAACACACTTAACATTTAAACCACAATGCAACCATATCTCGATAAGCCCAACAACACGAGCTAATGAAAACTTCGGAAACAACAATGAATCAACCTATAAGATAAGTTATCCCATTTTAAATTAATTTCAACAACACTAAAGATTTATGTTCTTTGTTTTTCAAAACTTTGACTATTATATGGCCTCCATTAAATTCAAATCGAATCAAACAACAAGAAATCAGTTATTATGTGTGTTTGCAGATTAGAACTGGACTTTCTCTCTAATCCCACGTCCTATCTTTATTTCCAATAAATAAACAGTAGATTTATTATCTTTAGCCCCTTCAACTAAAAAAAAAATACATTTTCGGAAAGCGGGTGAAATACCTGTGAAAATATAAAATGTTAATCTTCTGCTTCGTCGAAAACCTATCTTCGATCTTACCTAAAAAAAAAACTGAACAACAGATAAGAATATGCACAGAGAACACTATTCAAAGTCAAACTATGTATCTATAAACAGAACTCGTGTGAGCAATTTTCCGCCTTATTATCAGAGACCTCCGACTGATTTGAGTCCAGTTGGTGGCTAGTAATAGCAGAGTATACACAAGCTTGTCGTTCAAAAAAAGGGGAACTCAAATAAAACGCGAGTGAAAAATAAATCATACAAAAAAAAAAAAAAAACATGGTGCTCAAACCCGTTGCGGTTGTCCTGTGTGCGCTTACATTTGCTTGTGGAATTGCAGATACCAAAGCAGCTTGTGGATATAAGGTGGGTAAACCTCAACTTGATTTCGGCGCAGCGAAGTACGTCTACATTGGGTTTCTTAAATAAAAGTAGCAGCAAAGTGTTACTAAATTTTGATTTTCTATCTGGTATGCAAGAAAGGAACATCTCCGTTAGTAAAATAAAACAAATATTGCATTTAAATTCTGGGGGTGAAAGATTTTTGTAGCACGAATTTGCTGACGTAGTAGTTCGATAAAAATCTGGAAATGTAATTGGTGCCGAATTCTTAACGAACATTTTCACAAAAGTTACTTACATATGCCTTACATAATAATACTCTCTATTGGGAAGGAATGACGCCGATTTGTCTTTGCCAAATGCACGACTATATACCACCCGAAAGACCATAGTATAGGTAGGGTAGTGGCACCTATTTCCGAACATCCCCAGTTTTCGAAAACTTTAAACGAAAATGCCTATATTTTCGTTGTTTTTGGTGTTTCATCCTTGAAAGGACTATATATGTGTGCCCTCATACTCCCTTTTCACTTTCCGTATATGCTCACTAATACAAATACAGCACTGGATCTTACAAAAATTCAGTTTGCCAGTCCGTGCGGTTCGAAGCTTGGTGTTGGAAACTTCAGTCAAAAAGCAAATAATGTACGTACGTACTTGAACCTGTAGTTTTTATTATATTAGAGGAATTGCTTGTGATATTGAGAGAAATTTTGAGAATAAAAAGTTAAGTTAGCATGTGTTTTCGCCCTGTTCGAGAATAGGAAACTAATTCTTACCTAGTTGCTTATTTTCGAACAGTTGTGTTCGGAACAGGGCAAAAACACATGCTAACAACTTAACTTTTCATTCTCAATTGAAATTGTTTTTCATCGGTTTCGTACCGGGATTTATCAGAAATAATATTGCTATCAATCTATCATTTACTTATTTCAAAAACAATTGTATTTAGTGTTACATTTTTCATACATCGATTTTCTTGGTGTTCGATTATAGGAAACTAGTGAATATATGGTTTCTTATTCTCTTATTATTCCTATTAATTTGAAAAAATTGGTTAAAACCATGAAAATAATTCAACAGTAACTA
Organism: Melanostoma scalare; assembly: GCA_949752695.1. Lineage (NCBI taxonomy): Eukaryota > Metazoa > Arthropoda > Insecta > Diptera > Syrphidae > Melanostoma > Melanostoma scalare. Next base: position 40,130,808 of record OX456984.1, read on the forward strand.
TATTAGTGATCTCGCCAGTACAAAGAAGGTTTTGTTGTACAAACGTACTTACCACTAAGGGGTTTGATTTTGAACGTTTATTCAAAATTAGTCTTGAACCCTTTGAAGTTCATGTATCGTTTGAGTTGCAACTTGCGAGTTATCAAAGTAAAGTGTATTCAAAGAAGATCATGGAACTGGTAAGACTAGTAAATCTCCTTACCAGTACACGCAAAAAAAGCCAATTTTTTTCATTATTGACAAGATAATTAAAATATCGGTATAACATTGGAAAAACTTCAATGTATTGTTGTTATGACCGATGTTTTTTGACATCGATGTTTGTCGAAGACCATCGATATTTTCCAACATCGATGTTTTTATAACGATGGTGCAACCCTGATTGGGAGATGCCATGAACCAAAATTTAGACTGTGATGATATGAGGGACTGTATAGCTTTGGATAGAATTCTTTTTATCCATAAATGCCAATAACTTTAAGGTCGATTTTTTTTTTAATTTAAACATCCCAATCACTTCAGCAATTGGGGAAAGCTCTCCAGATGCAAGAATAACCACTTCAAACACTACTAATTTAACGAGTGTAAGCTCCAAAAAAATTTAAATAACAGTCCATCTTTGAGCTTTAAAAAGTTTTTAAAATTTCCGGATGCGATAAAAGACAAGAAACGCATCTCAATAGAAGCAAAAGATAGAGGACATATGTCTATATCTTCTATTAAATGGAAAAATTTTATGGCAAACAAACATGTTTTTTTTACTATCGACTGAAATTAATTTTATTTTATTTTAAGCGAAATTAAAACAACGGAAATCATTCTATTCCAAATCTAGATTCTTAAATATTCGATTTTATGTCTTAACATGTGTAAAATCCCATACAATCTCAGTGTTCGAAAATAGGAAACTTTTTGTTCGGCTTTAGGCAACTCGTGTTCGAAAATAGGAGAAAACATATGTTTTCCAGTTTATCCCATTTTTTAATTTTTTGATGCTAATAGTGATAAAAATTGATACCGGACACAAAAGTATTTGAGTTTTGCTAACAAAATAAATTAACAGTATTATTTTGAATCAAAGGCAAATATTTTTTGTTGATCATCAAATCTTTGAAGTCGCAAAAGTGTTCGAAAATTGGTGCCATGACCCTACTATACTTGGCTGGTTTTACCAATCAATAGTTTAATTTCTAGATCTTTCTCACAGGCATTAAGTCGCAATGTAAAAGGATCAGACAAGGTTTTCCCCCATAATTTTATGCCGCTTGTCATGGATATGTTTGAAAAAAAAAGTGAAATTTAGAATGGGTTTTGCATAACTGCCGTTTCACATAATAATAGTGTTCAATGAGCTGTTCTAGAACAGTTTAGCACAGCGTTTTCTGCACCTCCTTTTGAGCAAGAGCAAGTTTGGTGAAAACTGCCAAAACAATTTTATTTTAATTCGTTGTGAAAAGTTCAACATTTTTTTTTAAAAATCAGGAAAATAACACACAACAATATGCTGAAAATAAAATTACTTATTCGTGACGAAAATACGCTAAATTAAGTTGATATCAGAAAAAGAATAATTGGTGGTTGTTTTTTTTCGTTTTTGTTGTTGCTTTTTTTTGACAAGTTTGCTTGTTCTAACTTGCCTGACGTTTTTCACTGCTTATGTGCTGTGCTGTACTGTTCTGATAAAAAAAAAGACATTGAAAACATCTAATTACTAGGTAGAATTCAACAACTGTCACAGGTAAACGTTTTCTGCTTTTAATTGAGATGTTATTTATAAACTTCGTTATGCAAGGAAAATTCAATTTTCACGTTGCATTGCATCACTTCTCTTGTCAAAGTCTTCAATGTTTGAGTTATTTTCAGACGATCAATTAAAAATCAAAAAGTGAAGCAAAGTTAGTTGGCTTATGGACACTCAAAATAACTTTTACGTATCTTCCAGAAATTTTCTTTTATTTAAATTAACCAAAAGTATATATTTGAATTTATGCTATCACAATGGACCTAATATTGGTCTAAGTCTGTCAGTTGTTTTCCTGACAGCCATTTCAGCCTAACCTAACCATGTATTTGAATTTAAATCTGTCGATATTTGAATTGAAGATAATGTAGTTTTCGTATGATAGCCTAGAACGGTTAACTTCGAACCCATCCTAAACACTAACGCGTCTCAGGCAGTGTATTGCTTGACGAGTTTTGCGGTGCAGTCGTCACCCAGAAATCACTTTTTTTTTTTGAAAACACAACTCAATCTCGCGAGAAAACTTTTGTCCAAACGCGAGTAGTGTCGCAGTGCAATCAATATACATATTACATACATATGCTCTGGAATCGATATCAATGAATTATAAAAATTCGTGCTGTGATGTGTAAACAACTTGGTTTTCCACTTGTCCGTGTGTTTTCAAAACCCCTTACAGGCAGCTTTTTCAGCGGTAAAATTGAAAAACACCTCAACTCACCCTGAAATTGTTGTCCTAGGTTTTTGGTGGAGCGAGTTTGGGTAATGAATGTCCTTGATAACCCTATGAGTTGTCAAAAAAACATGAGTTTTCTCAAAAAAAGCTTAGCCACAAAATCACCACACATCCCTGTCATTTGAATAAAAACACATTCCATTTGACAGCCTTCAAATCGCCACAGCTAAAAACTAGGGCGAGTTGAGGGCAGACACAGGTTAACCCTAGGGCTCAAAAAACACTCAGTTTGACATTCAAGCCGACTTTAGGTCCCAGGGCGACACTAGGGCTTCAACGAACAAACCTACAATGTGTTTGACTCTTCGCAGATAACTAATGGGATAAGTAATTTAAGTTTAGTTTTAATTTCCAAGACCAAACATAGTGTTCCCGTGGCGTAACTGTTAGCACGCCCGCCTGCTACGTGGGAGGTTTCAACTTTGAATCCCAACAAACAGAAAACAACAAAACATGTTTTCTTAAAGCGTATCACCTATTGCGAGGAATTGGCAGGTACTTCGATTGTAATTTCATCGCCCTGAAAATTCCTTGCTCGATTAGCCGTTTATAGAATCGATAAAAAATTAAGATCCCCTCCGTTCTTCCACCCCCTTTGCTGTTTGTTTACTTAAAGACCAATATTAGGCTAGGGCCCGGGGCTCCCCGCACTATTACGCGCAACTCTATTTATTTCTTTTAATACAAAACATAACGGAATGTTCGCATAAAGCTTGAGTAGCACCAAGAAGACTCTTTACGTAGAACAAGCCTGATTTCAAATGCGTTGTCTACTACTACTTTTCTATCATTTTAATTGCTGATGTCTTTGAAAGATTTCATATTAAATCTTATCAATAATCAAAAAACTGTTAATTAAATCGGCAACTATATTTTGCACAGTCATGTCCCGACGCACCTTCTAATAAGATAAACATTCACCTGGTTCCACACTCCCATGACGATGTTGGCTGGCTGAAGACCGTTGACCAGTATTACTATGGCAGTAAAACAGGCATTCAGCGTGCAGGGGTTCAATACATTTTGGACTCAGTCATTGATGAACTTCAAAAGGATAAGAAGAGAAGGTATGAGTACTCACCTAACTTCCTCGATCTTTATTCATTTCTCCAATATTCCTCCTCTAGGTTCATTTATGTGGAATCAGCATTCTTCTTCAAATGGTGGGATGAGCAGAGCAAGGACACGCAGAAGATTGTAAAGAAATTGGTTGAGGACGGACGTCTTGAATTTGCCGGTGGTGCGTGGAGTATGAATGATGAAGCAGCAGTTCACTACCAGAGTGTTATGGATCAATTTACAATTGGAATTAAGTGAGAATACCAGGAAACAACCTATTAAAAAATCGTACTCTGAACTAATGAAATTTTTTTCCAAAAGGAAGCTGACAGATACCTTTGGTCAATGTGGACGTCCTCGAGTAGGCTGGCAAATCGATCCGTTTGGTCACTCTAAAGAGATGGCTTCTATGTTTGCTGAGATGGGATTCGATGGGGAGTTCTTCGCTCGAATGGATTGGGTAGAGAAAACCTTGAGACTTAAAAATGTCACAGCTGAAATGGTCTGGAAGGCGAGTCCAAGTTTAGGTATAATAAGATTTTGTATATTATTGCGCATATTCTTACCTTAATTTTGTCAACGTAGGAGAAAGCTCGGAACTCTTTACTGGGTTACTTTACAATCATTATTCAGCTCCACCAGGATTCTGTTTTGACACACTCTGTCAGGATGATCCCATTATTGATGGAAAGAGTACTGACAATAACGTCAACAAGAAGGTCGATGATTTCCTCGCCTATATCAAGAACATGACTCTCACGTACAGAACCAATAACTTGTTAGTGCCAATGGGTGATGACTTTAACTATCAAAGTGCAGGAATCAACTTTAAGAATATGGACAAGTTGATAAAGTACGTTTGCTCTTCTAAGACCCAACAAAATTTTCTTACGTAATTTTTGTTTCAGATATGTAAATGAACGCCAATCGTTTGGGTCGAAGGTAAACATCTTCTATTCAACGCCATCGTGCTACATTCAAGCCCTCTATAATGAGCGAGTAACTTGGCCAACTAAAACTGAAGACTTCTTGCCATACTCAACAGATTGGCATACCTACTGGACTGGTTACTACAGTTCCCGTCCAACTCAAAAGCGATTCGAACGTCATGGTAACCACTTCCTTCAAACCTGCAAGCAACTTACCCTTTATGGTGGCCTAACTGGAACTGCTCAAACGCAAAACCTCGACAATCTTCGTCAAGCTATGGGAGTCATGCAACATCATGATGCTATCACTGGAACTGAGAAACAAAAGGTTGCCGAAGATTACGATAGACTTCTTCATGTAGCTATTACAGGATGTGAAGCTAACACCAAGCAGGCCTTACAAAAACTAACCAACCTTACTCATGGAGAGTTCCAGAGCTGCCATTTATCGAACATTAGTGTGTGTTCGCTTCCTGCGAAAACTGGAAATTTTGTTGTTACCTTGTTTAACCCACTCGGCAAGAACTCTACGCAATATATAAGGATTCCAGTGGTCAATGGCGCTTATTTGGTCGTTGATAAGCACGGAAAGACCGTTCCATCTGAGTTGATGCCTGTTGCAAAACCTGTTTTGAAAATACCATACCGAAGGAATCAAACCCAACATGAACTTGTTATTGAAGCTACTGTCATGAATGTGGAATCGTTGTATGTAAGACGCTTACCCAAGGCTCGAGTTGCTCTCAGAAAGGTTCCTGAATGGGGCGTACGGTCAAAGAGGCATTCTGCGCCTACAGTCATAGAAAGGGATTACGAAACAAGAGCTGCAAATGTCCCAACTCCAAGAGCAACCATAGTTGAAAACGGCGTAAGCTTCTTCTGTAATATGTACTTAAAAAATTTTCTTAAACTCATCTTTCTTTTCAGAACATTCGTTTGAGCTTTAACTCAACGGGCCATCTAGAGCAGGTCACAATGAATGGTGTTAAGCAAGAGGTTCATCAAAATTTCTTTTACTATCGTGGAGCTCGTGGCAATAATGGTGAATTCAAGAATCGTTCTTCTGGAGCATATATCTTCCGACCAAATGGTCTGACCGTGGTCCGAGGAAAGCATTGTCAAGAAGCTCATCAGGTATTCAACGATTGGATCAGCCAAGTTATCAGGATTTGCGATAAGTCCAACCGAGTGGAATTTAATTGGTTGGTTGGACCTATTCCCATTGGAGATGGATTTGGTAAGGAGGTCATTACGAGGTTTACAAGTCCAGTTGCTTCTAAGGGCGTCTTCTACACTGATTCTAACGGACGAGATATGCTTAAGCGAGTTCGCAATCAACGAGAATACTTCAAACCAAATTTAACATTCGAAGCAGTATCTGGCAATTACTACCCCATCACATCTCGGATTGTTATTGAAGATGACAAGACCCGCATCGCTGTACTCAACGATCGTGCTCAAGGTGGATCCAGTATATTGAATGGATCTATTGAGCTTATGCTCCACAGAAGATTATTAAATGATGATGCTTTCGGGGTAGGTGAAGCTCTCAATGAGACTGCTTATGGCCAGGGAATGATTGCCACCGGAAAGGTTTATCTCGTGGTCAGTTCTACTAAACAACGATTCTCTATCGCAGAAAGAGCTATGCAGCACGAGATTCACCTTCCCTTCTGGCAGTTTTACAGTTCAAAAGGCACTGATAGTAAGAAGAATGTTCCTTTGGTTCCCAACTTCAATTCACTGCCAACAGGCATAAATCTCCTCACACTCGAACCTTGGTCAGATAAGAAAATCTTACTCCGTCTTGAACATATCTTGGACGCATCAGAGAGTTCAAGCATAACGGTTAATATGAAACTAATACTACAAGAACTTAAAGGATCAAAAATAAAAGAAACTACACTCGACGGCTCTATGCCTCTCGGTGACATGAAACGATTCAAATTCGTCGAACACGGTAAACCGGTGAAGAAAGATCAGTACATTAAGGCTCAGCATTCTCCATTAGATGTCTCCCAAAAAGATAAAGACTCAAAGTTCCTCTGCACTTTCAAACCAATGCAGATCAGGACATTCATCGTGAGCTTATAAAAAATATAGTTTTGTTTGTAACTATTCTTTTTTATACATAAATAAAAATATATTGAGCGTTTTTGTAAAGTCTTCTCTAGAAGACTTTGTGTAAAAGCTAAGGCAACTTGGTATTTTATCTAAGTTTCTACTGAGCTAGAAATCTGCATCCCATCCGGACATCTCGTCAGGTGGTTCCTCTGGGTCTGCAGGGAACTTATCGAAGTATGTAGTGTCTGTAGGGTGACTGACTGGTCGAACTAATGGTGGAATCAACAATTGACTGGCCAGACCATCCCAATCGAAGCCAAGGAACCATCTGAAAAGGGAGACGGTAGTTTTAAAATATGAAATCAAATCCATACGGGATAGTTCTACTTGTGCTTCTTTATATCCTGGATTCCCCCTTTTTGGTAGCCCAGCCGTTCAGCCGGCACATCTCTACACAGTTTCTTTATGAGTTGAATCGCCGATCGCGACATGTGCTTGGGGAAGTCGATCATGTCGATGCCTTTGAGAATAATATTATAAGTCTTCATCGGATCATTCGCGGTAAATGGAGGGCTATAGAAGCGAGCGTTTCAAAAATTAAAAGTCAAAATAAATCAAATTTAACTTACGTTCCGTTAAGAAGCTCATGAATGAGTATTCCCAGAGCCCAATAGTCCACCGCTCTATCGTGACCTCTATTCAGGATGATCTCTGGGGCAACGTACTCTGGAGTACCACAGAATGTCCAAGTCTTACTACTGTTTCCAATGTATTTTGCAAAGCCGAAATCAACCTACACAAAAAATGATCGTTACAGCAAAGTAGTTCGCACTCAGGCATACAAAGTCTAAACTCACCAGCTTTACATAACCCTTTTCGTCCAGCATCAAATTCTCTGGCTTTAAGTCTCGGTAGATGATCCCTCTGGAGTGGAGGTACTCAAAAGCTTGCAATACACACCCAATAATGAATTGTGTTGCATTTTCGTCAAAGCTTCCACGGTCCCGAAGCATTGTCCATACCTCACCACCCATACACGCTTCCAGAAGCATATAGAGGTATTTGGAGTCCGTGAACGTTCGATACAAGCGGCAAATGAATGGCGTATTACAGGAAAGCATTATAGTGCGCTCACTGAAGACATGCTCTTCTTGGCGAGTATCAAGGATGTGCTTCTTTTTAAGGCATTTCAAGGCGAAAGTTTCGACACAATTGTCACGGTAGGTCTTAACAAGCTCAACTCGTCCAAAACCGCCAACTCCTAAAGTAGTAACAACCTCCATATCACTCAGCTTCATGTTAGGAAATTCTGTGGAAAAAAGTTTGTGTTATAAAAAAAATTGATGAGCCCAATCGACAGAAACGTACCTTGTTTGACATTTGTTCCGAAGATCTCTTTGCTTTTTTCGAACTTCATGGCTAAGACTCTGTTCTCATCACCGTAGTTCTTCTCCTTCAACTCAGACAAGTCACCGATGAGATGTGTAAAAGACTCTCTATCCAAGGTAAGGCACTCAACCCCTGGGGCCATTGCTATGATGTTTGCTGTCCTTTTGTCCTCATTAATCAGAGCCTGCTCTCCGAAGTAGTCACCTCGTTCTAGGGTTCGAATCTTCTTCTCTCCTGTGGTAGGACTTATTTTCTGTGTTACCTGCACACGACCTTGACTGATTAAGAAAAATGTATCCCCACTTGCTCCCTGTCGAATAATGTATGTCCCTGCTGGATAGAATTCCTAAGAAGACAGAGCTTTATTGAGACAAAAAAATAACACACTTAACAACTCACCACTTCCAGGACGTCTGCAATCTTAGCCAGGACATCGCCACTGAGATTCTTAAGCAAAGGAACTGATTTCAAAAAATTCACACTATCTTCTATTCTCTGCATTCCAGTTCGCATCATGATCTGCTGAAAGACACGCCGATCCAGCACCCAAACCTTTGCCTTCGACAGGACTCGTATGGACGCTGTCCTAGTGCAATTGTATAAAATTGCCAGCTCTCCAAATGCCTTGCGAGGTCCCATTACACCTAGTTGCTTGCCAGCTTTTACAACCTCAAATTCTCCTTCAGCGGAGACATATAAATGGGCGCCAGCTTCTCCTTCTCGTATCACATATTCACCCTCGGCAACTTCAAGGTTGTACATAGACTCGACCAGTTCTCTAACTTGAGACGAGTCTATATTTTTCAAGAAATCATTGTCCATAATGGCATCTTTGATTAGTTGTTTGGATCTGAAAGACACAATTATTTAAAGTTTGCCACCAAAAGAACATTCTCTCGATAAGAACCTGTAATCCTTGTCAAACTTTGGTATAGGAACATTAATTGACTGTTGAACACTGGATGAATCACAGCTCTCGCCAGACACGCCCTGCTTCTTGAGCACTGGTGTCGAGGTTGCATGATGGATCTTACTACTAGGAGCCATAGGCTTAGCCTTGTCGTCACCTTCCACACCCAGTGCACAGGTTGCATGAGCGGCCTGGCAGACAGAGCCTTGTGTGTTTCCATTGCTAATCGGTGCTGTTACATTTTCTGGTGCTTCGGGAGAGCATCTGCCAATTGCACTGGCCACTTCAGAACATTTTTCCTGGCCAGACACGTAACATTTGGTCTGAAGACTTTGCAGAATTTCATCGTTTCTCAGTGGTAAGGGTGTGGTCTGTTGGAGAACACTCTGAAAAAATAAGATATGGTGAAAATCTCTCTTCAAGCATCACTGTGTCGTCCTTGACTGAATAAAAAAGATCTAACTTTATTCAAGGCCGGATATTGTTCTTGAAAACAATGAGAATACCAAAGGTAAGTTAACTTTGCTGTTCTATTTGTTCAGGGAGCGCACATCACATGACAATAAACAAACCGAATACGCTTCGAGGTATCAAATCTTTAGAAATATCTAGGTTATTTTTATTAGTCATTGAAGCTTGCACACGCTTCTAGGTACACAATGAAAATCTAAACACAAACCCCTCCTCTGAGTCAACAAAGCTTATCAACAATCAGACTGAATCTCATTACCCAGGTATCATCACATCAAAACATTTTTCTACACAAACAAGTCGTGCATTGTTAAGTTCTAAAGTCAATATTCTAATTGTCAAGACTTCGAAAACAACAATTTTTGTAAGCCTCGCAAACTCACCTTCAACTTATGAACTTCCCTCCGCAGTTTCACAATCTCTGAATCCCGACATTTAAGTACGGCACTCAGAGACACAATCTCGCCTTGCAGATATCTTATTTGTTCGTCCTGATCCTCCATCGTAGCTCTTAAATCCCGTTCGAGATAAAACCTTGGCTTAGGTGGCGATTTTGATAAAAATCCTTGAGGCGGTGATTTTGGTGAAGACAGTCTTTTGGGCGGCAATTCGGGATCATCAAAGCCCCCAGACTTTTGAGTTGTAGGTGAAGATGTAACCGAATTTCTCGATGAGTTTCGGAGGATCATCGAGTTTTTACGAATCTAAAACAAATGCAATCAGAGATAATAAGGAGAAGTTAAATGAAAAACTTACTAGTTCGATGGTGTTTGAATCCTGCAGGATTTTTGATGTTTTCCGGATGACATTCGGAGGAGTGGATGAAGATGTCACTGGTCCTAGAATGCCAGATTCTAGGAAATATTTCTGAGCAGCGGAGAAGCTCTCATCTTCCCTTTTTGCTACCTGCGTTGGACTTGGTGGTAGTTGAGGACACTTAAGTTCGAGAGGCTGTGTAGGCGATCGTAGCTCGGGGTATGTTTCGGAGTCTGATGTCGAACCGGATTCGAGTTCTTCACTTCGTTTGAGAAGTCTTCGGCGCTGTTGAAGACTCCTAGCGGATATGGGTGTGAGGCCCTTATCGTCCTTCTCTTTGCGCAAATCCTTGGGAGAGTGTTTTGGGGAGATTTTTACTAAAATATCAGGATGAACGGCAACATCTAGCACATGGAAGTGGCCTATATTGGGAGATGAGGACCTCTTAGGGTGCTTTACCTCGACTTTTCCACTGCGTGTTTTTATCGATTGATGCGGGCTGTAACGAACGCTATGATGGTCCTTGGTTGGATTCTTATTTTCGTCGGTGAATATAAAATCTGTGTCGGGATGAGAAAACGACTGGTACAGACGTTTTTTCCTTTGGTCTTTGTTGCTGATAGTCGGCGAAGAGATTCTCGGTACACGTTCAATTTGTAGCTGATTCGGACTACTACTGATGTCTATGGGGCTTGTGACAATTTCCATTGAAAACTGTGGTGCCCCATCAATACTGCTGTCATGCGACATGCCAGTCGTCGATGTGTTTGTGTTAGGTGTAGATACCGTTGATGACGTCGAATGGCTGTAGTTGTGATACGACTTTGCATTAGTTGTATCTATGCCTTCACAACCACCACCTCCGCTGTCCATGAGTGGGGTAAGTGGCAAATTGAGACCCACACCGCTTGGCGACGGGGGACTACAACTACACTTTGCAAAAAGACTACCACACGTATGACTCTTGCGGAACTTGGAACGAAAATTCGAAGCCCTTTTGGCACCCAGCGCACTTATTGCCGTACCCACACTCCCAAAATTCTTTTCGTCCTTTTCATTGGCATCGTCATTATTGGTAGCTTTTTCATTGTTAACACCATCGATTTGGACTTTTACCAACGATTGCGTGCTGTCTAACTCGCTACTACTGGCCCTTACAAGGCTATCACGTTTCGGGGATTTGTGAACTGTGGAGGTCTTTTCCATTTGACTGAATGTCTTTTGAAATGTTTGCGTTTTATTTGTTGGTGTGATTAAAATTCCATCGCTCTGTGGCTGTATGTGTTGGGCTATGGGGGAGAAAAGAGCAAAATAAAACGTTTACTTAACCAATTATCATAAACGAGGAGGAATAGAGATCCAGTTGGATGCTTGTTTTGATTCGAATTAGTGGGTGTATTGTTATGAGTTTGTTGTGGCAAATAAAATACCTCTCAAACTTATTCCAATTGCTTCTTGAAAAAAAAAATCTACACCAAAGCCTAGAGGGGAAATTTGACAGAAGGTCTTGTGATAGATGTGTTAATAGATATTGGTCACGCGATTATTGCTCTTCCACTTCGCCTGAATCAATCTTCTGAAATCGATTGAATGGATTTGTGTGGACTTTGCCTCTGGCCGACTTCCAAGGGCAAGGGCAGAAAAACTAACACTTTAAAGGTTTTTAGATGATGAGGTGTAAGAGAACCTTATCTTGAAAAGTGTAAACAAAAAAAGATTAATGATTGGGCGTATTTGATTAGAAAAAGTACAAAAGGAAGCTTTTGCAATTAGACGAATTGGTAAAGAGAATAAGCTTCCGGCACGAAAGAGGTTGTTGGGAGAGATGTCTATTGGTTTTGAGTCACGAATGGAAAATGGGCGTTTATTACAACTGTAGTTGGAATGGTGAAACTTTTGCTCAAAATATAAGTTTTTTGTTCGTTTTGTTCTACCTCACTTAGAGACTAATAAATTGGTTCATTCTGATACAACAAAGAATGCGAGGAACAACCACACTGATTAAACTATTTGGAGCTTTTCATAAAGCAATGAAGATTGGGTCTATATTTATAAGATCAATTGGAACGTTGATGAGGAGCTCATCCAAATGTAAATACTTTACGTCCTTGGGAGGGGGCAGACCATGTGAATAGAAGATGCGAGACGGTTTCCTCTTCATGGACAAAGCTTCTCATCATTTGATGGGACATTGAGCCTTACGGCATGTCTTGTCTGTTTATGAGGCAGTGCCCGGATAAAACAGATCCGAAGTGCCTACTTAGGGATAGCAAACATCTGGTATCTTTCCGACCCAGGCTTAGCCATATATTTTCGATAATAAGTGTGTTATTCTCGTGGTATTTTGCTTTGACATGAGTGTGCATTTAGCGAGAGAAATAACAAAAGTTCATCCTGTGGGGGAATATTTAATTTGCGTCTTAGAAGAGTACGGCAACATGTAACTGATGAGCCCATTTAACCTGGGCGAAACGCAAAAAGGAGTTCAGGCGATCTTCACGATCAAACAACTTTTCTAATAAGAAATTTATTTCTTTTTAGATTTTTAATTAAACTACTTACTTACTTAGGTGGGCATTACAGTTCGGGGTGAACCTGGGCCTCAACCAACATCCTTCTATAACTACTTCGATTTCGGGCGAGCTCTCTTCAGTTTCGCAATCTAAGTCGGTTGAAGTCTTCATCCACTTGATTGCGCCACCTAAGACGAGGTCTTCCCATTCCGCGATTTCCCTGCAATGTGCTTTCGAACACCCGACGAGCGGCAGCGTTTGGGTCCATCCGCTCTACATGACCCAACCATCGTAGCCTCGCGATGCGTACTCTTCTGGCTATGCCCATGTCGCGGTACAGCTCATACAGCTCGTTGTTGTATCTTCTTCTCCACACATTGTCTTCGCATACGGGACCAAAGATCATTCGGAGAATTTTTCTTTCGAAACGACCAAGAGTTTCCTCATCCGCTTTCGATAAGGTCCATGCTTCCGCGCCGTAAAGCAGGACTGGGATGATCAAGGTCTTATACAAGGTTACCTTGCCTGGAGAGGGTTTTGTTTCTCAATTGCCTTCTTAACCCAAAGAAGCAACGGTTGGCAAGAGATATTCTCCGTTTGATCTCCGCACTGATGTTGTTGTCCGTGTCTACAGCGGATCCTAGGTAGACGAAGTCCTGTACTACCTCGAAGTTATGTCTGTCTATTGTGACGATTTGACCAATTCGTCGATGTTCTGTGTCCCTGTTTGATGAAAGCATATACTTCGTTTTGCCCTCATTAACCATCAAACCCATTTTTACCGCTTCTGTTTCAATACTCGCAAAAGCACCTATGACATCACGCTTTTTTTCCCATTCCGTCAATATCGTCTGCATAGGCGAGTAATTGCACAGACTTTTGAAAGATTGTTCCTCTGGTGTTGAAGTTTGAGTTTCTTACAATCTTTTCAAGTATGATGTTGAAGAAATCGCATGACAGTTTGTCGCCTTGCCTAAAGCCTTTTTCGACATCAAAGGTCTCGGTGAGTTCTTTACCGACCTTGACGGAACAGCGTGAATTCTCCAAAGTCATCCTGCATAGTCGTACGAATTTTGCAGGGATGCCGAAACTAGACATGTCTCTACACAGCTCGTCTCTGTTAATACTGTCATACGCGGCCTTGAAATCGATAAAGAGATGGTGAATATCGATATTATGTTCTCGGGTTTTTTCCAAGATCTGCCGTAATGTGAAAATTTGGTCTATTGTGGACTTCTCTGGTCTAAAACCACTTTGATAAGGACCTATCAAGTTGTTGACGTGGGGTTTGAGACGTTCACATATTACAGCAGATAAGATCTTAAGCGACGTTAAGGAGGCTTATCCCTCTATAATTGGCGCAATTGTGAGGTTCTCCCTTCTTTAGAATCGGGCATACGATACTGAGGTTCCATTCATCGGGCATGCTTTCTTCCGACCATATCATGCAGATCAGCTGGTGCATGCTCCTTTCCAACTGGTCTCCAGCTGCCTTGAAGAGTTCGGCATCAAGGCCATCTGCACCTGCAGTCTTATTTGATTTAAGTTTGCCCTGGCAGCCTGGCACCCAGAAAAAGTGAATGTTAAACTGTTCTGTCATCTCCTTCAGAGACGATCGACAGTTGCGATTTAAGAGCTGTGCTTGGCTATTAAAAGAGCGCTGTTAATATTTTTTCTCTGAGCCATAATAGAACCTCTTTGATCCCCAGAATTTCCGCGTCGAACACGTTACAATGGTTGGGGGACAGAATAAGAGACATAAATTTAGTTCGTCTGAGTACACGCCACCACCAACTACGTCCTCAGTTTTCGGATCATCTATATAGAAATGAGTTGAATCATTTCCTGCGAAATCCTTATATCCTCCCATGTGGATCTTGGTAGGACTTTGAAACTCTTATCGCAAACTTTGCTCAGTTTAGATTGTCACAATAGGTCGTTTACTGCCACCCAGAATGTACCGAACGGTGCGTATAACCAGTGGGTGATCTTTGGACATATTAATTACTCATGCAGGACAAGAAAGCCATTGTTTGGCTTTCCTGACGCTTTCTGGTAGGTTTGATTTTCAGTTAAGCTTTTTAACAAGGAAAAGACATAGAAATTTCGCTTCAGAGAAAACATCATTGGATTTCTATTTATTAATGGAGAATTTACTTGTGGGGTTCAAGATTCCAACAAAAAGATGTACGAGCTACACCCCAACATGAGCATAGCTAGAAGATTAAGCATTGAGAGGGTACGACGCGACGGCTGGGACATGTAGAGTGGATGAATGAATATCAACGTTCCAGCTCGAATGGTTTTCGAAAGAACATTGCAGGAAAATCGAGCAAGGTGAAAAACTTTGTCTTAGGTGGCGCAATCCAGTGGAAGAAGACCTCAACCGACAAAACTGGAAAGAGCTCGCTCGAAATCGAAAATGTTGTCAA
Organism: Melanostoma scalare; assembly: GCA_949752695.1. Classification (NCBI taxonomy): domain Eukaryota; kingdom Metazoa; phylum Arthropoda; class Insecta; order Diptera; family Syrphidae; genus Melanostoma; species Melanostoma scalare. The sequence continues at coordinate 40,145,808 of OX456984.1, forward strand.
AAGATGTTGGTTGAGGCCCAGGTCCACCTCGAACTGTAATCCCGGGGCTACATGATCAAAATATGACAAGTTATTTACAATACATTGAAACTTTTTAACTTATATGTACAGCCAAACTTTTCGAAATTGAAAGCCAAATGGCATGGAATATTCCAAGCCACCTGAGAAGTAATTTCAGTAGCCACGAAATTGGCAACTTTATCAAACCGCCCACAGAAGTAGAAAGTGAAAAGAAAAACAAAAAGACTACCTACTAACAATCAAGTTTTGATATATCAGTATATTGAAAATGTTCGCCAACGTCACATTCGAAACACGAAAAGGAATTTTTGTGAGCCGATGGCGATGGCTGCAGGGTAAGTATACAGGAATAAAATAAAAACTTATACTAAACACCAAAAATAAAGTAAGTTTACAACAGCAGCAGTTTATGGATTCGTTGAAATGGGAAGCAGAACCATCATAGCTATGTATGTACATTTTTTAAATAAACAACTAAAAAATGTCCGCTTAGCAAATCCCCACCACCGCGTCATTTATTAATTATACTCGGGAGATACAACCAACCCATTCCAAAATTCCAATCATAAAATCTGCTGCAACAGATAAACAAAATCCCGCTGTCTGTCTTAAAACATCCCACACATTGCAAATCTATTTTGAAACCTCTTGACACCTAGCAAATTCATTTTTGATTAGATTTGAAAAGACGAAACAAAATTGATCAACTTGTCATACAATAAATTTTTTATTTAAAAAAAAAAGTTCTTGTCAGAAGTGGGATTCGAACCCACGCCCTCAGAGAGGACCAGAACGCTCAGTGACCTACAATTTTGTAGGTAAGATTGCTCTTGAGTCTGGCGCCTTAGACCGCTCGGCCATCCTGACACATACAATGATTGTGATCAATGAGTGGAGTGACCAGACCAATGGCCAACAACGAAGAAACGTTTATTTTTAAACAAAAGCTCTATAAAGCTCTTTTTTGAATTTGATTCTTTGCTTACATAGGAAATGAGCAATTCCCATTATGTTTTAAATAAATCCGACATTTTAAAGTGTAAACGGGAGTTTTTCATTAATTTATAAAAATACATTTATTTCCGTCCGACATGATTGATTGATGCTTTTATGAGCAGACCTAAATAATAAGCATTTTCAAAAGTCTCTCTTTGAATGTCATCAGACTACAATCGAGTAGGATAAACATTTCGTATCTTCCTCAGAAACACGGATAAAACCACTTCATAATACAAAACTTTTATCAGAACGATTGGTCTTATCATCTCTGACGTCGCCCTCTCTACACTACCGCACCTATAGTTGAAACGTTAGTAAACAATCCACACAATTGCGATCATCTTTGACCTAGTTCAATAGCTATTCCATGACACCCAACGGTTTATCATCGAACTTCAGCAAATTGACAAGATTTTTGTGAAATTCCCTGTACTTAGACAATTCGTACCGTTTGTACATGAACTCTATCAATATGGGTATGTAAAGTACTCCTGGCAAACGCAATCTGTCCCAAAGTATCATCATGCTGACCGAGTAGGTAATTGCTCGGTTTTATTTTTATTGTGAACTCATCTAATTATATACAGACACTATTCACGCGCTCGGCCTGAGGCAGAAGATATGGCTCAGGCTGTGTGTAGTATCTTATCTGATTCAATTAGGAAATATTTACTTCAATTGTGCATAACTCATAATAGACCCCACAACGCAGTGGTTGAATATCTACTGTAAGTTCATATATGACACATGGCTTTGACATTCGTTTGGGGATGTTAATTTTTTGGGACAACATTTAAACAGAACAGTTGAGTTTTGAAATTATGTATGAGTATGTGTGTTTACTAGGCAGGTGACTAGCACGTGCCTGTGGTTGGATAAACGCGGGTTTTACAGCCCTCTTCAATAAAAAGAAATTAATTAGTGGAGTCATATTTATGAGATTTTATTGGTGTCGATGCCCAATTTAAACACCGCGAGAGGTCCTATCGCAAGAGGTTGGTTTATTTTGGGCCGAATTGCTCAATAATGACGCATTTGTTGATAATCTTTCTCATATGTAGGTACAGAGAGTTTCCAAAATAAAAATTCAGTTGTTCTGTGATGCATGTATGTATGTACTATACATAGGAATTAGTGCTATCAACTAGAGCTCAAATCCGAGAGCTGGTCAAACTTGTAGCAATAGTTCTCATTGAGTGAATAAGTTTAACTGACTTAACGATAGTGACAAAGATAAATTGTTATTTGCATAATGGCAATTAAAAACATCTTGCTGATCAGGTACTTGTAACAGAATGTTTGCTATTTGCAGCGAAATAAATCGAACTGATCCAAGTACATATACAAGTAAAGTATATTTCAGACATCATTACTGCAACCCATAGGAAGAAGCCAATGCTTGAACAACCTTTAAAACCAAATTGACTGAACAGGAAGTAAGGGTGGTTTTTCAGATTCTTGGTTTTTAAATTGGCAGTATATCTGTGGTAAGTACGTTATGCCAGTTCAGAATGAAAAGACCAGCTTCAGAACAAATGGTTACCGTCGAAAAAGTTGTCGAAAATGCAATTGTCGGCTATACGCTTCTTTTATTCAATTATTGTATTTCATTTTTGACAAATGTGTTCTGTATTTTATGTCACTATTTTTATTTTCCATCTTCTTCTACTTTTGAGAATTGAGTTTAACCAGAACCACGAAAGAGTATAAACGTGTTTTCCTTCACAAATTAGCGCGGGAAGACGAGGCACTTCGAGAGATGGACATGGAGAAAGCTCTTGTATCAGCTGAACTCAACTCAATCAGGGTGCTGTGCTTAAGGCCCTTCTCAACCCTCTAACCACTTCGAAAGTGATCCAGGAATGCAAGAGCTCTCTGAATGCGATCGGAATATTAAATTCCTTGAGTCTCATTTGGGTTCCAGGCCATCACGGCATAACTGGAAATGAGATCACCGATGAACTCGCTAGGCAGGGATCTCAGACAGCTTTCTCAGGACCTCAACCGTCGCTAGGTCTGCCAGCGTCCTCAGTGAGGGCTTCAATCAACGATTGCATCTGTGAAGAGCACAACCGTAGATGGCATGCCTCCATTGGATGCAGACAGACCAAGCGTATGCTCCCCAACGTTAGTAAGAAGACTGCAACATTTTTGCTAGCTCGTAGCAGAAAAGACTGTAGAAAGCTTATTGGCGTTGCCAGCGGGCACTTCTCTTTTGCAAAGCATTTAAACGTGTTAGGCTTAAGTGATACCACACTCTGTGAATCTTGTGGAGAAGATGAGGACACCGCAGAGCACTTCCTCTGTGAATGTCCTGCTTTTCTCGCATGAGGTTACAGATACTCGGCGCAGACATGGTGAGAGCTGGTAACTTAGGCTCCTTACCATGGCAGCGTCTTTTGGCTTTTCTCCGAACATCTGGAAAGCTATAACAAATAGAAGGTTGCTATCTGGTAGTACAATGGACCGGTATTTAGCTCTGAGTGCTCCAGCTGGTATTTTAAAAACCTCCAACAAAAAAAAAAAAAAAACTCAATCAGGGAAGCCTTAGGCCAACTAAATAAATCATACTCTTACCTGCAAACAAAGATTCATCGTCTAGAAGCACAAAGAAATGCCACCCGAGTAATGGAAGAGAATCAACAAGCCAAACTGAAGCAATCCATTGCTATCAAACGAGACCAAGTTAAAAGACTGAAAACAATGCTCAAAGAGAAACCCTCGAACGATTGCCTCAACGAAGAATACAACAAATGTTCCGAGTCACTGGAGAACGATCGTAAAACATTTGAAGACTTAGAATTTCAGTATTTGGAAGAAGAGTCCGAATGGCAAGCTTATCGAGAGGAACTTCATATCGAACAGAAAGATCTGTCGATGAAAATTTAAGAAAAGCAGGCCGAGTTGCGGGACTTGGAGAAAGAAGAAGCTATAAACAGTAGTAGTGCCTCATTGGATGCTCGATCTCTAAAAAATAGTCTGCAAGTTTTGATGAACGAACTCAGAGTCAGTCAAGAACGGCTGCGCGCATTAGAAGCAAATATTTCCGATATAACCGGAGAGCTAAATGGGCATTCAGATGCATCGTCTGACGACGACGATGTGGACGATGACGATGTGAGTGGGATGTCACCATCTGAAAATCAGCATGGTATAATGTCACAATCCCTGTTCGGATCCCAAACGACATCCTGAAGACATTATGTCTAAAAGCGTCAACGAGAATATGTTTTACAACAATAAAAACCATATGCTGAAGAGCGTAGATAAGTACGTATACGTACATATTATGAGCTTGATCTAAGCTCCGTGCGACTTATGTCACTTTCCAATGAACGAAAAGAACCGCCCTGGGGCGTCTCTCTAGGTTCGTCAAACCGTTCCATTGGGTGCAAAAAGATCGCGATTCTGAGAAGTGACAGCCGCTTTTCGATTTAAAGTGAAAATCCACTCGAGAAGCACTAACACATTTAACTCAAATGTCAATAAGAAAATTTTGCTTTAGGAATATTTTTTATGAACCATATAAGTGTTTCACTCACACGTAGACAATTTGTTAAACTGAACAGGAATAGCTTTGGGTGTTCTATTGGTTTCCAAATGAGTGTTTCCCCCAGTGAAACCAATTGAAAGCGACATATTAGTCTCTGAGATGCAATTTAAAAAAAAAATGGGCACGACTGGGTCGCACGAACTTACGTTTCTGTGCTAAACACGATATCAAAATCTTAAGGATGAGTAAAAGGTTTTGGTATTCGCTCTCTATAATATATTTGGTGGTACAGGATTGCCAACTACACATTAATTATGAAAATTGAATTAAATCACGCAGAATAATGAAAAAAATTAAATTAAATATTTCAAAGGTTTTAAGAAAATCTAAAAACGCTTTTCTTTTGCAATTGCTTGTTGTGATTAAATTTGAATAATTATACTTCATGGCAACACTGCTAGAGTGCGTCTCAGTCTGTTCAATCTAAGATGGCTTACTGTGTGTAAAACTTTATTGTGTCTCTAATAAAACTATTGAAACTATATCTGAAACTAATCTATTTCATTAAAATCTATCAGGTTATGGACCCAGTAGCCAGATTACTGCGGAAACTTTAAAAAAACGAAACTAAGAAAAACTAAAACAACAAAACCGTGAAAAAAAACTAAAACAACAAAACCAGGAACACGTGTTCACGCAGACTTCACGCCGACCACAAGACTCCGAAATCGACTTTAAAATATAAAAACGTAAGCCTTTTCATTTTTAAACATCAAAATGACTACACCCGAGGAAAACTTTTCACATGTTGACAAATTGAAGGGTCTCGAAAACTTTTATGAATGGAAATTATTTTTAGAAGTTCATTTTCAATCCTCGTGTTTAGATAGTATCGTAGATGGTACATCAAACCTAGAACAATGCAAAGAAGAAAAGGATAAAAAAGAGTTTATCATAAAGGATGCTAAAGCAAAGAAGGCAATTTTATCCACGATAAACAAAAACATCTTGAATCATGTGCTTCACTGCAAAACCGCGCATGAGATGTTTCAAAAGATCTCAAAGATATACGACAAGAAGAATGATGATCAATCAAATGAACTACTTCAGACATTTTTCGGATATTCATATGAAAAAACCAAAGACATGTCCACGAACATCAGCAACCTACAAAACTTGGCTTTTCGACTCAACAGCATCGATCAGAAAATAACAGATGAGATGATTATCTCGAAAATACTAGCTATACTCCCTAGCGAATATAAACACTTCAGCACAGCTTGGTCATCGACGTCCAAAGATGAACGAACCGTCGACAACCTTATGATTAGACTGTTGGCTGAAGAGACCAGAAGTGGACAAAATACCAGAAGCCCGATTGTCGCTTTCAAAGCATCAACGAGGGGAAACAAATCATATCAACAAGAAAATAGAACGTGTTTCAAGTGCGGACAACTTGGACATCTCGCGAACACCTGCTCAAGAAAGAAGACAGAAAATTCAAATTGTAAATATTGCAAAAAACAAAATCATCGCTCAGAAGACTGCTATTTTAAAGAACAACATGAAAAATGCAAGTATTGCAAAAAGACGAACCACAAATCTGAAAACTGTCGCTATAAACAAGAACATCAAAACAACTCGAACGGAAAAGAGAAAACATCGTTTATGACAAGAAAAACCCTCGATGACGACAAAATTGAAAAAATGCATTTCTACATCGACAGCGGCTCGTCATTTCACATGACAAACAGACAAGACATGCTTGCCGACTTCAAATACGAAGAAGATGAAGTTAAAATCGCCAAGAAAGATCAATCGCTCAAAACATCTGGAATAGGAAAACTGGTAATGCAAGAATGTATATTAACAGACGTAGTGCATGCCTCAGGACTCGACAGCAATCTTATTTCAGTCGGAGCGATTACGGAGAAGGGTGGCGAAGTACTCTTCACAGAAAAAAAGGTGACTATAAGAAAAAATAATGATATTATCGAGGGGGAAAAACAACCTAATGGGCTATTCGCATTAAAACTTACCCCAGAATTTAACGACAAACAGTGCTTTCAAGTAAAAAACGTTAAGAGAGATCCCAAATATTGGCACAGAATACTCGGACATTTAAGCTATGAAAATATTAAAAATATCAAATTTCTAAACATTACTGACGCCGATTACGAAAAAGCGAAAAATATATGCGAAATCTGCATAAAATCGAAACAAACGCGTCTCCCTTTTTCTACCGAGAGAACTAGAGCGACTCGACCCTTAGAAATCATCCATACAGATATTTGTCAAATTGAAGTTCCAACATGGGATGGATGCAAATATATGCTGACATGCTTAGATGATTACACCTGTTTCAAGCAAGTATATATGCTTGCGAAGAAATCTGAAACAGCCGAAATAATTAAGCAATACATAAAAGAGGTCGAGGCGAAATGGAATTTACCCGTTCACAAAATCAGATGTGATAACGGAGGAGAATATACAAACGAAGATCTGATGAGCTGGACAAAATCGAAAGGTATTGTGATGGACTTCACGATTCCACATACACCACAACTCAACGCAAAAGCAGAGCGACTAAACAGATCGATAATGGACAAGACTCGAGCATTGCTTTTCGACTCAGAACTACCTGCTGAAATGTGGGGCGAAGCAGCTCGTGTTGCCTGCTACATATTGAATCGATGTCCAACAAAAGCTCTTGAAAATCTGAAAACGCCATATGAAAAATGGTTTAAAACACAACCAGAATACAAAAGAATGCACATTTTTGGTTGTGATGCACATGCGAAAATACTTAATCGACTCAAGAAACTAGATAGTAGAAGTAAAAAATATACTTTCGTCGGATACGCACCGAATGGCTATCGTTTATGGGATAAAGAAAGAAGAAAAATAATTATCGCTCGAGATGTGATTTTTGAAGATGATACGAATGCGAAAAATATACTCCATAAGAAAACATCAACGTATAAAACAGATATTTTGAACTTATTCGAAGATGACTCCATACATGAAACCGAAACCGAAGACACCATACAAGAATTCGACGATGAAGAAATCGCACAAGAAGATGTCGCAGCCAACGAAGCAGATGATATCGTATACGATGAGGACTCAGAAAACGTCTCGGACGAAGATTCACAAGATGACGATTCCGACAATCATGAAAATACAAGGCCAAAACGAAAAAAAGGGATACCGAAATATCTTCAAGACTATGTCTTGATTACATACAAAGAAGCTGTAAATGGACCGGAATCAGAAAACTGGAAAAAAGCAATCGAGAAAGAAAAAATGTCGCTTAAGAAAAATGAAGTATTTAAATTTTGCCAGATGAGTGAAATACAGATCAAAAAACTAATAAGCAGCAGATGGGTTCTTAAGAAGAAAGACAACGGACAGTTCAAGGCAAGATTGGTCGCTAGAGGCTGCGAACAACGCGAAGGAGACTATTACGAGACCTACAGTCCAGTGGTAAATATCAACACTTTACGTTTTTTGTTAGCCTATGCCAAAGCGAGAAATAAAGTCATAATGACGTTTGACGTTGCAAGTGCTTTTCTACATGGACATTTAGACGAAGAAATATACATGAAACTGCCAGAAGGTTTCGATGAAGAAGGACGAGTATGTCAACTAAAAAAATCGCTTTATGGTCTAAAACAAGCACCTGTAAATTGGAACAAACGCTTTGTTGATTTTTTAAAAAGTTTAGGACTTCAACAAATAAAAACCGATAAATCAGTATTCAAAGACAAAGACAATTTAATCATTGCTTTACATGTAGATGATGGTTTAATCATAGGAAGCGATAAAAAAGTCATCATGAAATTTCTACACAAGCTCAAAGAAGAATTCGACATCACCTACGAGACAAACCCGAAGGTTTATTTGGGAATGATAATAAAAGAAAATGCAAATAGTTTATATTTATACCAGTCCGACTATACTAATAATACTATTAAAACTCTGAACATGGACTCGTCAAAATCAGTGAGAACACCATCAGTTCCAGGTTCAGAAGACGAAAACACAAGAAAAGAAACCAAATTTCCTTATAGAGAAGCAGTCGGAAGACTCCTCTATCTTTCGAATCGAACCAGACCAGACATCGCTTTTTCGACAAACGCTGCATCAAGAAAAGTCGAGAATCCTACCGAATCAGACACAATGAAACTAAAACGAATACTCCGATACTTACAAGGTACCAAAGATATGGCATTAAAATATAATAAAAATGAAGACTACCGAAAATTAAACGCATACTGTGATTCTGATTATGCGAATGATGCCGAGACTCGACGCAGCACAAGTGGATTCATCATAATGTATTGCGGTGGTGCAATCGCATGGCTCACCAAACGACAACCAATAGTCGCAACATCAACAGCTGAAGCCGAGTTCATAAGTGCAAGTGAATGTGTCAAAGAAGTGATATTTCTAAAATCATTGTTCAAAGAAGTTACAGGCGAAAATTTAAATGTTAATTTACACATCGACAATCAAAGTACCATACAAATGATTAAAAATGGATGTCAGCAAAAACGGGCTAAACATATAGATATAAAATATAAATTTATTTTGGAAAGAGTTAATACCGATCAGATAAATCTCATGTATTGTAAATCAGAAAATCAATTAGCTGACTTATTCACAAAATCTCTGACACCATTTATTTTTGAAAATTTAAGAAAAGAATTTTTATATGCTAAAGAAATTTAAAATAATAATCACTTTGTTCATTTAAAATTAGTTTTTTTAGAAATTAATTAAATTCATAAATTAAATTCATTGTTTGAAATATTACAAATTTAAGGGGGAATGTTGTGATTAAATTTGAATAATTATACTTCATGGCAACACTGCTAGAGTGCGTCTCAGTCTGTTCAATCTAAGATGGCTTACTGTGTGTAAAACTTTATTGTGTCTCTAATAAAACTATTGAAACTATATCTGAAACTAATCTATTTCATTAAAATCTATCATTGCTAATATATATAAACGCTGAAAATTTAATCAAAATTGTTGGACCAGTTTTTTCTAAAAACGATTTTTTATTTTTCACTTTTTTAAAATAAGTTTTTTAGAAGTCAAATATGCAAAATTTAAGATCTTGCCAAAAGTTGTTTAGAAAAAAATTTGAAAAAATCAAAGATGTGGTTTGAAAGTTATTTCATAATCAATTTTTTTTTTAAATTTATAAAAATTTCAAAAAAAAAATTTTTTCAAATGTTGATATGCAATTTTTCTTAAACAACCTATGACTTCTAAAATATAAAATTTTATCAAATCGTATCAGCCATTGAAGAGAAAGTCGATTTTGAAAAAAAAAACGGTACTAAAGGAGTTACCATTTTTAGACTTTTCCAAAAACTTTTTTAACATCGTAGGAAAAACAATTTAAAATTAATTCTTCACACAAAATTTTATCGAAATCGTTGGAGCCGTTTTTGAGAAAAATAAGTACGTATTCGGTTGTATGACAGGTACCGTTATTCCAAGACCTAGTGACTCAATTCCGAAAAACCCTCTGCCCCACAGACCCTAACTGCAAATTTTGAAGAAAATCGGTCTATCGGTTCAGGCTGTAGATCCATATACGAACAGACAGACATACACACAGAATTGCAGGACCCACTTTTTTCGTATTCTCTATCATCGTAATGTCATGTATAGTTTTTATCTAAAAATTTCATATAGATTAAAAAGCATTTAGGTATCACAATAAGAGTTTAAGCTCTCGGTATAGTTTCAGCTTTAGTTTCAGTTAAAATTCTCAAAGCTTAAACCTTCCTATTGGTTTACTTTGAAAATTTGAAATGAAACGAGAGTTTAAACTATAACCAGATTTTAAGCTCTCACTGTAAGACTTGGCACGAACGTAATGACATTAAGAACGATTTTTAAAAAAAGACAATTTTAAAAAGAGTAAAAAAACAGATCTATTATTATTAAGACAAGGGTTTGCCATTACGTTTTGAAAATGATTTTGGGCAAGTGGCCTCCGCGGATGGCACGAATAAATTCCAGCTGCGCGTAGCAATTTTCGACCACTTTTTGGAGTATTTGAGGCCGTATGTCAGTAATAACTCGCCGAATATTCTCTTCCAAGTCATCAACCGTCTCGGCTCTCGGGCTTATCTGCGTAGAAAGCAGACTCACAAAAGCAACTCACAGGTTTTAAACACGAAATTATGTATAATCAGCGTGAACAGCGATTTAACTTCTTTACCGAATTTGTGAACATTGAAGTAGGCAGATACTCTTGTTCGTTAATAATTCCAACTACAAAACTTTAAGCATGAGTGTAAGAAAAAAGATGGATAGAATCTACCCAAACCCACCACTTTACTCGACACTTGCGACGTTCCATTGGCCCTTCGAAACACAATTGTTTAAATTTTCATGAGTAAGAAAAAGTTTCCTAGTTCTGAAGTAGAACTAACTTAATTACCATATCGTTAATACTGTCCGCTCAACATTTTTCATCGATAACCTACATTTGCGGTTCATAGACCTCCTCACTATTTAAACACTAACGAGTCCTTAATAACATACAATTGATGTGTTATTTTTTTTCTTAATGGGTTTTCTGACACTCGTGTTATAAGCTTACTTCGTCGTATTTAAACGACACTATTAATGACTAAGGGACCTTTGTTAGTCAACTTCGTTCAGCAATAATTAAGATTATACGAAATTGGAAAAAAAAATCAATCACTGACAGTCACACGAACAATTACGTCTTTGCATCAAGTGACAAGTTTCTGTTTTTATATCTATGATGTATCAATCTCTACCAAGACCAAACGGCGAACGGGACAAATTATAAACTACTGACGTCTCCTATAGTTATCGTCTTAATCATCATGTAATGATACCCTGTTAGCACACTTAATTGCCAACGATTATTAGACTCATTTCTCAGGCGATGAGCAAGTCTGACAGTTTAACATTTTTCTTCATATTTCCACATTCTGTACTTTGGCGAGTACCATACTGCAATTAACATTACTGTCATGGTAATGGGTTCACATTTTTGCATTCTTCCTGTCAGGGGTAAAGTTGTTTAGTTTCCATCTGCCAGCATCGTACACAGGAATACAAAGTAGCAACACATAAATGAATTTCAAAACATTTGTGAACAAGGTAGGCAATAGGTATTAACATTTAAATGCATTCACCTTCTGGTATTTTTTGGTCAACTTGTGTGTCTTTTTTCCTGTTCCATATGCACATACTAATCCGATCTGAATCCCCTGAAAATAAACCTCGTTGGCATAAGCCAGTGTCATTGTGAAAACATTGAAAATGAAGAACAAACATCCTGTGGCTAAAAATAGTCACCGCAGCAATAACCCTCACTGCTATTTGCATTGTTTGCCAGATAACAGCACACACAAAACAGCGAGCCTTTTGTGGATTTTTTCTTTCCATTTTTGTTTTGTCTGAAGCTTTCATTTCGAGATAACTAGAGTCTTTTGTGTTTAAGATTTATACTATGCCGTCAACAACAGCTTTAGGGTTATCGACTGATGGATCTTGCACATTTCAAACGCCCAGTTTCTTTATGGATGACACAATGTGAATTTAATTTGAAAAGTCTCAATTGAAATGGTCGGTCTGGAGAAAAACGAATGTTGTTACACACAAGTCAGCTGTTTTCGAGTGCTTGTTGTTCCAGATAAAACTCACACTGCCCTAAACTATTGGGGTTTCAAACAGATAAAGAGATAAAGATAAGGGAAAGTGCAAAGTAAACAGATAAAATGGAAGATTTTTTTTTTCATTTGATCGCTTGCTAACTGGTGTGAATCGGTTAAGTGTAAAGCCAAAGCGAATTGGAATTTAATTAAGGTTGTAAGTTGTTAACTTTCTGCAGAAACAGCCGACTCTTGCGAGCTTTAGATAGGGGGAGTCACACTTCCATTCAGATTAGTTGTTGTTTTTATGTAAACGAAAATATGTTTATCATGTCTGGAGCATAATATTTGTGTCGTGAGTCAGAATTTTGTTTTCACTTTTGTATGTATAACTGGTCCAATAACAAATAAGTCGTAACTATTCACCTCCAGGTCCGTTCTTTATCATCATTTTGAAAAAAACACGAATACATTGTACGCTCGTGTGGCACATGTTTGTATAAAATATTCAAGGCTTTGCTAGTTGAAAAGAGAACCACAAATTGTGAGGGCGAGGCCGGCGTCCACTTTAAATCTTTGACTCATATAGATTATTTCGATATCGGGTTTTAAACCTACAGTTTAAGATTCTTATTTAAGGGTCTTGAATTTTCCAAAAATCGATTATTTTCTCTTTTTTTTTTTAGAAGTATGTATAGTCTTAAAATTATACTGTTCAAATTCGATGACGAAACTTCGAGCATTTCATGATCTACAGCCAATTAGAAGGTCAGGTCAGTAGAAGAATCGGTGAGTCGGGCTCTATAGTTCGCTAGTTTCAGCTGCTCGGGTTCGTATATCTGACTAACACCACTTTTAAGAGTTACTTTGGTTGAACGTGGTCCTCAGTAACAGCGAGTATTAAATTTTATGGAAAATTATAGGAATATTCTAGAATTTTTGAGCTCTTTTATCCCGAAACTACTTTTTTTTTGTCTTGCTGGTGCAAAAACAAAAATTGGGCACGACTGGGGCAAACGACTTGCGATTCTGTGCTAAATACGATATCAAAATCTTAAGGCTGAGTTCAAGATTTTATTATTCGCTCTTCAGGGTACAGGGTTGCCACACATTAACTATGAAAATTGAATCAAATTACACAAAATATTAAATAAACTAAGTTCCATTTTCCAAACGTTTTAAGCTAAAATCTAAAAACGCCATTCTTTTGCAGTTGCTGAATTTCAAACAAAATCGTTGGACCAGTTTTTTTTCAAAAAATCGCTTTTTATTTTTAATTTATTTAAAAAACAAGATTTTTAAAAGTCAAGTAGGTATGCAAAGCTTAAGATTTTGCCAAAAGTTGTTTAAAAAGTTGTTTTTGTTGTTTAGAAGTTGTTATTTAAAAAAAATCAAAGATACGAGGTATGGCAAACATGGAATCGAGCTCTGAAGGGCAGCTAAATTAATTTTCGGCGAAATTTCGATCATAATCCTTCACAGTGGTCTCCTTGGAGTTTCACGCACCGCTTCCACATCCGCTCCCACCCCTCGAAGCACCTTCGGTAGTCGTCTGCAGTTAGGGCGTTCAGCGCATAGCGTCGAAGCTTCTTTCGCCTCCAGTACACCGCCGTGGTGAGTCCCCTTGAGGTTTCGGGATCGTACTCGAATATCCACGATTCATCTCCGGTTACCACAGTACTCATCCAGTCCTTCCCATCCGTTTCAATTTTCGATAAAAGGTCACTACAGATGGACATTCGAAGGTGTTTTTGGCCCAACGTGAGCATTTTCGGGACCATCTTGGCACAAATATTTCTCATGTCTAGCTCCTCGTGTAAAATCTGCCTAATCGTTTCTTTATTGATGTTCAACTCGTAAGACAACTCCCGGAGTGTTAAGCGGCGGTCTGATGTTACCAACGTGCGGATACGATCGACATTGGTGGGGGTTCGAGAGGTGTCGGCCGCGCCAGGACTCGGATCGTCCTCTATCGAAACACGCCCCTCCCTGAACCGCTTTGCCCACTCAAACACGGCAGTTTTCGACAGAGAATCATCTCCATACACTTCTTTAAGCATACGACAAATTTCCACGGATGTTTCGTTTCTTTTAACCAAAAATTCGATAACCGCGCGTTGCTTCTTAATTACGTCACTCATTTTCGCGACGTGTAGAAAAAACCTTGCTTTACAAAAACACGCGTGAAACACAAACTAAACGTGCTACCACTTTCAAACTGGTACTAGAGGAGAGTCCCCTATTTCGAACGAGACAACAACGAACCAGCTGGTGGTTCAGGGTTTCAAATTGCCACACCTCGTATAGTCTTGAAGTTATTTCAAAAAATCAAAATTATAAAAAATTCAAAAATTCGAATTTTTCGAATGTTTATATACAATCTTTCTCAAACTACCTAGGACTTCATAAACATAACATTTTGGGAGGTACCGTTTTTAGACTTGTTCTGAAAATATTCTTTACATCATAAGAAAGACAACCTAAAACTAATATCGATATTTAATCGAAATCGTTGGAGCCGTTTTCGAGAAAAACAAGTATTATCATATAGGTTGTATTGCAGGTACCGTTATTTCAAGACCTAGGGACTTCATTCCAAAAAAAAACTTCTGTAGGCCACAGAGCCCTACTCCAAATTTTGAAGAAAATCGGTAAAGGGGTTCAGGCTGTAGATCCATATACGGACTGACAGACAGACAGACAGAATTGCAGGACCCACTTTTTCGTATTCTCAATCTTCGTAATTTCGTATTTAATTGTTATCTCAAAATTTTTTTTGCACACGATTGCAAAACTTGCCTTATAGCACCTACAATCGCAAGTAAAAACTACTCGACCGATTGGCCTGAAATTTTAATATGTTATTCTGTACACTTCTAGATATCACAGGAACTGAAACAAATAGTATCCGTTAAATATTTCAAACTTGTACTTTTAACTGCCCGCCATTTTTTTAAGTTCAAGTTTTATATTTATTTATACTAATAAAAAATCTGTATACTTTTTTAAATTCAGATGAGACGGAGTGATAAATCACGACTCACCTGTGAACTGAGTTTTTAAATAGAAAGATTTCAAGTCCATTGCTAGATTTTTTTTTTTTTTTGAATTCTTGCCAACCTCCCTTAGGGAGGTCGTCTACCTTAGCGCCTGAATTTCGGGCGTATTTTTGACTTCTTTGAATGGATCTTTGCCGGCGAGACATAGTAGACTTTGTAGCACGATTTCTCATCTTCCGAACCTTGAACCATGTAAACAATTACATTTTTTACATCTTACTAGTCCGACTACGATTAGACACAAGCTTTTTAAAGATTTTGAAATTCAACAAAATGGCAGCAATTTGAAAAAAACGTTCAATTTTCTGCTCTTTTCTCTTCTCTAGCTGTACGAAATTGACATTTTTTTTAAAGAAAACTAGTGTCTTATCATAAGGATACGTTTCGAGAATACAAAACAATTTACAGATTTCCAATGTCTTCGATAGTTCCGTTAGAATCGTGCCAACAATTTAAAAAAACACAACTTTCGAGAAAACGCGTTAAAGGTCAAATTATTAATATAAAACATATAATTGCAGGGCTGGTGGGTAAGGAGGTTTGTAGTAATTGAACCAGTATGTTTTCGAATAAATCCTTTACAAGGCATGTGCCTTTCAGTGTCTGGATTCAAAACAAAAGAAAAAGGGTTTTGAAACCGAGAATGTAAACGACTCCCTTAAAGGGGGAAGCTGGTCTGGAGCGTGAAATTTTGAAGTGAATTTTTTGTGACTCAACAAAAAGATCAATCGAAATTCTGTGAAAGAGGTTTTATAATTTAGGTTTTAACATACAAATACAATTTTTTTTGTGTCAATAAAATTCAAAATGGCGGCTGTCCAGCATTTCTTCGGAGGCGCCTCATTTTTTAGACGGGTCCTGGCCGAAGATGTAACCTAATTAATTTTGGTCCTGACACAAAATCCCGAAAATTTTTAGTTTCTATATAACAACAGCAAGAGGCGTACGTAGGATTTTTTCGCAAAATGGTGCACGTTTGAACAAAACAATAGAATTTTCACTATAAAAAAACGACAAAATTGTTGATTAAAAAAAAAAAACTATGCAATATAAAAAAAACCTACGTACGTCTCCGGAGAAAGGTATTTCGAATGTACTGTCAAAATTTCGTATAGATCGGTGAAGATTTGCTCGAGTTATGGCTTCGGCCAGTTCAAAAAAAGTGATATCGAGAAAAACGCGTTTAAGGTTTTAAGTACTATAAAATCATAAGGCATACCTGAGGTGTACTGCCGGTGAATGGAAAGTTTGGGCATTTAGACATTTTTGCCGGCATTGGTATGATATTTTTAAGATCCTAAAGTACCTTTTAAGACAAAAAAAAAATTAGGTTTCTTCAACATTCTAGACCAGAACTAGGGGGAAAGGTATTAAATTTTTTTTTTAAATTTTTTTAATGAATGCATAACATCTCAGAAATATTTTGTTAAAATTTCAAGTCGATCGAAGTAAAATTGACGAAGTTGAGAGTATTTGAGCGTCTATTGTTACATGCCGGGTTTTATACCAGGGCGGCAGCTGCGGGGCGCGCTATTGTATTTTTCGACCGCGAATAAATTTCTTCATAAATGGGCCTCTTCCGGCCTTGTTATTAATATTCGAGGGATGGTGTATATTAGTCAGTACATCAGTTGACCTCTGTATGCCGCTAAACGACGAAACTCTTCTGCGTTTTTCAAACCGTTTTTCTGAGACTTGTCATTATTTGAACTCCGTATGCACGATAACTCAAAATCTACTGGACCAATTAAAATTTTGCACAGTACTTCTACACATAATTTACCAGGTATTGTCGAGAGCTTTTTCCTTTTTTTTTAATAACTTTTTTTTATCAACAAATTGGCCGATTTTTTTTAGTGAAAATCGAGTTTTTGGCTCCAAGTGCTACGAAAAATCGTAAAATCGAAGAAAAAAAAATCCTCCCTTCATTACTTTGAGAACCATCTCCTTTAACGAATGCATTTTGGTTTATCTGTTTCAGATGATTCTGTTGCGAGTTACGGACTTATGGTGCACCTGCACACCGCAAACCAACTTTTTTTCCAAGCGCCTCCGGAGTTTAATTTTCACTCGCTCAGTTTCGAATACGTTCCAATGCAAATTAAGGAGAATGTTGTTCAAATGTTACTTTATTATGTGAAAATTTTTCAATAAACAAACATTACCCGTTACGCCAAAAGAAACCTTAAAAGTATGCCTTTTTTCGACCGAATTAACTCTACCTCCCTTAAGGAGCTTTATATCCTCAACAAAATACATAATGTAGTTTTAAATAAATTACTAGTACCTTGTTTTCTCTTCTTAATTCGATGTTTCTAACTGCCAGTGACAAAGTCACCGTTCATAGACGAAATAAAAGCATAAATGGTTTTTTAAACTAACGACCTTCAAAATGTTCAGACCTTTCGGCGCAGTCATTCCGGCAAGGGCATAAATACCCTTCTACCCAAATAACAAAATGATAAAAAAGCAGATTGTTTTTGGTGAACTAGACACACGTTAGGAAAATATCTACAACAACCAAAGTCGCTTTGGAATAATTTGCGTAGGCATACATAAAATGCGGGTGTCTTGTCTTATCAATCTGTTTAGGGATTAGGGAGTGAATTCACCCAATCCGTAGCTTCTGAAGGTTAGGCATTCATTGATAATATTTATTGTCAGCAGGCGAACTATTTTTAGCTCGCACCTAAAATGGGAAACACTATGACATCATAATCGAGTTACATTTGAAAGAATTCCAAATTTGTGGATCCTTGACATATTCAATGACTAAAGTGTGCTAGAGAACGAGGTGTACAATAAGATTCCAAAGTCACCCACCCATTCATGAACAAAAGCGATAATTAAAGGAAACAACTTTTGTTCTCACAACTTAGATCACCAACCGTATTTACTCAAATTACCTCTAATTAGCAAATAGTATCAAGAAAAATACAAAGACTAATTCTCATTCAGTGTGTTTTTGGATGCCTCTACTAATAATTCCGTTGTTTACTTAAATTGATTTGGCTTAGGTGATACTTTTCAATTCCGTGCTGTAAGCCACCCTCTGAATTTATATGTCACCGCATCTTAGAAGTGCATTCAATTTACGGTGGTTGTGATCTGATTTGTTTGCCGACTAGTTTAAATGAAATACCTAAACAACAACAACAAAGTCAAAGTATAAATCTTCTTAATTTAAACTTGAAAATTAGCTAAAACAAGCTATTGTATAAGTGTGTACATGAACATATATCTAATAGGGAAAAAGAGTTTGTTTGCATTTAAAATTTCCATTAATTAGTTCACCTATTTGCACTTGTGTGCAAGATTAACAATAATGATATCAGATGCAAAAAGTAAGAGTATGTTTAGATTCCAAGGTCAAGGCGTGCATGATAAAAACCAATAACAATAAATAAGAAGTTCTGTGAGAGGCTATGGTTGTATACTGAGAAAAAGTACATAAACACCAACCATCATACTTAGTCAACATGTTTTTCTCAAAAATTATTTCAAGTGAAGCAAAAAAAAGAATGATTAGTGTTCTTTCAACGTCTAATCACATAGCAGTGCTTTAAGTGAAATCTATGATACCATTGACGACTAGCCGATTTATATTGATGGACAGTGATTTTAAGCTGCAATGAGATAAAATACTTGGTAATGTTGTCAAACCAAACACCACTTTCATTTTTATATTCTTAGCAGATTTTTTAAGTTTATACCATTCAAGGCGACCGACGCGACGCGACGGTGGCGTAATGGTTAGAATGCTTGCCTGTTACCCCAGCAGAAACCAAAAATACTTTTCCACGGATGTCAACTTTCGCAAGGAATTGGCAAGTCCTTCGTTTGTAAACCCATTGCCATGAAAAGCACTTTAGCGAATAGCTGTTCGGCACTGGCAGACAATTTTAGATCGTTTCCGTTCCTCGCCACATGGCATGATTGTGAGAAACGCGCCAAGCCCCGGGCTCTGTTGCGCCACCTTATGCATGTATTATGATAAATTATTCTTCTTTTTCCAGCGTTACGACTATCGTGATCTCGAAGGATCTCAGCTCCACTGCAGTAGCGTACTGATCCGCTCGTTGGGCACAGTGCTTTTATGGGAACTAAAGGGTTTTCAAAATGGACTTGACAACTCTGAATTTCATTCGCAACTTTTTACTTTTTACTCACTTTACCTTTTACTCATCATAATTTTCAATTTATTCAGTAAAATCAAGTTTTGCAACAAGGAAAAGTAAACGAATGCGTAACGTCTTCAAATTGTTATATTTTTCTACCGAAATTCGGATTCGGTGATCGCAACAACAAGAGCGTTAACTCCAATTTTAGGTCGTAATTCTCGGCCTAGAAAATGGACAATAACAAGTTTAGTACAAAGAATTAAGTCTACATTTTCGTTGGGTGGTGTTGCCGTTTCAGTGAAACAACGGGTTGGGCGAAGTGTCGAAAAAATTCTGCTGCCGTTCAGCGCCCACAGCAAACGATCCAAATCAGTCAATTTCATGGCGTCCAATTGGGTTGAACGAATCGACCTGCCCGCGGTGGTCATATGAAGAAAGTCGAGTTCAATTCCTAAATGTTTTGGGGCCTGTAACACAAGATTACCACAAGTACTTATAATACAACTGAATTATTACAAGTGTAAGAAATTTCTAAAATAAAAGTCACAATCTTAATTGCTCGTCTACAAGTATAATGGACATAGCCCGACAAGCGGGTCATGACTTGTAGACATGTAGATTTGTGTTATAGGCCCTTGGTTGTACTTATAACCGCGACATTTAAGTTTTTGAAATATCCCAAATGGTTTGTGTTTTAAAGAAAAAGTTGTCAAATCCTAATTGGAAAACTCGATATGTCAAGAAAAAAATACGCATTTTATGGAAAAATTACAAGTTTACCTTACAAAAAGTGTGCAGGACTTGATCGAGTGCAGAACTTTACATAAAACTACTTATCTGGAAATCAGTTCAACTACAGGGTCTGATGTCAGTCGTCAGCCGATTCTGATTCAGATCAGACCCTGTAGTTGATCAGTGATCAGGCATAAATCAGGCCTCCTGATCGAGATATGTTGAAATGTCACAAATGATCTGCACAGGATCATATGTTTATATGTTCTTTGTAAAAAAAGATATGAGATAAAAATTCTTCAATTGAAAAACTATTTTACATTCTTCACTCTGAACGCTCAAATACTCAACCAATGACGAATATTCATTCAAAGATCAAAGCTGTCTTTTGTCGTTAAAGCTTAACATTCCCCATTGACATCATTCATAAATGGTATCTCTTTCAACCAAAAGCAGTCTACACTTGGTATGGGTGTAAACGATGATCTTCATTGGCATTACCATATTCTTTTGAGGTTGCTAAAAATGGTGCTGAATACTTAGGCTTTTTAAGACAATGCAGAAAATTCTTCACCCCTTCCGATCGGGTTACTATTTTTAAAGCCTACATAAGACCACAACTAGAGTAAAATTATCATATCTGGTCAGGTGCTCCTCAAAAAATTGTGCGCTTATTGATAGGGTACAAAAGAGCGTTGAGCCTAATAGGTGATAGTTCAATCACAGAATCGATTGATTGTCTTGAACATTGTCGAAACGTTACCTGCCTCTCTCTTATCGCTTTTAAAGCAATTCTCTTGTGAAATAGGCAGTTGGATTCCTCCCCTTAAATAGTTTAGCTCCAACACCCATCTTGCTAGGACTGATCATCAGTCCTTGAGCCCAATT
Organism: Melanostoma scalare; assembly: GCA_949752695.1. NCBI lineage: Eukaryota > Metazoa > Arthropoda > Insecta > Diptera > Syrphidae > Melanostoma > Melanostoma scalare. Next base: position 40,166,776 of record OX456984.1, read on the forward strand.
TCGGGCATACAGTCAAGTATAGAGATTCATTTTTTAGTCGCAGAACCCGTATGTGGATTGCCTTACCAGACTCTGCTTTTCACCTTACATTACGACTCACAAAAATGTAAATGCATTTGCATTGTTGTTAAAAAAGTTGTCTTTGAGCAGGCTCAAGGTCAAGAAAAACAGTGTTGTTATATGGTTAACGACGTTTCGAGCATGGATACGCTCTTCATCAGATAATAATAAGACATGAAATTAATTATCACAATGAATAATAGGCAAGTACTGTCATGTAGTCAAAAAACATTTACATGACGATTTAAAATTAAAATTATTTGGCAAACAAAAAAGTTTAAGCTACATCAACATATTCATGCTCGAAACGTCGTTAACCATATAACAACATTGTTTTTCTTGACCTTGAACCTGCTCAAAGACAACTTTATTAACATTCAAAAGGTCGCATAACACATTCCTTAAATTTGCATCGTTGCCTTCTACTTAATCCTCTCCTACTTTCCTAATGCATTCTATAACATCATAAGGGTATAAGGGGGCTATCCCTGACGTACGCGTTAATTATATAAAAAAAAAAGAAATCGAAAGAATAGTTCTCACAGGAATTTGCACTTATGAGAAGAAAATTGAATGAGCACTCATTCTACAGTTACGAAGTTACTGAAAAGATTATAAAAAATAAAAATATTTGTTGCAGATAATCTAAAGATGAACCATTATGAAACTGATAATAAATTCCAAATAATTATTTAGTAATAACATTAATTAATTTTTAAAGTTATTGCACTACATTTTGATCGATTCATGATCAGATATAGGTAGACATCAATGAAAGGACACTGCAGAGTATTTCAAATTTTGACCATAAATATCTCTTTAGCTGTTACGTTATTAAAAAAAAGTGAACAGTATTTTATTGTAAAAAATTGCCTTTTTTATGTCCCCACGTCGGCGTCGTATTGGTTGGCATGTCAACCTCTTACGTGGGTCTGAATCCCAGAAATATTCAAGAAAAAACAAAATGGAATTGGCAAGTCCTCCGAGAGTAATTCTTATATACTGCCATGAAAAACGCTTTATGACTTAGGCGTTCGGGTCAGCGCTCGAGTACCAGCGAAACGAAAACCTCAATTCTCAAGCAACTATAGCAAGAAAAACGCAGAATTTTACCTATGAAGCTTTCTACGAACCGCCAATGATAGCAGGTCATCCCGGCATGTTTCTATCAACCTATTGCCAAATATTTCCAAGAAAAAAACAGAATTTGTGCTTCAGGTTAGCAGACCTCGACTCTCTCTTTTGATTGGCATTCGACCAAACTCATTGGGTACTGAATGATTAGAATGGGCATTAGCACATCCATGACATCGATGTGACAATGGACCAAAGGAAGCCTATGATGAAGTAGTTCTATATTTCACTTTTCAAGTGTGCCTAGCAAACAGTTTTTACATTGTATACGGGATAAAATTTTTCAAACACACTCTAATGTCCATACAGGATAGGTGATCTAGTGTTTTCTTTTGAAATCAAAGTTTTTTCCCACTGGAGATTTTGACAAAAAGTCAGTACCAGCTTTGCGCTTAAACAACGTTGGAAAATATTTGAAACTTATTTCCAAAGCGAGGGCTTTGTAGCATAGGCAGTGTCCAGTGCATTTTTTGGAAAGAAGTTTTGATCGAAATTAATCATGCAACGCAATAAGGAGGTGGGCACTCGTAGCTGCGATTTAACCACTTTAAACCCCTCTTTGTTTGTTTTGGATGGATTATGAGGGTAAAAATTTTACAATACGACAAAAAAAAAACAAATGCGACCAAAAAAATCGACATAATCGAAACCACTGGACTGATTTCAAAATGCCTTCACTATAGCCGTGCGCCAATAAAAAAACTTTAAAAAAGCGACACTTGAAAATTTTTTCAGCATTAAAATGCAATATCATTCCTCACGAATGCCAAAAAAAAAAATATACTAAAAGTATCTTCGAAATGAATGTTTTGAAACAGACATTAGGAACTAATTAATAAATTTTTTGATAGTAAAAAATTTTGTGGCGAAATATTTACTACGAAGCCGCCTCTGATGCTTCCTTTTTCGCATTCGTTTTCCGTTCGGGGCTTGTGACAAAAGCCATCGCCTATATTTCATACCCATATTCCTATGGGAACGAGAACGGGAACTCAAAAGCTACTGGACTGATTTTGAAAATTATTTCACCATAAGAATATTACAATACTTCACAAAAATATCATTCTTTATCATTATTAGAGTACCCATCAGTTATGCAAAACTACAACTGTAATCATAAAAGAAACACTTCCCGTAATCATTTTAGACCTGATGGCATAGCAAATCTTGGAAAAAGTCTAAAACATGAATTTTTACTTAAATACAGTGGTGGTCCAGTATAACGAACGATATAATGTCCAGGGTCAATTCGTTATATCGAAAATCCGTTGTATCTAAACGTTTTTGTTATACAAATCTTAAGGTAAATAGACTCAATTTGTACTTAGATTTAAAACAAAATCGTTAATATGCATTTGTTTTTTCGGGTGTTGAATGTTATTGTTGAATGCCTCTTCCCGAAAACTTTTTAGAACTAAAACTTTAGAGTTTTCAGTGTAATTTTGTCTGAAATTCGTTATTTGTTCGTCATTTAGAATACCTAATGAACTTGAAAAAAGTGTTCTTATATCGGCATTCGTTATACTGGACCACACCTTTACTTCCAAACAGTTAAATAGTTGATTAGTAAAAACTTAACTGATATCAAGAAGAACTGATCAAAGAAAACATTCAATGAAATATACTTGCTTACTCCCAAAATCACAGACTTATGTGTTCCCAAAACTGATTTTGAACACCACCTAATTAAAAAATGTTGGACGCAGCCACGTCAATACAAAATTTTCCCCAAATGCAAACACTTCACATATGTTTTCAATGGCGTTTCTTTTAAAAGCATGCCAAAGAGATAATAAATACTCAAAACAAAATTTTGATTTATTTCCCCACAGAATGAACCAATTATTAAAAATATGAACAACCTATCAGCAAATTTGCCAAATATTTCATTCATAAAGAAAAACAACCGAATCAAAAACCAGAGACGTGAGAACGCGCGCAATAAAAAAAGAAATTAATTAAAAAGAAAACCGTCAAACGAAATTCGCAAGCTCATAAAAAAAGAATTTAAAAGACTTGACATTAAAATAGTGACACGTGATGCCACAGCATAAGATGAAACAAGTGTGTGGATGGGTGCAAAGACATAATCACCATTTAATTCAATTTAAATCCACCCACTCATTCCAATACCATCTTTACAAGAAACACTTTTCCCCAAATATATCAACAAGGTTATCTAACAACCACCTTATCTTTCCTGTCGAATGATGCAATGCGATCAAGTGAATCAAGAACCCAAAAATAATAATCAGAATGATTTGGTGTGTCGAACTGAAAACAAGCGTGAATTGGAGACAAACCAGTCACATTTCAACACGAACAAATACGAGAACATATGGGTGCCAACAAAAAAAAATTATCTGGGCACCAGAAGCGATATAAAAAAACCTTCTGTTGGTAAACAAAGAACGATACTAAACAAAAAAAGAAATATGTGAAACTTTTGCCATTTATCTTTCTCTTAAAGAAAACATAAATAAATCTCGTTGAATCAAAGAGAAACATTGAAAAAAGTTCCACAGACATTGCCGGGCGAATTCATTTTCGTTTTTCTTCAATTTATGGAATCAAGGAAGTTTTGGAATTACATTGATCTTTGAAATCATAAATGATTTATTTATTATTGTGGCCTTAATATTGCTGCCCTCATTTTGATTGAGATCCATGCCAATCAATAGAATACATTGAATACATGTGGTAAAATTGGGCTAAGAGAATGAAGTCCTCATGCAGAGGTTAATGTGTCCGTGAGTGAAGTGCCCATAAATTTTAATAACATTAGTAAAGCAAAGACTAATTTAATCACAGAACCGACATACTCCCACCATTACTGCAAACAACATTTATCATTGAAAACCCACTCAATTAAGTTATTTTAATTACACCCGACATTGTATAAAAGTCACTCTGAATAAATTCCTACAACACGAGGACTGAACTAGAAACAATCGTTTTCTTACAACCAACAACGTTCAAAACACTTCAAGTCAGAGGGGCTTATGGGGCGAACTATGAGGATTTATCGTTGTCAAACTAATTTGGAAGTATTTGACAAAAGTATAAACATATTAATGAACAACAATAACGTTGTTGAGATATATTTGATTATATACTAAAAAAAATTCAATGACGTCTTCAACAGGCGAACTCACACACACTTTTCTAGATCTTTGAATGTTAATTACTTTTTGTTAAAACTTGGTTGCTTATTAAGGCGTTAATGGGCCTCTCATATTTGATTCAAAAAAATAATGATTTTTTCGGTGTGTTGTTGAGGAGCTTACAGTGGCGGGAGAAGTATTTCGCACACAAAAGTGTTTTTTCGTCTAAATTCTTTAATTTATATTGAAAATTATGCGAAATAATGAAAAATTTTATGCATCTCTACTGCCTATTTCTTCCTCATCTTACTCTAAATAGTTAAATCAAGAGATTCTGATCAGTTTTAGGCTATTCAAGTTTTTTTTTTCTGTCGGAGGTTTCAGAAAAACTTACTCAGACCTGAGTACCGGTCCATTGAACTGCTAGATAGCAATCTACATTTGTAATAGCTTACCAAATGTTCGTAGAAAAGCCAGGGGAGTCATTCTGTAACGTTTTAGACGACCATTGTCTAAGTTTTAAAAACGCAAAAACATGCTTGAAACTCTGAAAAAGTTACCAAGATTTTAAGGACTATTGTAAAACAGCTTTTATCAACCGCTGACAGCAAAGCTACATGAAACAATCTTTTGACGAAAATACACCGCCTTTGTAAGGACTCATCTTCGCCGAGTATCTGTAACCTTATTCGAGAAAATGCAGGATACTCACGAAGGAAATGCTCAGTTCTTCGGTGTTATCATTCTCACCAATGGATTCGCGGAGTCAGGTATAACTTAAGTCTACCACAAGTAAATGCTTGGTGAGCAAACAGGTTTTCTGCAGTCGTTTCTGCTAAGGGACAGCGAAAAGATGGCACCTTTCTTGTTATTTGCATACCTTTTGATCACTGTTGCTGACTGATCCAATCTTTAATGGAAACAGTCACCAAGAAGCCTGACACACCCGCTGGGTTGGTTCATGTACTGTGAAAAGAGTGAGATCGTCAAGTTCATTGGCGATCTCATTTCCAGTTATGCCGTGAAGGACTGAAATCCAAATAAAACTAAAAAAGCCGCATTCAGAAGAGTCTTGCATATCAGGATCACTTTAAATGCAGTTAAAGGGTTGATTGGAGCTTTGCCCTGCGGCTGCACGATTTAGATGTGATAAGTCATGGCCAACACACACAATCTATCAAATTCTTTTTTTGTATATCCGATGTGACTCAGGCGACTTATAATTTGTCAGGTAATTGGCTTTCAAGCAATGAGGTATTTCAAGTAGGCATTGACGAAAGAAAAATTGAAGTTAGTTTTTTAGCAGTCTTTTTCTGTTTTTGAAAGCGATTTGACGAAACTGTCAATTTAGAAGTTTTGAATACCCTTCTTAATATGTTGTACGATAGTAGATACCTATGCACATTGGTTTTGAATGCCTGAATGTCACAATTAAACTGATAGGCAATCCTGAATGCGTAATAATGCAACTCAAATTGCTTCTCACACGCAACAGAGCGAGTAGGCCCAGCGCCCAGCGTATTTCTCATAACCATGTCTTGTGAAGAAGCATGCAGGTCCCGAACCGCTAATCGAGAAAGCGCTTTTCATTTTCCATGGTGAAAAAACATTTTTGCTTCTGTTGGAATTCGAACCACGAACCTCTGGGCAGACATGCTAACCATCACACCACGGGTAAGTGTAATGGTTAACCATATATTGTAGTCCCGGGACTAAGCACAATTTTGCTGTCGTTGTAAACAAAAATTCTTCATCCCATCCAGCCATTCTTCGCAACGTAGCTTAAAACCATTTAGAAGGCATGCGTCTCCGCTTGGATGGATTTGTATGTGCCTCTCGTATATCATCCCTCTCCACAAAAGTATTAGCTCAGGTTTACCATCGTTTCTGGAACAATCCGCGAAAATTTGAAAATTTTCCTTCTTTGGTTCAGATTGTAAAGTGAACAGTGACCCATTATTGAACCAAAAAAAAAGCTCACCGTGTATTTTTGACGCAGTTTGAACAGTAGAATCATTGTAGTGGACAGCATATTCATTAGACGCAAGTCGAAAGATATGCTACTTACGAGATCCTCAAAGCCAAAGACAATCTCTTTTTAAACACAAAATGGTATGGAGAGTACGTCACATGATACAGGTATCAAGAGCAGAAAGTTTCGGCAGTGCTTCGAAAAGAGCGTCCGGTGTGCTGGGAAAGGTGTCAGAAAGCAGCAATTAACTTTGGCCACCATACAACTGACAAATAGATTATGATTGGTCTTATCATTGCCGTACAGATCCATTTGGATGGCAGACGCCTTGTCTTGTCATCAAAAGTTCGCTTACATTGCCATAAGACGTTTGAACCAAAGAAACTTGTTACCTTTGACTACTCTAAGATGTTTGACATTATTTCCGACAGTATAAGTCAGTATCGCTTTGATTCTCCACTTAGAGTGTCGTCAGAGTCGTCAGAGTAAGGCAACAGCTACGCGCCTAAGTCAACAATTTACTTTACCTGCATTACTGGGTGGCAACAGTTTTCTTGATAAAGCAGAAGACGAGGTAGAAGAGGTAAGTAGGTACCCTAAATACCTAAGAGAAGTTCTGGCGTTTTGTCTAATTCGTAAAACTCTTTTCAAAGAAAATTTTTTAGTGTAAATATTCTTCTTCTCATTTTTGTCATAAGTAGAGTAGGTCTGACTGGCTTAAAGTGAATGACAGTCAGGGTTTTAGAAATGTGAAAGTAAGTACGTAGTACGTTCTAGTCGAGGAAGAACATGAACAGGGAAAAGAAAAGTTTCCTTCTGTTCTTTATTACAAAATTATCGGAAATTGACTTCCAACGTAATTTAAGGGGTTTTGTTTCTCAGACGAATGGTTTTCAATCTGGCAATACATTTTTCAGAGTTGGTCTTTTTGACAGCAGCTGTTACTTGTTTGATGCTCAGCTTGGTCTGCCATTTCATCGTAGAAAGATTTACCGCAAAAAAAAAACTAGGAACTGTGTACGTTGCGTTCGTCGGGAAATTGTTTCGAAACGAAATCGCTGTCGTGACCGATTTTTACATAATTTCGAGTTCAAAACCTGTGAGTTACCTCTGAGATCGGGTGATTTAACACCCCTGGGATATCTTTTGCGCAGTTATGTGAAGTCGCTTGTCTACGCAGATAAACTCGAGACGATTGACGCCTTGGAAGAAAATATTCGGCGAGCTATTGCTGACATACGGCCCCAAATGCCGTAAAAGTGGTCGTAATTGAGCTTCTATGCTGGAATTGATTAGACCCAACCTTGACGGCCACTTGCCCAGAATCAGTTTTAAAGTCATTAATAAAGCTAAATTCTTGGCCATACCTCACATTAAATAATATGCGTTTTATTTCCTCTTGATAACCACTAGACACCCTTTAGTTTGAAGGCACTATACCAGGTACCACACGATCAAAGGTGAAGTTCAAAATCAGCTGAACCTACGTCAAAACCTTAACTGGGAAAACTTGCAATAGCTTTTTAAACATAGTTTATAATTCAAATTTGATACGTGGGAGTTTCGAAGTTTGAATCCCAACAGAAAACCAAAAAAAAATGTTCACCTAGCTATGAAAAACGCTTTCTCGATTAGCCGTTCGGAATCAGTAGAAAATCATAGGTCCCTCCATTCGTCACAAGGTAATGGTTGGGAGAAATGCGCTTGGCCCTGGGTTCCCCACTCTGTAGCGCCACCCTGTTTATTTATGTTTAATCAATTCAGTTGTAACACTAAATGAAAAATTAATCAAATAAGACTTGAATTTTGATTTTGTTTAATTTTAAGAGTTTGTTGATGTGAAGAAAATGTAGACGAACCTGCAGCTACTTTGAAATCACAATTTTAAATCTATGAAATTTCTTTCAGAAAGCAGGGCAACTCCCTGAACGGGAAAGAATCCCCCTTCTAAATGAGGGTTGTATCCCTCCGGTCTCCGGACCCGTTCAAACTTATTTTACGCTAGATGTTTCAAAAAATCAAAAGCTATCTCAAAGCCACCCAGTATCAACATAACTATTAATTTTTCATTAAAATTAAATAAATATTTTTATGAACTATCAATAGCTTCTTACGTTGACGATGAAAATTAAAATAAGTTGACAGTCGACAAACTCTGTTGAAATGCCCGCCCAATTCGTTGGAAAATAAAATATACAATAGATGACATTTTCCTTATTATTTCTTCTTGAACCTTTTTGCCCCTGACACACATCTGGAATAGATAGGAATAAAGCCACATGTGTTTCAGACAATACATAAGTAATACACCCTATTATGGCATCTACACCCGGATTTTTGCGTTGTAGACAAAATAGGCAATTATTTAGAATGCCATAATATGTCTGATGTCTAAGACACATGTGTGTAACAAGCATTAAGTAGCTTATGGTGGTCTAACATTCATAATATTCAAAATCTCAAAATATTCTCAAATTTTTCTTCATCTATCTTTTCAAAAGCAGTAAATGTACTGGAACACAGTAGCTAAGCTACTTTATACATTTTTGTTCTCGCTTGTGTACTTTCAACATCTAAAAAAAAAGTTTGTTTGCACACATGTGTTGGAGATGTCCCAAAATGTTTTATTATTTTTATCCGAACATGGCAAACACCTTTATTTTAGACTGATTCAAAAGTATTGTTAAATCAATAAATAATTCAAGTCACGATTCTCTCAGAAGGTAATATTTAGACTATATAAATAAGGCAAAATGTATGCTTGTATAAGTCACAAAATAAACTCTAGGAGATAGTCTTGGTGTGTTAAGCAGCAGGCGGTTTAAATTTGGTAGCGACTACATGTCAAGTTTATGTTTCCAAGCAAAATTCCATTTTTTTTCATAAGATACAAGTAAAAGCCAATGAAACTATTTCATTTAACAGTCCAATCCAACCGACCGGCCGGCGCGGCGTGGCGGACTCATCATCAAAAAGAAAATCTAAATTAACCAAACAAATATTTGCAGAGACATAATTTAAACTGACCAACGCTTTAACGAGATGTGTTTGATTTCTGATTTGTTTATTTACATATTCTAAATGAATTAACAAATCTAGGAATAGGCCAAAAACATGACACGAGCTGCCCGGTAATATGTATATGTATAAAGATACTAATTAACGTCTGGTCGGGTGGCATCGCAGTCAACGCCACACCGACATTAAACCGGTCATTTTTTTTTGGTTTTGAAGCAACAAACAATTTGAAAGTTAGATCACCTTGATTAACAACAGAAGCATGACAAGAATGTATAATTTAAGAGCCTTTTCAAAAAAAATTCCACAAGTCTATCAGCTTGTGAATTAAATCATTTTACTTGTTAGTCAAATAAAACTTTAGGTACCTACGAGTATTTACAAAAAAGTAAGCTGAAACCAGTGATATCCGTGAAAATTTAGCATGATGACGAACATGTTATCGCTGACGGGTCTTTATGGCTTCAAGACATAAATCCAGATCAACGTAAATTAAACTGCTCACATTTTCACAAATTAAATGATGATCATCTTTTGTGGTGGCATAAAAAATGTGTTAGGAAATATCTAAAATTTTAACAAGTCGGTGAAGATTTTAGTATAAACAGTTTGATTCTCTTTTTCCATTTCAATTAAAAATGTTTCTCTCGGATAAATGTTTTGCTATCATCAAAAACTCTGGTCTAGATCTAATGCCTTTACATTTACAGATCTAGAAACGACAATAGCATGAGCAAAACAAAATTTTGCCAAGAAACGAGTGTGCTTTGAAAACAAAAGAGACGCTGCCAGTGTCGATGGAGATTTTATCTTTGAAAGCAAAAAGCTTTCTTCTAGAATTTAAGTACGTGCGAAAGCCAACTTATTTTCTGGACAATGAAACTGACTATAAATTTTGCAGGTTATGTGGCACTCTTTTTTTGTCGCACTACCCACTAAACTATGTCAGTAGAGATAAAGAATGAAAATAATGATTAAAATATTATCAGGAGATTCTTTTTGGTACAGAAAACTTGCTCTTGTGACGCATAATATCAACAGCCGTGTGTTTTTGAAGCGTGTAGATAGTACAGTAAAAATGATCTTGCTTTCTTAAAGTTTCATAGCGAAAGCCAAGGATTTTATACTGTCGATGAAAAGTTTATAGTATTAATGGATGAATGCCTGAGTTAGGGTTTTTTTTTCTGGAATTCTGCAATTCCAACTGGAAGACTACAATAGTTTCTCTTGAGAAAAAACACGGCAACAGTTGCAGTTACTTGAAATGCCTTTTAAAGATGTTTAGTTGCTGAGAAAACGTTAAAACCAATTACTTTTAATGTTGCGAGTTCATTTTCTACATAACATCCCAATGTGAGAGCACTTTTACACACTTATTTCACTTTATTTCACTCAAAAATCACAGTATGGTCTTGCAACAATTTAAAAATTTCAAAGTCCATAGATATGATTCAGAATCTATCAGCTGTAACAGTAATTTTAAATTAGAGTTTATTAATTTTGAAATAAAAACTTTTGCTTATTGGTGGTTAATAGCAACTGAACTTAATCTTTTTCATTTTGAGCACACTAAAGCGGACTTAGCATTTGAGTTAATGGTTATAAAGGGTGTTCTTCTAAACGAGATTGAACACGTAAAAATTAGTTTCTCTATGAAACCAATATAAGGTTTTAAATAAAATGCAGTCTTATCTCAATAGGAGTATAGACACAATTTCGAAAATATGGGTCTCGAGGCAGGCTTGAATGAAGCGTAATCTAGAAGTCCAATTTTTGATCAATTTTTCGAGCGACGTAGGAAATTAATCGAAAATGAATACAACATTCAAGTTGTGAAATAATAATACTTATTGAGAAATGGCAAAACGTACTGACCAAAAATAACACCACATAATTTCTCAAATAAGCAATCACTAGAAACGGTGTTGCCAATTGAAAAACTAAACTTCTTAAAACAACACCCGTTTTAGCTTAATCGGGAAGTATTCAAAATTCATCTTTACACTTTTATAAATAAAAAAGTTTTTTTTTTGTTTGTATTGAATAGCTACTGAGCCGATTTTAATGAAATTTGGAACTGAGATGGTCTAAAGCATGAGGGATGACATAGGGGCCAGTTATAGCGATCATGAAAAATTTTGAAATGCAATATTAACTATGTTTTCGTTAGAATTGCATAACAAATGTTATTCCAACCGATGAAAAATTAACCAGAGAATTTTTTTCGACAAGAAAATGTTCAATTGAATTAATGTAAAGGGAATGCCATCTAACTTTTTTTTTTCAACTAGTGCTTATTTCGTAAATGGGTACACTTAGCTAATGTCTGATTTGATAGATAATTAGTTTTATCCTTCCGCTGAACGAACATGTTGCGTTTTCGCTTCGCTAAGTGGGTCTGCGATCGACTTAGAGAAGATGCCGCGATTTTGCCAAAAAAATCATCTTTTCAGATGAAGCTCATTTTTATCTTGGCGGGTATGTAAACAAGCAAAATTGTCGCATTTGGGGCACAGAAAACGCATGCATTGAAAAGCCGATACACCCAAATCGAGTCACTGTTTTTTGCGGATTTTGGTCCAGAGGCATAATTGGGCCATTTTTCGAAAATGAGCAAGGAGTGGACGTTACAGTCAATGGCGATCGTTAGCGGGCCATGTTGAACGAATTTTTGTTCACAAAAATTGAAGAGGAAGATATTGGCAACATTTGGTTTCAACAGGACGGCGCTACGTGCCACACAACCGAAGCTACACTCGATGGTTTGCGCCCATTTTCAAAAAAGTTATTTGACGAACCCTTTATTTTAATAAAATTGTATTTTTGTTTTTTGCAAGGAGTTCATTTTTCGTATCAGCTGATTGAAATTTCACCCAAAATGAAAAAAATCGCTTCAATTATTTTCATGTTTTTCACTGACAGACTCACAGCGGATTTTTTTCGTGTGCATTGCATAAGGAAAACTAGTTGCTGGTGTGTGGCTGCGAAGGATTGAAAAAAATCATGTTTCCATTTGTTCCTGGTCGTTTTTCCTTATCGCTATAATCGGCACCATAAGCCATATTTCATAACCATATGCTCTCGCGAATGGAAACGGAAAAATATTACTAGGAACTTAGTAAATATTGAATCGATTTCAAAAATTCTTTCATCGTTAATGTGCTTCCTTATCTTCGAGGAACATGAACTATAAATTCACCCTCATATTTCCACAGAAACGGGAACCTAGAAACTACTTTACTTAATTTACTCAATGTTACCCCACCCAAGGACCCAAGCATCGCCGGGCGGGTCAGCTAGTTCATAACAAATTTTGGGGAATATTCAAAACACTGTTTTAAAGTAAATAAATAGAGTTGCGCAACAGAGCGATGAACTAGGCTCTGCTAGCGCACTACTCACAGCCATGCCTTTTGAGGAAACGCAGGAGGCTAAAATTTTCTGCCGGTTCTGAACGGCTTATCGAGAAAGCGATTTTTATGGCAATGAATTTACTAACGAAGGCCTTGCCAATTGTTCGCGAAAGGCGATACCCGTGGAAAAACATTTTTGCCTCTGTTTGGATTCGAACCACGAACCATTGGGTTTACAGCAGACATACTAACCATCACATCAAGGGTACCACAAACGTTGTGGTCAGCCAGTTCATTGTGAAATGGCAAAATGACTTGGCCACAAATATACTGCCAGCCGTCAAATTGATAGTCATTAGAACTTTCTTTATGACTCTATTATTACAGAGGCTAACTGAATTGTCACATGATTTGTGTTGATTATTTCGAAAAGCATTCAATAGACAACAACAAGATCGAATATGAGGATCAAGGAGTTGTAGAGGCCTTCGTTTGGATGATCAAGGGTATGTATGAAGGAGCAGTGACGCAGGTTAGATATTCAATGAGGAAAGTGGGTGAACCCAATGGAAACGCTTTGTGTCCTTTGCTCTTTATTACGGTCCTCCCTTGCTAAAAGGAGAGCAGAGCACCGAAGTATATAAATTGTTCTTAACTAACGATATGATGAAACCATTATTAGCAAGGACCCCACATAACTGCAAGATGCACTATGCAAAGACGATTTTGATTTTAGAAGGAAGAAGGCATCATATTAGCATAAAAAACTTTGAAAAATGTTTGTTTTTGAAATTTTTACTATTTGTTAAGAAATGTTATACTTTTTGAAATATTTTGAAACGGAATTCTTGATTAATTTTAAATTTTGTGTCGAATCATCTTCTGGCAAAATTTTAACAATTGAGGACACCATTTTTGAAAAACTTGTTTTAAAAGTGGTTTAAGGTTTTCGATTTAATTTTTAGCGTATTCATGTATTAGAAATCGCAAAAAAACGATATTTTTATATTTTCACAAAGAACCTTCAGATATTTTATGTGATTTTATTCAATTTTCATGATTAATGTGCAGTTGGCAGCCCTGTACCACCAAGTATTATATTTGCTCTTGTACTCAGCCTTAAGATTTTGATATTGTACTTAGCACACAACCCCAAGTTTGTGCGAAAAGGTAGTGTCCATTTATTCATTGTGTACTCTGTTCTACTAGTCAAAACCTATAATTTGATACTTCAATGTATGTATGAAGGGGTTGTGAAAAGAAAGATGAGCAAAATATGTAATCTACCAATTTGAATGTATTAACTTTTACTGTCATTAGAACTAAAGGTGCGTACTAAAGTTAAGATCAATAGTTCGTGCTGACAGGAGACAGGGCTATAAAAATTTCAAAAAAACAATAAAAAATATTTAAAAAAGGATATTTTAAAAAGCTCCGCACTTACTTGCAAGCCGACTGAATTCTCAATAAGTGTTGTGACAACAATATGAATGAATTCGGAATCACAATTCTAATAAACGATGACAACTCAAATATGAAAGCGCATTTCCAGAATCATATTTCAACAACTGAACAACGAGTTCAACAGCACCGATGCACGAACGCAGGTCATATCAAATTTATTATTTCTCACAAATTGCACTTTCTGTCTACTAGGCAATTTGATTTTTGTGTACATATTATTTCCTAAGTTAAACTAAGTTACGCGTAAGCGTTTAATTAGTATAAAAGAAGAATATTATTTGAATAAAAGGCACTTGCAGTTAGAACGTCAAATCAAACTAGTGTTTTTTCTCATTAAGTTCTCCCCACCAGCGGTAAAGAACGGTTTGATAAAGTTATTGAGTGCATGCTATTAATATCCCCCCACCAGTGGTAAGGTGTTAATAGTAGGTCCTCAACAATAAGATAGAAGAATAAGTTGACCAACAAGAAAATAGTTTACCCTACAAGGCACCCAGTTCCATATGTGGAACACTGACTTTAACCGTTCCCATAGGTTTAAAACTAGAAGTTGCGACATCTTTTGACATCATGGTAGAAGCTACAGACATTTAGCAAATTTTGTAATATGAAAATTTATTAGTTTATATAGTGATCACTAAATGCAACCTATATTTGCTTACACACGCACAAGACTTGATCTTTTTAGGGTTCAGCACTGTTCAAAAGATAACCAAACAATGACTTAATACCAGATGCCGAAATCCTTTGAGTGCTAATTAAAAACTAATGAGTCGGGGTTTTTCTATTTAGCAAACACTTATTTATTTAACTCAGGTGTTATTCTATTAAACAAAAAGGTTTGGGAATAAACAGCAGGGATGTGAAATATATGTTTCACTACACTCTGCTTTCAACCCATTCACGTCTTTGGAAACTAATCTGGAACTAAAGCAAGTACAGCAACTACTGCCCAACTCCTTTGAAGTTCCATAATGTGGTTTTATATAGTAGTTTCAACCCCTGATTGAGTTTGTTCTTTTCAAATAATGTTTACCCTGACCTATATTGTAAATCGGATCAAAATCTTCCCAGGTTTGATGGTCGGCTGTATTTTGCGTTCAGACTTATCAGACTTGTCGTCCAACATTATAACATAAGTTCCTCCGCTCCGACCAACTTCAAAAATATTTGAAAACCCTCCAACGAGTTGGACAACCAATTAATTTCACAGTGAAAAGTCCGCTATAGGGAGGAAAGGTTGCTTGTTGGTATTGAATTGGCCCCCTTCTAAACCGATTTGAATGAAATTTGGAACAGAGATGGTCTAGAGCCTGAGAAATGACGAAGGTTTAATTTGATCTCCATATTCTCTCGCGAATGGAAACGGGAATTTGGAAAATTTTGAACCGTTTTCAAAAATTCCTTCATCGGTAAGGTGCAAAAATGTCTTATAGGCCTACAAATTAAAGTAGTTCTTTAGGTAGGCTACGCTGCGCTCACTCTTTAAACATTTTCGGGGCAGAATATTTTGAAAGGCGTACCTATTCAATTCTAAACTGGCCACCGGTCTCAGAAGGCATTTTATACAAAAGCCGGAATAAAAGCCACAACACAAAATTAACAAAAAACAAAACCCAACGTCATACTTCGGCATGCATGACATTTTCTAAGGTAACCTGATCTATGCTCTAAAATTCACTTCCACAAAAGAATTATAAATTCAAACAAAAGTTCACCCCAACCATTTCGTCTGTATTCAACGTCATACTCACTGAATAATATCCCATAATTCGAAAACCCTAGATTTGTCAATGCATTGCTCACATACTTATATATGCACAAAGCAGTACCTACATCATAGCTTCATAAAATATTTACTTTATTGTCAAGCCGAAACGAAGTCTTAACAACCTTATTTACCAGAAATAATAACAAAAACACACCCCACTGAGTTGGCTCACCTGCAACTTCCATGACGTACTTCGTTATAAAACGTTCAACGGCAGCAATGAAAACAATTAGCTATATAAAAATAAAGTTTTAATCACACAATAGAACTGATTTAAGCAGCAGAGTGTTAAGCACTGTTTTTATAATTAAAACATTAAAGATTCTTAATTGCAAAATTAAAATAATATTTATTTTGTGCTTTTTTTAATTGCTTTGTGACTATGTAAGGTGGATTGCTTTGGAAACACACTGTTAAATGCTCAATGATTTAACTAAATCTTTTTTCTTTCCACCACCCCCACGATAAGCTTTGATTTTAATCAGATAACTATCACTGTTATCGTCCTCCTTGCAATTTATGGTTGTCACTTTCACGTGCGAATATCGCAAGGACTTTTCCGGGTCGCCTTCAATTCGAATGGTGCGCCTTCGAGAGTACAAAATCAATTGTTTATTAACACGATCGACACGTTCCTCGATAATTACCACATTCAAGTCATGCATGACCACGAAAACTAAATCGCGGTATCTGAATTTCCCCAAAAAAGTGACTCAATATAAATCAAAAAAGAAACACTGCTCTTCTCAAAAAAACAACTTTAACTCGTTGCAATCAATCAATCGAAGGAAAAACAAAACAAATCGAAGAAGAATTCGGTTCGATAACTCAAAGAAAGGTGTGCCAGGTCAGTATATAAATAAAACCACTGTCAACACTTATGTAAATTTGTCGAGCATCACAGGGTGCGCGACACTTCCTCCGATGCAAGATAAATAATAACAATTATTTTATTATTTTTGATTTTTTTTTTGTAGGTCACTTTCGTCTTCAAGACGACACAAAGCAATCGATAGACAAACGGTAGACGATGTCACTTACACGCACAGAATTGAATTAATCCGACCAACGAGTAGATTGTATCTTGTGACCAACGAACTGCTAAATGTTGATACGATACGACTCCGACGATGTCGCGCATTAAAATGACGCGTTAACTTGTTTTAACCATCAGCACAGTACTCTGCTACCCTTACTAAATGCCATCTGAAACTAGAATACCGTTGGAATGGCAAAGTAACTATATACGACCACACATCGAACGAATACGTCTGTCTCATTAGGTGCCTGTTGTTGAACTGATCTACGCCGGCTGAGTGTAGAATGTTAATCGTTCGGAAAAGCTTATAGGTTTCCTGGTCACAACAAAACAACTCACATGTGATTAAAAAAAAGACTTACTCTCTTCCGCCCAATATACAATGAGACGTGGGTGGAGAAGTGAGTCTGGTAGCACTTGTGTTTTGCCACCCCGAATGTGAATGGAAGCTTTTTAAGTATTTCTTTGTCCGTTCATTTGATTATCTCAATGGGGGATGCCCAGCAATGCAATGGTTTGAAAACAGGGTTGCCATTGAAGTTTTTTTTTCGAAAATAAATGGATAGGAAAAACGAACACTTATTTTTTTTATTAAGCTAAGAAAATGCTCAAATATTCATAAAAAAGTTGTTTTGTTTTTTTTTTTCTTTTTAAACAATTTTACTTAGCTAACACTGACTGTTTTACATATATGTTTCTATGAAGAACAATAAAATTTAAAAATTTACAAAAAATCGTTCTTACTAGCCCGTCTAAGATCATTAAGCGATGTATTGTTGCTTGATATTTGCGATAATAGAAAAAACAGTTGCTAGGAACAGGAAATGTTGTGGGAAAAATTGTTGACAAATCGGAGTAACGGAGTTTTGTGAGTGTGAATGCCTACGAAGGCATAGAGTTAAAATGCTATGGCCAAGCCGGCTTTCTAGATACTATTTAAAAAGAACCCAGTTGGCACCCTAAGTACTTACAAAGACCATTGAAAAACCGTAAAACTTAAGTTCTCAAAATTTTGAAATGTCTCAAAATATAGTTTTCAGTGTTTAAATAAGAAATCCTAACAAAAAAAACCTCTCAAAATGAAATGTTGAACGCAATTTATAAAAATAACGTCAGCCTTTGTATTCCAAATATTCGTGTTCACTGACAAAAGGGTGATCGTAAGTTACTGTATTCTAACTCTTCAAATGGCAGCCCTGCACCAGAGTATAGAACAATAGGGTCATTCCACTCTGAATTAAAGCTCAGTCAGCTGTTGGAAAAAATCACATCTGACTTTGCTTCTCGGGGACCAGAAATCTGATTTATGTAAATTTCCTTTTCTACTCTTACTAACCAATCAACCTCCTTGCACCCCTACTAACCGACCAATGCGACGGCAATCAATCTATTCGATTATAAGAATAAAACGTTTACACAACAAAAATTGAAAATGAATTCATGAAGCATAATAAATCTTTGGAAACAAATTATTATCATTGAAAGGGTGGCATCCAAACAATCACAAAATAGTTCCAAAAACATGGGGTTTGGGGTTGGCTGCAGAGACTTGCTTTCATTGATTTTGCTTCAATTTAATGGAAAAGAACTTTATCGTCTGTTGACAGAAATCATTTTCTGTTAAATGGAATTTGATTAGGCTATTTATGTGAATGGGATATTTTAGGATCATTCCTCTGTTTAATGTTGTTATTCTATATTCTATCAATATAGATGACCTGCCTCAAAAAAGCATTTGCGGCATCTTGTTTGCAATCAATATTGAAAAAGATAGACTCGAGAGTGTGCAATGTTTGTGATTGATTAATGCAATAAATCCCGATTCACTGTGGTTAGCTTTTAAGTGTCGTTGCGTTAGCAGAGTTTAGCTAATAGAAACCGTCAAGAAAATAAATAATTTAATATGCCAGTGATGATGTAACACGTTTGTACTTATTTTAAGTGCTTACATAGATGGAGGTATGTGATTTATTTAAAATGATTAGCATTCCATTGAGTAATAATCACAGCTATATATTTATGGGTAGAGCAACAAAATAAAAAACTACAAAGCACAGATTTGCAGACGCAGTATTTTTGAAGGCATTAACTGTCTCTCAAGAAAAACCATCGCAACCCTAAGCCCTTGATCATCCCAGTTTTGCTATACGGCTCGGAAGCATGGACCTTATCTAAAGCGAGGAAAACCTTAGTCGTTTCGAACGAAAAATACTACGAATGAAATTTGGTCCCTTATGCGAAGATAGTGTGTGTAGTATCGCGACATTAGCATAGCGGGAAGAGTACGCATCGCAGGACTACGATTACGATGGCTGGACATGTAGAGCGGATGGACCTTAGGCTCCGGCTTTAAGGGCTTTCGAAAAAAATTGTAGACAATTCGTGGAATTGTGACTCAATCAAGTGGAAGACTTAGAGTTCAAAACTGGAGAGAGCCCGAAATCGAGGTTGCGGGCAAAAGATGTTGGTTGAAGCATAGGGTCACTTGATTGTCCACATTTATAATAATTAAGTAACTGACAATTATGTGAATTGACATACGATGATTGGGAAACCCGCAATAGACATGGAACAATCCAAAACCTACTAAGTCTACGCTTTCTGAGGCGTACCGTATGAGTGAAACATGAAGTAGAAGAAACAGATAAACGATTGTTAAGGGTGACTAGATTCTCTGCTCCAACAATTTTATAGCCGCAGTTAGAAAAAAGCACCAGGAAAATGTGTTGTTTCCTTTGACCAAATAAAGCTAAAGAGCAAGAGCGATAAGGCAAATGTGTGACGCATTTTGAAGTCAGAACTTCATATCAAAAAACAATCAGAAACATGTCATCAGATCCAAATGATCTGCATTTGGAGTAAACGGAACTAACTCACAAAATAAAAATTTTCATTTGCACATCAAATGGATTTTGGCGGAGCAAAATCGCATCGTCACCTCCAAGTGGTGCCCGCTGGATATCCAACTAACGACGAGCGTTGGATCAATTGATCCACGAGCTGTGTCACCTGAGTTATCTTTTCAGGAACTAGGAGCAAAGAAAGAAAAATATCACTCTGAATGTACCAGCTCAACAATAAATCCAAGAGCGTCTGACACATATTGTGCGGCACACTGGTCAGCGTCTGATCCCAGTGGGACGGCTGAATTTAAAATGCGAATAGAAGTAACTGACCTATTTGTATCATAAAAAAAAAGTTTAAAAAAATTTATGGCAATGAACAAAACAAACAGATTTATTACCCCAGGTGGCAGTCCAGCAAAACTGGAAAATCCACTCTCTAAAGAGATCGGTCCTACGGATTCTGGGGAGGACCACTTATTGCTTAAAAATTTTGGAAAACGGAGTACGAAAATACAGAGAACTCCACCAAAAAACTACTCCCAAAGGGTTACACCATCGAAAACCCCAACTAAGACAAATGACGTAAAAGTCATTAGCCAAAAAGAAACCAATGTCTCTGAAATGATCGACACTGCAGGACAACAGAGTTTCAAAGAAATCAAAGAAAACTGCCAAACCAAATCAAAAGATTACTATGATGAATGGCAAAAGGAAATAGCAGCAAGAAAGAAACTTGAAACCTTAGTTCAAAGTCTTCAGGATCAAGTAAAAAGACTCGAAGAAAAGGTGTCCCTATTTGACAAGGAACACAAGTCTACGGTTCAGACAAGTCAACAAGATACTGTTACTGTGTATCAAACTGACGAAGAAGAACTTTTACTTGAAACTGAAAGAAAAAGAAATAAGCGCACTGCTAAAAAACGAAAAGCGGAAGGTAGCCCCGAATTGCATACAAAGAACCAGCAAACCTCGAAAAATGAAAATAAAAAAGACTTGGGTACTACAAAGAATAATGCAAATAATGTGCTAGCCAATGCTAAACAGAAGTCTTTGTCTAAAGGCAACAGAAAAACTGTACCACCACCAATTATGATCACAGGATTCCCAAATTTTGGAGATCTTAAGAAAATGATTGAGAAATGTACTAAAAAAGCTTGCAAATATACATCGTATAACAAAGACAATTGGAAAGTCAATGTCGAGGAAGATGATGACTATAGACTGGTCACTGAGGAACTAAGCAAACATAAAATCCAGTGGCACTCCTTTGAAAACAAATCCACAAGACCAATAAAGGTAGTAGCCAGAGGTCTACATTCCTCATGTTCTCCAAAAGAATTAGTAGAAGACCTTGTTCAAGCCGGCTTCCAAGCCCTTGATGCAGTCAATCTTATTAAGAATGAGACTACTAAGAACTCTGCTGGGGAACCAATAATAATAAAGAGATCACTGCCTTTATTCACGCTATCTTTCGACAGCAAACAAAGTCTTGAAAATGTCTATAATATTCGATCAATCTTGGGCATAAAAGTCAAAATTGAACCACTGCGAAAATCAAAAATTGTTCCGCAATGTAAACGATGCCAAGCATTCGGCCACACCCAAAAATATTGCAACCGCGAGTTTGCTTGTGTTAAGTGTGAAGGAAAACATGCAACTAAAGACTGTCCATCAAGCAAAGAACAGAAAGCAAAATGTGTAAACTGTCAAGGTAATCACCCTGCAAGCTACAGAGGCTGTCCAGTTGCTAAAAGATTTCAAAAATCCAAAAGCAAAACGACATCCGGTGAAATAAAGCCCAGCAATCCAGCAAGCACAAAAAGAACTCCTGAAGCTGAAGATAAAAGTAAGAAAGAACTTCCGAAGGAAGCTGTTAAAAGCAAAAGCTACGAAAAAAAATCCTATTCACAGATTGTTAAAAACGTGCGGAAGAATGAAGAAACTTCCATTAAAGAAATCCTTGAACTTATTCTTAAAAGAATTGACAATCAGGATTTGAACATCAAACGGCTAAGTGAAGAAGTCACTCTTAAAAAACAATGATGGACAGAACACTAAAAATTGGAACATGGAATGCAAACGGTCTTTTACACCATTTATCAGAATTAAAAATCTTCTTAGACATCGAACACATAGATATTTGTCTGGTGTCCGAAACTCATTTCTCAAGTGGGCTGGTTCTTGATGATTTAATATCAAACTATATTTGCTACCACGCTCCTCATCCAGCTGATAAGGCTAGAGGTGGATCGGCAATCCTCATAAAAAAGAGCTTAAAACACCATGAAGAAGTTATGTTTACAAACGAGAATATGCAAGTAACAATAATTAGTATTGGTATGAAAAAGAAAGACTTCAAGTTGGCATCAATATACTGCCCGCCGAGGCGTTCCCCGACTGAAGATGATTATACAGAACTGCTGAATGTACTAGGACATAACTTCCTTGTTGGTGGTGACTTTAATGCTAAGCACACCCATTGGGGATCCAGACTTATAACAACAAAAGGCAGAAGGCTTTACAAAGCATGCCTCAAATACAATTGTGAGTTTTATTCATCCAGATCACCAACATACTGGCCATCGGATTCAAGTAAAATACCAGACCTTGTTGACTTTTTCATAGTTAAAGGTATCAAACGAAACCATATAAGAGTCGAAGGTAATTATGACTTATCATCAGATCATACACCGGTGATTTTATCACTTAATGAATCGGAGATAATGGAAAAAAGTAATCCTAAGCTAGTAAACAATAAAACAAACTGGAGTAAATTCAGAGAAAAGCTTGAAAGCTATATAAATCTCAGATCCCCTATGGAAACAAAAGAGCAAATCGACCTTGAAGTAGAACAATTCATTGCCGATGTTCAACAAGCTGCAGAAGAAAGTACACCAACTTGCTCGAGTAGGAAGCAAACTGAAACAAAATACCCTGCCGAGATAAGAGAGTTGATATTGGAGAAGAGAAGAGCTCGAAGAAAATGGCAAAATACTAGATTTCCAGACGACAAAACAGCGTTTAACCGGCTAAGCAACGAACTGAAAAAACAAATCTACGAATTCAAAAATGATTCATTAAGTAGATTCCTGAAAAATTTAACGACTGATGCTTCAACTGATTATTCGCTCTGGAAAGCAGCTAAGCGCCTGAAAAGACCGCAGTTACAAAACCCGCCAATTAAATCTCTAAACGGGAATTGGATCGGAAATCCGAAAGAAAAAGCTAACCTGTTTGCAGAACATCTTGCGAATGTTTTTAAGCCATTCCCGGCAAATACATCTGAAATCAGCTTACAGTTTATTGATAAAGTCGATGAAGTTGACATACCAATTGTCACACTCAAAGAAATAAAAAGTGTGTGTCGAAATCAACTATCGAACAAAAAATCACCTGGGTACGATCTAATAACTGCTCAGGTTATGAAAGAAATGCCATCAAAAGCCTTCATAAAACTCCAATTCATAATAAATGCATGCCTAAAGACCCAATATGTCCCACATCATTGGAAAATTGCTGAAGTAATTGTTATACCAAAGCAAGGTAAGCCACCAACAGAAGTGACGTCTTACAGACCAATATCGCTTATACCAATAATGGCAAAAGTCTTTGAAAAATTGCTATTGAAAAGACTGAGCAAGGTCATAGAAGAAAGAAATCTAATCCCAAATCATCAGTTTGGATTTAGAAATAAACATTCCACGATAGACCAAGTTCATAGAATAACGGATACAGTTGAAAAAGCATTAGAAGAAAAACAAGTATGTTCGGCTATATTTTTAGATGTTGCTCAAGCATTCGACAAGGTATGGCATGAGGGGCTAGCGTACAAACTGCAAAGGGACCTACCCAGGCAGTACTACGAAATACTAAAATCTTATATCTCAAACCGGCTCTTCAGAGTACGGTATGATCAAGAATATTCAAAGCTATGTAATATACAAGCCGGTGTTCCACAAGGAAGCGTCCTAGGACCTACCCTGTATTTGCTATATACAAGGGATATTCCAGTGGATAACAACACCATTATGGCTACTTTTGCGGATGATACCGCAATTTTGGCATCCAGTAAGTGCGTCGTCAAGGCTGCTGAGAAATTGCAAAATGCCGTCGACACCGTTAGTGATTGGACCAAAAAATGGCGTATCAAGCTCAATGAAGCTAAATCTGCACATATAAACTTTACAAATAAAAAGTTAAGCTACGTTCAAATATTCATCAACAATCAAGCTGTACCCTACGCCAATACGGCCAAATACCTTGGGATGAATTTGGATGCAAAGCTAAAATGGAAAGAGCATATCAAAAAGAAAAGGGAAGAGCTCAACTTGAAATATAGAAAAATGTACTGGTTACTCGGTAGAAATTCGGACTTATCTGTCGAAAATAAAATAATGCTTTATAAACAAGTACTTAGACCTGTTTGGACCTATGGAATCCAATTATGGGGCTGTTCAAAGAAAACAAATACTGAAATCATCCAAAAGTTCCAAAACAAAGTCCTTCGTGGAATAGTAAATGCACCATGGTATATAAGAAATAGCGATTTACATCGTGACCTACAAATAGAAACGGTTACAGAAGTTGTAAGAAAACATGCTGTATCACACAATCAGCGACTGCATAGTCATATCAACTCTGAAATGGAGTCCGTATTAAATACGAGAGGCAATGTTCGGAGATTAAGAAGAACCAAGCCACACGAGCTAATGGCCTAAAAGTCATGGGAAGCATTAAAAGTTTAAGCTTCCCTTAAAGAGATAATATTATTGAGAAAGAAAAATCTGTTGTCGATCGTTATAGATTGGTTCTGATTATGAGGAGTTTTTAGTGGGTAAGAATCCCACACTACTTGGTATCGAATACTACTAAGTGTCTTTTGAAGATTTACTCCTGACAAAAAAAAAAAAAAAAAAAAAAAAAAAAATTTGCACATCATCGAACAAAAAATCACCTGGGTACGATCTAATAATTGCTCAGGTTATGAAAGAATTGCCATCAAGAGCCTTCATAAAACTCCAATTCATAATAAATGTATGCCAAAAGACCCAATATGTCCCACATCATTGGAAAATTGCTGAAGTAATTGCCACCAACACGAGTGAAGTCTTATACACCAATATCGCTTATACCAATAATGACAAAAGTCTTTGAAAAATTGCTACTGAAAAGACTAAGCAAAGTCATAGAAGAAAGAAATCTAATCCGAAATCATCAGTTTGGAATTAGAAATAAACATTCCACGATACACCAAGTTCATAGAATAACGGTGCAGTTGAAAAAGCATTAGAAGAAAAACAAGTATGTTCGGCTATATTTTTAGATACTGCTCAAGCATTTCGACAAAGTACGGCATGAGGGGCTAGAGTACAAACTGCAAAGGGACCTACCCAGGCAGTACTTCGAAATACTAAAATCTTATATCTCAAACCGGCTCTTCAGAGTACGGTGTGATCAAGAATATTCAAAGCTAAGCAAAATACAAGCCGGTGTTCCACAAGGAAGCGTCCTAGGACCTACCCTGTATTTGCTATATACAAGGGATATTCCAGTAGATAACAACACCATTATGGCTACTTTTGTAGATGATACTTCAATTTTGGCATCCGATAAGTGCGTCGTCAAGGCTGCTGAGAAATTGCAAAATGCCGTCGACACAGTTAGTGATTCGACCGAAAAATGGCGTATCAAGCTCAATGAAGCTAAATCTGCACATATAAAAAGTTAAGCTACGTTCGAATATTCATCAACAATCAAACCGTACCTTACACCAATATGGCCAAATACCTTGGGATGAATTTGGATGCAAAGCTAAAATGGAAAGAGCATATCAAAAAGAAAAGGGAAGAGCTCAATTTGAAGTATAGAAAAATGTAGTGGTTACTCGGTAGACATTCTGACTTATCTATCAAAAATAAAATAATGCTTAGACCTGTTTGGACCTATGGAATCCAATTATGGGGCTGTACAAAGAAAACCAAGACTGAAATCATCCAAAAGTTCCAAAACAAAGTCCTTCGTGGAAAAGTAAATGAACCATGGTATATAAGAAATAGCGATTTACATCGTGATCTACAAATAGAAACGGTTACAGAAGTTGTAAGAAAACATGCTGTATCACACAATCAACGACTGCATAGTCATATCAACTCTGAAATTGAGTCCGTATTAAATACATAAGAAGAGAGGCAATGTTCGGAGATTAAGAAGAACCAAGCCACACGAGCTAATGGTCTAAAAGTCATGGGAAGCATTAACCGCCGTATTAATAAACGCGGAATAGCTGGGTTAAGCCTTATTCCATGGATTAAGTTACCATTATACCATTTTCCACTTAATTAAAGTAACCATTATACCATTTTCCACTTAATCCATGGAATAAGGCTTAACCCAGCTATTCCGCGTTTATTAATACGGAGGTAAAAGTTTAAGCTTCCCCTAAAGCGATTATATTATTGAGAAAGAAAAATCTGTTGTCGATCGTTCATAGATTGGTTCTGATTACGAGGAGTACTTAGTGAGGTAAGAATCCCACACTACTTGGTGCCGAGTACTGCCAAGTGTCTTTTAAAGATTTCCTCGTGACAAAAAAATCTGCACATCAGACTTCTACATAACGGTTCAAAGATGAAGAGGCGAAGAGTAGCTCATCTCACTTTCTCGACAAACCGAGCGGTATCTGTATAACAAACATCCTCAAATTTATTAGGGAAGAAAGTTGATTAAAAGGTGGCTCCCGTTGCGTGATGGTGAGCATGTTTGCCTGCTACGCGTCAGGTTTGTGGTTCGAATCCCAATAGAGGCGAAAATGTTTTTCCACGGGTATCGCCTTTAGCGAGGAATTGGCAAGTCCTCCAATAGTTAATTCATTGCCATGAGAATCACTTTCTGGACCAGCCCTTTGAATTCGGCAGAAAGTTGAAGGTCCCCTTCTTTCCGTTACAAGGCATAGTTGTGAGAAATACACTACCCTATTTATTTTTTATTTAAAGTTGGTTCAAGAAGACAACCTACGAGTATATCACATAGTAAAATGTATAAATTAGGTTTCGGTAAAAGTTAAGAGATACTCAATAGCTGCATTGTCAGATCAAAGACTACCCGTCTTTTAAAAAGTTAAAATTTAAGTGAAAGAGATGGCAAAAGCAATGGCTCCCATACATCATTACATGTTTTGATGGTCTCAAAGAAACGAACAAAAACAGACAAGATTCAAAATTTTTACTTCAAGATGGCGTAATAAAAAGAGCGTGTGACTACTACGACAGGTTTGCAGTAATATGCAAACAGAATTTGTGTTTCAGGGAATTACGAAGTTCTGCGAGAGTAACACTATAACAAGAAAAGTATTTTCTTATCAAGCCATTTAAAATTGGAACAAGTTCATTCAAGTTTCATTGTTCACAGCAATGGTTAAATAAAATGCACTAAAAGTCCTTTTTCAAGTTATTTACACCCAAATATTTGTTTGCTTTATTTATAACTTTGACAATCAACTTAATTCAGACTATTAAAGAGGCTTGAATTCATTGAAAGACGATCACCTTTTTTCAAGTTACTCAAAATTACAGCTTATTGTTCAAAAGCTCTCAAACACATTGTTTAGTCTGTTGGTGCTCTTTTCTTTTGCTCTTCCTTGAACCATTATTGGGTTGGAAGTTCAACGAAGACCACAGCGCAGTTGAGTAGTTCATTATTCAAATAATATTCCAAGCGCTGTGACCTGTGAGTCTGACCGTGTCGAGCTTTCATAGTGGAAATTATGTTCTGCACTAGCTCTCCATTATACGAGTACAATAATATAACTTTTATGTTAATGAATTTTGTTTAAGGCAGGTCAAAAGGTTTCACAGGTTCTGCTTAACGAATTTGTTGATTAAGATTCGATAGTCAGTAACCCCAAAAATACAACGCTTCTACAACTTTTTTCTTAGGAACTTAAGGGGTATTCTGGTCTAGAAAATTGAAAAAATCATTGTTTTTTGCATATTTTCAAAGCCTAGACTTTCAAAAATATGCTCTTAAAAGGATTTTTCCAAATTTGAATTATTTTGGGAGATACAGCGGATTTTATGTCGCAGCACTTAAACCGGCCGAGCGGAGTGATCACACAATGAACGGCAGATGTTTTCCAGAAATTCTTTTGTATCCGACTTAAGCTCGTAATGTACCCTTTTAAATTTTTATATACAGGGTGTTCCATACTTCGTGTATTATCCTTTGGCGTGTGATTCTTGGTAAGAAAAAAATTGTTCTACAGTAAAGCTTGTTTCTGAACTTTGACATCACTTTTTGACAATTTAAAAAAAGGCTAACTTTAGTGTACCGTGACCTGTGGTAAATTCGATATCTCTGTCAATACTGATGATAGAGACCTAATCTTAGACTTAATTTTTTGCAGAAATAACAACCTTTAAGACTGTATTTAATTTGAGCTTCCATAGGTTTAGGGTTGCCAGATTTTCAATTCTAAGTGGTGTTCAAATTTTCTTCCCTAAACAAAGTTTTGACTTTGAGGTTTGAATGCCTAATTAACATAGAGTTTCTTTATTTTTTTTACAGATGAACAAAAATAAAAAAAAAAACTCATATATAAGTGCACTCAAAAACCCATACATTACTGAATAACAGAACGTATTGGGTACGTTCTGTTATTCAGTAATGTATGCCTGTAACTGTCCACACAAAATATACCTGGAAGTGTGTATCTCTATAGTAATTTACAAATATCAAACGCGTTTTTCTCAAAACTCCTTTTGTTTAGGTGCTTGACAGGATATCTCAAGTTCTATCTGACCAATTCCTTTGAAATTTGGTGAGAATCTTCTTTATACTTTTCAAAAATTTTTAGAGGTCGAAAAATAGGGGTAAGAAATTTTTTTTTTCCAAATGGACGCCATTTTGTGATTTTTTTTTTTTTGGCCGAGGTCCAAGTTATAGCGACATCTTTACTAATTAAGAATTTTTTTTTTTTGTTCGATTTAGATCACTACAAGGGTTGGAATCATGTCAACCAGGGAGCACTGTTTGACTGGCAACGCTGACTTCACCGGATGGGTTTTTGACTTTTTTTTTAAGTTTTTTTTTTATAAACCTACTTTAGAAATCAATAAATATTGTATAAAAAAAAGATAGTAAAAATGATTTTAGTTTTTTTTTATCCCAGTTTGAAAAATACCCAAAAAGTAGGGCTCTAGACCAGAATACCCCCTTAAGATAAAATCAAAAGACAATATGAGTAAAATAGCGATAGGGCAAGCAAAGCAAGAGTGCCAGGAAAAAGCATTTAAAATAATTTCAGTTATGCCAAAAAACCACCAACTGAAACCTTATATCGGCCTGTTTTCCACACAGTAGTATCTACTTAAAATAGTGAGTACTCTTTGTCATGAGTCATGACAAAACGACAATTAAATAAGTACCTATTACTCAGGCGACTTCAAATAAACAAATAATAATTAGATAATAAAAAACATCAGCATTTGGATGGTCTCAGAAATTGAACAAACCAAAACCAGGAGGGGTGGCCACACACTCTGTACTTTTTTCTACCCCACAGACGGATCACTAGTATAAAGCGGATAAATCGAAGAGCTGCGATCTCTGCAAGTTTACTTTGTGTCTTAAAAAACGAAAAAGAAGAAGTTTACAAATAAGTTATTTGGAATTTGAAATTTGAAAGCTCTGTCAATAAGTTACACCTATCGTCATTATGACAAGGAATGTATGTTTCTAATTTTCACTACATGTTTTATTTACAATCCTTCAAACACTGTACGTCTCTAATAAACCACAAGTCGCCTCCAAATAGAAAGGGTATGATTTCAAATTGATTCATTAATTATGAAGGTGATTCCTTCACACACACACACACACATGTGACAGTTAAATCAAAGCACTATTTTCCGATGCACGTCACCGGAAAATCGTTGTTTTCAAATGTCCACTGTATGTGCTAAGTTATAACCTCGATATACCGTTATTTCAACGTCCTACAGAAAACTAAAAACGACTTCAGCCACATTATTAGGAAAAACCCATGCACTTTGCATAAGCCATTATTAGCATGGCTGTCGCTCGGTATTCCTTTTTTTTGAACTGGCAAACACTAAAAAATAAAACAAATTTAAAATTCTGCCATGGAACAAAAATACCCACAAAACTAAAACAAGCACGACAACTTGGAAATCTATTCGAGTGACCTGACAACGACCCAAACACCGAACAGAAATAACCCCTTGAACAGAAAGAAAACATTCGAATTGCCGCATCGATTTGCCTCGTCAGACGTTCAAAGTCAATGGCTAAAAAGGTGTCAGCAAAATTCAGCCTACAACAATTGGTTAAAAATAGAATGCAGGAGGAAGTTGCAACGATTTAACAATTCGAGTTGACCGGAGCTGAAATGAGACCCTTGAAACGTGTGGTTGTATAGAGCAGCACCCAAGAGGAAAATGTTTGCTTAAGTAGACAGGCTTTGTAGAAACTTAAAAAAGAGGTATGGAAAAGGAAATAGGTTAAAAAACTGCTTCTAAGTTACGTCTTCTGGCTCATGCATTATATCGAAACTCTTTTGAACTTTGAATAAGAAACGCCACATCAGAACATGTCTTGCCCCTAGCCAGTCCAAGCATTCACAATTGTTTGAGGGTGTAAGGGTCGAGTCCACCTCTTGCGCTTTCATCTAAACATAGTTTTCATGGCTGCAATGACTGCTTATAAACGACGAACTGCAAAATAGTTGCTAGTCACGCAAGGATTCGCCGCCGGTCCTGGCTTGAAATAAAAGAAAAAACGAAAGCAAAAAAAACAAGAAAGAACTTTTTACTTGTTTTAGTGCCATTTCTGTTCCATATAAAACTGTAGTTTAGGACTTTGAGCGGTTGGAGCTCATTCCGGTAAATTGGCACTGAAATGAATGAATTTGTGGAATTTCCAACGCCACAAACTGAGGGCAGTAACGAAAAAATGTTTCCATCAGACATGGCCTTGGATTGGACGTATGCTAGTGACCTTCAATAAAAAAGTTTTTGTTGCGAGCGGCAGTCCGAAGAAAGGGACATTTGTTTTATTTGTTTATGGGATTGACATATTGGCGAATGGATATTTTGTTCTATTTTGCACGGAAATGAGGTCAGTTTAAGACTGTGTAATGAGGCACAATATAAGAAAGGAAGTATTATGTTACAAAAGTTGACAGCAAAAGTCGTTTAGAAATACGTTATAGGTCTGCAATTGCTTCGTGTGGTGAAATCATTTAGATGTTCTTACAGGTTTAAGAAAAAAGTTATTCTACTTCTTGAAAAGAAAAGAAAGCCAGCGCTTCAAACAGAGGATAGTGAAAATATAGTTTGGTTGGGCAGCTTCAAATCAACTAAGCTTTTTCATTTTGAAAGCCCCGGAAACTCGCCTATAAATCGATCTTCAAAAACAATGAATGACAACAACGAAACAGGATAAGCCAACACTGCAACGCAGTGAAGGCTGTTGACTTCAGCAAAATTAGCAAAAACCAAAAAAAAGAAAAAAAAAAAGAAGGAAAATAATAGAATCCAAAATTTATTTTTGTTCAGTGAATTGATGAAGTATTAATAATTTATATATACATTCAGTAAAGAGTGCCACGAATAAAAACAATTAGCGTTCGATACCACAATCAGACGGAATCAGTACTTCGGATATCTTTAGAGTAAAGCACGTGCCGGCATTTCATGCTTTATTTAACGAGTTCCTTAGAAAATCAGATAGGTAGTCAAAAAGCTTTTAGCACACTTGTACTAACTGGAACCAAAAACAATTATTCAGTACCACAATGCCGCACTGATCTTTTATAACCGATTTTAAATATCAATTCCATTAAACCGTACAAACAGCAATGAGAATGCCAAAACACAAGTAAGACTTATTTCAGTACTTCAAACATGTATAAGAAATTATGTATATGGTAAGCCAAGGCCATTTGAATACTCGGATATCCGATAAATGAAACCATGAGAATCGGAAAGCTTTAAAAAAAAAAGAGATGAGTCATTCTGGCGACAAAGCGGTCCAATTGATGTTATTTCTCCAAACATTACCTACAACAGAAAGTAATTTTTGGGGTAAAAGAGCCGTTTAAGAACTCCAACAATTAAAACAAGTACAAAGTCGAGCTGTGATGAAGTAAGCCGTTAAACCCAGTTGTTCAACAAAAATAATGAACACAGAGTCTTGCATTGAGACATGGAATCGTATTCAACAAAAACAAGCTTAACACATTTTGGTTGTTTGATGCCAATTTAACAAATAATGAGTTAGACGTGACTTCAATAATGAGAGCTAAGCGAAACAATGATGCATTCAAAACATGACTCGAGGTGTCCGCGCCTGTAAAATTTTTTCTGCGAAGTTCATCATACGGCCATTGAGAGAAGGAAGCCTCTTATTTATTCTTGTCGAAATCTTTCAGACGTATAGAAAAGTAGACTAAAAATATATTTCATTTACATTTGGAGCTATAAAGAACTGGTATAAGTTGTACCAAAAAAAGACTTGACCTATATTTCGTGGGAACAATGCTTTGCATACAAACATGGTAACTAATAGCTTTTATACATTGTAAAAATAACTCACCTTGACATTTTTTCTTGCTTCAAAAAGATCTGCAAATAAATAAAAAAAGAAAAATAACAAATAAAAAAAGCCAACTAAAACAATTAAATAATAAAAAAAAAAACAATACATTCGTGCTAACTTCGACAATCTATGCGATAGAAAGTTAGTCGAATAGAATATCAAAATAAGCATCATTATCTACGAAACTAAACACACAAAGGAAATTGTGAAATAATTGAAATTATTTAATTTTTAAGTCAAAACTTCGTCTATTTCAAGCAATATGAATTATAGTACTTTCGAACGACATAAATAATGACAATTGTTTATGGAATTCAATCCTTTTTCGTGATTTAATTGTCATTTTAAGCCCAAATCCAATCCCATTACTCTTCTAACACATCAATATATGACGATTTATTGAATTCTATACCTAAAATAATCCCAGTTTGTTTTTATCTAATGCACAAAAGACGAGCTTGATTTGTAGCAACAAGTTCACAATTCATTAGATGGTCATGATCATCATCTAAACTCTAAACAATGCTTCCATTTTCAGTGAGGTTAGTAAAAGTTCAAATACATACACAGGGTGTCTTGCATTCGGTGCGACAAAAGCTCAGAACTAAAAGGTTAAGTCAAGAGAAGAAAAAATCGTTTCGGAGGGGATACATCTTCCTCTTTCGTCAATTTAAAAAAAAAATTACTTAATTTTTTAAAAAATTATTAAAAATCGACTAAGCCACTTTTTATTATAAGCCACATATTATAGTGATTTTTTAAAACTAATACCTGGTTTTTTAATGAACATATAGTGAGTAGTTTGAGTATACAAGTCCCAAGATAAAAATTTTGAAAATAAAACAAAAAATTTTACAAAATTTTGTCTAATAAGGGTCACTTTTTCTTAAAATAACCAATGCTCTTATGACTTATAAAAGTTAAACACAGAAAACCGAATAAGAAAATTGTTCTTAGTATTAGAGAAATTTAAAAAAAAAAAAATGATATGCTTTTTGTCCGGAAAATCCTTTTTATTTCGAGAACGAAGTCGATTTTCAGGAGAAAAGTAGCTTTCATTTTATTTTAATTTCTCAAAAACTAGAAAATATTTTTTTTTATTTTGCTACCAACAGCGCCACACAGTCTCAATTTCATGATGAATACTGCAACCTGCTTTACTCCGAAGAACCAAACTATTTCGATGACTCGAACTCTTGTGATATAATTTCAAATATCTTTAAAGCTCGTTGTGGGTTTCTCAATCTCAATGGAAGAGCGTTCCAGGGAGATACTGATGGTACATGTAAAGTTTGCAACATGGATGGATCGGAAAACACTTTCCATTTCATCTGAACCTGTCCAGTCTTTAATGGCTAGAGAAGAGCATTTCTGGGCAGCGACGTGCTCTCCCGCTTTCAACTTCTCAACGTTTTGAATGGCAACTGCTACCTTTACTAATAAAATTTTCTAAGAGCTGCAATCAAGTATCGCAACCAAATTTTAAATGAATTTTCGTAATTAATGAAATTAAATCTACTCACTAAACTTAATTTTTAATTTACCTCTTAACCAGCATACACTGTCTGTTATAAAATCTTTTTGAAATAAAATTATATATCTATCTATCTCATTTTGTAAGTGGAATTGAGTCCGGTTGATGAATTTTTTATAACTAAAATTGAAAAAATAATAAACTATATTAGTATTATCATGTACTAAAGTAGCAAACAGTTCCAATGAACACAAAAATTTAATATCCAAAACGATTTTGTGACATATGTATGTATCTGTGTATGATATAAAATCAGTAGCGATTTCGTTCGGAAATAAGAACACAGTTTTTCAATACGTACGGGTTCAATTTCGGTTTTCGTTTGTAATCCGGTCGAAAATCAGAACAGCCACATATTAAAGATAAGAAGATGGCTTAGTAGATTTTAATGTTTTTTTTTATTTAGTCGATTCATAATGAAATTACCTACTTAAAGGCGGGAAACAGGGGGAGGGGGGGCTGGTTCCTACACAGTTCGTTTACTATCTTGACTCAACCTATCCGTCCTGAGCTATTCAGCTATGATATGGCTTTCATCGAAGAAAACTTCCACACGGATAGCTAAGTTACGAACTACGAGAATTTGTGATCACAAAATCCAAATGGCATCGAAGAAAGCATTACTAGTTGCCACACTGAATACCGTCATGCTGGTTTTCGAAATCAGCTGTTTTACGCCAAATGAGCAAGATCACTCACATTTTTCTGCAAACACAACTTCTTTCGTATATTAAGACGTTGAATTTACATTCCACTCGGATATGGTGACACCAAATCTACCAATTTCGAAATTCGTTCCACTCCGAATGAATTATATGATAAATGATAGTCACACATCGGGAAATTTAGACTTTTTCAACTACGATGGAATCAGTGATAACCGCTGACTGTCGCACCAAAATGCGAAATGCATGCAAAATGTATACAAAAAATATCACTGTAGAGATGGCAGGATTGCTTTCGAAATGATCTCCTGAGAAAACTTAAAAAGTGTTTTATAGTGGGAAATCAAAACACACTCAAAAAGTTTAAAATCTCGTTGCTTTCATTACTTACTATTTCAAAAAAAAAAAAAAAATAATAAAAACTTTTCAGATGGTTCTCACAGTTTTAAAAAGAAATCCGGGCTGATATTATTCAAAAAAGTTTTCCCAAAGGTTGGCGTGAGAAATTGAAAGAGTGAAATTGTATTCTGGATAGATAAAACAAACCCAAGGTTGTATCGGGTATTTCAATAAGGATTTGACAACTTTTTAAAAAACGTAAACCGTTCGATATATTTCAAAAAATTTACCATCGACGGGCAATCAAAACAACACGCAACGAATATGTAGGTGCAGATTTTTGCACAAAACTCTTTATTGCCTGTCTACTAGGGCGAGAATAACGACTGAAAATTTTAGTTAACGCTCTTAAAGTTGCGGCCACCGACTTAAAATTTCTGTGGAAAATTTTTATTCTTGCCGACGTTGTCCTTCGTGTACTTTTGGCTTTATGAAAGTGTTGAGTTTACTGAATAAATTGGTAATTGACGATTAGGTGAAGGGTGCGTTCACAAATGAAATTTTATGTTGTGAAGTCCTTTCCTTATAGGAACTTTATATATGAAAAAAGATTGATTTTGTCGACTATAGTGTTATGTATGAATGGTTGTCTTTTGATAAGTAGGAGATTCTAAGTTTACCTGGTTGTTACAATTGTGACTTATTAAGAAAAAAAAAAAAAAACCAGACAATCAACTAATCTTCAACTTAAGAAAATTAAATAAACCAAAACTAAAACACAATATCATTTAAATGCAGAGAATCTGAAAAACACTGTTATACAGGCTTGGCATGAACAAATGTAATCAAAGAACTTACTTTAGAAGGGAAATTAAGTTAAATTCATACTTTAAAATGAGTACGAACTCAAATCATCTAACTGGCAAACACAAAATCCATTCTCTTTAGATCCTGAAACAAGAAAAACTATTTTCGTTGTATTTAAGAATCAAAATTCAAATCAAAATCAAACAAACAAACAATCACCCATATTTTAATAGGTGTTTCACTTAAAATCATGGAAACATGAATGTTATTTGTCCTTGGCGATTTCGACTTACCAAAATTAGAACAAGCCAGAAAAAATAATCCCATGCGATAATTATAAAAAATCTAAAAGTGCGACACGGAGCAACGTAATATTAATTTTAAGAGCTCATTAACAAGTCTATTTTAAAACTTCCTCTTTAATTAAACTTTTTATACTTGTTGCAAGCCAATTTTACTTTGGGTCTAAAAATGCTCAACAATAAAAGAAAAATCAATATTTTGATCCTTTTTAAGAATGATAAACCCCCCCCCTCGCCCTTAAAATGTCGTTTCAACCATTAATTTTAACAAAAAAAAAAAAGAAATATCATTCAACAACAAGTCACATTACTTGTTATTTGAATTCGATGTAAATTAAGTTCAATTGTTTAAAATGAATATCAAGAAAAAAAAAAAAAACAATTAATTTCACGGACGTGTCTAAATGCACCCACGGTGTAGTTCGTTTAGGTGGTGTTACACCGCACTTTTGAATAACCACTACACCGCATTTTAAATAATGAGTGGAAATAAATGGAGTAGGTTCGTGTTACACCGCATTTTTTTAGAAATATCTCAAATCATTTGACAGAAACGAATGCTTTTTAGTAACTTTTCAAGTATAAAAACATTATGAGTCAAAAAATATGCGGTGTTACACCGCATTTTTAAAAAATTTCTCAAGTCATTTAACAGAAAAAAATCCTTTTTTGTAGCTTTAGCTGTAGGCCATCTAGCGCTGTATAGAAAAACAATGAAGGAGCTTTTCGCTATCATTTGGTTACAGAACCAAATTCGCTATGGCCATCTAGATTTGTATAGAAACATGAAAGAAATAAGAAAATAGCTTTTCACTATAACCAATCAGAAAGATTAAAGTGATGCCAGATAGTAGCTATTTTCTGCTACTTTGTTATTTTTTGAAGAATTTTTTAAAACTCGAAGGAAGTTACTTATACTCGTATCTTCGTAACCTTCTTCTGTGTTTTAAGTAAAAACGAATTTTAAGCCACTCCTTCCTTTAAACCACTCTCCTTCGCTATGCTCTTGATAAATATTTTGCCGATTCAACTTTTTTGCGGAGCTCGGCATAGGCTGACGCTTACACCTTGGTATAACTTTCGTAACTTTGATGTCTTGGGTTTTAATTTTGCTGAAAAGGTAAAAAGTCTATGATTTGCAGTTCCTGCATAAAAGAATATCTAACTTTGAATATGTTTCTTTCTCTCTGTTTTAAAAGCGTTATTGCTGTTTGTCCTATTCTGTGGACAGCCCCGGATCTTAAATTTTTTTTAGACGGGGCAAATACTGAAAAATGCCGCCCCTACCAACCTATGTGTATTTTTACTTTTATCATCTTTAAAATTTCATCAGATGTCGAGTAAACTCGCAAAGTAATATAATTATTTGAAAGGTGCGACAGTTCTTCACATTTTGTCCAATCAAAACAATATTTATTGACCACTTTGTTACCTTTAACTCTTACAAAAATATATCGTTGCTAGTCTAACATATATACACTTGCGAGTGAGATAAGCTGCGATATAAGGTTGATCAGTGGAAGAAAAGATTGAAAAAAGTTTAAAAACGGTGCCTTCCATAGTACCGTCGACAGTCGGCTGCACGCGTCGGCTGCACGCGTCTCTGCACGCATCTCTGCACGCATCTCTGCACGCATCTCTGCACGCGTCTCTGCACGCGTCGCTGCACGCGTCGCTGCACGCGTCGCTGCACGCATCTCTAAACGCATCTCTGCATGCATCTCTGCACGCGCATATCTGCACGCATATCTGCATGCGCATATCTGCATGCGCATATCTGCATGCGCATATCTGCATGCGCATATCTGCACGCATATCTGCATGCGCATATCTGCATGCGCATATCTGCACACATATCTGCATGCGCATATCTGCATGCATCTCCGCATGCGCATATCTGCATGCGCATATCTGCATGCGCATATCTGCACGCATATCTGCATGCGCATATCTGCATGCGCATATCTGCATGCGAATATCTGCACGCATATCTGCATGCGCATATCTGCACGCGCATATCTGCATGCATCTCTGCATGCGCATATCTGCATGCGCATATCTTCACGCATATCTGCACGCGCATATCTGCATGCGCATATCTGCACGCATATCTGCATGCGCATATCTGCATGCGCATATCTGCATGCGCATATCTGCATGCATCTCTGCATGCGCATATCTGCATGCGCATATCTGCATGCGCATATCTGCACGCGCATATCTGCATGCATCTCTGCATGCGCATATCTGCACGCGCATATCTGCATACGCATATCTGCATACGCATATCTGCATGCGCATATCTGCACGCATATCTGCATGCGCATATCTGCACGCGCATATCTGCATGCATCTCTGCATGCGCATATCTGCATGCGCATATCTGCATGCACATATCTGCACGCATATCTGCATGCGCATATCTGCATGCGCATATCTGCATGCATCTCTGCATGCGCATATCTGCATGCATCTCTGCATGCGCATATCTGCATGCGCATATCTGCACGCGCATATCTGCATGCATCTCTGCATGCTTATATCTGCATGCGCATATCTGCATGCGCATATCTGCACGCGCATATCTGCATGCGCATATCTGCATGCGCATATCTGCATGCGCATATCTGCATGCGCATATCTGCATGCGCATATCTGCATGCGCATATCTGCATCCGCATATCTGCACGCATATCTGCATGCGCATATCTGCACGCGCATATCTGCATGCATCTCTGCATGCGCATATCTGCACGCGCATATCTGCATGCATCTCAGCATGCTTATATCTGCATGCGCATATCTGCATGCGCATATCTGCACGCATATCTGCATGCGCATATCTGCACGCGCATATCTGTATGCATCTCTGCATGCGCATATCTGCATGCGCATATCTGCATGCATCTCTGCATGCGCATATCTGCATGCGCATATCTGCATGCGCATATCTGCACGCATATCTGCATGCGCATATCTGCACGCGCATATCTGCATGCATATCTGCATGCGCATATCTGCATGCGCATATCTGCACGCGCATATCTGCATGCATCTCTGCATGCGCATATCTGCATGCGCATATCTGTTCGCGCATATCTGCATGCATCTCTGCATGCGCATATCTGCATGCGCATATCTGCATGCGCATATCTGCATGCATCTCTGCATGCGCATATCTGCATGCGCATATCTGCACGCATATCTGCATGCGCATATCTGCATGCGCATATCTGCATGCGCATATCTGCACGCGCATATCTGCATGCATCTCTGCATGCGCATATCTGCATGCGCATATCTGCATGCGCATATCTGCATGCATCTCTGCATGCGCATATCTGCATGCGCATATCTGCATGCGCATATCTGCACGCATATCTGCATGCGCATATCTGCATGCGCATATCTGCACGCACATCTGCATGCGCATATCTGCATGCGCATATCTGCACGCATATCTGCATGCGCATATCTGCATGCAGAAATGCGCGTGAAGATATGCGCATGCAGAGATGCATGCAGATATGCGCATGCAGATATGCGCATGCAGATAAGCGTGCAGATATGCGCATGCAGATATGCGCATGCAGAGATGCATGCAGATATGCGCGTGCAGATATGCGCATGCAGATATGCGCATGCAGAGATGCATGCAGATATGCGCGTGCAGATATGCGCATGCAGATATGCGTGCAGATATGCGCATGCAGATATGCGCATGCAGATATGCGCATGCAGATATGCGTGCAGATATGCGCATGCAGATATGCGTGCAGATATGCGCATGCAGATATGCGCGTGCAGATATGCGCATGCAGAGATGCATGCAGATATGCGCGTGCAGATATGCGCATGCAGATATGCGTGCAGATATGCGCATGCAGATATGCGCATGCAGATATGCGCATGCAGATATGCGCATGCAGAGATGCATGCAGATATGCGCATGCAGATATGCGTGCAGATATGCGCATGCAGATATGCGCATGCAGATATGCGCATGCAGAGATGCATGCAGATATGCGCGTGCAGATATGCGCATGCAGATATGCGCATGCAGATATGCGCATGCAGAGATGCATGCAGATATGCGCGTGCAGATATGCGCATGCAGATATGCGTGCAGATATGCGCATGCAGATATGCGCATGCAGATATGCGCATGCAGATATGCGTGCAGATATGCGCATGCAGATATGCGTGCAGATATGCGCATGCAGATATGCGCATGCAGATATGCGCATGCAGATATGCGCATGCAGATATGCGTGCAGATATGCGCATGCAGATATGCGTGCAGATATGCGCATGCAGATATGCGCATGCAGATATGCGCATGCAGAGATGCATGCAGATATGCGCGTGCAGATATGCGCATGCAGATATGCGTGCAGATATGCGCATGCAGATATGCATATGCAGATATGCGCATGCAGATATGCGCATGCAGATATGCGCATGCAGATATGCGCATGCAGAGATGCATGCAGATATGCGCGTGCAGATATGCGCATGCAGATATGCGTGCAGATATGCGCATGCAGATATGCGCATGCAGATATGCGCATGCAGAGATGCATGCAGATATGCGCGTGCAGATATGCGCATGCAGATATGCGTGCAGATATGCGCATGCAGATATGCGCATGCAGATATGCGTGCAGATATGCGCATGCAGATATGCGTGCAGATATGCGCATGCAGATATGCGCATGCAGATATGCGCATACAGATATGCGTGCAGATATGCGCGTGCAGAGATGCATGCAGAGATGCGTTTAGAGATGCGTGCAGAGATGCGTGCAGAGATGCGTGCAGCGACGCGTGCAGCGACGCGTGCAGCGACGCGTGCAGCGACGCGTGCAGCGACGCGTGCAGCGACGCGTGCAGAGACGCGTGCAGAGATGCGTGCAGAGATGCGTGCAGAGACGCGTGCAGCCGACGCGTGCAGCCGACTGTCGACGGTACTATGGAAGGCACCGTTTTTAAACTTTTTTCAATCTTTTCTTCCACTGATCAACCTTATATCGCAGCTTATCTCACTCGCAAGTGTATATATGTTAGACTAGCAACGATATATTTTTGTAAGAGTTAAAGGTAACAAAGTGGTCAATAAATATTGTTTTGATTGGACAAAATGTGAAGAACTGTCGCACCTTTCAAATAATTATATTACTTTGCGAGTTTACTCGACATCTGATGAAATTTTAAAGATGATAAAAGTAAAAATACACATAGGTTGGTAGGGGCGGCATTTTTCAGTATTTGCCCCGTCTAAAAAAAATTTAAGATCCGGGGCTGTCCACAGAATAGGACAAACAGCAATAACGCTTTTAAAACAGAGAGAAAGAAACATATTCAAAGTTAGATATTCTTTTATGCAGGAACTGCAAATCATAGACTTTTTACCTTTTCAGCAAAATTAAAACCCAAGACATCAAAGTTACGAAAGTTATACCAAGGTGTAAGCGTCAGCCTATGCCGAGCTCCGCAAAAAAGTTGAATCGGCAAAATATTTATCAAGAGCATAGCGAAGGAGAGTGGTTTAAAGGAAGGAGTGGCTTAAAATTCTTTTTTACTTAAAACACAGAAGAAGGTTACGAAGATACGAGTATAAGTAACTTCCTTCGAATTTTAAAAAATTCTTAAAAAAATAACAAAGTAGCAGAAAATAGCTACTTCTGGCATCACTTTAATCTTTCTGATTGGTTCTAGTGAAAAGCTATTTTCTTATTTCTTTCATGTTTCTATACAACTCTAGATGGCCATAGCGAATTTGGTTCTGTAACCAAATGATAGCGAAAAGCTCCTTCATTGTTTTTCTATACAGCGCTAGATGGCCTACAGCTAAAGCTACAAAAAAGGATTTTTTTCTGTTAAATGACTTGAGAGATTTTTAAAAAATGCGGTGTAACACCGCATATTTTTTGACTCATACTGTTTTTATACTTGAAAAGCTACTAAAAAGCATTCGTTTCTGTCAAATGATTTGAGATATTTCTAAAAAAAATGCGGTGTAACACGAACCTATTCCATTTATTTCCACTCATCATT
This sequence comes from Melanostoma scalare, assembly GCA_949752695.1. Lineage (NCBI taxonomy): Eukaryota > Metazoa > Arthropoda > Insecta > Diptera > Syrphidae > Melanostoma > Melanostoma scalare. Next base: position 40,208,856 of record OX456984.1, read on the forward strand.
TAAAATGCGGTGTAGTGGTTATTCAAAAGTGCGGTGTAACACCACCTAAACGAACTACACTGTGGGTGCATTTAGACACGTCCGTAGAGAAAATGCATGTTGAATGGGCTATAAAGGAAATGACACATTGGGTTTGTTTGATTCCAAGTGTTTACATTCTTGCACTCTTAGTTTTTCTACGTCACTAAGATTATTTATCTTTTTTCTTTGCATTCTATTTTCAATCACACTGTATGCATTTGGTAACTTTTCTGCTGTCAGCAATAAAACAGTTATTTGTCTTTGGGATAAAATTGTATTTTTTCGTTCGTGCATTATCAGCAATAATATCATTTAATTTGTATTGTTTTCATTCACACCTTTTTTATGTTCATTACTTGTCAGCAATAATTCTTTAATGTTCAATTCAGTAACGTCATTTGATATTCGAAACTATAAATTATTTTCTTTTGTTTTTGTTTTCTTATGCACATTTGTAAATATGTAGAGTAAGCAATTTTTAGGTATAAATATTAAGTCAATCAGAAATAAAGCATGATTTTGAAATAACCAACCAAGACTTTTACACGAACCTTCAAGTGAGTCTGCTTGAAACCTCTTCATTATCATCTCAAGGTGTTATAGTGTTGCACTGTAACCACCCTTGCTAATCATAGTGATACACTGTGATCTAGCCTACATCATTCGGTAGAAGCACCGATTGAACATTTGGTGACCCCGACGTGATTATTGCTTCCCTCACCAGCAGTAAGAAGCAATTTTCGCTACCAAACGCGTTGCCAAGGCTATAACATTGGCATTTTAATTGAACGTATCTTAAAGCGTTGCCAGGGCTAAAACACTGGCAAAACTGCAACATTGAAATCTGCTCAATTCATTGAACTCATTGAAGACTAAAACTTCAGAGAGAGATCCAGAGACGACGCGACGATCCAAAAATTTAAACTATGGAGGATGAACTGGATATCTACACAAAGGGTGCCAGGCAGAAGGTCATCACCGATGAATTGCTGCGTTTGCAATCCAACATTGCAAAGGACGGACCGGAAAGGAAAACAGCAGAATATGCAAGGAAGCGGTTGGTGTTGATTGAAGATCTTTGGAGTGAGTTCGAAAAGAATCACAATGACATCGAGGAGGGGGGAAAACACGATACACCATACTTCCAGGGCGACACAGCTGGGAAGGTCAAGCAACTCTACCAATCGCTAACACAATACCTTCTGTCCGTGATGAAGGCTGGGACATCGGAAAAACAAGCTGAAAAAGAATCAGCAAAGGAAAACGTGATGAGGGCTGGGACATCGGAAGGACAAGCTGAAAAGGTATTCGCAAGGGAACATTGTGAAGCTACTTCTCATTCGCTAACCTCAACACCGAACCAGGACATCGACACAACAAAGGTCTTTCGAAGGCAAAGGGCAATCCTGCAGTCATTGAAGCGATTGCTGGAAAACATAGAGGAGAGCGCAGAAGAGTATTCAAGCACGTGTTGCCGCCTAAAGATCGACCAAACAAAAGGCGTCTGGTCACAGATGGAGGAGGTTCATCAAAAAATTGCTGAGCTCCTAGAAGACCCAGAGAATGCAGGTTATGACATCGAAGAGTACTTCGCATTCGAGGACAGAGTCCAGAAAAATCTCCTCATGTTGTCAACCAAACTTGAAGGAGGCCGTCCTGATTCCCATCAAGCTGACACATTGAGGCAAACGGCAAAATTACCTAAAATAACCTTGCCAAGGTTTGACGGAAACTACCTGACCTGGAGGCAATACTGCGACTTGTTTACCGAATTGGTCCACAATCAAAAAATAGCCGATTGCCAAAAGTTGTTTTACCTAAAAACAACTCTGGAAGGTGAAGCAGAAAAACTGATACGCCACTTCCCCACCTCAGACGCCAACTACCACGCTGCTTGGAAGGTAGTTACTGAGCGGTTCGAAAACCCTCGGCTACTTGTTTCAGCACTTATCAATAAATTAATGGCGCAACCAACTTGTCATCAGGAAACAGCAAATCAAATAAAGGCATTGCACGACACTACAGTCGAATGCCTGCTGGGTCTTAAAAACCTAAAAATTGACATAGCAAACTGGGACCCACTCGTAATGAGTATTCTGATGAAAAAATTGGATCGGAATACTCTAACCCTTTGGGAGCAGTCCCTAAAACAGCCCAAGGAATTGCAGCCTTTGGATATATTTTTGAAGTTTTTGGAAACAAGGTTCCAGTCACTCGAAGCAATTGGAGGCAAGAGCAGCAAAAGAGACGAAGAAGAAAGAAGACGAGTCCATGGCTTCAAGGTGACAAGTTCTATAACCACCCAGAAGAAGGATTGCACATTGTGTAAGGCTCCACATCAATTATATGCGTGCCGTGCCTTCCTTGATCTAACACCATCGAACAGATTAAGTCACGTAAGAAACAACAAATTGTGTGTAAATTGTTTGAAGGATGGTCATACCTCCTATGATTGTCGTCACGGAAGCTGCTCAAAATGCTCAAAAAAACACAATACGTTGGTACATTTAACAAAGAGGGAGCTGCCGAACTCTAATAACCACAGTATTGGGCAACCAATTCAAGAATCCACCAACAAAAATACAACACTAGCAGCTGCAGGAATAAACAAGAAGGAGAGTTATGTATTTCTCAGCACAGTCATCGTGAACTTAGAGGGACAAGACGGTTCAACCATCAACTGCCGTGCGGTGTTGGACTCTGGGTCACAGATAAGTATCATCACAGAAAGAATGATACGAAGGCTTAAGATACCACTGTCCTTCAAGCCTATGATCATCCAAGGTGTCGGAAGCTGCAAAAGAGGTGCCCAGAAAAGGGCAAACATTAGTCTTAGGTCTAAAACTACCGATTTTACCGCCAGGCTTGAGGCCATAGTTTTGCCTCAAATCATATCACCTCAGCCAACACAAGCGTTCGATGTTTCAACGTGGAAAATTCCAGGAAATGTCAAACTAGCAGACTCTCAATTTAATAAGCCTGACCACATTGATCTCCTTATAGGAGCCGAGTTGTTCCATCAATTACTCTGCGTTGGGCAGATTAAACTTGGAAGCAATCTACCACTTCTACAAAACACATTATTGGGGTGGATAGTGACCGGAAGGGTGAAGGCTGGGTCAACAACAACTACAACATGTGGAATATTCGCTGAAGAATCTTCTCTCGAAAATGCAATTACCAAGTTCTGGCAAACCGAAGAACTCCCGTGCTCCAACTCAAAGCGAACCATCGCAGAAGAGAAATGTGAAGAATATTTCAATCAGTCAACATCAAGAAATACGAGCGGAAGATTCATTGTCAGCTTACCCTTCGCTGACGATCCAACTAAATTAGGGTCATCAAGTGACATAGCTCTCAATCGATTTCATGCCTTGGAGCGCAGGCTGAACCGTCATCCAGAATTACAGAAACAGTACACTGAATTTATGAACGAGTACATCCAGCTGGGGCACATGACGGAAATAGATTTCAAAACAGTGTCTACACCACACTACTTCTTGCCTCATCATTGTGTTCTTAAACCAGACAGTAGCAGCACAAAACTAAGAGTGGTATTTGACGCCTCTGCAAAGACATCATCTAATACTTCGTTAAATGACATCTTGTATGCCGGACCAACAATCCAAGATGACCTGTTTACGATTCTATTACGTTATAGATTGCCCCGATTTGTAATCAAGGCTGACATTCAAAAGATGTATCGCCAAATTCTCGTACGTGAAGAAGACCTACACTTCCAACTTATATGGTGGCGCTCCCATCAGAATCAACCAATCAAATGTTATAAGCTTCAAACTGTCACATATGGAACTACGTCAGCTCCTTATCTTGCGACAAGGTGCCTCCAAGCATTGGCTAAAGAATACAATACGAAGTACCCCCTAGGCTCACAAGTATTGCAGAAGGACTTCTATGTTGATGACGTCATGACAGGGGCTGATAGCATGATCGAAGCAAAGGAAATTCAGACTCAATTGTCAGCATTGCTGCGCGAGGGAGGGTTCCAGTTAAAAAAATGGTGCTCCAACAAACAACAATTGCTCGCAAACGTCCCATTAGAAGACCAAGAGATTTCACTCAGCGACGATCGTAACGAAAGCAGTGTCAAAACCCTTGGGTTAATGTGGCGACCAAAATCCGACATATTTTGCATTAAAACAAATTATCGAACATCAAAAAGATTTACCAAAAGATCTGTGGCCTCAGATATAGCACGTCTTTTTGACCCTCTCGGCATAGTCGCTCCAGTGGTAGTTGTCGCAAAACTTTTCCTCCAAGAACTGTGGGAGCTTAAATACGACTGGGATGCTGCCTTACCAGAAGAAATGCACACCAGATGGGATAAATACTACAAAGGTCTCCGAGAACTAGATACATTCCAAATTCCTAGACACGTCTTCAGTCATCACATTCCATCATCAGTGCAAATCCATACATTTGCAGACGCATCAGAAAGGGCCTACGGAGCTGCTGTATTCATCAGATCCCTCAATAAAGAAGGTACAGTCATAGTGCGGCTGTTATGCTCAAAATCTCGAGTCGCACCAACTACCAAAACAGCATCAGGTATGAGATCAATGACAATACCTCGTCTAGAATTGTGTGCGGCACTGTTAGCTGCCGAACTATCACAACGAGTAAAGGGAGACCTAAACTTGGGCAATACTAGTAGCTTTCTGTGGTCTGACTCTCAAATTGTATTGAGTTGGATCAATTCAAGTGCAGACTCCTTTCAGACTTTTGTTGGACGTCGAGTGGCCAAGATCCAATCACACACGAGCGCTGATAATTGGAGATATGTAAGATCATCAGAAAATCCGGCAGATGTCTTATCAAGAGGCATATCCCCAGAAAAATTGCAGGATCATACATTATGGAAATTTGGTCCTCGGTTTTTACATGGTTCAGAAGCAATTTGGCCACCACCATTTAAAAACAGTAAAACGTGGTCAGATGAAAGGAAGAACGCTGCCTTGGTAACCAGTAAAGTTGACACTCAAAAACACGATATTTTCGAAGGAATCAGACATTCCAATTCCTTCCCTAAGCTCAAGACAATAATGGCATACTGCTTTCGATTTACAAGTCTCGTCAAGTCAGGTAAATTAAAGGAGTCGCTAAATTCAGTGAGGCAGAACCAAAAAAGGAACAAATCTGCATGGCCAATAACAACTTCAGAACTAGAGACTTCTTTGCAATTCCTCGTCAAGGAAATTCAATTCCACGGCTTTTATAAAGACATTTGTTTCCTCAAGGCAAATAAGGAGCTGGAAAAGGATAGTCCACTGAAGGGCCTAGCTGTATTTTTAGACGCGGACGATATTCTACGTGTTGGAGGTAGACTTCAAGAGTCATCATTATCTTACGATAGCAAGCATCCGATCCTGTTACCATATTCACATCCATACGTTGAAATGATCATGACAGACTTGCACATTCAAAACAATCATATTGGGCCTCAAGGTCTTCTAGCAATCACGAGACAGCGATTTTGGCCGATAAAGGGCAAAAACATTGCACGTTCCATCACTCAACATTGCACTTTTTGCATCAGAGCAAAACCACATATGTATTCCCAGATGATGGGAAATTTGCCAGGCACAAGAGTGCAACCAGCACGTCCTTTCATTAATACTGGTGTGGACTTTTGCGGCCCATTATGGGTTCACTACCGCACAAGAGGAAGTCGTCCACAAAAATGCTATCTATCAATGTTTTGCTGCTTCGCGACAAAGGCTGTCCATATCGAAGTTGTTAGCGACTTGACAACTGAAGCTTTTTTGGGAGCCTTACGAAGATTTATGAGTCGGCGTGGACACGTAAAAAATCTGTATTGCGATAATGCCACGAATTTCGTTGGCGCCAAAAATCAACTAGAAGAACTAAAAACAAATATATACTCAGCACAGGCGCAAAATAAAATCGCAACTTCGTGCAGTTCAAAGGGTATTGATTTCCACTTTATTCCTCCCCGAGCACCACATTTCGGAGGATTGTGGGAGGCCGCAGTCAAGTCCGCCAAACGTCTTTTACAATGCAAATTGGCTAACGCTTCACTAACCTACGAAGAACTTTGCACAATCACAGCAGAAGTTGAAGCGATTCTTAATTCACGACCCTTGACAGCAATGTCCAACGATCCAAGTGATCTGAATGCATTAACACCTAGTCATTTTCTGATTGGGGAGTCACTAAGGGCAACCATTGATACCAAGGCTGAACCAGTACGTGGGAGCCTACTGACTAGGTGGAAATTAGTAGCACACATAAAACGAGAATTCTGGAATCGATGGTCTCTGGAATACCTTAACGAGCTTCAATATCGAACAAAGTGGAAAAAACAATCAAACAATATCAAAATTGGTACCATTGTTATCATGAAAGAAGACAATACGCCAACAATGAAATGGCCACTTGGCAGAATCGAGCATATCCACGTCGGAAAGGACGGCTTGGTACGTGTCGCTGACGTGCGAACTAAATCTGGCATGTTGAGGCGCCCCATACATAAGCTTGCCCCCCTCATAGAAAATGATGAAGTCGAGTTGAATCCGCCATCAACAGATCGAAAACGGAGAAGCGATAGATCCACTCCTGATGAAACAACAACGTCAAAGGCAGCGAGAAATTCTACAAATCTTAATCCGCTTACTACGATGCTTTTGATTGGTCTTCTTTTACCAGCAGTATTGACAAGTGACATTGAAGTAACAACTTTCAACAACACTTCACCAGGAATGCATTTTCACCGACACGGAACAATCAGCCTGATTCATAACAAATGGAACATCATAGTATTCTACAACCTCGAGCCTTACCGAATGGAATTTGAAGCTTTGGAAAATACAACTACAATACTTAACCACATTTGTAAAAAACTATCCGGTAACGAACTGTGTCTTCAAATGGTTCACCAGTTTCAAGTCATCAAAAACGAGCTCAATGAAGACAACCTGATCGGAACTACCAAATTATCTATAAGAAGGAGACGAGGCGCCGTCGATGTTGTTGGAAATATAGCAAACTCACTTTTTGGAGTCCTCGACTCTAAATATGCTGAAGATATATCTCAAAAATTTAAAGGCATCGAATTAAACGAAGACCATCTTATGAGACTACTAAAAAATCATACCTCCATCGTAGATTCCACTATCAACATTGTCAGATTGAGTCAAGAAGATTCAATCAAAAGAAAACAAGCACTTGACCAACAACTTAGTCAATTGTTCAACAGTTTAAGCAATGTCACTGAAGAATTGTACCAAACTAAAATGAAGGAATTATTTTTATCATGGTGCACGCATGCAACACTAGTTATCATCAACATTCAGAGAATGCAGACAGCTATAGCAGACGTTCTGACTGACACGCACCGTGGACGAGTAAATCATCTTTTAATCACTCATCAACAACTCGTAACCGAAGTAGCAAAAATAAGAAATCATCTTCCTCCAGGTCTTCGCATCGCCGTAGAACCCGATCAAATTTTACAACTCTACAACCTAATGAATGTGGAGGGTCACATCAGTTCAAATTACATAACTTTCAAAATAGAAGTACCATTACTCAGCTTAGAGGAATTTTCAATTTACAAGCTTATTCCCATTCCGGCACCAGCTAATAATACTTACATGATTATTCAACCCTCAACTGACATGCTAGCAGTAAGTGCTCATCATGACCAATATTATCCAATCACTGAAGGTGAACTTTCAAAATGTTCAACGCTCAATGGAAATCATCATTTATGTATGCAAACTCACCCGGTGTATCAATCTGGAACCAATTTGAGTATGTGCGAGATGAATTTACTCAACAATAACTCAGAGATTTCCACCTGTGAACTGAAATTTGTCAAGGCGGAATCAGTATGGACGAAACTTCCTGACACAAATCAATGGATATTTTCATTAAACAAAGAAGCTGTGCTTAATGTTGTTTGTAATCATCAAACCTCATTTTTAGCATTGAAAGGAAGTGGGCTATTGAAACTTCAGCCCAATTGCGTAGCCAAAGACAAGCACTTAACACTTCAAGGCCAACAAATTTATTCATCAACGGTTCAAGCCTCATACACCAGGATTACTAACAATAATATACACAGTGAAGACGTAATTCGCCTAGCCTCTCCTCAGTACAACATGTTTAACCTCAGTTCATTCAGTCTTGAGCTAAATAAACTTCGAGAACAAATTAAACTTCAACAGCTTGAGCTTCCTACTACAATCAGTCTTCATAAACTCCTCATGTTGTTTCGAGTTCAGTTGGATTAATTATCATTTTCATAGCACTTATCTTCTTTATTTACAAGAAAATAAAGGGACGACAGAAGCCCCCTCATCCAGTTCCGTCTCCGCGGACAACCAACTCATCAAGTTGTACCATATCCATCTAGAAACTAACCTTCTGATGAAGCCTGGGATCATCAGCGCGGGGCAGGATGTTTACATTCTTGCACTCTTAGTTTTTCTACGTCACTAAGATTATTTATCTTTTTTCTTTGCATTCTATTTTCAATCACACTGTATGCATTTGGTAACTTTTCTGCTGTCAGCAATAAAACAGTTATTTGTCTTTGGGATAAAATTGTATTTTTTCGTTCGTGCATTATCAGCAATAATATCATTTAATTTGTATTGTTTTCATTCACACCTTTTTTATGTTCATTACTTGTCAGCAATAATTCTTTAATGTTCAATTCAGTAACGTCATTTGATATTCGAAACTATAAATTATTTTCTTTTGTTTTTGTTTTCTTATGCACATTTGTAAATATGTAGAGTAAGCAATTTTTAGGTATAAATATTAAGTCAATCAGAAATAAAGCATGATTTTGAAATAACCAACCAAGACTTTTACACGAACCTTCAAGTGAGTCTGCTTGAAACCTCTTCATTATCATCTCAAGGTGTTATAGTGTTGCACTGTAACCACCCTTGCTAATCATAGTGATACACTGTGATCTAGCCTACATCATTCGGTAGAAGCACCGATTGAACACCAAGATTGAGATGAATTTGAGGTCTGTTCAATGAAAAATAGTGAAAGGAAAATTAAATTTTAGCGGAAATTGATTGAAAATAGAGTCAAGGGAGTTATTGAAAATTGAGACTGATTGAAGTTTGAAAGGGTAATTTTTCAGTGTGAAAAAAGTGAAGTAGATCTCAACTCATGCAGAGATGCGTGCAGAGATGCGTGCAGAGATGCTTTTGAGACTTTTTTGAAGCCGGAGACTGCGATAACTCAAAAACACTTAAACCAATAAATACAAAATCAAATTAAGTTATCGTGGGGTTTTTATTTTTTCTGAATAAAACCGATTTTGAAGCCGATTTAAAGTCCAATTTTTTTTTTTTAAATGGTCACCAAAAATTCAAAAATCGATATTTTTGAAAACCAAGCGAATACTTACCTGAAAAATATGTGATTTAACGAAATCTATTTAAATTTTTTGTTTAAGATAATTTTTGAAGGTGAAATCGCGTTCACCGCAAAATAAAATATTTTTACATGTCTTTACTTATTTACACATAAGTTCAGTTGTAATGAATATTTTGATGTGGGAAAAATTAAAAAATATTATAAATATAAATATTTTGAAATTTCCTACAAAAAAACTAAAACAAATTGACTTTTTTTTCGACGTTCCAAGTGTGACAGTGCCCTTAAGTTACATTCAACTTTATTTGCATTTAGAAACGAAGAATGCCAACAGATATTAGCATCTGTATTCTTTTTGTCAGCAGCAGCACCAAGTACTTTCGCGCCTTGGTGTTATTGTAAGTCACAGCGACGCAGATAATGAGGAGGATTTGTCTGCAACGTAAGTAAATCACCCTTACTACAGTAAACGTTTTATTAAAACACCAGTAAAATGATAAAGCTCCTGTTGCCACTATTGTCGTTTAAGTAAAATAACTTTCTAATACGTCCACATAATAGGACAAACAGCAATAACGCTTTTAAAGCAGAAAGAACGAAACATATTCAAAGTTAGATATTCTTTTATGCAGGAACTGCAAATCCCTTTTCAGCAAAATTAAAACCCAAGACATCAAAGTTACGAAAGTTATACCAAGGTGTAAGCGTCAGCCTATGCCGAGCTCCGCAAAAAAGTTGAATCGGCAAAATATTTATCAAGAGCGTAGCGAAGGAGAGTGGTTTAAAGGAAGGAGTGGCTTAAAATTCTTTTTTACTTAAAACACAGAAGAAGGTTACGAAGATACGAGTATAACAGCCATATTATTGAGAATTCGTAAAACTAGAAATGAAACTAGTTTCAGGCAAAACTAGTTTCGTTTCAAGTTTTGCAAAAAATAATCAAAACTAGTTTTAAAAAGAAATCCGTATTATTGATTTCTGGAGAAAAACTAGTTCAAGTTTTGAAAATGGATTCTCGTTTTGAATATCGAAACAAGATTCATATCAAGAGCTGCTTTGATTTTGAAAACAAAATAGAAAATTCAAACAAGCACCTACTGTAATTTGCAAACGTTTGATTGTTTGTATAAATACATGAAAATAAAATATATGTAAGCATTGAACTTACCATTCTATTTCTCAAGAATAAGAACATATGGGTGGTCGACGCGACGCGACGGTTCAAGATCATTGAAAGTAAAATATAGACCGAAGCTAAAATGGAGACCCTGGCATCGGTTTGTTTATCAAATGGTAGAAGTGGTATTTGGTTCAAAGAGACAAGTAGACAAGCAAAGCGACTCAAACAAAAAAAAATCATTCAATGGATTACTGTTAAATCAGTGTGCAACACATTAACGCAATTCAGTAGGTATAAAAATAGCACTTCTTTTAGTCCTATATTAGATGCACCTACCACGAATCATATCCGTCCTTCTAAGACGCTTCAAGTTCAATTCGATGCATTTGCGGATAGTGCACGAGAACGTCGTAATATGATAACAACGGGGGGCTAAGGTTGATAAATTGATTGATCAGAGTCAGATATTCCAAATTTTTTGACTGGCACAAACACCCTGCCAATTGCTTTGACTGTGGCAGATAAATATCCAACGGTATATAAATATCCAACTCTTTCCAATATTGTATCGCTGAGCAATGGGAAAATCTTTTGAATGCTGACTTCGAAGTCCGCAACACAGAGTCTGTGAACCTTGCTCAAAAATCTCTGTAACAAGCCGAGTTTCCTTGCACAGGAATCGAAGCAATAAGTCCAATTAACGTTGTCTAACCAGCGACATGCAGTCACATGCAGTTTTTTCGTAGCACACACTGCATTAGCTTGCTCCTGCAAAATGCGTGCTGCAATCTGAGCCATATTTCACCTATGTCGCAGTACCGGAAACCGGCCTTCACCGACTTTTGATTGGGTCAATAGCCTATCCGGGGTGGTTTACTATGTATTTGTGTACCAAATACGGTGTATGTGAATAACCTGAATACCGAATACGAAGACGTACATACTTGCCAAACTAACCGATGCCGAAACGAAGCTTCAAAATGAAAGCAGAAAATGATGTGAGGTAATAAAGTTTTGATGAATAATACAAAAACGTTTCGTCTTTACGTCTTCGAAGCAGTCTTCGAGTTCGACGAAGTAGAAAAGCTTCTCAGATATTTCATCAAGAAAACCTTCAGACTATCGGAAAATACACCAACCTACATGTTGCACCTCGAAACTGGTTTACCTACGTGATATTTACACACAGTTCAGCTGCATTTCTCATATATTGGGAAAATCATGAATCAACCAAATCATCAACTCACCAATAAGATAGTTTTGTTTCTAAAAGACAGAAATCTTCAATTCTTTACGGAATCGACGAGATTGAGTGACATCCATGATGTTCAACTTCTCCAACACAATGGAAGATCTTTTGGTGGCACCCTGTACATGCTTTTAGGAAACATTGAAGAATCAATATGGAATGCTTTCAAAGAACAAAGTCAGCAAAGCCAAACAAGAAGTACCTATAGATTAGTGAGTCATGACCAAGGTGATAAAAATTATTTCCATGACCGAAACAGTCTGGATTTTATATCAACAATCTTTAAAGCCAACTACTTTGTGCAACCTAAGATGCAGAGAAGATATATGTCACTTCATTGGTATCTGCCCCATCCTGAACTCGATCCGAAGGTTATCTTGGGAAAAAATACTCTTTCATCAAATGAAATCATAAACATATTAAATGGAGAAAATTGGAAAATCCTATACAACTACCTGAAACCCGCTCTAAAATATCGACAACAAATTATTAACGAATCATTTTGATATGGTACTTTTGTATAGTTATGTATTTTTATTTCGCGATAACTAAATTAACAAAGAACTTAATTCTTCTTCTTTTCATTTCCGGCGTTACGAGTAGTGATCTTGAAGCGATCACAACTCTCCCACTTTTCTGCTTCACACTAGTGATCCGCCTGTGGGGTACGCCGTATAACAAAGAACTTAATTGCTTCATAAAATAACTCTTTTTTCGGCTGACGGCATAAGCCAATGTCTTTTTGTGAAAATTGTTAACAAAGAACTACATTTATGTATGTAACTATAAAACTATTTTTATTTATATCTCAATAAAATCACACTTTACTACTACTGCTTTACTACTACAAAAACGTTTCAAAACTAGTTTTGAAGTCCTCAGAACTAGATATTTCCAGTTTCATGAATTTCTAGTTTTATCAAAAACTAGTTTTACGATTTCGAGTTTTATGTGTCACTATGTTTTTCAATAATACCGATTTGTTCAAAACTTGAAACTCGAAAACTAGATCTACGAAAAACTAGTTTCGAAATAAGTGAATAATATGGCTGTAAGTAACTTCCTTCGAATTTTAAAAAATTCTTAAAAAAATAACAAAGTAGCAGAAAATAGCTACTTCTGGCATCACTTTAATCTTTCTGATTGGTTCTAGTGAAAAGCTATTTTCTTATTTCTTTCATGTTTCTATACAACTCTAGATGGCCATAGCGAATTTGGTTCTGTAACCAAATGATAGCGAAAAGCTCCTTCATTGTTTTTCTATACAGCGCTAGATGGCCTACAGCTAAAGCTACAAAAAAGGATTTTTTTCTGTTAAATGACTTGAGAGATTTTTAAAAAATGCGGTGTAACACCGCATATTTTTTGACTCATACTGTTTTTATACTTGAAAAGCTACTAAAAAGCATTCGTTTCTGTCAAATGATTTGAGATATTTCTAAAAAAAATGCGGTGTAACACGAACCTATTCCATTTATTTCCACTCATCATTTAAAATGCGGTGTAGTGGTTATTCAAAAGTGCGGTGTAACACCACCTAAACGAACTACACTGTGGGTGCATTTAGACACGTCCTTTCCACTTAGCTCCTATAGAATAAAATGCTACTTACAAAAGTAAAAAATCATCTTCTTCTTACTTTTACAGGCCGAGAGTATTTTGTTCTTGAAGGAATCGCTACTCTAATTAACTCCCACTTTATATTTTTGCATGTAATGATTACTAAAGCATTTCTGGTAATCACTCTTTTCATCAATAAAACATGCAAAAGCCATGTCAGCAAAGCATGAAAAAGAAATTATTTATTGTGAAACACAGTTTATCATAGAAAATTCATTTCAAATACATATTTTTTTTATTTTGGTCATAACTCGAAAAATGAAAAGTGTTTGGCTTCAATCACAAAGATATTAAATCTTGAGCGAAAAGAGCGAAAAATGGGAGCATTTATAGAGCTAAAAGTTGGAAAAATATTCAATGTAAAAACGCTTAAGAAAAGAGTTCAAACAAAAGTTGGAGGATAATTTGGAACTCAAGGGTGGGTGGCAAGTTTCACTGTATTCCCACAGTTTCCTTGCAAGTAAGCTTGTAACATGTAGCTTAGACCGGTTCACAAAAAGTGACTTTTTTCTTTTTCTCGATGCACATCGATTTTTACCTTCGAGTAGGTGTAAAAACAAGCCTGTTAAAATTTGAGCTCGAAAAATTAATATTTAGAGGTCGCTCATCGCAGATTTCCATTTCCCATACAAATTGTATGGGAAAAAAAACATATAATTTTTGGAATTTTATATTTCGGTCTAGAAGCAAAGAGCCGAAATGAGCGATACATATTCTTATAGAAAATTTGTTGTTCTACAAAAAAAGTTTCTTATGATTTTTCAACAAATTCACTCCTTCAAAAGTTATACAGGATTAAAGTTTGAACAAATATTTTTTTTCTTTATATCTGACAAAATGTTAGAATGTATCACTTAAAATCATAAAATCATTCGCTTATGACACATTTTTTTATAGAAAATTAATTGTTCTACAAAAAAGGTGTTTTATCATTTTTCGACAAATTCACTCCTTCAAAAGTTATTCAAGGTTAAAGTTTAATTTAGAGTAAATTTAAGTTTTTTCTTGATTTCTGAAAAAATTAATTAATTAATTAATTATTTAATTAACCTTGAATAACTTTTGAAGGAGTGAATTTGTCGAAAAATAATAAAACACCTTTTTTGTACAACAATTAATGTTCTATAAAAATATGTGTCATAAGCGAATGATTTTATGATTTTAAGTGTTAAATTTTAACATTTTGTCAGAAATCAAGAAAAAAAATTTTTGTTCAAATTTTAACCTTGAATAACTTTTGAAGGAGTGAATTTGTCGAAAAATGATAAGAAACTTTTTTTGTAGAACAACAAATTTTCTATAAGAATATGTATCGCTCATCTCGGCACTTTGCTTCTAGACCGAAATATAAAATTCCAAAAATTATATGTTTTTTTCCCCATACAATTTGTATGGGAAATGGAAATCTGCGATGAGCGACCTCTAAATATTAATTTTTCGAGCTCAAATCTTAACAGGCTTGTTTTTACACCTACTCGAAGGTAAAAATTGATGTGCATCGAGAAAAAGAAAAAAGTCACTTTTTTTGAACCGGTCTAATTGTAGCTATTTGAAGAGAGCTATGAAAATTATGTATTGAACCCAATTGGTGATTTTCTCATAAGAAGCCCACTCTAACTTGAATACAAAAAAACATATTTTTGGATGGGTTTTTTAGCCCATCTAAGTAACATGAGAAGATATATTTTGATATATGGTTTTGTCCTCAAATATCTTTTCCCTTAATTCAGTTTTATGCTAGCAATGTTGGCGGTTCAATGCTGGTTTGTTTTCCAGAACTTCAGAATTTCCATACCACCAAATTGATTTTTACTAAAAGCATAAACTCGTTCGTTTAGTATTGTGTTAATGAGAAACTAGTGCAAGAATAGCGTTCGTTCTTGTATAAGACAATAAAATATTTGTATATCTTTTAATATCGTTAAATTGGAAGTATTAAAAGCCTACCCTATCAAACCAGGTGTCATTTCACCCAAATTTACCCTACTGCAGTTGCAAATTATAATTGATGATGTTTAAAAATTAACATGAGCTGCCTAATAAATTTGTAATACCTTATATTTTGAATTATATCCATCCATTATACTATTATATATAATATATATTTATATATTTATATTTATACATTACACAAAAGCTTTCCTATTACCAACAAAGACAAACGAATTAACATTCCTAAAAACAATGTATATGAAAAGGAATCTCATTTTCGTGCCCAGTAAGTTGGCAATTAAAACTCAAAAACTTTTGATCTATATCCGGTACTGTCATGTTTTCAGAATGAAATGTTTTTTTCAGATACGTTTAAGTATATGGTCGAATCAGCGGAGTTCACACTGTACAATTAGTCAGACAGACTTTGGTTTCAACAACCAATATTGGATAATTTTGTAGGATATTTTTGAATATTTTTGAAAATGTTCAAGCTGGACGGAGCGAAGGAATAAATGTCATAATGTTGGACGACAAGTTTGATACGTCTGAACGCAAGCTACATCCGACCATAAAACATTCATCAAACGAAGTCTGTCTAGCTAATTGTACAGTGTGAACTCCGCTACCCCCTTTTTTTATTTTTTGGAAAGGTGAGATTTGACAAAAGTGCAAAATTAAAATTATTAAAATCAGGAAAGTCTTAATAGATAACAACATCAAATAAAGAAAATAAAAATATCAATCAGTAATTAACAATTTTAACAAAAGACATTTATCAATACTTTTACTCAAGTTTTCTCAAAAATAGTTTATTTTCTTAAGACTTGTTACAAATTTTTGTGTTAACAAATTCTTAATTTCTGCTTTCCAATTTAAATACTAGATAGTTAGTTGGGATCTGCTTCGAAGGATTTTCTCTGCTTTCGGAAATGTTAAAGAAAGCTCCTTTCGCCTCCAGTGAAAGCGTGCAAATAAGAGAAATAAAATAAAAAATAGTTATTTGACTTCTTAGTTAGTAATTACAAATTATTTACACTCATTGCAATAAAACTAAATGCATTTAACTATTAGTTTGAATTTCTTTCATTTTTTATTTTTATCAAGAAAAATTTTATTGAATTTTTTTGAAATATTCATTATTCATTCATTTTTTATTTAATTATAATGTTTATAATTATTGTAATTATAAGTTCATTCTTTTTTTGTTCATTTAATAACTAATTTTGTTTTAAAATTACTACTAATTTCTTGTTTTTTTTTTTTAAATAAGTAAATTACAAATTACATTTCATTCAAATCATGTAATCAATGATTTCTATATATTTTCTTTTTTGTTTTACTCATATTTACATACGTTCATATATATTTTTTTATATATATATTCTTTTAAAAAAGTCTTTGTGCAGTTTTCTCATGTATTATATTTTTTTATACATTCACATGCATTTATAATTGGAATTTTTATAATTTGTCTAAGTTCATTTTTAATTTTTTATTAAATGTAAGTAGTTTCTTTCTTTTTCTGTTTGAATTGTAATGCTAGACGAGTTATTTCTATTCACAAATTTTTACCTTTAAATTTATTTAGCTAGAGTTCATTTTCTTTTTTCTGTTATTATTAATTATCTAGTTATTTTTCGCTAATGTAATCATTTGAGAGACTTCTTTTTTAGGTGTATGTGTGAGTTCGAATTTTATTCTCTTAAAGTGGTTTTATATTTCTATACTTAAGTCTAGTCGAATGGAAAAAACGTATTTATAATATGTTTATAATTATGTCTTTCAAAAATGATTTAATATTCTTTTTTTATCATCATCAGTGTTAAAAAAGTCTGTATTTTTTTTTATAGTGAATTAATGAGAAAATGATTTTTGAAAGAAGAAAAGAGTTTTATAAACGTTTTATCATTTTTCTTTACACTTAATTTAAAATGCAATGTTCTGTAAAAAAATTTATATACGTTTCTCAAAAAAACTGAATTTTGAAATGGTTATTGTAAAATATTATTTATTGTTGGTTTCTTTTTTTTTAATATATTTTCTTTAGTACTCTACAAATATTTTCAACCTTTGGAGATTTGCTTTACCTATACGTCTTACGATACTGGTTTCTTTATTATTTTAAAAGTTTTTCTTTTTATTAAATTTATTGCGTTTCTTTTTTATGTATGAAACTTGATTTAAATGTGTATTTATAAATTATAGGTTATCTTCTTGCAGTCGGTTTTTTTGTATGTATATTTTTATTTTATTTTAAATATTCGGATTATCTTCCTGTTTACTATTTTTATATTACTTTCATTATTGACAAGATGTGCTGAATTTAGCGTAAAAAATTAACTTAAGATAAACTAACTCTTATAGCTTATTGATTTAAATTTTGTGTTGGTTTTGCTTTGTGTTTTATTTTTAATTTTTTTTTTTTGTATAAAATTGTGAGTTACTTAATGAGTCTGTTTAATTTTTTAAAGTGAAACTACCAAACACATCGGTTCTATTTGAATGAATTTTTATCAAATCGCTCGGCTATATGATAATTTTCAAAATTTATAAATTGCGAATGGTGAAAGTCTTTCGAAAGAACAACTTATTTTTGGTTTAATCGCTTTTCTTTTTAAGGTTATATCGACTTTAGATTAATAAACTATGAACAACCATATTCCGAACTTAAACTTTTTAATGATAAAGTTTCCATGGAGACTTCTTGGAGGTTCCACACCCAGAAAATATTTGTTTGACGCAACTTACAGAGGCGTGGTATATTAAAAGTATGAGTAACAAGAACTGTGTTTTTATTCTGAAGAAAACATACAATTTTAATAAAAAAATGATTTTGTATGAAAATGTAAGATGATATTATATACTCACCAAAGAAATAGAGGGAATCATAATTGTTACCATTAAACAGGATTAATAAATCTAGTAGTGTTGTATTTTACCCCCGGGAACTATAATTATACTGTGCCTTGAAACAAGACAATATTTACACAAAACCGTACCTCAAAAACAACAAGTTTGAGTGGAATAGTAATAGCAATCACAGGCAAGAAAGTTTATAAAATTGCATTGAAAGTTGTATGAGAGATAACAATAATCAAATAGAAAATTCGCTAGTAAATGATATCGTGGAAAAGGTACCACAGCAACTTGCATATACAGACAAATAAATCGAAATGTAAAGAATCAATTGGCTAAGAAGTTCATATTCACTGGTTTCGAACTAAGTATACCTGGGTGTAGATTTCGCAACTGTTAATACGACTATCGTATTGTCAAGGTTCTAGGAAAAACGTGTTTCTGAACTTGAAAAAGTTACCAAAATTTATAAGACGAAAGTAACATAGCCAACTTTAAATCACTGAATTCGAAGTTACATGAAACAATCTTTAGCCGATACAGTGAACTACAGACGATTAGACGATTGTTGTCTAAAACGTTACGGAATTCAGCCACTGTGCAAATTTAATAGCGTTTTTCATTAAAATTCGATAGATTAACTTTCCAAATCCACACCTACTCCTTTCAATAAAACATTTTCAGGTTTTTTACTGGTATTGGAGGTTAAACTGACCGTCACATATACGAATTCATATTTTCGTATTTTGTAAGCAAATTACTGAGATCAGACTTGTTTACTCGTTTCCTCATAATAGGTTTATTCGTTGAAGCAATGGGTTCGCCACAAGGCTTTTTTGGAGAATGTAAAACTGAGTGTTTCTTGAGCCCTGGGGTTAACCTGGGTTTGCCCTCAACTCGACCTAGGTTTTTGCTGGGGCAAGTTGAGGGCTGTCAAATCCACATGTATTTTCATTCAAATGACAGGGATGTGTGTGGTTTTGTGGTTTAGCGTTGAGGAATGGAAAACCCAGGTTGTTTTGACAACTCATAGGGTTGTTAAGGAAACCTGGGTCAACCCTGGGTAAAGTTCATCGAACGAACCTATTTTATGGCAATTTTTTCAACCCAGCCCTGGAACAACAAATTGAAAATGAAAGTTTGACAGATCAAATGTCTTTGCATCTGTGCGTGAATTCAGAGTAGATCTCCCAACTAAATGGGAGTAGACCTTTGGCGTTTAGAATAACTCCGGATTTACTCTTTTTTTCAATGAAACATGGAAAATGGAAAATTATTAATTCTTTTCACAAAATGAGTAACTCTTTTCGTCAATGAAAAACGATAAAAGCTGCGTTTTCCAAGCTCTTTACGCTGCACTTCGGTGCTCTGTAATCTGTTTAACTATTGAACGTCTGTCGAAATATTGACCGTCCAAAATTTAACATTTAAATAAAAATGAAAGGCAACAGATCGATGTCACATTTGTTAAATACATACACCGAAGTGGCTGCAGGTCTTGAAGCAAGTGCTGGGTCGTTTTAAAGGTCTCCCAACGCGTTTTTACAGTTGCGGCAGTAACAGAAACGCTGTAGTAATCATTTTTGCCTTCGTTATATTACATGGAAACGCTTTGCATTTTTTTTTTTTGTTGCGTCGGTGTGGGTATTGTGACTGTAAAATTCATTTTGACGACTGCTCTCCTTCGAATGTAAAATCGCCTTGGCTTGGGAGATCCTTTATTAGAGTCAACTACGGTCTATTATATACATTTTATAAATTGCTCTTTAAAAAAAAAGGAAAGAGTCGCATCTCGCATACCTTAAAAATTGTATTCAAAAGTTAGTCTTGTTCACAGTTGGTACAATAGTGAGCTGTGAGAGAGTCGTAAGGTTTCTTAGTGCAATATTTAAGCACGCGAGACAGGTACATAACATATGTATGTCAAACCTCTGAAAGAAAATCAGAGCCACTTTTTCTGAATCCTTTCCACTCTTAATCTCTGACAGACAGCAATGATCCCACCAGAAATTACACAAAACCAAGATCAAAACCAGCATTGCCTTGTTCTCAACTCCTTAAGCGGGGAATACACGATGCAATCGTCGTAAGCGACTTGGATCTGGTTTTCACTTCAAAGCATTCGACATTGCGAATCGGTACAGCGCAAGCGGTTCACTTCATGTACACACACGATACAATCATACCATGCGATGTACGATTATTGGTACGATAATTGTATCGTGTATTCCCCCCGCTTTAGAGCCTACCATGACCTAACAGGTCAAAGGCGCTTTTCCTTAAGAGCATACCCTATTATTTATTATTTGAAAGGGAGGTTTGCTATTCGATTACAAAGACATATTGACATTTAATGACATGGCAATCATAAGGTAAATGACTTCTTAACCACTCATTGGGTAAAATGTCAACCATTTGGTAGATTTTGACTACGCCCATATTTAATATGTTTGATTAGTTTTGATTATTATTGCCCACCAGAAAATTGATATCTCGGTCATTACAATGAGTGATATTAACAACTGGCAATCAAATTTGTTTTGTTTGAGTTGTTATTTGTTTATAATTTCCTCAATGTTCTTTTTATGATTAAAATACATATTTACATTTGTAAGAAATAATTCAAATAAAAGTTATATTAATTAAGTAAACCACTATGAGCTGGCTTAAATTAATTAATGTTTGTGACGCAGGCCTCTACGTTCGTATGAATTAGCAAATAAAGCCTAGTAAATATTTTAAAATGTAAGAAGTTTTGGTAAGCACACAAATATATTTGTGCTCAAAGCAAGGACCCTTTTCGAGATTAGTTAAACTTTTTGTTAGAAATCAACGATTGTCACTAAGACGTGATTGAAGTCAACGATTCATGGGTACTTTAGTAGATAAACCTGTTCCACTAACGATTCTTGAAGAAAAGCTGTCCTTTAGGATGGCGCAACAAAATCATGGAAGCTTTCGGGTCTAACGCATTAGTCCTGACTTATTTTGGTTACAGAACTAATAATAATTGTGCGTTAGACTAGATAGAACGTCAATCTTAGAAGAACTACAAATTAGATAACGTATTCCTAGGTTAATTAGGTTCGACATCAAAAAAAGATTTAATCCCTTGAATCGCCTGTAATACGAACTAAGTAAGTTAGGTGTAGATCTTCGAAAAACCAAATGTACGTTTCTCGCCTATCAAAATTATAAAAATCAATTAAAAAAGGGAGTTTGTTATGATTCGACATGTTTAAACCAATCAACAAACACATTTCAAAAAAAAAATAGTGCGTGGAGTCCTCCGCGCGGAAGAAGTGAAACATTTCACTACAATTAAATCGTCTAGCTGAATGACGCGGAATTGATACAACTGTTATATCAACAAATTGCGAGCAGTGCCGAAAAGTATGCAATCGATAATACGCGTTAAACGTTTAACGCAACCTTGTTGGAAGTCGCACAAGAAGTTTCACTTAAAAAAAAAAAAATTTCTAGCGAAACTATGAACTACGGCAAAAGTAATCGAGTACACAGGCCATCGTTTTGATGCAGTGACACATTAACATGACAGATTGTCAAATATTCTGTAACAATTTTGAAAGAAACGTCCAGAAGCTTTCAGAGGCATCCACAAACCGTTACATCGGCGCAGAAAGATCGCTTCTTATAATTCTGAGAAGTGACTTCTCGATTTAAAGTGAGAACCTACTCAAGAAGCACGTTACACAAAAGTCATATGTCATATGTAGGCGTTCATTCACACAAAGACAGCTTTATTTAAGATGTTCCTTTGGTTTCAAAAATTAGTGCTTTCCCGAGTGAAACTAATGAAAAGTGACATTAGTATTGTAGTCCTCGATTGCAACTCGATTGACTTTGCGTCATTAAAAGCGCAAAGCAGTTGATCTGATGGTGAATGTCGGCTATCGACTTACGTAAACGACTGCCATCTAAAATAGATATGAGAGGGTAAAGGACTATTCACATGAGCACGACCAACGAACGACATGACGACGAATGAACGAATATTTGTAATTCTGACATTTTATTCAAATAGGTGTTTTTCTCTTTATCGCGGATTACGTTCGACTTCATCGTTCGCCACCAAAACAAAAACAAGAATAATTTTAAGGTTAAGCACACACGATTAATATATTCGTTGAAGTGTAGAATGTATGTGGAACGAGAATAAATCTTGACATTTCAGACCAAATAGATTCTTATTCGTGGCGAATAAATCCCTTTTCTCAATTTCTTTAATTTTAGATACAAAAATTATTGTTTATGTATCTTAAAACCAGAGTAAACTTTATTTCTTTCGTTTCCTTGAGAATTCGTGAAGAATCTGGGTGGTGAGGTTCTTAAAATTACTTTCCATGGTTTATTCGTTCGTCGTGCTCATGCGAACAGTCCCTAAGCTTCCTATATCCGCGCAAAGGTCTGTGAGACTGTAGCGGTGCGATTTAACGCAGTGTGCTTTATGGCAACTTGGTGAATTGTATCATCCCTTACTTTTTTGTGGTAACAATATATCATTCTACTGATCAAAACAAATTTCATGAACATATTCGAAGTAGAAGGGATACTACACGCGGGTATACGTGTTATTTTTATAGAAAGGTTAAGTTAAGCAGGCTTCTTTTTACTGATGCGATGATCAGCTCTATGCATCAAGATTGTCCAAAACTGAAAACCGAACTAGACTTAACTGAAGCGCAAACAATTAGGGGTCTCCATGTGCACCCTTTATAGGCACACCAACACCAATATTTTGCTGTAATAGATTTTTGTTAGTTAGATATTAATTATGATTCACTCTATTTTTGTTAATATTTCAATTATTCATGCTCTTTATAATAAAAGTACCTATTTTTCAATTAAAGGATTATGATTGAAGATGAAACCATGCAGAAAAAATATATATTTGTTTCAAATTAAGTATTGAATGGTATAAAATGACCAATTTCGATATACAAAGGTTCATATGAAGGAGAGAGAGAGAGAAAGAGAGCGTAAAAGAATGAGATAATAAGAGAGAAAGAGAGCTATTAAAAGATTCAAAAGATTTCATATCATGCCATCATTTACAAAAAATTCTATGTGCAGAGAATGGTAAAAAGGATAGAATGTTCAAAAAAGTATATTTTTCTTATATATTTTGCTATATGATTAACTTTACCAAGCCGTATTTGTATTTTTGGTAAATTTATTATTATTTTTTTTCGTTTTTGTAAATAAATGCAATGCAAAAAAATTTCTATGGAAAAAACAGTGCAAGTGAATATTGACTAAATATGATTTCAAAAATAAATGTACAGCTGTTTTATATAACATAGAATATAAAATTATTATTATTTTTTTTTTTTTCATTGACTTTGTATAAGTTTGATTTGATACATACTTCAAGGAATCCTTTTTCATAGTTGTTGCTGGATAGGATAGCTAGCTAGTTTTGTTTTTTTCATTTCAGTTCGTCGTTTACTAAAAAATAAAATCTCTTGTAATGGACGTTGACAAACTGCGCAACATCAGAATTTTATCGTAATATCTTCATAGAATTCTTTTTCTTACGGCTTTGAATATATTTATATAGTGAATACTGATTATTTGTTTTTTTTGTATTTAATTAAACTTAATTCTCTTTTGGTAAATTCATATGAATGACCCATTGGACTATATGGGCAAAGCTTTCTTTCAATAATATTAAGGTGGTTTAAGAGTACAACTCATGGCCATTTTATTTTGTAAAATAAAAATTAAAATATATGAATATTATGGATAAAATGTAGTGCTATTGATGATCTGATTCAAACAAAAAACCATACTAAACGCAAAATGATTGCAAAATATGTGTGAGTTTACAATGAAGTGTTTGAGTTCGAGTGAAATAATGTTTTTTTGTTAGATCCTATTTTTACGAAGTGAGCAGTTGGTGAAATGTTTAAAGAGAGTCGTGTGGATGGTATGTAAGGAATGGAATTACTCGAATTATGATTACTTTTAAATAATATTTAAAAAAAAAAAAAACGAGTCTTTGAAAAGAAGCTGAAAGAAGGTCTTTTTGATTTTTCCTTTCTACTTTGAAGTATTTTGTTGCCTTTTTAACTTAATTTTGATATTTATTTGTCAGGCGATCTATAAAAGCAATGACCACGAAATAGTTTTAGATTCTTCAAGCGTTCAAATCCTTTCATCTGACTTCTTTTTTGACTTTAACCTTTGCATATATTTTTTTTGAAATAAATGAGGCATCCCAACGAATCAGAATCGGCGCGCTACTCACACTGCACAGTAAAAAAGAGGCTAAATGTACAGTGAGATTCCACTTCCTCGGAGTAAGCTCCTAAGAATTTCCTGGCTCAAATCTTTAATTGTAGTCCATTCCAGACATTTAGATTTTACTATTAGTATCAAGCTTGTTAATTCGAACCAAATGGAAGAAGGACTATTGATGACAGTAAATTTGAGATTATGTGAATTGTGAAGACCTGTTAGCAACCAGTTGAAGACCAGTTGATATGAAGTTTGACGTCTTTTTACTTACATAAATGAGACTAAATCAGCTGAGTTTACCTCTGAGAAGAAAAGTACATCACTCTGTCACTTAGATTAGTATATCGTAAAGGACTTTGGCAGTGAGAATCAGATAAGTATCAAAAATAACTTAAACTTGCAATATTTGAGTTGCTTTCAAAAGTCCGGTTACAAGTTCTGCCATTCAAAAAAGATGTGAGATAAATTGTGGATTAACATGCATCTGCATGCTGCATCTGAACATGTTCATCTACGCCTATAATTTTTCGTCTGCAGCCATAATTCTATTCGTTTCTCTTTCTAACTTTTGTGCTTTATAATCTTCAGACGTCCCGCTTTACTTTTCTGCAATTCTGTAGTAGCACGTGCATGTAAATCCAGCATAAAGCGCGTAATCTGACTTACGTGCGTAATGAACTTCACATTTGTATTGTTTCGGTTTACAAATTCTTCTTTTATTCCACATTTATGTGAACGGCGCAAACAAACTTGGATTTACGAGTGGAGTAACAAAATACTGGATAACAAGCAGAAAACTAATATACACAATCAAATACTTAATATTGATTTGATGAGTGAAGCTACAAAATATGACTTCCAAAAGAAGTTAATCAAAGAAACATATCAAAACTGTGTAAGGTATGGAAAGAGAAATAAAAATAGGAGCGAGGATCCGCGAAGCTAATCGCATTTCTCTCAAAACTCCGTGGTGCGGATTGGAGGGGACCTACAATTCCTTGCTGATTGCGAACGGCGAATCGATGAATCGCTTATAATGGCAATGAAATAAGTAACGGAGGTCTGGCCAATTTGTCGCGAAATGCGATACCCGTCGAAAAGCATTTGTTGTTTTCTGTAAAGATTCGAACTTTGAATCTGCCACGTAACAGGCAGAAATACTAGCCACTACGCCATGGGCAATACAGGAATAAATGAGAAATGGAAAGAACCCAAAATTATTTGCTGACTTTGAACGGCTAATCGAGAGAGCAACTTTCATTGCAGTGAAATTTCTATCGGAGAACTCTCCACTTTCTCACGATAGCTGATACCCGTGGCAAGACAATGAATGGGATTTGAACCTCAAATTCCAACAAACAGACAGACATGCTAGTGATTACTTTCCTGGAATTCGCTTTATTTATAAGAAGCTAAAGCAGAAGTGTTTGTCTTACTGATGTGATGATCAATAAGGGGATCATTAGTGTAAAGCAGATAAGTGGAAAAACTTCGAGACAACGATGCTCGTAATCAAAAGGAGAACGAAATTGCAAATCGGAGTAGCCCGTAGGTATTGAAAATTTTATCGACTAAAACTAGATTTGCAAAAAGGTCTTCTGCTAGACTGTGCTACGGAACTTTATCATTTCATTTCTGAAGCTAAACGTGAAAGAACAACGAAAGGGTCTGAATAGAGGGAGCTTAAACTCTTAAACGTAACCCAGACACTCAGTTTCATCAAGGAAATCTGAATGATGTACTTTAGATAAAGGAATACCACTTAAGAAGAAAGGGTTACAATAGATCTACACGGTCGAAGTACAATATAAAACTCCAAATCATTCATTCATTCAAGGGTCTGCAAATGGTGCTAATGATCCTGCCACATAAAAAATAAAATAAATAAATAAGGTGGCGCAACAGAGCGAGGAGCCCCTGAGCCTAGCGCATTTCTCACAATCATGCCTTGTGAGGGAATAGAGGCGACCTACACTTTTCTGCCGGTACCGAACGAGAAAGCGATTTTCATGGCAATGAATTTACTAACGGTGGACAATTCATCGCGAAAGGCGATACAAGGTGGAAAAACATTTTTGACTCTGCTGGGATTCGAACATGGGGACATGCTAACTATCACGCCACGGCTACCACCTCCCACATATAAGGCAGGGATTAATAACCATACCCGCAAGGCTCTTCATTTTGGAAAAGGTAAATCCAATATCCAAGAAGCAAGGCGAACAGTGAATAAAATCTCAACTAAACATCGATGAAACGCTTTTATAGTTTGAATTTGCTAAGCGACAAAAAATATCGATGCACAAAGCTTTCTTGTCAAGGGCACTCATGTATTTTACAATCTTAGCTCATTTTCTCACGCTCAAATTGCGTAAATTGAAGTGTACGATTTTTACAACTTTTTATAGTAAAACCAATGTGAATCTCAGCTTCTTCCCACACCTAAAAATTTACGATTCTAAACAAAAACTCTCCATTTTACTCCACAGAAATAAATAAAATAATAACTTCCATCTTCACCCGACGAATTTCAGTTTAAGTTTTAAATTTTTCATTGCAAATTTTATGATTCATAGTTATATGGAATTTCAAAAACTCAATATAATTCGTATTCAGCCAACACACACTTTGAAAAATAAAAACAAAAATATTTTACACAACATCTTTTCCGAAACAAAGGTACGTACCTACACATGATTGTTGGCTGAATATAAAATTTTCTCTTTTTTTTTTAAATTTACTTTGTGTATAACACAAATATGATTTGTTTTTTGTTTAAATTTTAGACATTTATTATTTAAATTTGCTTTTAAAACAACATATTATAATTAATACTTTAAACATATTCTCAATTAATTTTTATAATTTAATAAAAATTAATTTTGACCCCAATTTTCCTATACATCTATGAGTTTTGTTTTTCTTCTTTATATAATTTCTCTTTAAACGATATTTAATTTTAATCTTTCTTTTTATATTAACGGTTTTATTATAATTCTTTAAAATATATATCACAGTCATGCTGCTGATAATAGTATTAGTTTATTTTTATTTCATTGTTCTCAAAGAAAGAGAAATAAAAAATATACAAACAAACGAATTGAGACAAAGAAAAAAATCGTTTTCTTTCCGTCAAAATTTATTTCGAGTTTGGAAATTTAATTTAATTTAAGAAAAAATTATACATGTACTTTGTTTTCATGGAATTTGATTTTTTGTTCATTTTTTTTTAAATAGTATGACGACAATATTTTGTTTCATATACGTATAGCTATTTAAGAAAGGGAGAGAAGATTTTTACTTATTCTGTATACATACACATAAAATATGTATTATGTTCGTTAATATTAATAATAATAATTATTAGTTTATTTTTTATCAATGCAACTAGATGAGGAAAAGTGTACGATTTTTTTCTATTTTCTTTTTAGTTCTTTAAATGTATTGCCTTCTTTTACCATAATATATGCTGAGTTTAAATAGTTTATATTAAGTTTAATGATTAATGATATTTTTTTTTTGCAAATACATTTGGTTTGCTAAAAAAAACACTTTCGCTAAGAATGAAAACAAGAAATTGTTTCTTTTTCAAGGAATTGGGAATCCGTTTCCGTTGGAGGAGAAACAATTTGACTCGTTTTCGTAGACTTCTTGCGAGCTTATTCTTATTTATTTAGAATTGTGGCTTTTATCAGTTTTCAAGTAAGAAAATTAATTTCTTTTCGAAAAAATAATGTTTTTTTTTTGGAAAAAAAAACGTTTCATTAAATAAAAATACGTTTATATTTAAATGTAATTTACCTATGCTGCTGTGAATTTCGATTATAAAATTTATTTTAAAATGGGAGATAGTGTGTGTGTGTATTGATTCGTGGATGGCATGGTTATGTGTGTGAGAGGTGTTTGATTGTAGGAGGTTTTGGTTTTTGTGGAACTATGTTTGTAAAGAGATTTTAAATTCTAATACTCACTTTTACACTTTATATTCTATCGTTTTTGGCGAGAAAACGAAAAATGTGTTCATTCTTTTCATGTTCATCGATAAAGTTTCAAAAGGGAAATTCTGATTTTTTAGTTTTCACAATGGTCATTCTGTGCTTTCATGGTATAAATACTTAAATTATTATTTTTATTTTTGAATAAATAAAAATATTTTTATATTCAAAGAAAATTCTGATTTACCTATCGCACAAGTTTACAATTAATACCCAAATAGACTGTAACTGAAAAATATTTTTTATGTGTGTAACGAGTTTTATTTTTCATTCGATATTTAGTCTTTGATTTTTCGGTTTATCATGTAAGGTGTTGGGTTTATTTTTCATTTATTTAAATATTTAGCTTAGTTTTTTTTAGTATTTGCAGGAGATGATGATGATGTTTGTTGCGTGTTTTTTTTCATTAAATACTAAAAAAAAATGCTGTTTCAGGTGATTAAAGGATCTCTTGTTGGTCATGTTGTGGCGAGCTCTTAACAGAACTAAGAATTTTATAATCACAACCAAAAACAGTTAAAAAAAACGTTTGCTAATAACCCACCACCGACAAGGATCCAACAATATATCGAATAACCACTCCATCGAAAATGTATCAGTACGCAGATATTATTGCTCGCACCCAAGGTTTTACTATGTTTTTCTAGTTTTTTTAAATTTATGTTTCGTATATTTCAATCTGTTCAAAATTTTGTTCACTATTTTCATTTTTGTAAAGTAATTCCCTACTGGTTGTTTTCATCGATTCCGAATTGTTGAGTTTATAATACAAAAAATGTCTTACTCCTTATTGTTGGGTTATTTCTATTGGTTTTGTAGTTTAGTATAGAGAGAGAGAGAAAGGGAGAGAAATGGGGAGGGAGTAAGATCAAGTATTATTTTCATATTGTGTGTTGTTTGGTTTGTTCTTTTTTGTTTTGTGAAGTTAGACTAAAGTGTTAGTACTGTTAATGCTTGTGAAAAGTGATTTATTGTTATTTACTACCTATTTCATCACTCAAAGTGTTTGTAACATTTATCATCGATACATTAATCTTTGGTTTCTAATGTTATTTATTTCTTATTTGTTTTTGTTTTTTTTTTGTAAAAATTATAATCAAAACGACATGGCAGTTGAATTTGCGGAAACCTTTATCCGAAAATTTGTTTTCTTTTTAATAAGAGGAAGTTGTTTCTTTTTATTTGTATTGGCTCTTGGTGGAAAGAATGGAAATTGTGTCAAAAAGTAGTAGATCATGGCCTCTTTGAGCGTTTCAAAAACTTCAATGACTACAATCGTTTCCAAGCAGCGAAGCTTTAAAAAATGCGTCAAACTTGTTTCAATCAGCTCACAAGTGGTGAGCTTCATATCGTTGATTTAAGTGTTGCTCAAAAATGCTTGTTACTCAATAGTACCAATTGATATTAAAACTACAATTAAAATTTCAGGGCACTTATGTCTGCTGTGGTGAATTCTAAACTGATTACAGGTGACTTACAATGAAATTGCTTACTAAGATGATAATAAAAAATGAACACTATTCCCAAACTTGATAAGATCGAGGGATCTTCTTACTTGGCAGCGTCAAGAGTTGTCTCAACACCTACGCCGGTATAAATACCCTTATCATGACCAAAATCACCAGGCCAGTCGGTACAAATGCTAATGGGAAACAGAGCGGATCATTAATTTATTTATCTGTCCGCGAATGTAAACGCGGAAAAACGGTGGGTGGCTTAGGCGAAGCACTTTACATTCGTGTTGGGTAGCTAAAGAACGAGCCGTTTGAGTTAATAGCTCTCTTGAAATTGTGCTCAAACGCAAAGAGGTAGTCATTTCTCTATGACGGACGGCGTAAAAAGTATTACGGTAAAATTGTTTGTTTCAGGAGACGATGCAATTGGCTAGTTGGGTATAGCATTGTTTAAAAATATAGCGATTGAATAAAATGAGACAGGGAACATTTCGACGGTGATCGATGGCGTCAAGAGTATTCGCAAATATATGTCAATGAGATCAGGTGGTGTCAAATACTTCTTGCGTAGTCTTCGAAAACTTTCGCAGAAGCCAAATATGTTTTCACTCTACAAAGGATGATTTGTTATACACCTATGCTTGTCTCAGCGCAAGTAGCATTGGGGTGGAGGTACTTTTAGTTATAACAACAGAAGAAATCATTCGACCATATTACGATAGGAGTATTAGTAAAACGCTAGTAAAATGACAGTTCTAAGTACAACAGTTGGGGTTTAGGTAAAATAACCTTTGAAATATTGATTTTTATCAAAACATAAATCATATAGTAGTTTCTGGAGTTCATTTTGCAGACGTTTAAGTGAAGATACTGGTAAGTGTGTTTTTGAACCATATCACGGACTAGTCTTATGAATATTGGAATTTGATGAGCTAATCATGTGCCACCATACATTTCTTGATCCGAAAAACGAAACGTATCCCAAGGGTGGTTAATTAGTGCGAAGTAGATAAGTGGGAGAGCTGTGATCTCTTTGAAGTCAAGATGCTCGTGGCGCAAAGAAGTATATACGTATATAAAAGCAAAATGTATAATTTCTTCAACAAAAGATTGGAGTGGTTCAGAGGTCTTTGACAGGAAGTCCGGTGTGTTGGAATTACGAGTCAGAGACAAAACAGAGCATGGGGGCAGGGTAAGCCAGAATTTGTTTTTTGATCATTAGAAGAACGTCTTTAGCAAAGTAACTAACCCAAAAGACAAAATCTATGGCATTGGCTTAAGACTTTCGATTACACATACTAAAGGAACAAGCGGTTCTCAAGGCTAACCTTCTGAATTCCTTACAAAATCAGTAATTGGCAACTAAATGTAAAAATAACTTAGCTAAGTCAGCCTACAGAGAACAATTTACTACGTCAACTACTACTCTATCGAAGAAGACAGCTTTAATTGGTTTGTACATGATCTCAAATTATTTTTATAATCTGGTAGAGATGTAAGCTTTCAATTACCCTTATATTGAGCTCATATCAATAAGATTTGTAGGAGCTATTTTTCGAAAGCCTTTTAAAGATTCATTCTTCATTTTCAACAAGAGCTGAAAAACGACACTACATCTCCTTGCTTTAACACAGCCATTTGAAATCTTGAAAGCAGTAGGGGCAGTTATAGAAAGCGTCGTTTGTGTCAGAAAAGCACTAGTAAATTATTTCGTGAATGGTAACACTTAACTCATGTCTGATTTGACAGATAATTAGTTTTATCCTTCCGCTGAACGAATATGTTGCGTTTTCGCTTCGCTAAGTGGGCTTGCGATTGACTTAGAGAAGATGCCAATTTTGCCAAAAAATCATCTTTTCAGATAAAGCTCATTTTGATCTTGGCGGGTATGTTAACAAGCAAAATTGTTGCATTTGGGGCACAGAAAAGCCGCACGCATACATTGAAAAGCAGATACACCCAAAACGAGTCACTGTTTGGTGCGGATTTTGGTCCAGAGGCATAATTAGGCCATTTTTTCAAAGTCAAAGGCGATCGTTCTCGGGCCATGTTGATGGAATTTTTGTTCACAAAATTTGAAAGAAGGGTATTGGCAATATTTGGTTTCAACAGTACCGCGCTACGTGCCACAAAGCCGAAGCTACACTCGATGTTCTACGCCCATTTAAAAAAAAAGGTTTTCGGCGGACCCTTTAGTAAGTTTTCAAAATAAAGTAACTTAAAATACAAAGGATGGGCCAGATACTAGATTCGTTTTGAAAATGCAATAAAATGAACAAAATTGGACTTTTTACCATCAATGCTATCGAACACAACATCGTTCAAGTGGCTGGCTCGTCCGCAGTTCCGCATTCTGTCACTCCAAATTTAGAAGTCGATGTTTATTGTATTGGGAGGTAGCTCAAAGATTGCTGGATAAATGCTTGAATCTTTTCCGGATTGTTGGCACAGCATAGATCCTTTACGGTTTCCTCCAAAAGACAGGTAAATACAAACTGCAACTCCGAAGTAGGCAATTACGGTGGGTGCTTCGTTTTGGCCAAATTTTCTTTTCAAAAAACACACTAATTGGTCTAAACAGCACTCGGTTTTGAAATAAGTTATCAATACCTCCCCAAGCTTAAAGAAACTCATTTCCTTTTGCGACTTTCTGTCAGTCTCAAAATAAGCTGTGAATCAAAAGAAGCCTCTTAATGACACATTCTGCAAATAAATTCGACTAAGCAGCTGCTTTGTACATCAACTGCTGTTTGGAATTTAGAGGACTTGACTGTCCATAAAAGTATGCAAAGTTGGACGTTACATGGTACGAAAATTTCAATTTGTACGAATTGAGGGGCTCGGCTAGTTTCTCATTTTCAAAAATTCGATTTTTTTTTAATTTTTCGATAGGTAAACATCTTAAAAATGATGTCCTAAGATATTGGAATGATATCTTTGTTATTTTTGAAATGGCTGAGTATAGAAGAGAAGCATCTCGGGCGCTCGGACTTTTTCGATCGGATGAAAATTGTAAATTTGGCAGCCATCGAAAGACGATTTTTTTGACGAAATTTGGACTTCTTTTCTTATATTGTGGCCATTTTGTCAATTTCCAATTTTTCACTCCAATTATAAATGGCTGTATGGAAAAAAGGGTCTACTTTAACGCCAGGTACCAGAAAATTAAAAAAAATGCGGCAAATTGACGTCTTTTAATTTCAAGGAGTTCAAGACTTGGTCCATATCTCTCTTGGATGTCAATATTTTAACTCGAAATTTTCTGACAATTAACTTGAATATATGTTTAATAAACTTTTTAGATTACAGAATATTTGAAGCTACAGTTTTTTTTCACGCCTTCAAAAAATCACCTCCATTTGAGCTCGAGAAACTAGCCGAGCACCTTAAGGTTGAATCGATTTGAAGAACTTAACAATTGGCATACAAAAGAAAAGTCTGGAAATCTTCGACAGTCTTTCTGAATTCTTTGTAAAAATTCATTGCGATTTAAAAAAATTAAAGTATCGATGAACTCAAAGAAAGGAGAGAAGAACAAGGAAGATTTTTGATTAGCCTGCGTCGAAAGACAAACAAAAAAACAAACAAGGAAGACGTTATCTAACAAATGGGTATCTAATTGTTGTGTTTGAATAGCCTGCATTGACGATAGAAATGACAACGTATAGGGATCGAGGGAATTTATTCTTCGAAAGTTTGTTTGGAGGAGCACAACACAGGTAACCAGCAGAGAACCCAAAGGCTACATTGGTTCATCACGCCTATTGGTTATATTGAACCTAAAGCCTACATTGGTTCACTCACTGATCAGGTATAATAGGTCTGAAAATCAGTCCACTGTGTCGTTTTCCTCCCAAAAACATTAAAGATCGGACTTTTTATTGTAAAAAAAATTATCAATGCATAGTTGAAACTAAAGCTGCAATAAAAAACTTTAATTTTCCTTGAAGGAATTTTTTTTCTCCTTCTTTCAAGAAGTAGGGAACGCGGCCAATGAAGACACCAAGCTAAAGTGAGGAATATAGAAGAGTAGAACAGATGACAACCATCGCATTCTACTCTAAGCTTACAAAACAGCTCAGGCAAGCGGGAGAATATTCGAAAGGGTCATAAGGAGTAAGTGTGTTGCTAAGCCAGCTACAGATGCTCGAAGACAATTTGTATTGAAAATTACGAAAACTCAAACTTTTCCAGAGCCAATATCCACAAACAACAAAAGATAAAGTATTCTGAGGTAAAAGACGCCTAAGAAAGCACCAGTGCTGTGCGAGTATTATTTCTTGTCATATGTAAGTATACATGTATATCTATAGTTCACTTTTTATTTATATATCTATGTATATTGATACCTAACTTTATCGGTTAACCTATGTACAGTGTTGATTTATTCTCTTCTACTATTTTCGGCGACATAAATGTAATTTGTTTTTCTATTTTTTGTATTTTCCCTTACAGGGTATAGTAGCGTTTTGCTGTTATGTTTTATTTTGTTCTTGAAAATGAGACTGTGTTGTATTGTAAGATATTTTTTTATTATTATTTTTTTTGCGGATTTTTCTGAACTTCCTTTTTTTAAATTTTTGCGATTTTTTTTTGTAGTTTTCGTATTTTTTGCGAATTAATAAAAAATATCTCCTTCGGTACAAAATGAAAATAGTGTGACTGTGTGTGTATGTTTTTTGCTATAATTTGTGTCCTCAGTGTTGTATTCTCTGTCTGATTTTATTTTTCTGTTTTTTTTTTTTTTTTTTAATTTTATTAAGTGGAAGAGGGTTTTTAATTTTTTTTTCACTTTTTTTTGTTTAAATTAATTAAATTATTATTTTTTTTTTGTTTAAATCTTTGCTGATCAAAAATTTAGATTTTTTTTTGGTTTTTTTTTCACTGTTTCATTTAAAAAGTTTCGATATTAATTTAATAATTAACAAATTGATTTTATGATAAAACCAATAACAATAACTCCTCTCATATGGCTACGAGACAATAATATGTGGTGCTGAAAGTAATACAGCTATTGTGGCTAATATTGTGAACATTGTGAATATGATAAGGCACAGTCTGTCAACGACCATAGCTGCGAATTTCCAATCATTGGCAATGTCATTGTCCTCGTCTTCTTTACGGAGCTGATATATTTTTTTTTTGTTTTTCGATTGGGTTTTTAACGCGGAATTTTTCACGATATTTTTTATAAAACAAACAAAACAAGAAAATACAAGAGAAGGAGAAAGAAAAGTGATATTTTTGATAAATCAATTGAATATCATTTATATTGTTATTGGATGTTTTCTAGTGAGATAAAAAAGCATGCAGCTCATTCATACACCTAACTCTAGTTAAAAAAATGTTTAAGATTTTCAATATTATTTGAATGGAAAGGAAAACATTCACAAAAATCAAACGCTGCTATTTTGAAAACAGAAAAAATACTTGTATCGGAAACACACACTACTGGTGTGGTTGGATAGAAAAAGACTTACTTTAAACAAAAACGTGGTAAACGAAAAGACTCACCTGATCTGTTATGAAACGTATCTCCTTCAGAATCAGTCCTAGTTCATATTCTGTAGAGGATTTCATACACGTGTGATGCGTGACGGCGTCCGGCATTCGTGTGCTGCCGATCGGTCCGATGCTGCCATCATCTCCTTGACTAAAATGTAAATTCCAAATTAATTCATTTCAAACAAATTCCCAAGATTAGAGTTGAGATTTATTCACTTTTCATACCCGTATACAGTTCTATAAAATGCAGTATTATGTGGCAGTGTTCCCCCTGGAGTCATTGGTCTGCAATTGTGCCGAAAATCGTCATCGATATCCAGCACATTTGCGAGTAACGATTTTGAGGATCTAAAAATTCAGTAACAAAAAATTAGTACAATTTCATTTGTTTGCATTTGGAATGGACAATAGTTAAACCTCTCTTTGAGTTCCACATCGGAAAGAATTTGGTGTTTCCTTTCGGATGATGTATCAGAACACGGTGTTGGTGGAAATTCCAATATTAATGGCCTACCGGGT
Organism: Melanostoma scalare; assembly: GCA_949752695.1. Classification (NCBI taxonomy): domain Eukaryota; kingdom Metazoa; phylum Arthropoda; class Insecta; order Diptera; family Syrphidae; genus Melanostoma; species Melanostoma scalare. Next base: position 40,244,775 of record OX456984.1, read on the forward strand.
CGACTCATTCGTAGAATCCATGGTAGCCAACATAAAAATATGATTCGTATCTATGAAAAGAAAAAAAAGAAAAACAAAACAAAAAGCAGAGAATATTAAATAAAGAGGCAAATAGGAATGCAGAGTACACTAAAAGAAGAAGTATTGAAAAAAGCATTTATCAATCTGCTGTTCACACGGACGACGCAGTAAGAGAAGTGAACAAAGCAAATTATATTTGGAGGGTCAATTGCTGTCTATACTCTGTAGTCTGTACACACAGTGAATATAACTAGTTTTTAGGTTAACGACAGGATGAGCTCATCCATTATTCCTCTTTTCGCAAGATAAATCATGAATATTTTCAAATTGAACTGTCTCCGAGTTCATAAATGAAAATTAAGTATCTTCTGGGTGTTGAAGCTTTAGGTCGAACGTTTGAAGCAAGAGCAGTAAATTTCCTACTATTGATGAGTTGAAGGACTTCCATAGAGAAGTTACTAGTTGGATTACATATATTTCCGTATACAACTGAGGATTGTGTTTTATGAAAGAGAAGAAAATGATTTTTAAGAATTCTTTACAATTGGTTGGACTTTGTTATTTTTTTTAAGTTTCTTTGGAGCTAAGGTGACGAAACCACAATAGTTTAATAGGTTTTTTGTTTACAGCAGACTTAACAACCATAACTAATTTTACAGGGACCGTCTGAGATAAGAAGCAAATAAATTTCAGAACAATAAACTTTGGTTGTGGATAGCAAATTTTGAAAGCCCTTAGTTCAGGGGAAGTCGACTATTTTGACGGTGATAAATTTTTAATCAGTAAGAATCTGCAAACCAACGCGATTTCGGTGTTTCCGGCAGCGGCACAAACGCTGCTGACAGGATTTTTGTAGTGGAGACACCAACAAATGCTATAAAAACATAATAACATAATTTTACAGATGAATTTGTAGCTTCCGCAACTACAAAGACGTTTTAAGGTTCTCCCAAGCCAGAGCGATTGTGAAGTTGCGGTAGGAGTAGAAACCACGGTTGCCACATCATGCCAAAAAAATATGTGTCCAAAAATGAAAATAAAAATGACCAAACGTAGCTTGAAATGACCAAAACGATTGATTCCGATGAAGAAAGAAGGGAAAAGTACAAAGTTTTCAAACGGAAAAAGCAGCATGAGTAGCGCTTGTTTAAGGAAATATAAAAATTTCATGAAAGTATGAGCTTCAAAGTTTGCACCAAAATTTAACAAATCATGCCAGAGTGGAAAACTAAGAACCAAGCCCATAAAGACCACCAAGCAAACATAGCTGTAGAACTGCATTCATCTCTGGGGATCCTAAAAAGTTAATTATGCAGACTCAACTTAGACGATTATCAAGAATGCCATACTCTAGATCAGAAGAAGTTAAGGTTGCAAATGGAATATCTGACAATTGCACCAATTATAGAGGAATACTCCTCCTTAACTTCAGATGTGATGTCTTGTCTTTGTGAAAGTCTGAAAACGCCCACGTCAACAAATCTTGGAAAAAACATGCGTATGACAGTATTGACAGAAACAAGCTGTGCAGCATCATTTCTAGTTGCCAAAAAACCTTGATTTTCAGTTCGTAAAACAGATTTAATCACAAAGTTATCAACGCGTCACTTGATTGAATCCTAGTTCTGCTTCAGGGCGAGCGCAGAGCTCAAAAAACACCTAGCTTGGCACTAAGGGTAAACTGAGGTTTTTCCAGAGAACTCATTGCGGCTACCTCAGACCAATCGTTGGACATGAACGAACGAACTTATTGATGCACTTTTTACATAATTCGATAAGTAAACTGACTTACGTATACATTTCCATTTTATGGACCAATAAACTGAAATGTTTCTCTTATTTCATTTCGTTGAAAAAATGACCAAATGGAATAAAAAGTGACCATGTGACCAAGTGAAAAAATAATGACCAGATTCAGACATAAATGACCAAACTGGCAACCGTGGTAGAAACGCTGTTGTTATCATGTTTGCCGTCGCAACAACAGAAATGTATGAAAACGTTAGGTTTTTTCTGCAGCGGTAGTGTATGGTATTCTCATATACATACATATATCGCTGTATAATACAATTTTAACAATTGTAATTGGAGCCTCCGCGATTGCAAAAACACTTTGGTTTTGGGAGGTTCTTTAGTTTGGGTGAGCCTCTGATAGCTTCTCCTGGACGAAAAAGTCATGTGAAACAAAAAATAGCTCAATAAAGGCATTGGAAGCTTAACTTTTTTTTTTACGGATAAACTGATGGATAGATTGGGAATGCTCCTCAGCAGCAAAAAAAAAAGGTTGAATAGTACACATACTTTCTTTACATAGCTGATTATTAAATTATCGGCCCTAGTACGGTATCCACTCAGAAAAGGAGATTCTCGGATTTTGTACAATTTGGAGGTTTCCGTTTCGAGTTATTCTTCGGGACAGCTGTTCGAAATTTTTCTGCGACATTATTTAAACACACCCGGCTAAATTTCTGACAGCTTAATGCAATTGTTTTTCCGATTTCGTCCGACGTTGCGGGAAATTCTCTGCTCCGAACGGATACCTCTTTAGGGCCGATCAACTTGTTGTCTACATCAAAAGTCATAAGTTAAGTAATTCAATTGGTTTTATTCGCGATAACATTTTTCTTCTGCATTAGTTTTTGTTACAAGCTTCTATCTCAGCGTTGTTAGTTAGAGACTGTAAGGTCTCAACGTCAAAACTTCCTTATCATGCCCCAATAATAAGAGTTTAGCTTCACCCTCCTCATCAAAATGTTCGGCATATTCAAATGTATCTCACATATTAAGAAAGCATTTGGCATCAAAGGGTATAATGTTATGCCATTGACTTAGAAAATTCATAGAGAACGAAATTTTTGTTGAGGAAGGATCGTGGCATCTTTGTCATACCAACAACCAAAGCTTTATTTTCAACCTGATGCATTTGCCAAAGTCGAAACAATAAAATGGTCTCTTGATGTTTTTCGACCTGGTGCTAAAGCTTCATCAGCGTGGCCGCAAGTAGGGTCTAGCAACTACTTATGAATGAATGAAGTGATCAATATCAAAAAGTGTTAAAAATCATATCCTTGGTGAATAGATTTTCTGAATGGCAGAACGAGACTAATGCGTGATCATAGTTTACTTCACCGTTTTTGAGAATCCGCACCGGTTTTTCAACTTTAAGAGCTACGCATTACTAACACAATCCTTACTAGCTACATTCTGAAGTTTAGTTGTCTTTCTTCAAGATTCCATCGCAAGTTTTCTATATAAGGTATCAAAGGTTTTTCAATATAAAGGACATTGAAAGTTGCGAAGAAAAAAAAATATTTAGCAATAAACAGTCCGTTTGGATTCCAAAGCAACAACCTTCCCTTTTTTGGCACAGTGATTCAAACAAGGTGATTTAAATGAAAGTCTATATGCACCCACGGCGTGGTTCGTGTTTGGTTGTATAAAAGGACCTTTATCGAGTCACTTTAGAGGGAAAACACAAATCGGGTGATTCGTGTTGGTCGGTTTAAAACGAAATAACTCAGTCATTTCATTAATAAATTTTTTTTTTCCAATTGACCAATCTTTTAAGAACTTATTGTAGTGGTTTGAGCTGAAAGTCTCACGGTGTTTCAAGAATTTGGATAAGTTTTAAGCAATTATTAATTTTGATATTTTGCATTTTTTTTTAACGTTTTATAAGTTTCAACGCAGAAATTTTAAGCCACTCATTTTCTAAGTACAAGAGCTTGCAGCCGGAAAAACAATGACTTAAAATTTGTGGTGAACACCACACGTTCAATCTTAGCAAACTCAAGTTTGCCTCAACTCTACTGTTGGCCAATTGAAAGTTTGCGGAAAGTTAAGAAATAGTAAAGAAACATATATACAAGCATAGAGTGGCGCAACCGAGTGGGGAGCCCCAGGGGTTAGCGCGTTTCTCAAAAACACGCCTTGGGAGGGAATGGAAGGGATCTAAAATTTTCTGTCAGTTTCGAACGGCTAATCGAAAAAGCGCTTTTCATGACAATGCATTTTTTGCAGGACTTGCCAATTCCATGCGAAAAGTGATGCCTGTGGAAAAACATTTTTGGTTTCTGTTGGGGTCGAACCACGAACCTCCCGCGGAACAAGAAGACATGCTAAGCATAACTACACGGGCACCAATAAGAAAGAAAAAGTCCCTTTAACTTTCAGTCAAATTTGATAAGGGTTCATCCATTCATCCATTTAAAAAGGCTACTATATGAAATTTTGCGTCAAGTCTCCAAGCTGTGGAATGAGAATTTATTTAGCATACAAGAGTTCTTTTCACTTTTATATACTTTCAATCAAAAGCCCAACTCAAGGACTACCAAGGACTAAGCAATTTTCGAAAAATCGATTATTTTTGATTCCAAATGGTCCCTTAGGACCTCAAAAATGATTTCCCAGAAGATTATGGCCGGGAAAAACTTTAGGTACTCGGTTTTTGAATTTTAGTACAAGGCCGTATGGTCCGCAGCGGGCTCCTTTTGTGAGCGCAAGGGGGAAGGTACGTTAAGGGAGTAGAGCATGTATACGGCAGTTGTTATTAAAAATATTTATTTCCTGACTTGTCTAGAAGAGTTAGACTTGTCGAACGTCTCTTTCAGGCATCGCAGGTTAAAGGTATCGTAAGATTATTCATGATTTTCTACTACTCAAAACTTTAAATGCGTTTATCTCAATACTGTATTTCTCAACAAGACGTCGTCGAAAAAATGCTGCACAGCCGCCATTTTGTAATAAATCGCTTCAAAAAAATTTTCATTTTTAATTATTGTAAGCAGTCTAATATAGATAACAAAATCACGTTTCTGTTATCTCGATTTATTTTTTAGTATTTGTGAAAAAAAAAATCCCGAAAAAATCTATTTTTTCAGCCTCTAGGGTGGCCTAACCCCTTAAAATAAGGGATCTCATTAAAGAACTGTATGAGTGAATACAGAATGATTACCTGTGAAGGCCTCCACAAATTTATGCTCTATTGTTTTTCATATAGAAAAAAGCCTCATGTGTGTATTCGCATAATTTTAAGCGACGAAGCCTAAATTCTATATTATGGCTGTTGCTGACATTCATTACTACTTTTACTACCCAAAGGTCGAGAAAAGATATGATAACTACACTATGCACTACGGTGTCCCATATTTTGCGACTGTTAAAAACTTATTTTGAAGTTACTTAAAAACAAAAAACCTTAAACTGTCAGAAACCGCACTGGTTTTCATACGAAATCAGCTAAATTGTCATCTACCGAAAAATATAAAAACATTTTCTCTCAACAAACAACAACTAAAAGAGTTAAATACAGAACAAAATTTGATCATAATAAGGCAGCCTGAAATGCAATAAAACAACTCCATTTTCAATTCTGCCCTTCTTGAATGATTAGTGTTTAATTACGCAATTGCTATCAATGTTCAAACATTTGCAATATTCATTTCACTTATTTGTCAAGTCCTTTTCTGTACCCCTTTACTTTATTGCCATAGCTTATACCTATGTTGTAGAGCACACAAAAATGCCACAGAGAACGCCACAAACAGCAGACCACAATTTGAAAATTCTTATGTTCACAAAATCACTGCTAATCACCACCCTCTTGTCAGCGGTCAGCATTACGAATTGATAAATTAGTCATTCAGCTATAAAACAAGTGTAGTTTTCAAATAATCCCTCAACCTGTCAAAACCACATAGGGAAACAATTCCGTTTGGCTGAAAATAATATCAAATCGAACAAATCTGCAACAGTTGCATGCTTTTGTTTTAGTTTTTCAAGGTACGAGAGAGAGAGAGATATCTAAAATCCACTTCAAAAGGGCCACCATTGACATAAATCAATCCTGACTCGCATGCTCCATTTTATGCATTTTAGGTCTGTAGCCTGCAACGAACCACCCTCTTTGATAACATATTGCATTTTCACACTTATTCTGGCCCATTTATCAACGACGACAATCGCAATAGGAGAGAAAAACATTGTATCATCCGCATACATTCCGACAAAGGAGTTCTTTTCATCACGAAGCGAAAATAAAGGACACTTTGTGTGTGTGTTGAGTTTATTGAAAGGAATTAAAAAAAAGCAAAGCAGAGAGAATATTCCTGTATCCCATTGATCCTATTTTCTATGTCTCATGGTCAGTGTATGAATTCAGAAAATTAAAGCTTTTAACTGAATTGGATGCATTGAATTTGGCATCATTTAAAAACCTATCCCATTTATTAGGTTTTTAATCCTGCCAAGAGGACAAACATTAAAATCAACCTGAATACCGAGTTGAATGGAAAACATGAAGCCAATTCATTAGATAATCAAAAAGGATCAGCATTTATGCTGCTTGTTCTTCAAGCTAGTGGGTCTCATGAATGCATGTTAACTGCTTCGATTTTCTTGAATAAAGGATTGAAGTATTTGAGAGGAATTTCTTTTTTACTACATATTATAAGAAGGACAATATTATCCAATTACTGCGTACTCAGTCTATTGCAGGATATACAAATGGAATAGGATTTATATTTTATATTAAAAACCTAATAAAATAGGTATACAATGCGGTTATAGGCGAATATTTGAAAATTCATCTCCAGGGCTTTTGAATTCGATTGGATTTTACACAAAAAGGACAATGACAACGATAGATGGAAGGGCTGCACTTGCACAGTTCACATGTAAGTGCATACGTTTGTTTGGCAATTCATCGTTTATGTGAGGACTTATTGCATACAGAAGACCCGTATTTTCCAGATAATGTTATGCGCTACACTCCCTGGTGAAATATACCCTCAAGTCTTGGTTCTTTTTTTATTTTTATTTTATTTTTGGTGCTCTGTATATTGGAGTAACTTTAGTTTGAGTGCATGCAGCAGTTCGCCTCGCCTCGCCTCGCTCGTCTTTACCTCGCTGCAAGCTCTCCTTTATTGTCGGGGAATATTTATCTGTTTGCTTTTGTTGATATTGCTGCGTGATGATGGTGAATGGCGGTGCCTGGCACGATTATGTCCTGGAGTCAATTGCAAAATTTAAGCGCAAACGTTGTAAATGCAGTTGGGCTGTGCTGTGTGTATACATACAGAGCCACCTATACCGCCTACTCGTATTTTAAATGGGTTGGGTTCTTTTCAATTTGAAACGACGAAGGTGAATTGAGAGTCATCGACCTGGTTTGTGGGGATTTGCCAATCGGTTACTAGCGTAACAATTGCAATAAATACACATTTGCAGGTTTGATGAAAGCAAGTTATTGGAAAACACGGAAATAGGAAAATGAGCTGCATGGGCTTTGAAAGGAGTTAGGTACGCCTGTTATGATGAAGATATGATGTAAACATGAATGAAGCTAGCGTGATATGACTAGCGGTATTTTACTCTCTGATTACAGTCTCATTACGAACTTAAAGTATTGAATTTACGTTTTTGTTTCATTCTTTGCTAGATGCACAATTTTATAGAGAAAACGGTGGGTTTTCCAAATGTTATCGAAGTTTTCCAATAAAATTTTCTATTTATTGATTAAGTTTACTTCCCAGACATTTCTTCCACATGAAATGCGTTTTCGCAAGACACGACGTGAAAATCGTTTTTGGCGATTTCAACCCAAAAATTTGGAAATACAATCGGTAAGCATTTTTTTTTTTCTAATAAAAAAAGAGGAGGTTTATATGCTAATCTGGAGAACTCAAACCTAATATCCGGTCCATTGTACTACCAGAGTAGCAGCCTTCCCTTTTTTTGTGTGGCAGTTGGAAATAAGTTGTTAGTAATTTCACATACATAACCTCAAGGTCGGCGCGGCGTCCATATGAAACTGGGAGGCTGAAAGAAAAGTAGATGCCCAGAGCGGGATTCGAACCCACGCGTCCGGCCTATCTACTAAACACTCGAACACTGCATCAAGGCCGCCCGTGGTAAGCATAACCTCCATAAAAAAACCTCCGAAAACGGACTGAGGCTAATCGATTTTGCTGCGGGGCTAAATCTTGTTGTAAGTAGTACACGCTTTCCGCATCTCAAAATTCATAAAGGTACATGGCGATCCCCAGATCAATCAACCGTCAGCCAAATTGATCATGTTGCGATCGACGCAAGACACTCTTCCAGTCTGATAGATGTCCGAACTTTCCAAGAGGCCAACTTTGACTCGGACCACAACCTTGTTGTAGCCAAGTCACGAATGAGGATATCTTGTTCACGACTCGCACGAACTAACGCTGCTTACTTACTTACTTAGGTGGGCATTACAGTTCGGGGTGAACCTGGGCCTCAACCAACATCCTTCTATAACGACTTCGATTTCGGGCGAGCTCTCTCCAGTTTCGCACTCCAAGTCGTTTGAGGTCTTCATCCACTTGATTGCGCCACCTAAGACGAGCTCTTCCCCTTCCGCGATTTCCCTGCAATGTGCTTTCGAAAACCCGTCGAACGTTTGGGTCCATCCGCTTTACATGACCCAACCATCGTAGCCTCGCGATGCGTACTCTTCTGGCTATGCCCATGTCGCGGTACAGCTCATACAACTCGTTGTTGTATCTTCTTCTCCACACATTGTCTTCGCATACGGGACCAAAGATCAATAGGAGAATTTTTCTTTCGAAATGACCATGGCTTTCCTCATCCGCTTTCGATAAGGTCCATGATTCCGCGCCGTAAAGCAGGACTGGGATGATCAAGGTCTTATACAAGGTCACTTTGGTTTTTCTAGAGCGGGTTTTGTTTCTCAATTGCCTTCTTAACCCAAAGAAGCAACGGTTGGCAAGTGTTATTCTCCGTTTGATCTCCGCACTGATGTTGTTGTCCGTGTCTACAGCGGATCCTAGCTAGACGAAGTCCTGTACTACCTCGAATTTATGTCTGTCTATTGTGACGATTTGTCCAATTCGTCGATGTTCTGTGTCCTTGTTTGATGACAACATATACTTCGTTTTGCCCTCATTAACCATCAAACCCATTTTTGCCGTTTCTGTTTCAATACTCGCAAAAACACCTATGACATCACGCTTTTTTTCCCATTACGTCAATATCGTCTGCATAGGCGAGTAATTGCACAGACTTTTGAAAGATTGTTCCTCTGGTGTTGACGTTTGAGTTTCTTACAATCTGTTCAAGTATGATGTTGAAGAAATCGCATGACAGCTTGTCGCCTTGCCTAAAACCTTTTTCGACATCAAAGGTCTCGGTGAGTTCTTTACCGACCTTGACGGAGCAGCGTGAATTCTCCAAAGTCATCCAGCATAGTCGTACGAGTTTTGCAGGGATGCCAAAACTAGACATGGCTCTGTACAGCTCGTCTCTGTAAATGCTGTCATACGCGGCCTTGAAATAGATAAAAAAAAAAAATAAAAAAAAACCAACTAACGCTGCGCTGTGAACAAATATGACGTCGGAAAGCTACAATCGCAAGAGATCACCAATGCCTTTCCCAATCGAGTGTCCCTTTAACTATCTTTGAATCGTATGCATTAAGCATTGAAGACCAGTGGCAGCAATGACAAGAAGCCATCAGAACCGCTGCCTCTGAAGTTCTGGGTTTCACTCGGCCCCCTTAACGAAACCCATAGTTCGATGAATGCAGGCCTGTGAAGGACAGCAGGGAAACATAGTAGTAAAGTCCCAGTCTACTGAGGATCTGGAAAGATCACTTCTACAGACTGCTTAACGGCGATGAGGACACAAACTCCGCTGTCAGGTAGATTGCCCCATTCTGCTTGGACGATGATCAAGAATGCCGTTTTCCCGACCTAGAAGAAGTTGAGCTTGCAGCTGAAGATCAGTTGGAAAGATAATCATTGGCTTATAAGATCTTGTCTGCTGTAATATGTGAACGTCTGAAACCCCACGTCAACAGCTTGATAGGTCCTTATCAATGTGGTTTTAGACCAGAGAAGTCCACAATAGACCAAATTTTCAATTTGCGACAGATCTTGGAAAAAACCCGAGAATATAATATCGATATTCACCATCTCTTTATGGATTTCAAGGCCGCGTATGACAGTATTTACAGAGACGATCTGTACAGAGCCATGTCTAGTTTTGGCATTTCTGCAAAACTCGTACGACTCATAATGCATGACTTTGGAGAATTAAAGAACTCACCGAGACCTTCAAGGTAACCCTGTATAAGACTTTGATCATCCCAGTCCTGTTTTTCGACGCGGAAGCATGGACCTTATCGAAAGCGGATGAGGAAAGCCATGGTCATTTCGAAAGAAAAATTCTCCGAATGATCTGCTGAGAAGACAATGTGTGGAGAAGAAGATACAACAACGAGCTGTGTTTGCTCTACCGTGACACGGGCATAGCCAGAAGAGTACGCATCGCGAGGCTAAGATGGTTGGGCCATATAGAGCGGATGGACCCAAACGCTCCGCCTCGACGGGTTTTCAAAAGCACATTGCAGGGAAATCGTGAAAGGGGAAGACCTCGACTTAGGTGGCGCAATCAAGTGGATGAAGACCTCAACCGACTTAGAGTGCGAAACTGGAGAGAGCTCGCCCGAAATTGAAGAAGGATGTTGGTTGAGGCCCAGGTTCACCCTGAACTGTAATGCCCACCTAAGTAATATTTTCTCTTCAATTCTCAGTTACGGGGACGAAAATGCACCTTCCCTTTCACAACTTGTGAATAAATCATCTTCTGCCTCACGATTATTTTCCTATTCTGAAAGGTCATCCTCCAAGTAAACTACTAAGACTAAATCAAAGTTGTTCATTTTATCTCGTGGATACATTGAGGTTTTGTTTAACCTTTTGTTTCAGAAATGAGTGATGGTGTGCTAAAATGCCATATGACAGCACGGTTATCCTAGGAAACCAAAGCCAAAGACGTAATATATTGTGAGTTTCGAGACTTAAAGCTTTGAAATATTAGCAAGAGTTAGTTTTCCTTTTCAAAGCAAGAAATAAATGCTTTATCTCTGATTGTTTAAGAGTTTAACGCTGTTAAATTTAAAAAGCTGTTATCATTGCAATTTGAAAACTCTTCACCAAAGCCGATAGAGTTCAACGATTTGTTTTGATTGAAAGCTTAACTATTTCCGGCAAACTTAGTTAACTGTTCTGCAATGCCTTCAATGCCAGTAGTTCTGTTCGTATTTGTTTTTTTTATATATTTCTCAATGGGAGTTGGATTTTGCAGAGATTAGAATTTCACACAGATAAAACCAATTCCGTGAGGCAACATTTTCAAGTAGATAATCAGAAAATTGGTAATATCTCAGAGACAGAATTTTGAATCTAAAGAAATCGTTAAGTTTTCCCTCTATTTGATAACTTTATGTCATTTTTCGTAAATTGTGCCATTTTTTGTCAAACTGCAAAGTTGCCTAGCTCTCAAATCTACAGTTTTTATTTCAAATATTTATTCAAACAGCGCTAAGTTTTTGCTCGAATTGCGAAAAACCCATTTTGAAGTGGTAATAACTTGTGAGGACATACTCAGTGTCATTTTTAAGTGACACCATTGTGAAACCATATATTGAAATAAACTCTCAGTTTTCAGTATAAAAAAAAAAACAACTAAAGAATTAGCTACTGAGCTTTATTGAGAAAGTGCAATTCCAACTTAACTGATATAACGACCATACATTGTCCGCAGCACTTCGTTTGTTAACAGATTCAGACTCTTTTTGTGGAACATTGGGATCAGCAGAAAAACTTGACACGATGTGAATGGTTTGACATATGGTGTAGCACATTTTAACCTTCGGATTAAAGTAGACCAAGATATTTTTTCTTATTTTTCCATTGATTGGCCGAAACCAATCACTTCTCTCAGAGTAAATAATTGAATACTGTCCCAATTGCATGTGACCACTTCCCACTGCAATTAACACTTATAAATAAATCCTTTTTTCATATCAAAATCCAACCAATTATCACCAATTCTGTTGAAAGTGCTACCGCTTTTCTACTGCAGTAAAAAAAAATAAAACAAAAAAATAAAAACAAAGCAAAACAAAATACCACTTCCGGAACAACTTAAATTTTTAATCAAGTTCCGGTTATGCAATTTACATTCGGACAATTTTCACTTCGAAGTTCGAATACCATCCCCTAGATCCATAAACGATCCATAGCTCGCTTTCTGTCAACAACTCTCAAGCACGATTAATATCCGATTGTCCTGCAACGAACACAACCCCCACCGAGTCCTCCAAATTTCTTCCCCAAAAGAGCAGTTCATAATAAATAATTAAAAAAAAGGATTTACAGCACAAGATAGAAGGAGAGAGAGAGAGATGAAACGGCAGTACGAAGGAAATACTATATAAGTACGCGTAAATGGAAAAACAAAATTAAGTACCAAACAATGTTAAACTCACCCATTCGGACATTTCATGAGTATTAGCGTTTCGATGATGATAATTTAATATTAATATCGTTGACACAACGGATGACGCTACCATAAACATTATGCAATTGAAATATGTACCTGTATGCATCAAAGGAATAAAAAATAAAAAAACAGAAATCAATATGATTGTGTTATGACTATGTAAATCTGGATAAATGAATTGATGAATGGAAATATAAGAGTGGTTGTAAATGTTGTTATTATATTTTACCTAAAAGTGGAACAGCATCGGATGTCGCGGGCATCGTTTCTGCTACCATATTAAGGAAGACAGTAAGTGAGAGAAGAATTGTTACACCTGTGAACGGAAAAATAGAAAGTATATAAAGGGAATTACAAATTGAAATCGATTTTAATCACAACGATTTATATGTTCGCTTATTATATTGTCATACCAACACACATCCAACCATACACAAACTCCCGCACACATAAATTTACCATCAAACGCTTACACAGAGATCTGACGGAACTGGGTCACAGGCAATTAGTAAGTTAGTGCATACACTGTATTGCTAGGGCATGCATAAGTCAAGGCTCATATATATTTAAGTTTACATATGCGGCTTGGCTAATGCAACATCCAAATTGCAATTGAAGAAATTACTCAAATAATTACAGCCACAGGGCATGGCAAATGTATAAATTGCTAGTCAGAAGCAATTTCAGCAGAAGGCTTTGGAGAATATTTTTTTTTCCTTCGTTTGTTTGTTTGATTGGGCGAGTGGGGGTAGGACTTAGGGGATGCCATTAAATCTACCTGGTTTGATATACTTTTTGGGAAAAGCAGTTTACATTGTTTATGGGAGACCAACATACTTGAGCAGTTATTTGATTGACCTGCTTTGCGTGAATAGGATGTTGAAGTTGCTGATGGGGTTCTTACCTACTGACTGGAAATGGCAATCGAAATCGGTCCATGGGATCTTAGGTTGTGGGGCAACCCTTCAAGGACTTTATCACTCAGCTAAACATAATCGGGTTTAGGAATCAAAGAGGGATTAAATTCTTAAAGCTTTATCAAGTCTTCAGATTTAAGATGGATTGACTTCGGTATGATGGCCTAATTTAGTTTTGTCTTGAGAAGTGAGTTACATATTTTGAATTCAAATGACAGAAAGGTGGTTTTAAATTTCTATAACTTTTTCTTATATTCAGAATCTTTGGAAGGAAGTATTGTTCTTGAAGTGACAAATTTGAGAGTTTGATTTTTTTTTTGGGACTCATGTCCAGCAAAATCGCTATTAGATTATGAAGAAGCCAATCAAGTCAGTTATTAGCTTCCTAATTGGTTATAATTATAAGGAGCACAAGGCACCCGTTGAATGATTGAAAATGTAACCAATGCCGGACGTGCATTCTCTTAAGATGTGATTCTTTAAATAAACCAATTCACAGGAAGGACTACTTAAAAAACAATGTAAATTAGATATTGATTGGCAGAGATCAATCAAAAACAACAATTTTTTTTTTTTCGATTCAATAAACATTAAGCTAGACTTCCAACACTTGATCGAGCAAGGTTGCCAAGCGATGTAATGATGCTGGGCTTCCGAGTTCATGCCAACGTGATCAATTGAACACCCAAGTGTACTAAGGAATTATACAGCAAAAAGGCGTCCTTAAAGATACTTCTGATACTGACTGGAGAGTCTGTCGAAAATCGACAGCTTTACTTTTGCTTCAAAAGCACTCCTTGCTTTCTATAATTCTTTTTAAAAGATTGTCGATAGAACTAAGACCGTTAATCAGTAATAACATCGTGAAAAAGAGAGGCTAGAAGACGAAAACAAAAGAATCATCGTTACCATGCACGCCAAACGCTGTTCGCAAGTCCATAGTTCTATCAGCAATAAAAAAAATTTTGTTCTATTTCATTCTCAAATCAAAAATGTAGACTAAACAGAGCTTACAAAATAACTTCGAGGTAGTGCAGAACTTCGTCTACCTTGGATCCACTATAGAGAGACAACGGAAAATAAGTGCGAAGATCAAACAGAGAATCACTCTTGCCAATCGCTGCTTCTGGTGTCCGTGGCGTAATGGTTAGCGTGTCTACTTGTGTACTTGTTAAGCAGAGGTTCATGGTTCGAGTCCCAACAGAAGCCAAAAATGTCGGCCTTGTCAACCGAAAAGAGTCCGTTCCCATTAGAACACCGTAATTAAGTCGGAATGAGCGCTGTTAGTGACAAGATGGGGGACCGTCCGTAACTACTGCGTGCTGTTGTCATGTGTTATTTGTTCTATGTAGTATTTGTGCAGTTAGTCTTGTGGTGTATCAGCCAAATGGTTTTTGTTGCCCGGCTGCAACCCCCCTACTCCGCAGATTTATGTGTGGAGTAGGTTTCATGTAAATGTAAATGTAAATGTTTTTCTACTGGTATCGCTTTTCGCGAGGAATTTGCAAACCCTTGGACTGTAATTTCATTGCTATGAAAAGCGATTAACCGTTCGGAACTGGGAGAAAATTGTAGGTCCTCTCCATTCCCTCACAAGACATGATTGTGAGAAAAACACTAGGGCCCAGGGCTCCCAGCTTTGTTGCTCCACCCTATAAATGTATGTAACCGTTGCTTCTTTGAGTAGAGAAGACAAATGAGTAATGAAACTATCTCTAGAAAAACTTTTCTAAGACTTTGATCATCCCAGTTCTACTATACGGAGTGGAAGCGTGGACCTTATCTAAAGCGAATGAGGAAACTTTTGATCGTTTAGAAAGAAAAATACTCCAAGTGATAATAATTGGTCCCGTATGTGAAGACAACGTGTAAAGAAGAAGACTCAACAACGAATTGTATGAGCTATGCCATGACATGGATATATGTTAGAAGAGAAGGCATCGCGAGACGACTAGCGCTCTGGCTCGACGGGTTTCCGACAGGATATTGCAGAAAAATCGCGTTTTTTAAGGTGGCGCAATCAAATGGAAGAGGGCCACATTCAACTAAGAGTGCAAAAATAGAGAGAGTTCACCGGAAATCGAAATTGTTGGCGAAAGATGTTAATTTAAGCCCAGGTTCAGCCCGAACTTTGATGCCTACCTAAGTAAGTAAGATGGTTTTGTACAGTAATTTCTACTTTTTAATCATTCTTCAGATGAGATTCCATTTACACCTTCTCGACAATTCTCGACAAAACTGTGTATAAGGATATTCATCAATTGGTTAGTAATGAAGTATGGAAAAATGGATCAACTTTAGGGGCGCCATTTCGGTGAGCACTTTTCAGAGATACATACCTAAGGGTAATCGGGCTGAAAAAATAAAATTTCAATTTCAGAATGTGATTCTGATTGAACGAACGCCACAAAATGAGTCAAAGGTAAGACTGATGAGCATTCGCAATGAACCGTCTGTTGGAGATAAATTGTCTAAGGCGAGGAAAGCAACTGGCTATTTTACTAGAGACCAATTTATTACGACTGCGATAAAAAAAAAATGAGTCAGAAACATTACGACGATGTTTCAGAATCCAGCTTTAAAGTTCTGCTATAAACCCTATCAAGTAGGCGCAAGGATAACTGAGAAGCACATGAGCAAACATGAGAATCGTACTTATAGGCTTCGAACGAAATATATCTTAGAAATTGAAGCCAGATCACCAGGCCATTCTAACGAAATTGACACACTTTTTGGCTTCGTTGATACAGGCTTCATTCGTGCAAAGAAGGACCATTGTGCTTTATTGACAAGACACAGCATTGGGTTTGGCATCCGATGTATTGAATCAACAACTCTTGTTTTATTACTACAAGAAGCAATACCGCTCAAAATTAAATAATTATACGCAGCAGTTCTAGGTCCCCATCCGGAGAACAGGAAAGTGAAGTGTGAAATGAATATGTGGATAATAGACTTAGGCAAGGTGATGCACTGTCATGCGACTTCTTCAACATCGTTCTTGAAAGAATAGTGCAAAAACCCCACGTCAACACAAGAGGCACAATCTTTCAAAGATCCGTTCAATTGCTCGGATATGCCGACGATATTGACATAATTGGAAGAACGCAGCGTGATGTCAATGGCGCGTTTATGAGCATTGAGACGGAAGCGAAGAAGATGGGTTTAGTGGTCAATGAGGGCAAGACCAAGTATATGCTGTCATCAAGAAAGGACTCCTAACACCGACGTCTTGGACAGAACGTCACGATCGACAGCTATAACTTTGAGGTAGTTAAGGACTTTGTCTACCTAGGCGCCGCTATTTATTCAGACAACGACACCAGCGCTGAAATCGAACGAAGAATAACTCTTGCCAATCGCTGTTTCTTCGGACTAAGAAGGTAATTGAGTAGTAAAGTCTTCTCTCGAGCAACTAAGGTGCCCCTGTATAAGACACTTATCATCCCGGTTCTTATATATGGCGCAGAAGCATGGACCTTGTCAAAAGTAGACGAGAACGCTTTAGGATGCTTCGAGAGAAAAATTCTTCGGGTGATTTTTGGTCCCGTCTGCATAGATGGAGAGTGGAGAAGAAGATTTAACGACGAATTGTACGGGCTGTACAGCGACACTGACCTTGTCAAACGAGTCAAGGTCCAGCGGCTTAGATGGCTGGGTCATGTAGAGTGAATGGACACCAACGCTCCGGCCCGGAAAGTCTTCGAATCCAATCCCGAGGGACGGCGCAGTAGAGAAAGACCGCGACTCAGGTGGCGCACGCAAGTAGGAGAGGACCTCAACCAACTTGGCGTGTAAAACTGGAGGCAGCTAGCTAGGGACCGAGCTGGCTGGAGAAGCATGTTGGTTGAGGCCCTAGTCCGACCCGGACTGCAGCGCCACCTTAAGTAAGTAAGTAAGACTTAGGCCTTGAACAAAAAAATAAAGAGAACTGGAAGCTTCTGACCAGGAATCAATCATCTATGAAACTGAAGAAGAGAGTCGAATGAAAACTAAACACTTGAGCACACCAGGGGGTCGATTCTGTAACTGTGAAGCTGTGAAGTGATAAAAATTATTTCATTTCAGTCTTCAAATTTTCAAATTTAAACTTCACTGACGAATTCTTTTGTGATAAATAATTTATCATGTGAAGAAATTGCTACGTTTGTTTTAATTTTTTCACAGAACGAGAATCGAATTCGCTGTGAAGATGTGATATTTTATATCACTTCACAGCTTCACATTTACAGAATCGACTCCCAGCATTTAAAAAGTGAAAAGCGGTCAGACAGTGAAATCATCTAACACAACACGTATACTAGGTCCAAAAACTTAAATAAAGGAAGACAAGTCTAAAAAAAGCTGTACTCACAAAAAATGTCTTCTGCCATCAGAATTCCCTCCGAAGTTTATGACCACGTAGAAAGCAATAAACTCTCAAGTTATACACATTAGTGATCGCAGTTTTATACACATAGTAGAAGTCAAATAATGGCACGAAAGCTTAGAGTAAGCCGAATTCAAGCCCAGTTTTAGTTCATGAAAAGAATGCTATTTGTATGCTATGCTTGTTTGGTTACTCATAGTCAAGCTAGTCGAAACAGAACGCGATATAAGAAAGAGAAAGTTAGTAATTGGGAGTCTTAAAAGGGCTCTGTAAACACTCGGACATGGTGCAATTAAATTCATTGCGATAGTAGTTCGAATAAATTTCATTCGACTGCGGGATCGTTCCAGTACCAGATATTTAGGGCCAATAAAAAAGTTGTGGTCTCACTAAAATAAAACACATTCTCATCTGAGTCATCTGAGAATGGGGGTGACTTTAAGTCAGACTCGTTCCACTCACTGTCGCCTTGTCGATTCACTGCCATATGGTCGTGGAATTGCAAGTACCTACCAATTAATTCAGTCATTTTGAAGTAATTTGGAAAAATTAAACCTGGCCTCGAGGTCAGCTATGCATTGCATATCCAACGAACACTTTTAAAAATTCAAATGCTTTCGCTTGTAATATGTTCGTCCATTAAAACACCACCACTAAATTGTTACCAGCAACAAAATTGTGGCTTAAAAAGAACTAGAACACACGAATAATTCAACTTCCACTATTGACCCAAATACTCATGTACTTTGCCAATATTTTGATGAAAAAAGTGCAAGCTTCCAACACCAATGTAAATATTTAACATGAGCTTTCCTAATATAGCCTTAGCCAGTGAGAAACGAATTTGATTTTATTTTGCTTTCCATAAAAAAAGCAAAAAAAGGGACGGCATTACGAAAAACCATCTGCACTAGATGCCTCCAGGATACACTATTATCCTTGCTCTCCTTCGAAATGCATTGACTTTTTATACGAGGCAGGCTTCGAGAAACTATTTCGCATTTTTGATGCAACGCCATTTTGCTCCCTTTTTATGTGTTTATTCGACAATTTTGTTACCTTCTACTTGAACAGAATTTTTTAAGGACGAAAAGGTATGTAAGAAAGAAAAAATATAAAAATAAAGATCAACCAAGGATATGTGCTTTTGGAATGCTCAATATTGTTTTGCTGATTGTATAGCAAAGTGCAAATATTGACAACTTTTCGCCTTTGCAAGACTTTCTTTCCCACTTTTTTTAGTTTTCTGTTCTTTGGGTTGAAAGAGACTGTCCGCTGTGAATGTCGTCCTTCGTTCAGCCTGCTTAAGTTGGCAATAAATTATTAAAAAGTCGGTCTCTGAGGACAAGGACTGAAGTGAGCCTCAAGGATGCACACTCACAAATATAGTTTGGTGTTTATTTAGGGTTTAAATGAAGTTTTAAATTGTTTATAGAAGAGGTTCATTGTCGTGGAGTTATCGAGCATCCTTCCAGCTAATTAAATGCAAAGTTATCCTGTAAGAGCGAAAATTGTATTTTTCTCTTTCCTTAAATTCATCGCTCACGATTAAATCCATTGCAGTGATTGAATTTATCCATGATGGCGATGGGAAAACCATCGAAAGGCATCATGAACAAAATTTAAACTCACAAAATCTGTGGTGATTTCTCTTGCATCCTTGATATGGTTTGGAATTTCAATGAGCTTCAACGATGCTGAAGCATCATCAGCAACGGTTTTTCTTTTCCTTTTAACTTTTTTTTTTTCTTTCTTTCCTTCCACATTCCCCATAAATTGGCTGCAGGAATGCAATTGCCAATTTAAACTGCTTAAGTACCGCATATACTTAACATAGTGAGAATAATCGAAAGAGGGACTCCTTTTCTGTTGTAAGGACGATGAAATGGATTTCTGAAATCTATCTGAGTGTGCACAAATAAAAAGCACTCATGATTTCTTTCTTTCATTTTCCAATCGCGAATTTTGCTCTATTTGCTGAAAGAGGAAGGAATGGAACGTGGGGTGAGAGGAGGAGAGGGGTGAGTTTAAACTTTTCAAGACAAACTATTGCAAATGCAACTTGTGCAAGTTTCAATAAAACCATAGAAAGAACAAAAAACAAGTTACTCAAACCAACTAATTTGGCAAAAGTGGCAAAAGTTTCAGCGACCGCATGAAAAAGAAGAAGAAACCTTCGTACAAAGTTTCTACTTCCTCAACTGCAACGGCGGGTTGGTTCAATTAGTAAGTGAATGGGGAATAGGAATAGGAATAAAAGGAAAGCAGTTTATGGATACTATTTGTTACTCTGTTGTGTGCCTGGTTTTTTTTGTTTGGATACAATACAAACCTAATGATAATTTTTCTCCCGAATCTGGTGGCAGTGTGAATCCCAGCAGGGCCATTGATGCAATTAGAACACACGGAATAATTAAATTAAAAAAATAATACAACGTTCGTCGACGAATAATGATGGCAAATGTTATATCGATATAAGGTTCCGGGCAGCAATTGTAGTAGATTTCGTTACGTTTGCCGGGAACACCTGTAAGAAAAATAAGAACAAATTAAAACTTATTATCGAAGAATGTTATTAAAGAAATTGATTGAAAAATTGCTTAGGTAAAATTATGAGGAAATAAAGTTCATAACCCTTTAGCATTGCGTCAGCAAGTGAGACAAGTGGACATACTCTACCGAAAGACGATGTGGCAAATGAAATTAAGGTACACACAAAGATTGTAAATAAATCATTGGAAAATATGCTGAGGTGAATACTTCAGTAATGATGTAATTACCCGAGTTAGTTCATCTGAGACACAAACCATTTTATTGAGGCCTTTTGAAAAGCTAGGCCATTTCGACTACATCAAGTTTTTTTTTATAACTATCGCGCACACAGTGCGAGCATTTAGGAAAATTGGAGAGGATTTAATAGGAGACACCGATGCACGTTGCTTTTAAACCTTTGTGAATCGTAATGCAGCGGAAATACAGAGCCAGGTAAAGCATTCCACATACGGGTGGTGCGACTAAAAAAAGAATCTCTATACTTGATTGTACGCCCGAAGTTGGGCTCAAGGCAAAACTGATGAGCATTCCTGGCGAGGCGGGTGTTGCGGCTAAATTGTTTCAGGGGAGGAATGCCGCTGGCTATTTCAAGTATGGGTTATGCTAACGATGCTACGGATACAAAAAAGCACCACTTTACTTCGGTGTTCTATCTCCTATTTACAGTTTCAATGAAATCTTTCGTAACACTAAGTTGAGATTTTTCGGGAAAATATCAAATTTGGACTATTGAAAGATTCCGAAGACATGAAAGTCAAAAAAGAATAAAAAAGAATTCTGTATATCGCAGTCAAAGCGAAATTACGGACCAGGAACTGTGGGCAAGACAAATCAAACACACACTCATCCCAAAATCGAAAATATTGACGAAACGGTCACACGATGAGGAAACCAATCGATGACTTTCATGTCTCTGTCGAAGGCTTTTGAAAAAATACTAACTGGAGCACTCAAACCTAATTACCGGTCCATTGTACTAGATAACAGATAGCAACCATCTATTGTTAGAGCTTTCCAGATGTTCGTAGAAAGGCCAGAAAAAACTGCCATGATAAGCAGCCTTAGCTAACAGCTTTCACCATGTCTGCGCCGAGTATCTGTTACCGGATACAAGAAAATGCAGAACTTTCACAGAAGTGTTCAACGTAATGCTCGTCATGCTCTCTACAGAAATTCATACAGGTATCACTTAAATAATTCCCTTGCTACGTTGAATCATAGACGCTCTTTTAGTTTCATTAGACTACTTGAGAAAGATGTTTTGGAAGCAATAATTTCGATGAAATCAAATGCTGTTGGACTTGACCTTATTAACACTAAGTTTGTTAAACTTTTGCTTACTTATATTCTTCGTTTTCCAACATGTTTATAACAATATAACAGCATCTGAATTTCCTACAGAATCCAAGAAAGTAAAAATTCCAAGGAAAAGTCCAGGTACGATAAAAGACTTTAGACCAATAGCCATTCTACCATTTTAATCGAAAGTTTTTAAAAAGACAATCTCCAAACAGATGCCATTCTTTCTTTCTTAATAAATTCCAATACTTTCTTTCTTTCAACAACCTTCTTAGCAAATGTCAGTCTGGCTTTCGTTCTCAACGTAGTTGCAAATACGAATTACTCCTCGCTACTGACGAAGAGCGAGGAGTAATTTTAGAGTTGCTTTAGATAAATATCACCTTACCCTGCTAACTCTACTAGAAAAGGTTTTCTATACTGTTAATCACTCAATACTTTGTAGAAGACTACATTGAAGTTTTAGTAACACGACTGAGTCGTGCAAAATAATTCACTGACGGCAATGTGTTGTAGCAAGTGGTAAATCCTCACACTTCGCTCATGTACTTAACGAAGTCCCACAAGGTACTATACTTCGGCCACTGTCTTACTCAATGTGTATAAAAATGATTTACGACAGTTAAAAATTTTTTTATCCATCTATATGCCGACGATGAGCAACCTCTGATTAGTCGACCTTTGTCTCCAAAAGACGAGGCGGTGTCTCTAATTAATGAGGATTTGCAATGCATCAAAAACTGGTCTAAAAAAAAAATAACATTCATCTTAATGCAACCAAGTCCAAGACATAACCAATTTATCGCAAGATTTTTGATAAAGCAATACTACATCCAATGCAGATAGAAAATCAAGACATCTTCTACGATGACTCTGCCCGTAATATGGACATGGTTTCCAATCGAATTCTTTATCGATCGATTCTTTCTTGGAATGACCATAGCTCTAAAGGAAATGTATAGAGCTCTTCGAACCACCCAAGGCTTCATTCCACAGAAAACTAAGTTCCTGTTAGCGTTACTTCCAGTTTTGTGAAGTTTTATGCAATTTGGATTATGCGACGTCTAGAAAACTAAATACAGTCTATAATAACATTGCCCGTTTCGTCTTTACGGGCACTTCGTCTTAACGATCACGTTTCTTTTCACTCTGACCAACTTTGTGGTTGTAATCTAGATAACCTCCTAAAATTTCGATCACATATGTAGCTACTTCCATCTTGTAATCCAAACCAAACAACCAGATTATCCACATAGTAGAACAAATTTGCCCCATTCAGGTAGGCCTCTTATTCTTAATACGCCACTTTTAAAATACCAAAACACACAGCGTCAACTCTTTACTCATGTCATAAACTTATGGCACTCTTTGCTAATTTCTAAAAGATCTATAGGAAACACAAGGAAATTCACAAAAAACACAGTGAAATTCAAAACATAATCTAATTACCTTCAGTCGATTGATTAAATCACTACTTTGATAAACATTAACAAAATTCAACTTAAGCGTTAAAAAAATTTTAAACAAAATACGAAAACAGAAGTGCACCTTGGCGGCACAAACAAGCCGTAGGCATAGAAAGAATCTTGCAGTTTTCTTTAGGTTTTTTTAAGTTTAGTTTTTGGTTTATCCAATGAAGGCATGACATCTACGATTGTGCTCTTGACAGATCCAATTGTTGATTAAAACACTCAGTGAAGGCCCCGACAGATCAAGAGCTGGTTCATGTTTTGAGAAATCAGTCTGATATATATGACTCGCAAGTTCACTGACGATCTAGTTCCCAGTTATGCCGTGAAACCTTCGAACTCAAAAGAGAATCAAAGAATTAAGTCTTCCGACTGCATTCAGCGAAGTTTTGCATTCCTGAATCAGTTTCAAAGTAGTTAAAGGCTTGAGTATAGCCTCAACGTCAACACATTGACTGTTGTACGATGTACGTGCTTCTGCGAAACTTAAAAGTTCACTGAACGCTACGTACCACAATTTCGTGAGGCATCTAGTACGCTTTGGTGGACGTTGTGAAAGTTTTGAAATGGGGTTTGTATTGCTTGACCTCTGCTGGACAATTATTCGAAACAACTTTTGTGGCCGTAGTAAAAGTTTTATTTCGCACGACACGTATTTACTGTGGTAACCGTAGTGTGATGGTTAGCATGTCCACCTGTTAACCCTAAGGTTCGAGGTTCGAATCCCAGCAGAGGCAAAAATGTTTTTTCACGGGTATCGCCTTTCGCGAGGAATTGGCAAGTCCTCCGTTAGTAAATTCATTGCCATGAAAAGCGCTTTCTCAATTAGCCGTTCGGAACCGGCAGAAAATTGTAGGTCCGCTCCATTCCCTCACAAGGCATGGTTGTGAGAAATGCGCTAGGCCCAGGGGCTCCTCGCTCTGTTGCGCCACCCTATTTATTATTTATTTTTATATTTTATATATTATATTATATATACTATTTATATTTAGTAAGAGATTTTGCTACCACAGGGACATTTCATATAAAAACCATTGATACACAAACGCCACCGCCGCCGTTACAATTTCACAATTACGAATACAAATAAATAATAATTGCTAAATATGAAGTGTTAAGCACAGCTTGGCTGTCCTTAAAGTCACAAATATTCCTCCCAATGCAGCCATCCTTCGTAACGTAACTTATATCCATAAGGCATATGTGCCTTATGAAGACTTATATGACTAAGTAGTCCACTGAATGAATGATAAGGCTAAGTCCACAGATTTACAAAAAAGCAATGTTATGCGAGAAGCGATTTGACGAAGTGCGCACAGTAAAAACAATTTTCTGTGGTTGTGTTGTGGCTCGATTGCAAAATTGCAAACATTTTTCGCACAAAATCGCGTGGTCAGAAGAGTTTTTGTACAAGAATCTTGTGAAAACCTTGCTACAGACTCGCAAAGTGTCACATCAAATATCGATTCACTGTACGTACGCACGTAGACAAGGTAACATGTAAACATTTTTCGCATTCAAACGCCTCTCGCATCGCATCGCTTTCTCACACATTTTTCAGTTTTCAATTTTGCGTAAAGCGATGCGACAACCGCTTCGAGATCCGATAATCCGATGCGACAAAAAACGCACAGTAAAGGTAATTTTCTGGGGTTATGTTGGTCGATTGCAAACATTTCTCGTATACAAAATCGTTTTTGCTATTCTGCGTGAACACAATGAGCTGCAAACGCATAAGCAGCCGCAGTCGCAAGAGTCGCAAAGTTATATTGTGCGGCTCCGACTTGCGTTGTTGTGTATACACATCATTGTATTCACGTGTACTTAATATTTTGTGGCTGCGGCTTTACACGCGGCTTTGAATCTTTGTGTTCACGCAGTTACGCTTCTACGAATTCGCAGAGGTCCATCTATATGGGCACTTAGAAGCGCGTTTCATAACCAAGAAACTGAGTACTTGGAATCATTTTGATTCAAGGAGTTCTCCTTCTTTTCCATTAAACAGATCATCTGCAACTTTAATGCAATCACTACAGTCGCTTCAACCAAAATTCAATGCAGTTTCAAGTTTCCCCATTATGGCTAAACAATAATTACAATTAATTGCCAATAAACCTTTCTTGCACTCTCATTCAACCATAAACTTTCTAACAAAGCGAAGTGCATAAAATTGAATTTATTAAAATTCTTTGTCCACAACGAAGAAACTTCTGAAAGAACTTTCTCTTTATTACACATCCCCTCGGGGAGAGGAACGCTGGTGGTGGTGGGTTGTGAATATACATATACAGGTCTCTCCGCCACCAAACACCCATAAAAGCCACAATAAAGCTGAAATGTTAACGTCTTTATTTTCATAAGCAACTTCCAACAAACAACAAACATTACTTACTTACACACAATGTATAGTGTAGTGGTGGTGGTTGTTGTTCGGTAAGGCAGAGAACTGACTTAACCCATTTTCATATGCTACCCCATACTCAATTTAATTTAACCTTAGCTTATAAGTTGGAAACCACTTTAGTGCGGTACTTGCTGGGAAACTGGATAAAAATTATGCAATTCTTCTGTCTTAAGACTCCATGCCGCCAACCGCACCACCAACGATGTGGAGGTTGTGTCGTCTTCCCTTAACAAAACTTGAGTGCAGCTATTAATAGGACGTTATAGTGCACTTAAGACAAGATTCTGGATTATAATTGCCTTTAAATTCTGATTTTTTTGGGAGCAAGTGCTTTGCAATTAACAAATTAAAATGGAAAACCAAGGGCGAACACAAAAGACATGCAATTTCTAGACAATTTTGTCTCCCAACCCAATAACAGACTGGTGAGGTTGCCCGGCAATGGCATTCGCACGACGGAGCTTCCATCTACTTTTTTTTTTTTGTTCTAAAAACACTCGTGTGAGCTGTTCAAAAATTTGAATTTAAAGTTTGAGAGGGTGTTTCAAGTCTGCTTGAATATGCAAAGAAAACCCTTAGGGCAGTCATAAGCAGATGTTGTTAGTGTCTGGTGGACATGATTTTTTTTTATTATTATTCTGTTGCTCCTTGACAAGTTCTGGTGTTTTTCATTTGCGAAATTAGAATTTAGTTTTGAGTATAGCACTCAAGTGGGTCTGTTGTGAGAAGCAGTTTAATTAAATTACGAAACGTCGTCGTACATTCAATTTCCTTATACAAAAGACTGCCCAAATTTTTCAACATCGATTTGAATAGAAGTTAATATACGTTTCGAGAAGGAAAATGTACTCCTTTTAAGGGCGGCGGCAACATACACCTTCATTCTCCAGTTGGCAGTTTGAAATATGCAAATTCTATTGACAGAAAAGTTCCGTCGTCATCGAAAACAGCAGTGATGGACTCATTCAGCTGTACACCAAGATATAGATATATACGAAGAAGGAAAGACAGGATAAATGCATTCATGTGAATGATAGCTCCTGTAGGATTCACAGACTTCAAGAGAACCTAAATTCGCATAGGTATGACTACTTGTATATCTTTTGGAGCGGCACTAATTTGACTGAACGATTGTTTGTAATTTTCCATCCATCTTTGATCGGCTACAGACGGCAGAGAGGGCGAGGAGGGCGAGGACCAAAAAACTATTTGCTTTGAAAACGAACAGGAAGCGGGCGGGTTAGATACTTCTCATTATTTTAGAGAGATTTAGACAGAGTTTTGTTTGCATTGGAAATTTGGGAGAGATATACGAAAAGTTTGTCCTGCATTTGAATGGGCGTTGCATTACATCAGGATTCAGATATACTGAATCATTCAATTTGAACGATGCGATTTATGTATGATGGTTGGCTGGTATTTCGGTATGCTATTTGATATAAACGACAACAGAGAGATTTTATGATTTTGTGAAGGGAAAAGTAATTGATCTTTTTGAGTTGGTTTGGTGACACAAGAGATGTCATTTAGTGAAAGTTTTGCAATGGATTGACGTCAAGACAAAGATATATTGAGACGAGTTCCGGGAAACTAAAAACAAATCGATTCTTAGGAGAAACGAACATGTGTTGGAGTCCCAGTTAAAAGTAAAATGGCATTCGATCTTTGCGCCGGCTGTTTATTTCCTTATTAAGAAAATATGGAGGCAAATGCGTATGCGTACTTTTGATATAGAAACGGCTTGGAAATGAAGCGAATAAAATTAATTGACTAAATGAATAATATAAACAAAAAGAAGTAAATGGAGACGATGAATGTAGAGAAACAAACACATATGCAAAAAAGGAAACAATAAACATAAATAAATAAAGGAAAAGAAGAAGAAACCAAACGGGACAAATTAAACAAATTGAGAACGAATGAGGCAAAGCGAAATAATGATTCAGTAAAGAAAAAAAGTAAAAATGGGAATCGCTTTCAGTTTCACTGATATTTTCGTATTTCATGAAACACATTTTTTGTTTGTATTAAATTTAAATTGTTTATTTTTTGGGCTATAGGCTATTTATAGGGCCCCTACACTACGCAAACACGTTTGTACAAACGTGTGTTTGTGCAAACATAGTTTCGCCACACACTACACAAACATGTTTGAGAGATATTAGTTGCTTGACGTTTTTCATATCTCAGACCTACTGAGCAATGAGCGATTTCGCAAGTGCTGCTTTAATTATTGCCTTGGCAACGAAAAATATTCATCCGTACTTCTTGAAAATTGACATCTGTTTGAGCAAAATTCAACACACACGACTCAAACATGTTTGTGCAAACACGGAAAATTCAAAATTTTTTGAATTTCTTCAAACCGTTTGCGCCAACACTCAGCATCGCTACACATTACTCAAACAGTTTGCACAAACATTTTTACAAAAACAAAATACATATGTTTGCGCAAACGGTTTGTGTAGTGTAGGGGCCCTATTAAGATCTGTGATAATTTAACAGTTGGGCGGGTACTATCTCTGACTGTTGTCAACTTGCCCGTGCACAGATTTTGCAACTTAAAGTTCACCTCAATTGTGCTTACTATACCTCCACGCGGTAACCACTGGGCACTGCGGGATGCTTCGTCCGGAGCTGACCTGCTAAACTATAGTAAGTGCGAGTGTTGACAAAGAAATGCGGAAGAAAAGAATTGTGATCAACACTTTAATGCTCTGCGAGTAATGACTGACTGCCCGAATCTCAGTGGTCTACCAAAGCTTTTCGGAAATGTCCCACCGGATGAATTCGAATGACAGAATCAACGGTGGACTTCAGCAGTCAAAAAAGCAGAAGCCCCTGAAGAAGCTACTCCAACATATTTGGCTTAATGGTTTTTCAGGGTCTTTCAATACTAGGACAGGGTATTGAAGTAGAGATGGTGGCGGATGAGCTCCTGGTGAGCCAAGGGTACCTCTCACACCCCTGCAGCAGGGTACTGACACTGGATATTCCAGCCCAATAAAAAAAAGATACATTTTAAAAATTTCTAAGTTGCCTGTGCAAACGACATTTATTAGTTATGCTTTTATTTACTACTAGCTGTGCCCGCGACTTCGTCTGCGTGGAATAGTGACTTTCGGGAGCATTTTAATATTTTTAGGCAAATTATTTTTCAAATAAAACACATTCATGCATTAGAGTAACCTATACTTATGTTATTTTATTTAAGTACATGTTTGCACACGACGTTCTTATTTTTTCCATCTTTTGCGAAATAAAAATGTTTTGTGGGATTGATACACGTGACCGTGCCACATAGAGTTGCTATGGGATTTTTTTCTAAACGAACACCGGCAACTTTAAGCGTCTGAGCCTTATTTATACTAATGTCAAGTACTGGTTTCAGAGGAAACTGCACTCTTTGAAACTAAAATGACAAATCAGTGGGAATTAAAGGAATACGGGAAATCAAAATGTTTTCTCTTTTTGCCATTTCAGTCATAATTAAAACTTTTATAGTACCTACCGCATGCATCCCAGATGTGTAGTTTGTAGCTGTGTACAATTCAAGGTTTCTCATTATTGGCACTGGAACACCAACTTGCTGCCACTCCTGATAATCCTAAGGAATTGAGAAACTCTATAGGGTATGATGTGACTTGCTCAGTGTCCATAACATTGTCTACTGATAGACATTCGACAACATTCCCCACCAGGTCAGACATAATTCATTGGATCATACTGTTAACTATCTCATTAGTCGGCGTCGAATTCGACCTTTCACACAGCCATTCCCGATTGCTAATATTTATTTGAAGATCAAAATAGACATTTCTTCTCGGGTCAACTGTGTTAACAATAATTTGACAGAAATCACCTCACGGTGAAAGAACTTTTGAAATCGGTCCAGTAGCTTCAAGGTTCCCGTTGCAGTTCCCGTAGGAATATTGAGAAAACAAATACAGCCCATGTCCTTCCTCAGGCTCAAGACTATCTCTGCACCAAAATTCATACAAATATGTTCAATAGTTTGGGTAGTAGATGGTAACAAAGAAAAACAGACAGACGGAGTTGATTTCGGATCTATAATATAAACTTCCGTTCCCATGGGAATATGGGGATAAATTGAAGTTAATGCTACTTTGAGATAGTGTAGCATTCTAACGGGGAAATAATTCTTGAAATCAGTTCAGTAGTTTCTAGGTCCCCGTTTACGTTTGCATTCTTGTGGGAATACAGGGATAACATATATAGCCTAGGTCCATCTTCAGGCTCAAGACTATGTCTCTGTACCAAAATTCATATAAATAGGATTAATACTTTGGGCGGTTGTTGGTAACAAAGAAAAATAGACAAACCGATTTAATTTCAGACTTATAATATTAGTAAAGACTCCCATTCCCATGGGAATATGGTGACCATTCCCGTAGGAATATGGGGATGAGTTAGAGTTTATGACCCTTATTGCGAGTGTCGTCTAACATTCGATGCGACAACGGTCGAAAGTTTCGATAAATTTTTCTTTTGATATTGCGTATCTCTATCGACAAGGATTTCTGTTACTGTGAACAATGAAAGTAGTCATTGTGAATAAATGCCATAATTTGACATTTGAATTAATTTCGGTGATAGTCGAACGCAAAAATACAGACGATAACGACCGAATTCAAAATTGAAAGTATCAAACAATAAGAATACGCAATACCAAATTTCATTTTCGATGTTCGACTATCGACAACCGTCGTGTATCGACAGCCAAACGACACTCGCAATAAGGGTCTAATGCATTCTAACGATGGAAGAATTTTTGAGATAGGTGCAGTAGTATCAAAGTTCCCGCATGCGTTCTAGTTCCCATGGGAATAGAGGGATAAAATATAAAGCCTATGTCTTTCTTTAAATTCTATTTCTTTCAAATCTGTTCATTAGTCTGGGCGGAGATGGTAACTGGAACAGACAGAGCTACTTTCGCACTTATTATATTAGTAAGGACTCCCGTTCCCGTAGGAATATGGGGATGAATCCAAGTTTATGTTACTCGGAGATAGTGTAGTATTCTAATGATGGAAGAATTTTTGAAATCGGTGCTGTAGTTTCTAAGTTCCCGTATACGTTCCCGTTCCCGTAGGAATATAGGGATAAAATATATAGCCTATGTCCTTCTTTAGGTTCTAGACTATCCCTGTACAAAATTTCATTTAAATCGGTTCAGAAGTTTGGGCGGAAAACGGTAACATAGAAAGCCGGACAAGCAGAGTTACTTTCACTTTTATAATATTAGTTAGGATTCAAAAGTTTTTAACGCCGTAAAGCGACATACAAACTTAAAAGCAACATGTGCACACATATGTAGGTACCAAAATGAGGAAAATGCAAACAGATACAATAAAGAAACTCGAACTAAAGGAGCAGGAAAATTTATTCTTTTGAAAAATAATTGCAAAAGCTACGGAATTTTCGATAACATTTCATGGGTAAAGATTTGTTGCTGAGGGCGAAAATTCTTATATTTTTCAACTGAGAATCAAATAAATTGACTATTCGAAAACTCTCAGGTAATCTGAACAAAAATGAAAACGGGGAGGAAAGAATTGGGCAAAAAAAAACATACATCGCAACTCTGAAGACATGTATATATGTATGGGTTGCATCTAGAGAGCTATTTGAATGTGAATAAAAATACAACAAACGCAAACATGCAAATTCGCCATCTCACTAGTGGTGAGGATACATAATGTACAAAACCTACCCGCAGCACAACTGAAGTCATCAAAGAGAAGTCCCAAGAGATTTGCTTTCACATTTGAGCGGTTTCACATAAGTAAACACATTTAGCTCTCTACTGATATTCATTCAATGGAGCCTCAAAGGCTTCCCCAAAACAAAATCGATGTTGTAGTTGCGACAGTAGCAGAAAAACAGCGACAACTACAAAACAAAGGAAAAGCGGTGTCGTTCTTGTAGCCTCACTTTAGGTACTCTTATAGAAATCTTTATAGTTGAGTTGGAAGCTGCCGCAAAAACTAAATCACTTTTGTTTGGAAGAGCTTTCATTTCTTAGTATTTTTTCTAACCCTTTCAATGCTTCATCTGTCTGAAGGTCTCGGGGGAGCGGATTAGTTACTTTTCTATTAAAAATTTTCATTTATCATTGTTATATCATTTGTGTTATTCATCGAAATTCTCATGTTTATAAGCAATAAATAGATTTTGAAGATTATAACTCTTTCAAGAGACCGCGAACTTCTTCAAAATGAAATTGATAACTTTGTAAATTAGTGTGTCTTTGAAAGATAATTTAGAAAAACACCAGAGTAGGGTATGATATTTTCAAAAAAAAAAAAAAAAAATGTTTATAGCAGACTAAAGTATTCGACAACCCAACAAAAATTTAAGGACATAGGTCTTTCTCTTCTGGGCTCGAGTTTGGAACTCTGTGTTCTAATTAATACAATAGCGAGTAGAGCACACTCAATGATAGGATTTATAAAAAGAAAACAAAAGAGTTTTTATAATCTTCATGAAACCCATTCATTATGCTTCACCCGCCTCTCAAGAATTAGAGTAAGTCGATAAACATTGAATAGAAGCAAAAGAAAACTTCAATTTTTCCTTGAAAGGCTTTCCTTGGACTGATCGCCATAATCTTCCCCTTTATAGAAGCAGAATTCAAATCATTTAATTGCAGCTCCTCCCCCATAGATAAATCAACAATAATTTAAAACTTTTTTAAAGATTAGGTGACATTCATGATGTTCATTTGCTTCAACCAAAAAGGATATTATTTCCCAACTGCGAAAGCAGAAACTATTGCCCTCATCATTGAGCCAATCACTTACTAACATGAAAAAAAACTTTTCATTGCTAAAAATTCTACTAAATCGAAGGGTTTTTGCAGTTGCAACAGCAGTTCTCTGAAATCCAACTTTCTATGACTGTTGTGTCTCCATGGCTCCACATTCAATTAAACCAGTCGTTTACTGCTCAATTCTTTCCAATTACTACTTTAAACCTACTATAAACTTGTATAAAGCGCCAGCTCTTCCATCTCTATTTTCCACTTTTTTATCATCTTCATATAACGTTTCTGTTTCGAGCTACCCCCAATTAATGGGTAGCTCTAGAGAAAAAACATCAATGTAACTTATCCGTCCATGATGCACTTCTCAATCTTCGAGTACATCGGTTTAAATCTCATTTCTCCGTGTCAGTACTCGTGCAAACAAAAAAAGGAACCGTAAAAAGAATACAAACAAAAAAAAAATACCCCCATTCCCCTATACTTGTTGCAATTCCCAACCAATTAATTTTTATGAACCATCTTCTCAGTGCGCAAGGGATAAGCAATAAATGAAGAAAATTGAAGAAAAAAAAAGGGATACATACCGAGCAGCTCCCATTCACCATTGAGCACGTAACTACTGATATCTCCTCCGGTCTCATCTTGCAGTTGTAAATCCAGCTACATACACACAAAACATATAAAAAAAAAAACTTTGTTACACACTTTCGTTACAATACAAAACCAGAAAGAGAGCGAGAGTGAGAGAGTCAAAAAATTACAAAAATATGGATACGAGTGTGAGTGTGTATGCAAATATTTACAAACCTGAAAGCCATCATAGGTCCAGCTGCCGAATTTCATTTCACATCGTTGGTCATCGAACGGAAACCATGTTATGTCGATTTTGCATGTCGATTTGAATATGCCAGGCGGTACATACAGGCATGATCCGTTGCTGCGTACAACAACATTCGTTTGATATGTCCCATCGAAACCCTCGTCCGCACTATTATACATCAGGACATCCGGTTTCCATATCCGATGCGGTGGTATACGTAAATCCTTCACACCACCGTAGTCTGATGTGTTCCATCTAAGATTCATATCGTTCCATTCCTGTGTTCAGCAAGGTTTTGGTCCATCGTCCATACGCCCACGCACAACACATTTTATGTTTGCATATGTTCACATATGGGCAAAAGTTTGAAGGATGTGTTTTGTGTATTTTTTTCGTGTTTTATCGTTCGTTGATTTCCATATTCGATGATGTTTGAGGTTGTTGTGTTGTAATTTTTATATTTTTCATTTTTATTTGTTGTTGTTGGTTGTTTTGTCGTCGTTGTGATAAATGATGACATGGAAATACACACGGGAGAGATGCATATATTTAAAAAAAAAGTTCAACGAAGACACATCAAATAAAAAAAAAGGCATATTCCTGGATAACGGGATGCTTGCGAAAAAAGAAGGATAACTGAGTATGTTTATTATTTTATGTCCATGATTTATTAATTTTCTGTTGCTCTGGGTCTTCAACCCACTTTTGCCCACACGCTGCTTTAGCTATGTGGGAGATGCTCTTTTTTTTTTTGATTTATTTTATCCCAATGGGAGTTGTGGCTTGTGTGTTTGAAAAGGAACAGGACACGGGTAAAACTCGATAATTGATAGGAAACATTGACACTTACCAGTTTAAGCCAGACGTTCGTGACGAGCAATTGGTTTTTTTCATCCTGCAAAACAGAAAAAAAAAATCATATTTTAATATTAACGCATTTAGGTCGCAGTGGGAGGGTGTGTGTTCGTGTTGTGATCAGTTTAATGGGCAATTTAGTATGCCATTCGTCATTTTGGTTGGAAAATTTTTAGGTTCCCTCGTGAGAGTAAAAAATATTCTTCCTTTTTTATGTTTGTGGAATGGGGTATGATACTTATGCCCGTTTTTTTTTCAGTTTGTTTCAATTTGTTCAAAAAAAAAGTTACGCATACGTCAGAGTGATTGGTTCAGTTTGTTTTTGCTTTGTATAGAGATTTTTAAAATGTTACTTAAATGATAAGTCGATTGAAAGTTTTATTATTGAAATGAAACTTTTTTGGTGAAAAAACTACAGTAGGTACATGGGTGATTCTCAAATAGCTGTGATTCTTTATGTCTAGTACTTTATTTATTGTTGGGCATGGTTTTTTTTTATTAAAAAAATATAATTATGATAAATTTGATAGTATTTTACTGTCGACAATGTATAAGTATTCATGGATCACGAAAAATTTCCAAAATTATATCCAAATTTAAAATATTTCCCGCTTAAGCGCCATCTTTTTATTTATTTATTTATTTCGTTTCATCATTCAAAGAACAAAATTCTTTTATAGACTAATAGATTACAGTTTTTAAAACAAAAGGAACACTATTAAAATTAACTAAATAATAAATTGTATATATATACATGAAATTCAAAATTCCCTAAGTACATTTAGAACATACTTTTTAAAGGTATCTCTGGTACAATTTCTAAAAAAGTCTAATCTAGTACAAACTAAATTGGCTTCTCTGATGCAACGAGAAACTGGTTCATTGCGACCATAATTTGATCTATGATATTGCTCGTGAAAAAGGACAAGACTTCTAGAGTTATAATTAGGAACACGAATAGATATTAGTGCAAGAAGTTGGGGGCACTTTATATGGTAAGTAAGGATATCTCTAATAAACATTATCGCAAAATATGTACGTCGATTGGCCAAACTTTGCATACCAAATAAGAGACATCTAGTTTCATATGATGGAATGCCATTATTCCAGTGAAGTTTATAGTACATAAACCGCGAAATATTTTTTTGAATTTTTTCTATTCTTACGCATGAATTATTATAGTAAGGGTTCCAAACCGTGCTGCAGTACTCAAGTAATGATCGGACGAGAGCTATAAACAGAGTTTTAATAGTATATGGATCTGTAAATTCTTTGCTGTTTCTTTTGATAAATCCAAGCAGATTAGATTTGTTTATAATGTAGTCAATATGAGGAAGGAAAGAAAGCTTGGTGTCAAGAATAACACCCAGATCTTTTTTTGCACTACACGATCTAAAGAAGTATTATCAATTTGATAATCATAAAAAATCGGTGAAGTTTTACGATAACATGACAAAATTTGGCACTTCGAGATGTTTAGATGCAAAAAGTTTAATCTGCACCATTTTGCTAATTCATTCAAATCAGCATTCAATAAAGCACAATCATCAAGGCAGTTTATACTACGATATAGTTTAAGATCATCTGCGAAAAGAAGGCATTGAGATTTTGAGAATATATTAGGAATATCATTGATAAAGAGAAGGAACAATAATGGTCCTAAATGGCTACCCTGAGGGACACCAGATGGTACCAGAATGTGTTTAGAATGACATTTATCAATCTTGACTACTTGAACTCTGGATGTTATGTAAGACTTCAACCAATCAAGAAGTTTAGAGTGAAACCCTAATTTCAAAAGTTTATTCAATAGAATATGATGGCTTACGCGATCGAATGCTTTGGCAAAATCTGTAAAGATAATATCAGTTTGACAGTTTGATTCAAAGTCATTTATAATATGCTTCGTTAATAACGAAAGATTAGTGGATGTAGATCTTCCGGAGATGAATCCGTGTTGGAAATCCGATATAAAACCTCTTAATTGAAAGG
The DNA here is from genome assembly GCA_949752695.1 of Melanostoma scalare. Classification (NCBI taxonomy): domain Eukaryota; kingdom Metazoa; phylum Arthropoda; class Insecta; order Diptera; family Syrphidae; genus Melanostoma; species Melanostoma scalare. The sequence continues at coordinate 40,280,597 of OX456984.1, forward strand.
TTAGTTTATCACAAACTATTTTTTCAAATAATTTAGGCAGAGCAGATATTTTGCAGATTGGCCTATAATTTATAATTTCCTGTTTCGACCCTGATTTAAAAACTGGTATTATAAAGGACTGTTTCCAACCCTCTAAAAATTTACCTGTCGAAAGCGATAGGTTAAAAATATCCGTCAGTGGAATAGCTAAAGATGTAGCACATTTCAACAGTAAAATTTGAGGGATCCCATCAGGACCTGCCGTTTTATTAGTATCTAAACCCAACAAAGCTGACTTAACGTCAGACAAATTTAAATCTAAAGACCCAATGTTAACAATGGCAGATACTTTTGGTAAATCTACATGAGCTTGAGGCTTAGAGGAATAAACAGACTGAAAATAAGTTGCAAAGAGGTTACAAATTTCCTGAATATTACTCGTTGATTTGTTGAGATACTTCATACAGCTTGGATACCCATTAGTTTTACGCTTAAGGTTAATGTATTTCCAAAAAGAGTCACTATTGTGTTTAATATTTGCTTCTAAAGAGATCAAATAAGCACGATATAAAAACTTATTTAGTGTGTCGAATTCTTTTTGTAGGATCAAATAATTATTCCGCAAATTTTCATCATCGCTTTTGCTTCTGAGTAGCTTGAATGATTTATTTTTTCTATTTTTAAGATTTACTAGGGGTCCAACAAATTCTGAAAATAAGAAAATTATAGAGAAAGCTATTTGTGCAGGACAGAAAATGTGGCTTGATCTTGAAATAAAGTCTAAATACTCAAAGCTGTCTGTAATTGAACGTGAGGCATATTCCCTGCATCTATATCTCAGCAATAAACTAAATCATGAGGGAATAAATCAAATGCAAATAATGGAACAATCAAGCGATTGGAATAATTTTATTTTACATGTTAAAGATACAGTTGACTGTAAATTTGGTAAGAAAAAACAAAACTTAATTAAAAAATTCAATCTTTTAATAGATAGAATCAATTATAATGAGCAAAAGAAGATTTTAAAGGAAGTTGAACCAGTAGAAGATTTCGTAAAAAATTTTTCAAGTTTGGAATTTACAATAAATGAATTGGAATTACTTAATAGAGGATTAAAATTTTGCTTTGCAACCAACAAAAGAAAAAGCTATCCAAAGTGGTTTGATTAACATTGAAACAGCTCTAAAATATTTCAATGATCCTGATGATAAAGTTAGAGTAAGGTCCGAAGCTATAGATAAAATTAATTTTAACGATCTAACGCAGTTAAAGATTTTAATGATAATAATTTATCAAGGAAATTAAATGTTTCAAATCCAATTTCACCAAGATTATATTCTCAGTTAAAATTACATAAACCAGGAAAACAAATAAGACCAATTACATCAACAACTGGATCAATATTATCAATATTTTAATGTTGGTTATTAGAAAAACTAAATAATCTCCCAATCAAATTTGAAACAACAGCTATAAAAAAATGGAATTGAATTTGCAGAAAAAGAAAAGAACTTAAAAATAGCTAGCAATGAGATTCAAGTTTCATTCGATGTTGTTTCATTATATTCAAATGTTCCAATTGATGAAACTTTAGTTTTTCTGAGAAAATGGCTAGAAAGAAATACACTTAAACCAGAAGAAATAAATGAATTTGTAAAACTTACTAAACTGTGCATGGATGAAAATTGGTTCCAGTTTAATGAAAAGTTTTACAGACAAAAATTTGGTTGCAGTATGGGATCACATATGAGCCCGTTTTTAGCAAATTTATTTATGTCGAATATAGAAACTGAAATTAAAAATCAAGTAAATTTTCCAAGAATTTGGTTAAGATAACGTAGATGATATATGGGCGATAATCAAAAAACATGAACTCCGTCAGTTCATTAACAAATTAAATAGAACTAAATACCCATAAATAAAATTTACATATGAAGAAGAAATTGAAGGGAAACTAAATTTAAAAAATTAACTGAAGAATTGATTGAAGATTTAACAATTGCACATAGAAGAATACAAGAATTGAGAAATTATACAACTTTAGATCTAATAAGGAATGAAGGAAATGAAGAAAAGAAATATTCGAAATTTTATTTCTATCCAGAAATAATCTAAGATAAAACCAACCTTTAATAAATATAATATCCGTAATAAAAAATCTGATTGGAAGATCTAAAGATAAAATTGAACAACTTCAAAAATCAGGAATTTATTCTATCGGATGTAATGATTGTGCAAATGAATATACAGGACAGACAAGAAGATCTATTCTAAAAAGATTTAAAGAACATTTTTCACATCTTAAATATAATGAAAAAGAAAAGTCAAGTGTTGCAGAACATATGCTAGAAAATAGTCATAGCTTTAGTTTGCAAAATTTAAAATTAATAAGAAATGTAAATAGCAATTATGAATTATAGATGCTTTTGAATCATTTTACATATTTAAAAACAAAAATAATCTAATGAATAGTGATGATGAACCAATTAAAGATTCAATATTCAAAATTTTTTTTAATAGATTCAACCCAACTTAACTGTAATTTAGTTTAGAAACATTTTTGTTTATTATTAGTTTTTTGACAAATAATTTAATTTAATTTAATTTATAAATCTCACTGACGATGTAAGCATTGCTTCTGAAATGTACATCTGAGGAAATATAAAAAGTGTTTTAAATGTTAAAAACTTTAATAATCTTTTCATTTATTAAAATCCTATAATTTATCATCTGTTTTATTATTTTAAGAGATTTAGCCAAATATTCTGAATATTTCATTTTGATGTCAGTACCGTGGTAGTGGAATTTCCATAATAAAAGAGCAATAGCACCCAGATCACAAGTTTTAAAGCACTTCTGATTTGAAAAATTTTGAATTGTAAAAATCACAGTTTTATAAGAATCACCCACATACGACAAGGTACAAGTGGGTATGAGTAAGAAATTCTTTTGAGCTTTGAAAATAAGCTATGGTGTGGTATTTAGTCCAGTGCCCGTGGTTAGCATGTCTGGCTGTTATGCAAAAGTTTCAATATTATAATCCCAAGAAAAAAAAAAATTGTTTTTTGCCGTGAGGCTTCCCGCTCTGTTGCGCAACCCAATTTATTTAATTAATTATTTATATAATCAATTCAAAGTATTGTAACAATTAGTTTCAAATCATTTCTGAAGAAGTTTTTACACTTATCTACCGCTTAATGCCAAAATGGTTACTTCAATGAAAACATGGAGCCATTAAAAATAAACTAATATGTGCTACTATTGGAGTAATTGACACTTTTAAAGCTGTCCATATTTCTTTGATTCTCTTTGAACAACATTAAATAAGTACCAATACGTCAGTCATCAAAACCGGTGAGAGCTCGAACAAAATCGAATTTTTTGGCGAAATATGTTACTTGAGACCCACCTAAGTTGCCCACCCAAGTAATAAGTAAGAAAGTAAGTACGTCACTCATTTACAACGGACATAGCGCCATATTTTTGCACTAAGTGCATGCAAACATCGTATTAAGTGAACTCAGTTCATTGCACCTATTTTAAGTTGTCAACGAGTGAATTTAGTTTCTTAAAAATAATGTCCAGTTACAGAGTTGGCAGATTGAACTTTAGTTAAACTGAGCTCTAACTTTTGAACCTGAGTTTAAAGTGAAGTTTATTTAAATCAATTTCCTTCAAATTGCTCTAACTTAACTGAACCGAAACTTATATAACTTTTAAAATAGTTGCATTATGAATGGTACTTGGCATTTTTCGTATAAGCAGCTAGCTCGATATTTGAGGCTAAGAAAAAAAGTTACAGACTTTTAAACGAAGAATAAAATCGTTTAAAATAAACTTAGATTAAGGTTAAAACGAACACTGGCTACAAGCAATAAAAATTTAGGGCTTTTACTTGAAAAATCAGATCAAAATTACTACATAAACTCTCTCTAGCTAATTTCGAAAATTATGTATGTACTCTAGAGTCTAGATAGAATTTCGATGTAAATAGTTCTTCTTTCACTTGTCTCGCAGAAACATAAATTCGAATTAAGGACAGAAGGGCTATGCATAGATTCACAGAGCAAATTCCAACTTTAGTTCAATTAAACCACATTTTCAGTTTGAATGTAAAACTAAACCAGCTCAGTTTTACAGTGTAACCTGAAAGTCAGTTCAACTATTTGTAAGAGACTGTCAATTGAACATTATGAATGTGAGTTGGCGTTAGGTACGTTTTTGTCATATCGCAATAATATTTAAATCGGTTCAGCAGTGTACACTACCACCGAATACAAAAGAGATAGAAGCGAAAGCATCTGGAAAATATTGATGACACTCAGTACTCAATAGGATAATAGAAAAAAAGTTGGTGTGAATACAAAAACTGTTTGTTTTCCAACTAGTGGATCCTTAAAAATTATGGAGAATAACACATTAATTCACATGAAAATTGTAAATGAAAAGATGCGATTTTTGATTCGCTTTTGACTAATGGTTTAATAAGGACATAATCAGACGAGATGTAACCCGACAGCGATTTATATGTACTGAATCTCTCATTGAAAAGATACGACAAAAAATGGACCTATTGCAACGTCACCTGTAATTATTTTTTCATAGAATGAACTGAAGTTCAAAAGGCAGAGCACAGCAGATTAAATTAAACTAAAGGCTAAAATAAATTGGTTTTTGAACTCAAGTTTAAATTCCGCAGTTAAACTCTCTATTGATGTTACAGCACAAAATTTTCCCAACAAAAAATATATCGGGACCAATTCTTCTGGCTCGGATGAATAATTTGCATGGTTAGGAAATTTTAATTAAAATGCCAAAGCATTGAACCAATAACAGAGATAGTTAAGCGTTTTTAAGACACCTTCGATTTCATGTAAAAATTTAATGTTTGATCATAACTTTTGTTTAAAGTGTAGAGAAAACAGTAGATTTATTGTTGAGTGGAAGGCTCGTATTTCGAATCAGAAATCACAGACATCACAAAGCATTATAGAAAAATGTCTGGTAGACTCTGCTCACTACTCTATTTGATTTTCCGTTAAGGGGGAAGCTGGTCTAGAGCGTGGAAAACTGGACATAATTTATGAATTTTTTGTGACTCAACAAAAAGATCAATTGAAAATCTGTGCAAAAGGTTTTATAATTTAGGTTTTAATATACAAATACAAATTTTTCGTGTCAATTAAATTCAAAATGGCGGCTGTCCAGCATTTCTTCGGAGGCGCCTCATTTTTTAGACGGGTCCATGGCAGGAGATGTAATCTCATTAATTTTGGTCCTGAAACAAAATCCCGATAATTTTTAGTTTCTATATAACAACAGCAAGACACGTACGTAGGATTTTTTTTCGATATTTTGTATTTGCGCGAAATGGTGCACGTTTGAACAAAACATTAAAATTTTCACTATAAAAAAAAAAACAAAATTGTTGATTAATAAAAAACTATGCAACATAAAAAAAAATCCTACGTTCGTCTCCGGAGAAAGGTATTTCGAATGTAGGTACTGTCAAAATTTCGTATAGATCGGTGAAGATTTGCTCTAGTTATGTCTTCGGTCAGGTCAAAAAAAAGTGATTTCGAGAAAACCGCGTTTAAAGTTTTAAGTACTATAAAATCATATGGTATACCTGAGGGGCGCTGCCGCAGAATGGAAAGTTTGGGAATTTAGACATTTTTGCTGGCATCCATCCTTCGGTATGTTGTTTTTAAGACCCTAAAGTACCTTTTAAGACAAAAAAAAATTTCGGTTTCTTCAAAATTCTAGACCAGCTTTAGGGGTCTTGTTCTCATCCATATCTCGCATTTGTTCAAAAGCAAAAAAAAATTGAGCAAATTTTCGTCAAAAAACAAACAAACAATTTCATCCCCTTGAACTGAACGAAAACTTTGGACTATGATCAAACGACAGTAAAGCTACATGATTTTAACGCGATAATCGTCGTCTGAACCATGACTATGTTAGGAGCTACGTGATGAGGCCCCATACAGAACGATCGGTATCGATCTCATCTTAGGCCATCATAGAAGAAAAAGTTTGCTGACGACGAGGAAATTGATCAAAAAAACATCTCACTGTAGATCTAGAAAAGTGATCGCTGGAATAAAAGCATAACTTTGAAAACATGAATACTTTTCCGAAAGGGGTAGACTCGCAGCCTATGAGAAATAAAAACAACACAACGACACGCAGATATACGTTGGCATGTGCGCTGCAATTATCAAAATCTTCGCAACCAAAAACAAATACCGAGATTTGTATAATGGCTTTTGCATCTGGCTTAACACTTTAACTCCGAAGCTTTTCTAGCACTTTGGGTAAAGCCAGTCCAAGGTGTTTTTCTGTTTTATAGCATCTAAACAAATGTTGTTTTTTGTATTGCTAATAAATTGTCAAACTGTAACGGTTTTTTTGTATCGGTCATTCATAGGAAATAGCGCGAGTCGCACAAAAAAAACATCCTTCGTCCACATAAGCATTTAAGATGTTCAGCAGAGGCCAAACACATATGAAAACCTTTATAACGTCACTCGAAAACGTATTTGTAGTTTCTCTTTTAGACATCGCACAAAAAAAAAGTCATGGCTATCAACGATTTGAAAAAGAAATAAATCAGCTTTTTGGTAAAAGTATGGGAAGATTTTCATATTCCACCCTATTTTCATCTCAAACGTGAATCACATCTCACATCAAAACATATTCCTCTTGAACTTAAATTTGAACTTCCAATCACCTTTCAAACAACCACACAATTGCATAGCAAACCCATAACACCAACAATTTTGCTTTGGTAATAGTTTATCTGTTTTAAGTAACCACGGAAACGATTGTAAAAAAACACAAAACTTTCGTTCTAAATTATCGCTTGCAATAAAAATGAAACACTCAACAAGACTTGTTTCTATTAAATTGATTTATTTATTCATGAGGAGAGAGCATATATATCCCAAGATTGAACATCACCATGGATGCTTATGCTTGACGACGATGTACGCTTGGTTGAGTAATAATATGAGAGTAACCGATGATAAACGACACAAGGATGACTTCTTGTTTTATAAACCCTCATAAAAACGAAGAAACTACATAAAATTAAACTTTATTCATAACCCACATTCTTGAGAAATGAATCCATGAATCATTCAAATGCAAACTGACGTAAGAAGTAAAAAAAAAAGAATTAAGTTGATGGAAGAAATTTTTAACTCTGCAAACGACAAAAAATGAATATGAAAAAAAAAAAAACAGAAAATTCCATCCAACTGCGGAATTGACCTAATTTCCATTATGGAAAAGTTGCCTAATGCATACAGGGAAGTTTAGCGCGCAAAAAACGAGTGTTTTTTTTATACACTCGATCATCGGTGAGGGCAGCAAAAGGGTTTTGTATTTCGACAACATAGAAAGAAAAAAGCTCACAAAATTCATTTCTGCATTACGAAGGAAGTTGCAGTTTTTTGTGTTTTTACTTCAGGATATACAAAGAGAAGCGCTGTGCTGATGGTGCAGTACAAGAACTTGTGTGACAAGTGTAGATAATGCCCATGCATTATGTGACAGGATATGAGCTCCATTATGCATACTCATCTCTCAAGAGAGTTGGAACCAATTTTTATTGTCAAAGGAGAGATGAATTTTCAAATGATATCTATGGACGAATATTGCTGTGCAGCTGTGCATTTTGAGTTCAAGATGACAACGCACGTACAACCAAATGTAGGGTAACCTGCAAAAAATAAACACTTCCACATCACTTCCATAAAGTTTGAAACTATCAAATATGTTGTGGAAGACCTCAGGACGATCTTCCGATTAAAAGGTAGTCATCATAACTCGCAGTGTAGCTTTGATGATCTCGCCAGCAGCACATCTTCGTCACATGTCAGATCGGCAACCAATATTCTTTTTATTGATGACTAAATCACACAAGAGTCTGAACGAATTGTGACTGTTGCTTCTTCTTTGGTAAAATAAGACTAAAAACTATTCAAAGCACCCATTGGCTAAGTCTTTCGAATTGACAAGTACGTTATGGCCAGAAACTACGTTGTGAAGAATCGCTATGGTGGCAATCACTATTGCAGAGACAGCCAAACTTTATTTAAGGCCCTAGTTTACAATCAAATACTTCCGAATTGATCAAGGTATTATCTAAATACGAGTGAACTTTTGCCTTGCTTAGGTTCCAGGACATAAATCTGCGTGTCCATTTTGAAGTTCATTGGCTAGTTAGCTCGCCAGAGTTAATTTCGGGTCCCTGTATATTTCAGAGTAAATGTGATGCAAGCTAATTTGCTTAGTTTTGAGAGATGATTCCTTGAGATTTATTTTTGTATTGTTTCGTATTGCACTTCAACCTTGTATATCTGCTGAGCTTCTTGCTTACTTAAGTGGTTATACTTAATTATAGTACTTCAGTCTCTTTGATGAAAACAAGGATCTGGGTCACGTTTACGGATTAGTAAGTAAGTAAGTAAGTAATTTATTATTTCTTAAAATTCATTACAAAAAATTTTTATCCATGAAAATGGTATGAAAAAGAAATATATAAGTAACAAAAATATTCTTATATAATAAAAATAGTGTTATTGTCACTTTTCACATTTCATCAGAACATCAGGGGTTACTAATTATTCAGAAAATATTCGATACTCTGCACATCACGGAAATAAGCCATTGTCTTACATGTTTCAAAAACAACAAATGTGAAGTAAGCACTCTGGTAGAATGTGGAAGCTTGTTGAACAGGCGACAAGACACGACATGGAAAGATCTACGAAATGCAACTGCACGAGAAGCTATTAGATGCTCCCCTTATTTGCACTACAGCTCACTTATTTTACGTGCAAAAGACTTTCAATAGTGCTCATTTTAAAGCTTATTTCAAGCACTACAAAACATTCTCTTGTATTAGAATGCATAAAATGCATCTGCTCGCCGCTAAATGGCATTGACCACAACGATTAAATTTCAGACAAAATAAAAAATGGCTTTGATCTTTTATATCTAGCTTAATATTGTTCTTAGAATACTTTATAAAAAACCAAATAGTTCATTGTTTTACCTGCTACAATTTTGTTCTTTATAAAATTTTCGATAAAACGTATAGTTTTGGAGATATATGCAATAAATAGATGAAAAACGTGAAAAAATTGCGAATTTTCAATTGCCAATAACTCGAAAAGTATTGGACTTAATGAAAAACTATATAATTGATTTTTTGCTTAAAATTAGGCCTTTTATCGATATCCGAGGTTATTTTGAAAAAAAAATTCGCCCCCGAAAAGGGGTGGCAACCACCCCCAGGGTGGTGGCGGTGTTCAAATCATTTTCACTTTTGAAGTTAAGGGTAAGGTGAGCCTAATTCCAAAATTTCATGCAAATCGGTTCACAGTAAAAAAATTCGGACCAAAAATGCTTCATTGACTGCACTATAAGTATTCACTGACATTCTCAATCCGGAAACACCCATCGCTGCATCCACCATAACTAGAGAAAGTGCTAGGAGTGAAATTTGAGCCACAACAACAATTCAAAAGCTTGAACTTTTGGCAATCTGTAGCATGAAAATAGATATCAGTATCGTTTATCTGACTCCCTGACAGATTTAAAAACATAATCTTAGTTTTTGAACTGATAACTAGTCTATGCACAGCAAACCAAATCCTTAGTAAATTAAGATCCCAATTCAAATCAGCTGTGAGATTGAGAGAACTGTTTGCACCATAACTAAAACCCACATCGTCTGCAAAAGCCGTCAAAGTGCCTTGAAAAGGCAATCGAAATAACGAATTTATGTAAATTAGAAACAGCACTGGTCCTAAAACAGATCCCTGTGGGACTCCCAAATTAGTTGACTTGACATCACTCTCAATGCCTCTTAATTTCACTCTTTGCTTTCTGTTTTTCAAATATGATCCGTGTCAAATGCTTTTGAAATGTCCACGAATAAAGCAGCTGTACTCTTTTTCAGTTCAAGATTAGCAAAAATATGAGAGCAGAAGCGTAGCAAGGCATCTTCGGTAGATTTGTGACTTTGGAAGACAAACTGAAAGTCGCTGAAAAACTTTGTTTTATCAAAAAAGCTGAGCATTCTATTTTTTACAGCCTTTTCAAATACCTTACTTATAGATGGTAATAGCGAGATTGGCCTATAATTCGATAGTTCGTTTGTCGCTCCTTTTTTGAAAAGGGGTAAGATATTAGCACATTTAAGAGCCTCAGGAAATCTACCACAAAAAATACTTTTATTGAAAATGTGTGCTAGAACATCAGTTAAAAAGCAAGATACATTTTTTAAGCACAGATTGGAAATACGATCATTGCCCGAAGATATTGATTTTTTTATTGTTCCAATTATTTTTAGGACCTCAAAACCAGTTATTGGTTCGAACACAAAGCTTTGTCTTTGAGAAGGTTCACTTCGGATGCATTCAGAAATGCAAGCAGAGGCCGCATATGTGCCCGAAGAAACTATTAAGTTGTGCGACACTGTCGAGAAATATTCATTGAATTCATTAGCAATTCCAACTTTATCATTAACAAAGCTGTTATGGATATTGATTGCCGATGGTAATTTTTGAGCAGACGACTTGTTAAGGATGCTATTGACAATTACCCACTCATTTCTGACGTTGCCCTTTCCTTGGTTGAATTTATTCCTATAAAAATCACGACAAATTGGGATTTCTTTCTTTAACTCAACACATACTTTTTTATATTTCCATTTTAAGTTTACGTCTTACGGCTACTGTTTTTTGAACATTTTACTAGTAGTTTGTTTTTATATTTTACTTTTTTAAGAAGACTAAACGAGGTCCACGGCTTTAGACGTTTATAAGATTTTTTCGGGATGGAGGTAAAAGAACATTCAGATATATATCTGCTTAAGATTTCAGAAAAAATGTCATATATGACTTAGACGGATCGTTTTCTGCAAAAACTTCTTCCCAAAACTCAAATGACAAATAAGTTTTAAGCCTACCGAAATCAATTTTTGTTGCTTTGTTCGGAACAGCAGAATTATTGTATAGGATTACGATTTTAACTACTTATGGCATTGTTGCATCGCACTTTCCGCGGAAATGGTCCGGAGATTGTTCTTGTTCGTTACAGTATCTGCTTTCATCGTCGCTCTCTACGCCAAGTATTTTGAGTTAGATCCTGAGCCTGCAATGTCCAGTAAAGAAACCATTACGTTCTTTCTTCTAAAATTTATAACGTCTTTGTATCGTTGTCAAGTAGAAGATTGACTTGTTGGATTTTCGGGAGTTCATTCCAATGTTTTCCTCGGCTTTGTTACTCCGTATTTTGAAATTCGTTATTGATATGGCTCCCCGCTTGCGGTCCACTGAGAGGTGACAGTTGCTCCTGTCTTTGGCAGTTCGTAAACCTGTTCATTTCCTTTGATTCCTACAAGTCCTTGCACCCAATAGATTATTCCCTTATTGTTACTTCTCAGTTTGTTCAATTTGTCCAAGTATTCGCTGACAAGTTCTTAGATGGATATCAAGCACTTTATGACTTCAATAATTGCAACCTGAATGTCCGTCATTACTGCAATGATTGTCTTTTTTAATATCTGTCGTATTTGTATATTGCATATGCTTGACAGCCTTTCCATAGGACTGACATTGCTCTTTTTTGAGATTCCGCTGGGTTTGAGAGATATGTGTACTACTAAATTGCATGGGTCTTCATCGAGTAAGAGTTTTCGCAACTTTGCTCACGTCTCTTTGTTGCTAAATTCCACGCGAAATAAAATTTTTGATCATGCTATCCCGAAGGATGTCAATGATTGACTTCGACACTTTAAAAATTTCGCTCAGTTACAGAACACTATTTGTCTGTTTGCTTACTTTGGCAAATCTTGTAAACGCTGCATTTGTCATACTTCTTTTGACTAAGTTGCAGATGTCCCAAGGTTTTAAAATACTTCCAAAGCGATGGACATCCTTTCAATGCTCCCGATGCGAATGCACTCAGGTCTCTGAACTTCTCTTGGTGCTTTCATCTTGTTTACCTGATCAGTTCTACTGCCAGACTACTGCCCCATAGCCAAGGATCGGATTCACCATAATAACGAACATTCACCAAATAGTGCTCCATTTACGTGTTTCTGCTGCTATTCTCTTGCATATCATTAGGATTTTCATTGCCTTTTCAGCTTCAGCTTCAATTTGTTTTGATTTGTTTTGCTATCTTGGACTACATACATACATACATACAAAGGGTGGCGCAACACAGCGGTGAGCCCCAGTGCCTAGCGCATTTCTCGCAACTATGCCTTGTCAAAGAAGGGAGGGAATCTACAATTTTCTGCCGGTTCCGAACGGCTAATCAGGAAAGCTTTTTTCGTGGCATAAATTTACTATAAGAGGGCTTGCCAATCCCTCACGAAAGGTGATACTCGTGCCTAGGCATTTCAGCCCCTTTTTGTGCGTTTGACTACTGCTCCGTCCAGTGTTATCGATTTTATAAGGTGTAGGAACCTCCCTTTGGTACAGGTGACAATTGGAATTTTGATCGGTTTGATGTGATGTTCAGCCCTACCGTATAGGGTTTCTTTGAATTATTATCATAATGTCATCGGCATAACCAACGCACTTTAGTTAGTTATTCCAGTAGTTCATCTAATACTAGGTGTTCATAAATCCCTTACCTCTGGTGGGGGGAAATTTAAGAAACGCGAGTTAAAAAGAAAACACCGAGTTGTACGTTCGGTATGCTGTTTTATTCGAACTAAACTATAAAGTCTTAACCTACGCTTACATATACTGTTTTGTTCGTGATATCGATAAGTGATAACAAAAACACACACACAAATTCTGGACCCAAGCGCAAGTTATCAGTTGCTTGTTATCTCAATTTGTGTGTGTGCTCATGTTTGCTAGAAAAGATATCCTAAGCAAACATAATGCCTATCACTTATCTTATCACTTCTTATTATCCTAGTGTTCAATGTTTGAACACTAGGATCCATAGCAGAGGTTACAGAACTCCTCTTATGCAACACTTAGTTGCAACACTTAGTTGTAACACTTAGTTGCAGCGACTGTCTGAATCTTTTGACTAGAATATGTTTCAGTTGATCTGGTAATGAGCAGTGCATTACTTTGTTATGGTATTAGCTTCTATCCTCTGCAAAGCTCTGTTATCGGCCTCGTGGAAAGTGTAATTGAAGCCAACCTCACTGTCCAGGGAACTATTTAGACCTGTTTCTTTTGAGTCAATTATTACCTTTTGAATTTGTGACATGATAAAGGCCCGTCTATGTAGATCTTTCTGCTCTGTATGCATACTGTTCCGTGTTTATAGTTGATTGTTTTCGAAAATTTCTTATCTTAAAAATTTGCATATGCTCTTACGTCATCGGTTCCAAGGCATGGTATGATAAGGCCCGTACTCGACATCGACACTACCTGATAGCATATTGGCTCCACCTGAGCTTGAGTCTGTGCAAATTCTTCGATGAAGCAAATTTTTTTTCCAACTCGCTCGGCTGCAAGATTCCTCACAGATCTCAATAAACATAAATGCTCTGGCCCAGATAGTATCCCCGCCGTTATTCTGAAGAGGTGTTTTTCTACGCTGGCAAAATAACTGCGAAAGCTTTTCCATCTTTCCTATTCTTCTGGGCACTTCCCGAGCAGATGGAAAACTGCATTTGTCCATTCCGTTCCTAAAAAAACAAATCTTGCTCCCCATCCAATTACCGTCCAATTGCACCAACTTCCTTCCTTTCCAAGGTCATGGAAACATTGATAAACCGTCAACTCTTGAAATATCTTGAAGAACGAAAACTTCTTAATAACTGTTAGCACGGCTTTCCGTAGCAAAAGGCATACAGGCCTAGGTAGGCCCCCGCGGAAAAACATTTTTGCTTCAGTTGGGACTCGAACCACGAACCTCCCACTTTACAAGCAGACATGTTAACCACAACGCCACGGGTACAGTTTTTTGGAGAGACTTTAAAATTTGAATGTCGAGAGTAAAAAGTCTACTCTCCGTCTCCACTAGCTATTCTTGAAGTCCATTCGAAAATTTACTCTAAGAGTGACCTGTAAGTTATTGTCAGTGTTTTTGTTCAAAAGTGAACACGCACTTTAATCGCATCAAATCGCGCTAATGAAGTACTGAGCTATAGATCTCAAATACATTTCTCAGTACCTGAACCAGCTTCCTCTGCCAGGCTAATATTTACGGCTTTTGTGTCGACAAACAGGTGTGTCAAGAACACAACCGTAGCTGCCATGCCTCTGATGGATATATCCCCAGGTAGTGTGAGTCCTGTGAAGGGAATGAAGACACTTCGGGGCATCCTCCGCAATTGTCCTTCATTTTACCGAAGCAGTATGTAGACACGAATAGATATGGTTAACCATGGAAACCCGGAAAACTTTATAAGAGAACGTTGCACCCCTGATAGTACAATGCCCACACATACTGAAAACTGAATGCTCAATGATAAAAAAAAAACCTAAGTTAAGCTCATTTCCACCACATAACATAACGTTTTGGTGGAAAAGTTTTAAAAATACTAATTAATCTGTTTTCAGAACTCTTGTTTTTACCTTTCAGTCTAATGGTAAGAAAGTTCGACGGACAACTACTTGTGATGTCGGGCCTCGAATCAAAGTTATATGATCCAAATTACATTTTCGGGAGTAATGCCTCTCGGGAGGAATTAGCAAGTCCTTCAAGAGCATTACTGCCCCTTCCCCATTGGCAATAACCCATTAAAATGCATATTAATTTACAAAATTGAGAAATGAGTTAATTGAAATTGCAAAATACCACCCCCGCCCTTTACTGTCTCTTCCTAATTCTCCTCCTTTCCTCATAATCACTGGTAGCCAAAACTGGTTCATGGTACCTAAAGAATCCACCAGCCATAGTCAAAGTGGTTGAAAAGTTTTTAACATACCAGCAAACTGTAAAAGGAAAAAGCTAAGGCCATCAAACCCCAACTCCTTTGACACCCTCAAATTCATTTAAATTTTCCGCTAACATGCGATAGGGTTTAAATCTACTTAAACTTTCTTTGATAAATGAATCTTAAGGGGGTTCTTCAAACGTGCAGCGGATCGTTGAGTTTCCGGAACACGCTCATACCATACATACATATAAATATAAACCTAGCCTCATACTGTGAGTGGTATAGTTTGTCTGAGGTGAATAGATTTATGGGCACAACGAGAAAGGGCTCACTTCCTGGCTCTTCCGAAATATTCAAAACTGCATTCCCTTGAGTAAAGGATATCTGTTTATAAGAGTTTGTCTTTGAGTGTGGCTGAGTATGTGAGTTTGTGTTTGGGATGATTTATGGCATTTGCAAGCACCACACTGTGGGTTAAATGAAATTAGACTTGGAAATTATTATCGATAGTACATAAATGTATGTCGTTATGCACTATAAGTCGAGTGAGTTGCATGAACTTGTAGTAATGAACTATGTGAGAATCACACACTCAGACTGTCAGGGTCCGGGTCATAATCCGTTCAGTTCGACTTACATTTGTCTGGTCTTTGCATTTGTACCAGTGCCGCATATGAATTTGCATATGAAGTCCATAAATATTGCAATTTGTCGCCAAACTGCGTCTATGCGACGATGTGGCAATGAAGGCGGTTTCAAACCAAAAGAAAAAAAAAACTATACCATCGCTATCATTGATAGGAGACCATTTGTGTGGAGCGTAACAAACGACATTTTGTTGGCTCTAGAGCTACATTTTCTTTCTTTCCTTTCTTCTTTTTTTTTTATAACACAAGATGTTGCCAACAATTTGTGTTATTCATCTTTTTATCTTTCTACACGAGTGTCATGTTATATTCTCCATTAAGCACCATCACAATTTTAATGGATGCAACATCCAAACACAATTTGTCGTTTATTGAACTAACAGCCGTTAGAGTTTGAGCTTTTTTGTGGATGTGTGTGCGTGTGTTTGTTTGTGATGCAGTTAGTCACAAAATTGATAGATTTGACATAATCTGATTAGACTGTCCTTGCTGTATACGAGTACAAAATGGCTTGGAAGTGATTTAAGCTAGCACGCGAGTGAAATATTAAATTTATCGAAGAATCAACCTGATGGAAGTGGAGCCGGTTACGAGGATACTGTATTTTGTTGACAGGATTGTCGGAGAAAAGATTGAAATTGAAATTTTGTGAAGGGGGACACATTATTTGGGGTGATTAGAAGAGTTTGCTTTTGAATATTCTCTCTTGTGATTGCGAACATCATCTATCAATTGATTGACTTTTGATAAAAAATTAACTGAATTTCGCTTTGTGAAAACTGATTGGACTATTTCCAAATTTGTGAAAAGGGCACTTCATACTGTAGGAATAATTAATTGGGTGTAGTTTGCGTTCAGACTTATCGGGTTTATTGTCTCAGGCCTCATTCTAAAACAAAGCCGCGGCGGCCACATGCCCCATATCATATTTCAACATTAATGGCATAAAATTATCCTTCCAATAAAGCTAAATTGATAGACATTAAAACGATTTTCTTGTGTTTTATTTCAATTCGAAGATCTGTACCTCTAAAAAACATCTTTTATATTTTTATTTAAATAGTAAATTCAATAGTACGAGTTTAGTTATAACTATGATAAATAAATATAATTCAAATAGAGAGAGGAAAAAGAAAAGCAAACCTGCCTAAATAACCATGCCTTGTGAGGGAATGGAAGGGGACCTACAGTTCTACCGGTTCCGAATGGCTAATCGAGAAAGCGCTTTTCATGGCAATGAATTTACTAACGGAGGACTTGCCAGTTCCTCGCGAAAAGCGATACCCATGGAAAAACATTTTTGACTCTGTTGTGATTCGAACCAACCTTTGGGTTAACAGGCGGACATGCTAACCACGGGTACCACATACAGAAATGTATGTAAAATGTATAAAAAGGTTTTTCATAAATGTATGGTGTTGCTTGATTTGTAAGGGTAATCCATTCCAAAGCTGAACAGCATGTACAAAAAATTTACTTGACTTTATCAAGTATTTGTGACGTGGAGGCATTAATTCTAGGGCTTTATAAATGTTCTTGCATTTTTAAATATTTATTATTTTGAGATAAGATAACAACCTGAAATTTGCTCACAGTAACTTGAGATGTGTTGGTTCAATTATATGCAACATTAAAACTACGCTTGGATTTAGAATCCATATTTGAAAAAATTTAGCACCATAAAAAGTACTCTACGTAAAACAACTGCCTTAACTAGCCTTAGTTTGACGTCCGTGGGAAGAAATTTTCTAGTAGGACTGAGACCCCGAAGTACACCATAAATTTTTGCAACAATCATAATGATGTGAAAGTAAAGTCATGGCTGAAATGAATTGCTAAGTTTTTAGTGTGCTGAACACGCTCTATGGGCGAATTGTTCAAAAGTAATTTAGGTACATCAAAATTATCAAATGACCTATCGATAATTATGCACTTGGTTTTTGTTGTATTTAGCTGAAGCCTGTTTAGTTTCGACCACGAATACATTTTGACCAGTTCACTATTTACTGCTGCTATAGAAATATTACTTTGATACTTTGGAAACAACAAATATAACTGTAGATCATCTGAATACATATGATGTTTACATATTGAGCTACAGTCAGAAACATCATTTATGAAGCAAGTAAACAAAAGCGGTCCCAGTACTGAACCTTGAGGAACACCAGAGTGGAGAGGGAGAAGTAAAGAACAATCACTTTGGTTAACCACATATTGAAATTTATCGATAAAAAATGTTTGATCATTTTACATACACTGGAACCAAAACCAAATTGCGTTTTAAGCTTATGTACCAAAAGCTGTTGTCCACACTGTCAAATGCTTTAGAGAAATCTAAAGATAAACACAAGCCCTTTAAGTAAGTTTTCATGTTCATATGTTCCCTTTCCATTTCCAGTTCTTCTTCGAATCGTCGTCTGCCACAGTACAAAGCAACCCTAGTATATATGCTGGTGTTGTACTCCAAAGGAAATTTGGAAAAGTAACCCAAATATGAACGGATTGGTTATGGTCAGAAAAATGCACTCATAATATCAGTAGTAGGTTGCTGACAATATAAAACTTATACAATAAAATAGGGAGATATGACTACTTGTGGTGGCCTTGGCGTAATGGTATCGGCCTGTCACTTGGTAGGTTCGAGTTTCGAATACCAAAAACATCAAGGGAAAATTGTTTTTCCACGAGTTTTTTCATTCCCAAGGAATTGAAGACTGCTCCGATAGTAATTCTGTGCCATGATAAGCGCGCTTCCTCGGGTCTGAGGCTCCCCGTTCTGTTGGGTCACTTTATTTATTGTAATTTATATGTCTACTCATTGTACTGAAAGCACCACCACATTATCAATAACACAAGACCCAAGCATTTGACATTACCAAGCCCTCTTTGGTAAAATACACGAACACAGTATAACAGCGAAGAGTCGTTTCGTCGGCTTTTTTGACTTTTTTGTAGTTCCTTCTGGGAGTGGGTGCTGAACTATTCAGTTCAATAGCAAGGTTCTCCCACCATCATCAATCTGAAGTTTTTTTTATATGAAAAAATTTGCTATTATTTCTTAATTTTAATATAAAAAACTTGCTTTCGTTGACTGCATTTTAAACACACAGAAACCACATTTAATGCATGATTCAAACTTGACAAGGGAAGTGACACACAAAAAAAAGAGTATCACATCGTTCGTCTTTTCCTTGTTCATCCCTCTGTGACGTAAAAAATAGTAGTCAGTTCCAACGAAAAGTCTTAATTTCCCTACGGAAAGAGGCAAGAAAAAGTTCATTGGCACACATTTGCAAATTAAAACGATTTCCTTCTTCGGTGTCGCCGCCATAATATTGCTATAGTGCGATAATGTCTAGCTTCATGACTTAAGTGCAGCATCCAACTGTTGCTAAAAAACACAACGTGCGAGAACAATTTTAATTATTATTTCAACATCTGCCTCATGTTCTGGTTGAGCTAGCTAAAGCATAGAAAAATGAATGCAAAACACACAATTGCAACCAACACAAATACCCGCTCAGACGAGAAAAAAAAACAGTGTGAGGAAGCTTTGAGTTTACCATCTGTAGGATGCAAAGAGTAGATACCTACACGTACATTCCGCTCATATAATTCGCAATTTGCAATGGCAAACAGATAATAGAAATCTATTTGCTTTTTCTAGCCTCATAGATGTTTGACTACTAGTTCATCGGGATCCTCTTCAAGTTGTTTGGCGACAAGGACGACGACCGTGAGGAAACAGAAAATATTGGAGATTCTTTGAAAACTAGACTATAAAAGGGTGAGTTCTGCCACGCACAATATCAACCAAAAATCAATGGAAAAGTTTTTCTGTGGCAACAGTGTGACCGTTTTGATTAGAGACAAATTTTTATTTTAGGTGAGTACTATTGGATGAAGTAAAGTAAAAAAGAGTCAGCGGTGAATTAATTGTCAATTTCTATGTGAATCGCCAATTGTTTGACTTAAATTCAAAAAGTCCCTCGTCTCTGATCTCTTGTCTGTAACTTCCAATCCTCTTAATTGTTTTGCTGACGACTCAACCCTCAGGTTCCTTCCTAACTTCACGTCCCTGCTCTTCTTATATGGAAAAAGATTGATGAGCTCATTGGATTCTGTATTTCATCACTTAAGCTAAACTAGCCCATACATACTGCCAATATTCATGAATGGAATTTGCCACCAAGAAACCGAAAAGCTGTCAGAACTTGGTATGTGCGTAAACGATGACATTCATTAGAATAAAAATACATTTGAATTATAAATACTCAGACACTTCATCATGGAAAGACTTACAAACAAGCAACGATTTCAAAGTCGTATTGTATTGGCGTGGCTTATGGGCTGGTGGAATCATCGGTCCATTTTCCTTCAAAGACAACCGTGGAAGAAACGTTGACGTCAACGGCGCGGCAAACGATATCGAGTAATAATACCCGACTTTTTTTTGTTCCATTTGGCTGAGTTAAACTAGGTTGACATGTGATTTCATTAAGACTATACCACAGACCACACAGCTCGTGAAGCAATGGGCATGATGTTGAAGGAAGAATTTGAGGAGCAGCTTATCTCTCGAAATAAACGTCCCTGTGAGCTGGCCCCCTAGATCATGAGATTTAACGCCTCTTGTTTCTTTCTTATTGGGCCATGTGGAGTCGTTAGTTTATGTGGAACACGATTGGAGCCTTACAGCCTTAAATTGGACCTTCCGAATGGACAGGAGCCGCGGACAACATTTACATGAAGTTATTTTTAATACATATATGGCAAAGCTTATTTATTGATTCCGAATGGCTAAGTGAGAAAGCGCTTTTCATGGCAGTGTTCTACTCTCGGAGAAACTGCCAATCCCATGCTAAAGGTGCGAAAACCGTTTTTTCTTTGATGTTTTCTGGGATTGGAACCTTGAACCATCCACACTACGGCAATACAACACTACGGCTTAAAAAGATGCTCATATTTTAGCCGATTGTGGACTGCCCTTAATGGAAATTTTAAATTACATTTAAAAATATAACCTTGAATATAGCTATGTTTTCCTATGCATTACGATCTAAAATCGATGTGCATCGGAGTCTTCTACTTAATCCTTTCATATTTTCTTAACCCTCGCACTTTCATAATATTATAAAAAATAAATAAATGAATAGGGTGCGGCAACAAAGCGAGAAACCCTAGCGCATTTCTCACAACCATGCATATGCCTAGTTAGGGAATGGAGGGGATCTACCCCTTTCTGCTGGTTCCGAATGGCTAATCAAGAAAGCGCTTTTCATGGCAATAAAATTACTAACGGAGGACTTGCGAATTCCTCACGAAAGGCGATACCCGCGAAAAATGTTTGCCTCTGATGGGATTCGAACCACGAGCCTCTGGGTTAACAGCAGACATGCTTACCATCACGCCACGGGTACCACAATATAATATTATAAGGGTAGCCATATTCCCATGATGTGCGCGTAAATTATATAATTCAAAAAAATACGGTCACTATTCAAAACAGAGCTAAGAACTCAGATTGCGCTCGAAAATCGAATCAAAAGACAATATTTGCTAAAAGTGACGAAAAACTGACAGACTCCAATATCACTCAATCGTTTCTTACAAAACAACGGCCTGGTTTGGGACGCAAAGACTTGCCAAGTTAGTCAGAGGTATAGAGCCAGAACTTAATGTTGTACCCTTTCCAATGTCCTGAAATAAGAAGGCGAAAGATCTGAAGACATACTGATCACACCACTAAAACGACACAACTAGAACAAATTTGAAACCTCTGGGGCATTGCTCCGCCTTCCGCCTTAAGATGATGTATCGAGAAACAGTTAGCGACAGTCATTTGGCTGAAACTAAAAAAACGGCTAGTTTAGTATATCAACTAAAAGCTGATCAACTCAATATGAGATGCGTGCCTATATTTACGATCAAGAGACAATGAGTATCAATTTACCTTCACCTATATAAAAAAATTCTAAAAACGCAAAAATTTTGAGGGAAAGGCAAGAATTAAAGTTTATTGAAAATGTAATATCCCCATCAGTTCCACAGTCTGGATAAATCTGCATGACGGGACTATAAATCAAGATGAAAAGAACAGAGCTCTTCTTGAAGGTTCATAAACAATACCAATCCTAGTGCAGACTTGAGTCATAGCATTTGAAGCGTACCTACCGACTTTCCTACCGTCCCAAAACAAAAATTAAGATTATAGTGCTTTAACTAAATCTGCAACACAATTATTTATCTTCTGTCAATCGAATTTCGTTCTCACCAAAAAATGACAGTGAATACGCCTTGGTACAACAGCCATGGATGTAAACTTAAATATATCTCTAGGCTCAAGATAACACTTACAGAACAGCTAAAGGGTAAAAAGAAAATCTCACCGAAGGCTGTTGGTGAAAAACTGGGGATTGTGATATGCGGGTATGAGTGGGACCCACTAATGGCCATCGACTATAAGAGATTGTCTCCCATGCCAACAGAAACGGTAAGCTGCACTTTAAATTTATTATGAGCAGCGTTGTGATCATGAACAGAGCTAGAGAATCAGCTTTAACAATCCTGGCAATCCAGAAAGGTCTACTCCGGTTAAATTGCATTCGCACCTTATTCAAATTTTAGTCAAATTTGGTAACGTTTACAGATTTGAGGAATTTCCAAAAAAAAATTTATATGAACAAATTGGACTAGTAAAAATCATGCTACTTGAATTAAACCAGTGGCGGAATGATTAGAGTGTCTGAAGATTCTATGTTCGAGTTCCAGAAACAACAACGGAAAAAAATATTTTTCCACGCGTATCGACTTTCACGGGGAAGTGGTAGTGAAAAACGCTCTCTGGATTGGCCGTTCGGGATCGGCAGAAAATTGTAGGTACCTTCCATTACTTCACAAGGTGTGCTTGAGAGAAATGCCCTTGGCTAACGAGGTTCCCCGCTGTGTTGCGCATCCCTATTTATTTATTTTACTTTATTTCAATTGAAAACCTTAGACAACAGGCAAAGGGGCTACACGGAGCGGCAGCCAATGGTACACTCACTTACTATATAAAATCCAAAATTATTAAACAGAATGCTTGACTCATCAGAATACGCTGAGCAGTTTTCCAACTGCCTCTTACACTTCACATAAATGAAAATTAAACTATCATCAAAGCTCACCTTGACTTTTAGTTATGTCCTTTCTCAAAACACACATATATACTGAAACACTTTAACAATCTCAAAGTACTTACTTCTTACTTTGGTGCTGAAAGGTAAAGCTCTTTGCCAGAGCTTAAAATCCTGCAATAAGCACCTCTTCACTCAATAACATGTCCTTATTTCTAATTTTCAACGATATGCGCTTACAAAACCCTTAATTCCACCACTTTTACAGCTTAACCCATCTGACACACACAAAAAGTGACGACACGTTACCGCAACCTCCTCGACACTTGAAGATGATCATCGTTTCTATATTCCCATGTCTTATTGTTGCACTTCGAAAATGAAAACCAACAGAGAGATGGAAAAATAAAAGCCAAGTTGCATCTTGTTGCATTCCTTGTACTTTTATTTTTTATTTTGAATTTCAAGTCAAGGATACAGCTGTCAGCTATAAGAGGGAAAAGCTATACACCAAAGCATGACACTACGCCCAACGTGACTTATTAAAACAAATTTCCTTAACGATTATGACGGCAATAAGAACGAACTGAAAGGAATGTGAAGGGTTTAAGGAAAAGGCAAAACAAGCACAAAACAAGGAGCCCTTTCTTTTGGTCTGGATAAAGCTACATCCGTTCTCAAGGGATACATATTCACTATTGTTTTGTGCTAAACGGAAAGATTAGTCACTTTTGCTCCTTTGAACGGTACATGTGCCAAAAAGGAACAGGAATGCGAGTAGGTATATGAAAAGTTTTCAAAGTGCGGCGATTAAATTTATGCAACTCCAACTACTACATTGTCGTAGGAGGTAGCACGACAGGAAGGATGTAGCATCCTTTTGGGAAGAAAATTGAAAATTAAATTTTGATGCACTTTTCACTTGTATGGATATGAATGAATGAACAACGCAACGGAAAGAAACGAAAAAACAGGAACAAAAAACGGCAATGAATGCGAATGGGAGGAATTGCATATAAGGCATTACTCAAAGGATCAAAGGATTCACGAAAATAGGTTTGAGGGTTAAGTTAAGGAATCTATTTTGCTAGCAAATCCATAGCTATGTATGACAAGACCCAAAGGACTCGGCGCTAAGTAAATTTACATCCCCCTCTCCTCATTGTACTTCGTGTCCTATTTAATCCAGAGAGAGATCCCACTGACACCAAATCGTTATGTAGGTTATAAGTTAGGTATATCCTTTTTTGTCACAGCAATGCTAATATTCTACACACAGAGTATGACCCAGTTCTTCTTGTTGGGTCACACAAACACACCAACGAACCAACGAACGAACAAACCAACCAACCAACGAACGTATCATTGAATCCACCTCACTCGCTTGGATATGGATGTCCCCTGGGAGAGACCCTCTGTTATGCGGTGCGCATTCATTGTGCGAGTGAGTTATTTACATTTGAACCTTTTTACTGTGAAAGTACGGTTTGGAATCTTGTGTATACGTTTCGTAATGGAAGATACGACAAAACTGGGTAAATGGGATATGCATTCAAATCCTGGTGAGAAGCAGCATCCTGGCCTGTTCCACATCATACTTCGGAGCAACTGCTGGGCAATAGATCACCGGAGAAATAAAAAAATCATATTCCCTTTTTATACTCGTATATGTACTCTATCCCTCTATCCCACCCAAACACACTCATACAGAGCCAAAAATTGAAATGCATTTTTATGAGTAAGCGAGCACAGAAAATGGATACCTTGTGATTCTGTTTACACACTTGAACTCCGTGTTGATGCGAAGGAGTGTTTGATAAAAAAAAAGAGAAAAAAAAAAACAACAACACCAAACAAAGCAAAGTTCTAGAGAGGGGGGCTTAAATTTAGCCTCCCTTTCGCCATATAGGTACACCTGGTTTTGATAGTTTCCACTTTGAATGCAAATTTAAGTCACCCAATGTTTGCTCCAGGAGCACAGACTGTCAATAGCTGACAGGAGCTGTAAATATAGATGCAGATGTCCTGATTTTATGAGTTACATCTCAGGGGTGTTAACTGGCATGTGATGTGCCAGTGCATTCATCGTTGAACTATCTATACCTGTAAGAGGGGACAAGGAGTGTCAAAGTGAACGATGCGGTAAATCTAGATGGTTTTATGTGGTACAGTTAACTTTCACAGTATGACCTGACTTTGGTGTTGAGATAAGGTTGAGAAAGTGAGACGCTTTAGATTGAAGAACATGTCTTGGGGATAAATTGTAACTCTGAAAGCGACGAATGAGATTGAAAGTTTTAGATTTGTTTGGTTTCCATGACTGAAAGCTGCTTCAATATTATTTTTAATGAAATGTTGGATTAGTTTCGAGGCGAAAAGTGCATAACAGTGCGTAGGTACCAAAATTTAAAAAAAAAATTTAAATTTCTTAATTATTCTCAAGTATCTCGATATGGGATCATCTTTGTTGATTGTTTAAGAATGATTGTTGAGTGATTTTAGTTCCTTTTTGTGTTATTTGAAGTTCTTTGTTACCACCTCCTCAGGTAATTTGAAATGAAGCTGGGGTTTGACCAACTTTCAGATTTCCAATACAAATTTTGTTCAAATGTATTTCTACAGCGAATTGAAATCTTACCTCATCTGAGTGATTCTTACAGTCGTTTCAATGAGATTTCTCAAAATAAGAAATAAAATTAGTTTTAGAGGTAAAGTTAGTTTTGTTTCAAGTTCTATAAAAATTAATCAAAATTAGCTTTGAGAAATTGGCATAACCCTTTTTTATATAAAACTTGTAGGAATCTCGAACTCGAACGAGCTGTTTTGATTTTGACAGCAAAATTGAAAAGTCGAACAATTGCTGTCATTTTCAAGCGACTGTATTGCATTAACCAGTTTAAGAGCACGTGCTTTTTTTTAATTTTCCATTAAAAATAAGTAGATATAGGTCGTCCACGGAAACCAATCTCCGTTCAAGACAATTTGAATAAAGGAAAAAATTAAAGGTGAAAAATGGACCCACGTTGTACCTTTGGTATTTTGTCCAAAGAGCCAAGGACAGTGTTTTACACAAAAAAAAGGACATTTAATATATTACTGTATTACTTCGGTAGGTTCGAAGTACCTTATCTAGCAGCAACGGCATCTAGCTATTGATCCGGCTCGAAGGACCATTTGCAGAAACATAATACTCGGGTTAATTTTGGGGAAGTGAAAGAAAAGAAAAAAACAATTTTTCGATCGTTTCTCTCCTTTTTTTATCAGAACTATGATAACAAAAGGAGAGGGCCACGTCCTATGCCATTGATCATAAAATAAAACTTGAGTTGACCTCGCTACCGGCTTGTACGGTTTTGTTCAGATGTACCAAGTTTATTTAATGCTAAAGACACCCTCCCATTTTCATTAACTGTGGAAGATGAAATTCATTCCACCAAACATGAAAATGAAAATAGGAAAAAAAATTCAAATAAAGACGTCGAAATTCACAGAATTTGTGAATCTAACTTTAGAGGAATTGACTGAGAGCGAAACCAAAGCAATCAGTCCTGTCCAAATAACATGAACTTACTCTTGGCCATCTCGACTCCTTCTCCTTGTGAGATGGAGTTTTCCCCACATTTGATCTGTTGCCTCGCACATTTCGTGTTTCTGTCACAGATGCTAAACTGTTAGTTTGGTCTATAACTCAACAATGAATCTTCTTAGAAACGAACAATGCTTGCAAATAATTGAATTTTATTATAGAAATGTGTTAGGAAAATTTATCGCTCAATTCCTCCATTTCAATAAGAGGCGGCTATTCGGGCTATTATGATTAAATTTCGTACCAAATTCATATAGTTGGACATAACATTAACAAGCTTACGCAGAAAGACATGCGGTTTTAACAAGAGGGAGCCACATGCCTCACATTAGACCAAGTGAGAAGCGAGTTCGGTGATAAGTTTATTTCACGTTCGGCTAATGTCTATAGCTTCAAGCTATAGACGCTTCGATTGACGCACTGGAAGCCAACATTTAAGTGAGTTACGTTCAACATTTGCATGAGAAAATCTTCAAAGATTAAATTATATCGACTCAAATAAGGGTTTCATGAGTTTTTACGAATTAAATGTTTTCTATTTTATTTTAGATAGCTCTTTACATCTTTATAGCTTTAAAGTGAGAAGAAAACCTATAAACAGCAAAAAAAAAAAATCTTCTTTGGCTTTGACCACGTTCTGTGAATAAAAACTTTGGTTGGAGGGAAAAGCAAATAACCACACTTACAGGTTGATTTTAGTTGTTTGAAAGTCACAAAATTTATTATTGAAAAACAATAGCGGTTAAGGAAAATTATTAAAGAAAAGTGATTAACTAATTCTCAGCCATACTTTTGGTTTCAGAAAGAAACATTCCACGACAGACCAGAGATTTTAAGAAATTGCTCCGCTATATTCTTAAATGTTTCTCTAACCGTTGATAAAGTTTGGAACTTGGGACTATACAGTACAAACTGAATGGGAGCCTTCCCAGACAGAACCACGAAGTACTGAAATCCTACGTTACGAACCGAATCCTTGGAGTAGCGTATGACAAGACGTACTCCGATTTTAAGAAAACTGAAGCCAGCGAACCACAAGGAAGAATTCTAGTCCTAGTCCGGTATCTACTATACACAAGCGATATTGCAGTAGTCATGTTGCCCAAGCTTGTTTGCTTTGTTCATTGATGATCTAGTAAGCTTTTTGCCGTGTGCCATAGAATACGCGAGACAAACAATCAAGGCACGCAGATGACGTCGTACTCTTGGCATCCTCTCCAGAATCATTGCAGCTAATGATCAACAAACTTTACCAATATTGTAAGCTCAGGAATCTAGTGGTGAACCAAGATTAATAAAAAATTATGATTTTTAAGAACAGCGGAGGCAGAAGCTTTCGAAATTAAAAATGGTTCTTCAATGATCAGACAATAGAAATTGTCAAGGAATTTAAATACATATCTCGAAGTCTGTTTCACGCAAAGTTTAAATATGGAGAAACATTTGAAGGAGAAGTTGGCGAAGGCCAAAAGCGCAATTAGTGCGTCATGGAGCAGATGCTTTCACAATAAAAATATAGCACACAGCAGTAAATTCCGAGTATTTGAGGCAGTGTCAGAATCAATTTTGCTCTGCGCAGCACAAGTATGGGGAGTTAAACAGTATGAGAATGTAGAGAAGCTACTCCGATACTACATAAAGCGAATTTTTCGACTACCACCAAATATGCCAAACTACATGATTATGCTTGAAACAGGATTATCACCGCTCGTTATACGTACGCTGAAAATATAAATCGATTACGTACTAAAGATCATGAAGCTGGAAAATCATCGGCTACCGAAGGCGGCGCGGCGGCCCTTCAAGTCATACGTGAGGAATCAAGTTGGTATTCTGAGTGGAAAGATATGGCGGCGGACTGCGGTATGGACCTAAGTCTAAACAGTTTTGACTATGTTCGCTGGAAGACTTTATTATATGATCTTATTTCACTAGTAAACCTGAAGTGCAGAGAAAGGTTTGAGAATAACGCTCATGAATAGCTACATAGAGCAATATGCTCACAACTAGACTACCGTAAACCGGGGTTACTTTGCACCGTTTTTTCCCCCTTTTTTTATAAAGCCTCTAAAAAGTTTCAGAGAATTTTTCTTTTATACTACTTTGCTCCGTTCTGCGTTTCCCATCATTATGCTTTTGTTTGAAATGCTGGAGTAATGATATTCATACAGTTTATGAACAATGCTCCAAACATCCTTTCTGTGAAAAAAATAACTAAATCCGAAACATACTTTTATTTTTATTTTTCTCCGGAGCAAAGTAACCCCAAAACAACTTTCGGGGTTACTTTGCTCCGGTGCAAAGTTACACGAAAATTACGAAAATTGGTATGTTTTCACAAAAAAAAAAAAAAAATTATTAATATATTTTGGGACCAGGAAAGTTAACTTTGTGTAAAATTAAAGGAAAAAAGACACTTAAACGGTAACAAAAATACTCACTTTTTATATTTGGATACACTCGCTTTTACACTTCAAATTTTCTACCCCGAAAAAACTCACAATTAGGTCGCTCCTCTTCGGACTACAATGGTTGAATGAAAAATAAACGTAGGTATGCAGCTGCACATGATTTCGCACACACACAAACACTACATTATGTTACAGTAAGACCGGTGAGCAAAACTGAACGTGTCTGAACATAAAACGAATTATAACAATGGCGCAAA
Organism: Melanostoma scalare; assembly: GCA_949752695.1. Classification (NCBI taxonomy): domain Eukaryota; kingdom Metazoa; phylum Arthropoda; class Insecta; order Diptera; family Syrphidae; genus Melanostoma; species Melanostoma scalare. Next base: position 40,309,473 of record OX456984.1, read on the forward strand.
GTTACACCCGCAGGCGCAAAGTAACCCCGGTTTACGGTACCATTTAAAAGAGAGGAATTATTTCCGAGATGAAAACAGCGTAGAGGAGATATCTATGATGGTCAGGATACGGGGAGAGCTGATACGTTTGAACTTTATTCCACACAAAGAGGATTTATCAATTTTATGCACTATGTGCAACCTGCGTGAAAGAGAGGATATTAAACATTTTATGGGAAAATGTCCTATTTTAAGCGAAGTGAGAAGGAACGTGTTGGGATCAAATTTTTTGACTGAGATCGAAGTTATATCCTTGCTAAACAATATCGAAGTAAAAAAACTTTACCAATACTGTAATTTGGCTCTTACCTACAGGGACCGTATAATTAATGAAAGTTTTTAAAATTACAATTGTCTTTTTTAAGTTATGTACTCCCTTTTTTTATAAACTAATTATTGCAATTATTTTAAGAGAATTAAATTTTCAAATCATTATAAACGTTAAAAAAATATGTTTTGTCAGACGGCAAAAAATGTCAAGCTTTTCTGATTTTTGTTTCTATTTTAAATAATGTAAATACTGTTTATGATTACAATAATAAAATCTAATATAATCTAATCAGTGGGCATCAAAGCAACCATGGCCGTCTTTATTGGTGGTACTTCACTATTGGTGCCAGACAATTCCACTACTAAACCTTGACAAAAAATGCGAAATGCAGTCGGTTAAGTAAGTGATTAGACCCAAAAAGGGCGGATGAAATTTAACCAAATAAAATCGACAATGGTCCAACTTTTACAAACGATTCAGAAGTAAGGTAGATACTCCAATATTGCCAAATACCTTGGTATTACATTGAAGCAAGGCTAAAGGGGCTATAATTAAGTTGATTTTTTCTTCGTTTTTTTTTTTTTTGGTTAAAATTATTCTAACACATCTCTAGAATTGAAATAAAAAAGGACCAAATACTAATATAAAGGGTCCGCCATCTAACGTTCTTTTTTCAAATAGTGCTTATTTCGTGAATGGCAACACTTAGCTCATGTCTGATTTGAAAGATAATTAGTTTTATCCTTCCGTTTACGAATATGGTTGTGTATACGCTTGAACAACGCTAAGAAATATTGCGACATTACTTTGAAAATCCGATGCCGATTTTGCCAAAAAAATCATCTTTTCAAATGAAGCTCATTTTGATCTTGGCGGGTATATAAACAAGCAGAATTGTCGCATTTGGGGCACAGAAAACCCGCACGCATACATTGAAAAGCCGATACACCCAAAACGAGTCACTGTTTGGTGCGGATTTTGGTCCAGAGGCATTCTTCGAAAATCAGCAAGGATTGTCCGTTACAGTCAATGGCGATCATTATAGGGCAACGGTGAACTAATTTTTGTTCATAAAAATTGAAGAGGATGATATTGGCAACATTTAGTTTCAACAGGTCGGCGCTACGTATCACACAGCCGAAGCTACACTCGATGTTTTGCGCCCTGTTTTTGAAAAAAAGTAGTTTGGCAGACCATTTATTTACATACTTTATTTTGTTTCAAATTTCAAATAAAATTTTTTTTTATTTCCTTTTCCCAAAATGTTTAAAAAAAAAAAATATTGAAAAACCTTGATTTTTAGCCTTCACAGGTAAAATCCCTTAAACGGAAAGAGCATATCAAAAAGAAAAGAGGAGGACTAAATTTGCAGAACAGAAAAATATACTGTCTGAAAATGGGAACAAACTCTGGCAACTTTTAAACTTAAATACAATCTTAAAGGTTGTTATTTCTACAAAAAATTAAGTCTAAGATTAGGTCTCTATCATCTATACTGACAGAGATATCGAATTTAACACAGGTCAGGGTACACCAAAGTTAGCCTTTTCTTAAATTGTCAAAAACTGATGTCAAAGTTGAGAAACGGACTTTACTGTATAACAATTTTTTTCTTAGAATATGACCAAGAATCACATCCCAAAGTATGTTACACGAATTACGGAACACCCTGTTTATTTCATTGCCATCCTCACATGAGACCAGGAACGAAAAGGTCAACTTAAAAAAAAATTACGGGACAAGTTTCAAAAATTCTTTCCACATTATAGTGCTTCAATAACTCCCAGTAACCATAGATTTTAGATCATACAACACCGATATTGTCAGCAGTGCAGCAAGGACCAAAGTTCCCAACTTCGACACATGGTATCAGAGGGGTGTAAAAAGAAAACAAATTATGACCCCATCCCAAAGTTCCAAAGCAAAGTCCTTCGTGGGATAATAAATGCCCCTTGCTATATAAGAAACCATCAAATTAAAATAGTTACTTAAGTGGTTAAAAAACACGCTGCGCCGAATCACCCACTCGTCAAAAATAATCAAAGCATAGTGTTTTTGACTTGAAATTAAGTAAGTTCTAATGATGTTTATTGTCTACATATCTAACGGTAATCTTCAGCTTCTAACAAAAATATTCAACTGGTGACATTCAGGATCTAGAATTGTGACTCATCATCTACAAGTTATATTCGTTCCGGTGCTGCACAGTGCGAGCAAAAGTCAAAATTATATTTGGTTTTAAAAATAATCAATGAAAATTCAAAAAGAAAGATTAACTCCGCTCGAGCGAAATCAAACGTTGGACAACTGAAAACAGTTCGAATAATATCTTCTCCCACATCTCTACAAGTTCTACCACCAAAAGCTTCGATGAAGGATCAACGTTTTCAAACTTAAAGTTAGTCTTTTTGAAAGTTATATCCTCTCTCGACCTAAGCCCACACATCAGTGTGTAACGAGTGTGGTTAAAGTATTTAAAATCGGATAATCCTGTAGAGCATATATTTTTGCGGAGCAACAAACAGGAGATGTGGTGCATTTTGAAGAATTAAATCGCAACCTCCTTATATTATTTTTGGCACAAGTTGAAAACGAATAATTGTGGTAAGAAAACCACAGTATTCGGTCTGTGAGAACATTTCAAGCCATTTCATACTCCTGTCTACAGTGCTTGGCTTCATGTATAGATAGATACACATTTTCTGTGGCAATATAGTGAATGCATATTGTTTTCAGCATCACATCATCTAAAAAAAGGAAGCCCCTGGTATGTATGGCATGTACAACGTGCATCCTTATGTTTCCCTTCTTGATTTTTATTCTGTTAATCTTTTCAAATTTCATAAAATCTTCAGGAGGATAAATATATAAAAATGAATAACGACTGATGCATGCTGTAGTCAGTAGTTGCAGCCAAACGTTGAAAAAAAAAAGATGAGTCAAAATTCCAATTACTCCAGAAAATATTTTATCTCGTCACTGGGGTCTCCCTTTGGAGAATAGTTTTTTTTTTTTTTTTTGAGAATGCTGCAAGTACTTGCACATCACTTTAAGTCTAGTTGAAGTTTTCTTCAAGCATGTTTATCTTTTGCGTTCTTATGGCTGTTTGGTTCATGTTTCTCTTGTTAGTTTCACGTTGTTGTTGTGGTAGGGTACCTACCTAAATGTTATATGAAAGGAGAGAGTATGGATATGGCAAATAAATTAGAAGATACTTTTGGTGTAGTTAAGTGCAACAAAGTGAGGAGGAATGTATGAAGTGCAAATGATGGTTCAGATGAATGCTGGGAGATTGAATGATAGAAGAGTATATGCTTTGGTTGGCAATTTGCAGCTCATTCGAAATGGCTTATGTGGCTCTACGAATTATGTATCGAGGAAGGAGCAAGAAAGTAGGTTAAATTGAAATGAAATTGTTGATGTATTAACTTGTCTCTGGCTTTAGTCAGAAGTATTTGACTTTCTATAAAATCCTCGCTTTGCTATGAACTCGTTAGTAAAATATATGTGCTATAACATAAGCTGTTTAACCTCGGGAACTCGAATGGGTGGAGCTTGGAGACAAAACTTCAGCTAACATGATCCAGAAATTTGATATGTAAACTAAACACACAAGCTTCCTTGTGTTTACAATAAATTCGAAGCAAATTGTTCGTTGTGCTGATTAGGCTTCAAAACTACTGAGTCGATTTGAATAAAATTTGAAACAGAGATGATTTAGAGCCCGATCAACGACAAAGCCTTTATTTGCCCATGATATGATTTAGAGCCTGATCAACGACAAAGCCTTTATTTGCTCTTGATATTCTCTCGGGGACGGAAACGGGAACGGAAACATAACAGCGAACTTAGAAAATACTTGACCGATTTCAAAAATTCATTTAACGTTAGAGTGCTTCATTGTCCCCGAGTAACATAGACTATATCCCGTCCCCATATTCCACCGAGAACGGAAACTTCGAAACAAAACTACTTAATTTACTCAATCCGATAACCGTAGGACCCGAGCTACGCCGCGGCCAGGTCATCCCAGTTTCCAATTTAACCCATGGAAGGGACCTACAATTTTTTGACGATTTTCGCAATTGCTTGTATAAATGACTACAGAATTTAACCTATACAAAAAATTCGGGGGCAGTTCATCAGCTACAGATACACTAACTTAAGTGCACAGTCTGGTGCGTAGCTGCTGATTATCGAACGATGTTAGATTAAGTTGGCGATTTTAACTCGCCCCCACCTTCAATGGATTTCACAACAACTTCCATTTTTTTTTCGTTATTTTAATGAAAAAACGTGGTGAAGCACTCAGACTTAAATACCGGTCTATTGTACCAGCAGATAGCAACCTTCTATTTGTTATAGCTTGCCAGATGTTTGTAGAGTAGCCAAAAAACGTTGCCTTGATAAGGCAGGTAGCCTAGGAGTCTGCGCCCAGTATCTGTAATCTCATGCGAATAAAGTCAGGACATTCACAGAGGAAGTAATCTGCGGTGTCCTCATCTTCTCTAGAAGATTCACAGAGTGTGGTATCACTTAACTTAACAATTTTGCCAAAAGAGAAGTGCTCGTGGTAACGCCAATAAGCTATCTACATTCTTTCCTGTTACGGGATAACAAAAAAGCTCCAGTCTTCTTATTTACGTTGGGGAGCATACGTTTGGTCTGTCTGTATCCAATGGAGGCATGTCATCTACGGCTGTGCTTTTGGCAAATCCAATCGTTGATTGAAGCCCTCACTGAGCACCCTAGCAGGTTTAGCTACGGTTCAAGGCCTGAAAAAGCTGTCTGAGATCCTTGCCTCGCAAGTTCACAGGAGATCTCATTTCCAATTATGCCGTGATGGCCAGGAACCCAAAAGCTCAAAGAATTTTTAATTCCGAACGCATTCAGAGAGAGCTCTGGTGTTCCTAGATCACTTTCTTTAGTTTTCTTTAAGAGGGTTGAGTAGAGACTATATCACAGCTTTGCTGTCGCTGCAGACAGAAATACTTCTCCCCATCCACCCATTGTTCGTAACGTGGTTTAAAGCCATTTGAATAGCATACGCCTCCGCTTAGAAAAAGGATGCGTATGATCCTAATGATCGTATGTCGTATTTCGTCGCTTTCCACAAAGGCACCAGCATCAGATCCCTCGTCGGTTTTGGAACCATCAGGATTCGATAACAGCTCTTTCCATAGGTTCAGATTCTGGAGTGGACCAGTCCTGAGCCTAAGGAAAGTTGACTGAGTATTTTGGACGCAGTTTGAGCCTTGGGATCATCGTGTCAGACGGCATATTTATTAGACGAGAGTCAAAAGATATGCTGCTTGCGAGTTCCTCAAAGCTCCAGTGCGAATTGTGCCAGAGACTACATCTTTTTAAACGCAAAATGGTCTTGAGAATACACCCCATGATGTAAGTATCAAGGTGAGGAATATTCAGCAGTGCGTCGAGAGCAGCACCCGGTATGCTGGCAAAGGTTCCAGTACAGCCCAGACAAATTGTTCTTTGAAATTTGACAAACGAAGCAATAACGTATTTACAAGAGAGCTTATTCCACCAAGCAACTGACGCATATAGGACTGGTCTTATCATACGTGGGAGCTCGAGGTTCGAATCCTAAAAACATATCACGAACAGGAACTGGAAATACCTCCAAAGGAATTACTATGTGAGTGAATGGAAGGAACCAACAGTTACTCTCGATGTCAGATATTGCCAACTCTTCCCGAAAGCCGATTCCCGTAGAGAAACCTTATTTACGCCACGGGCAACACTTAGCCGATCGGAATCGGCAAAAAACTGTAGGTCCCCGAAATGGTTTGTTACGCTACCATATCACTTTATTGATTTATTTGTTTCTATTCAGCACTCCGACGGTTGTTTATAAAAAAAAACAATAAGTAAATGCTGTACTCCCCCACACCAACTTGTATGATTCATTGTAACTAAGTATAAAAGAAAGGTCCTGGGTTGTAATCACATCATAGTGATTGCCACCCAAAACAGTAATTAAAACTCAAGAGACAACCTTTTCAGAAAAGGATAACTGATCTACTTTCTGGGGAAGATGTAAGGAATGCTGTGAGAGGTATAGTTAAAGATCGTATTCACACTTTGAGAAAGCGTTATGTTATATGAGATTTTTTGAATAGGTAGTAGTAGTTTTCTTTGCCTTCTCCAAATAATAAAACATTGTCCTAAGACATAACACACACAGCGCTTCCATTCTACATTGGCAAAAAACTAATTATGAGTTTAATGGCATACGCTGGAGGCCATAATGCTTTTCATTGTCACATGAGATGTATAGCAATAGGTTTTAATGTAATCTACAGAATTGTCGAAATTTTCTTTATGTGGTGGAAGAATAAATATCGAAAGCATTTCCATTTCCCCGGAACATAACTTATACGATTAGCAAGCAGCAGTAGCATAATATCTACAAACTTTAAACGTTGTTTGGTGCAATAGATACCAAAAAAAAAAGAGAATTTAAAAACAGGAGGGATCCTTCAGACAGACGAACAAACAACAGTGTCAACTATAATCAGTCGAATGAACTTGTACATAAATTTTCCCTCCGCCCACACTCACATTTATCTTTTCAATCGAATGAGACACTACGACGATGAAGATGATGATGATGATGATGCGGCTTTTTAAATAAACTTCAACCCTAACCATTACCATTTGAGATAAACTTGCAGATAAGCCAGCCTTGTGATGCTGGAAACAAGGAAGTCCTTTAATGAGTTTCCCCTCAATCTAATATTCTTTGTCGGCTCTGCTTCCCTAACTAACTCTATCACTGTCACTACTGAAGCACACAGTTTGTATCTATCTTTTCAATTTATATTTTATTTTTTATTATTTTTCTATTTTCCAAACTAGCTATCCCTACGTATCTGTTCCTCTTCTTTTTTTTTTTGATGGAAGTTTAAGATTCATTTTAATCGACTTTTTTGTATTTTGTAGTCGTTTATAGTTTCATGCCATACAATAACGGTAATGAAGAGTTATTATTTAAAGTTTCCTGGTTTGGCGAGAAACTACAGAGGGAAATGAGTATTACCAATTCTTTTTTTGTTTAAGACTTCGATGGTGTATAGGATAAAGATGAAATGAAGATAAATCATTTATTCAATCAAAGTACTTACGACATCGATTATCTGCATCAGCGTTAATCCAAAGCTTAATTGTAATGGATCCGATTCATTAAGGACCGGTCGTTCGAGCGTGTTGTATGGATCTAGTAGATCGTGTAAGAGTTTCTTTTCATGATATCCTGCTATACAAACTGCAAAGAAAAAGGACAAAAAAAAGTTATTGTTGGGGTAGAATTCATTTGAATACAAAAATACTTGAGTTCTTCAGAAAGGAATTAAAAAGTTTTAAGGTTTCTTTCAGATAAAATAGCTTCAGTATTGTAGAAAAAAATAAAAAGTAAATTATTAACAATCCCACATTTTTTGTTCCTTTCCTATTACAACGATTCTCTTCCTATATTTAAAAAAAGGTAAAAAAAATATGCATGGGATATTCCCATAAATAATATTTGATTGCAATAAGATTTAGATGGGCCAAGGCCTAGTGCATTTCTTTCAGACATTTGTTGGGCAAATCGAAGGACCTACAACTTTCTGCCAGTTTACTAACGACAGATTTACTCGGCATGGGAACTTGCCAACCACCTTCAATCCTTTGATCTTCTTCTTCATTTCCGGCGTTACGAGTAGTGATCTTGAAGCGATCACAACTCTCCCACTTTTCTGCTTCACACTAGTGATCCGCCTGTGGGGTACGCCGCGTTGACCTCAGAAAGCGTCGGCAAGCCTCCCGGTTTTGGATTGTTCCATGTCTGAGGCCAACCAAATGCTGCTGTTTTTGCATTTGCTTGTACCAGGAGTGTTTTGGCCTGCCTTTTCTTTTTCGTCGCGAATTTGTTGAAACGTTGTACGATATTGCCTTTTGGACGGGGTTCTGCAGATCTCTCCTTTGAACATGACAATACCAACTGAGCCGGTTGTGCTGAATTTTGTCCAAGATGGTACTTTTGACATGAAGGCTTCCACGGATCTTAGTACTTCTAATTCGATCAAGCTTTGTTACTCCTGCTGTCATCCGAAGCATCTTCATTTCGGCTGCCGTCAATTTGCTCTCATACTTTTTGTACATTGTCCAACATTGTGAACCGTATGTCAGAGCTGGACGGACAACTGCTGTGTAGAGTCTTCCCTTCAGCTTAGGGGGCATTTTTCGATCACAGAAGATAGCGGAGTTTTCTCGCCACTTCATCCACCCTACGCTTACTCGATGATTGATGTCGTCATCACAAGTTGCTTCACTATTGATCATAGATCCCAGATATTTAAACTTTTCACACTTGGGAAGCACATTTCCATTCAAATAAATGTCTGGAATAGGCTTGTCTGGATCAGAAAAAGGGCAGCACAGGTATTCAGTCTTTTTTGCGCTAATACGGTACCCATTTCCTTCCAGAACATCAATCCAAACGTCAAGTGCTCGTTGCAGGGATGTAGGATCCTCGCTTATGATGGCTCCATCGTCAGCAAAGAATAATTGTTGTACTTTATTGTCCGTTACTTTTCCTTCGAGCAAATAATCCAGAACAGCAATAAAGAGCAGTGGACTCAAGACACTTCCCTGATGTACACCTACTGTTATTTGGAATTCTTCGGTGACTCCAGCTGGGCATCTCACTTTTGTAACTGCTCCATCGTACATGTCCATAATTATTCGCACATAGGCTTCAGGAACTCCTCGGTGTCTGAGGGCCACCCATATCAGATCTCGTGGTTGTCGATCGAATGCTTTTTCGAAGTCAACCAACACAATATGCAAATCCTCTAAGGCATCTCGGTGTTTTTCCATAATGATCCTTATACTTTGGATTGCGTCTGTAGTTGACTTACCCGCGACAAACCCGCATTGGTCATCAGACAGCCTTATTATTTTCCGCAGTCGGCTATCCAAAACCCGCTCAACGATCTTCATAGTGTGGGACATCAACTTGATCGAACGATAGTTGTCACAGCTTCTGGTATCTCCCTTTCCCTTGTACATTGGAAGAAGAAAACTTTCCCTCCATTGATTAGGCAAACTGTCACCTCTTATAAGTTTGGAGATGAGAATCGTGAGCCATCTCAACCCGATGTCTCCCATATTTTTCCAAAACTCATATGGTACCTCGTCTGGCCCAATCGCTTTGCCTTTTTTGGAGTTCTTAACTGCCTCCCTAACTTCTTCGACTGTGACGTCGGATACTTCCGTAAAGTTAGGTGCAGCTGTTGGAAAGTGGCGCCGAGGAAACTGTTCATTCAAAAGATCATCACAATACTGTCGCCACCTGTGAAGAATTTTGTCGTCATCCACAAGTAGCAGTCCTTGAGCATCATTTATGAACTTTGGCGAACGAATCTCCTGCGCATTTCTCCTTCTCTGAGCGGCTATTTTGAAAATGGTTGCTCCCTTATTCAAGTTACTTTGTCTTAGCTCTTGGATTGCCTGATTTGCTTCAGCAGCTGGGGCAGAAATCTCTTCCAGCTCTCGATACAGGCCCTCCGTGCTTCTTGCTTGAAGTTGGGCGCACTTTTTCTTCGCTTCTTTTCTGCAGCTCTTGTATTCCATTTTGAGACGCGCTTTTTCATTTGTATTTCTTGAGGGGCACTTCGACCAAGCTTGGAAAGCTGCTTTCTTCTTTCTAATCACTGCTTTAGCTTCATCATCCCACCACCAGGTCTCTTTAGCTTGTTGGTGGTGTCCTTTTGAGACTCCTAACAGTGATTTGGCTCTCTCTAAGCAGGTTCGTTGTAGGCGATCCCACATATTTTGTGCCGTCATTGTATTTGAAACTGCGTCGATGGTATTACACAGCTGACTTCGCATATACGAAATGAATTGCTGTCCTTTGGTTTTCTCCAGATTGTACCACTTGATTCTCCTAGGAGCCTTTGTTTGTTTGACTTCCTTCACCGCATCCGTAAAAAATTCTGTTAAAAGAAGACGGTGTTGTTGAGCGGCAGCTTCTCCTAGAATCACTTTGCAGTCTTTCACCCGAGATTTCATGTAATTGGTTACCAAATGGTAATCAATCTGGGTTTCATTTCCTCCACTGCTGTAAGTGATAAGGTGTCGGTCTTGTTTGATGAACATGGTATTTAGTACGATTAGACCGTATGACTTGCACATATTTAGAATATCTTCACCAGGAGTGTTCCTGGTGCCGAATCCAAAACCTCCATGGCAGTCTTCATAATCCTCGTTTGTCTTCCCGACATGTCCATTCAAATCTCCTCCAACAAACAAACACTCTTCTTTTGGGATGTTCTTAAGTAGGTTATGAAAATCAAGCCAGAATGCATCTTTTTCCTCCTGCTCACACCCTATTTGGGGAGCATATGCACTGATTATATTCCAGACCTTTCCTTCCATCACCAATTTAAGAGACATCAAACGGTCACTGGACTTCAAAATGGTCAACACGCTGTTACATAAACTTTGGTCAAGGATGATACCGACTCCGTTCCTACCTTGTTCTGTTCCATAGTAGAACATCTTGTAAGCCTTGGTCTTTACATCTAAGAAACGGGCTTTGTTTGCTGTGTTTCGCCATTTCGTTTCCTGAACACACAAGATGTCCACTCGCCTCCTTCTCATCATCTCTTCGAGTTCAAGACTTCTACCAGTCATACTTCCAACGTTCCAACTCGCAACTCTAAATTTTCGTCCAACTCGTCGCATTACTTTGCTAGCCCCCGGAATCCGTATAGCTCTGACCCGAACATTGCTGCTCGGTCCAGGATCAGCTCCATGCATAGCAATGGAACTGCCTGGCGGGGTAGTGCTTCTTATGTTTGCAAGTACTTCCATAATGCTCAAAATTTTTCAAAAATTTTCCTTTCATCCTTTTCGACACATGCATGCTCCATTTAATGAGTTTGATTTCCCTTTTACTACACCGGTAATCTCCAGTCGTGTAAACCCCGGGATCTGCATGCATACTTGGGGAGAGTTTTTAGGTGGTATGTGTGTCGCTAGACTCACTTTGATGTTAGTCGTCTAGATATGATTGCTCCTTTAGTCGCCTTTTACGACAAGCGGGGAGGCGCTGCAGTGCTATTCTAACCCGACACTGCACGGGAAACCTTCAATCCTTTGATAAGAAAGTGAATGTGTAAATTTGTAATTGCGATATTACGGATTAAATGCAAATGTAGATGATTTGCAAACCATAGCGTGGTTCTTACTTTCTTAGGTGGGCATTATTCAAAATATTTCGCCAACAACTTCGATTTTGGGCGAGCTCTTTCTAATTTGCTTTGCACTCTAATGAACTAGTCGGTTGATGTCTTCTTCCACTTGATTCCGCCACCTAAGACTAAGTCTTCCCCTTCTGCGATCTCCCTGCAATATGCTTTGACAAAAGAACAACGCTTGCAAATCATGCAAATTTATTTCAAAAATAATGGTTCAGTTCGCGAAGTTTAGTGCAAGCACCGTCCATTTTATGATCGACATAAACGTCCATCAGAGCAATTAATTCGGTTAACCATGGATCGTTTTCGCACTACGTTTACTTTATGTGATAAAACGCATCCGCAGAGACGTCGAACAGTGCGCATCGAAGAAACAATTGCCGCTATAGAGCAAAGTGTTGAAGAGGACCCGAATGAATCGATTCGCCACCGTGCACAGCAATTGGAGTTTTGTCTATCAACTTTATGGAAGATTTTGCGCAAAGATCTTGGCTTACGACCTTACAAAATCCAGCTTGTGCAACACTTAAAGTCGCGAGACCATGCAATGCGTCGTGATTTTGGTGTATGGGCCGAAAATGAGATTGATCTCGATGCTGATTTTCATCGCAAAATTTTGTTCAGTGATGAGGCTCTTTTTTGGTTGAATGGTTACTTCAACAAGCAAAATTGCCCCATTTGGAGTGAAGAGAATCCACATGAGTACCTTGAGACGCCATTACATCCACAAAAACTGAGTGTTTAGTGTGCTTTATGGACTGGTGGAGTCATTTGGGCCATACTTTTTCCGAAATGATGCTGGGGAGTCAGTTACCGGTAATGGAGAGCGGTATAGAGCCATGATAACCAACTATTTTGATCCCGAATTGGATGGCGTAAATGTGGTTCCAACAAGACGGCGCTACATGCCACACAGCGAACCTCACAATCGATTTATTAAGGGAACATTCGATGAGCGCATAATTTCGCGGAATGAACCTGTCAGGTGGCCAATAAGATCGTGTTATTTGACAACATTGGATTATTTTTTTTGGAGATATGTGAAGTCACTCGTCTACGTCAACAAACCAGAAACGTAAGGGGGCTTGGAAGCCAACATTAGCATAGTTATTGTCGACATACGGCCTCAAATGTTCGAAAAAGTGGTTGAAAATTGGACCTCTAGACTTGGCTTTATTCGAGCCAGCCGCGGCCACATGCCCGAAATTATATTTAAACATTAATGGCATAAAATTATTCTTCCACTTAAGCCGAATTGATTGACATTAAAACAATTTTCTTGTGATTTATTTGAATTCAAAGTTCTATACCTCCAAAAAAACACCCTTTATTAACGCAATGTTTGACAGTTAAGAAAATGTCAAACATTGCGTTCAAATTATCACAACTTGCTAGAAATTAGTTCTTAGGTGTAGCCACTCTTTGCGCATTAACCAGTGATTATGGTCGTTATAATCGACCGATTACGCAACCAATCGCAATCGGTTAATGGTGTCTTAAGGTCCGTGCATCATCGTTGTGAACGGTCAGTCGAAAATATTGCTGTGCAAGTACAAGTCCTGTTGATGATCCAAATATATCGACTTCCTGTCGTTTGCGGCATAGAACTTTTTGTAGAACTATGGCGTATTTTGAATTTTCAAACGTCGCAACAATTGAAGTCTGCTGACCACGCAACGTAGATTAGCTTCTTGGGTGCTGGAACAACAGACAATAAACACCTGCCTTTCAGAACACATTTTTTTTTTTTGCGATGAGGCACATTTTTCGTTCGGTACGTAAGTAACCAAACAAAAAAGGTAGCCATCATTAGAGAAGGCGTCATACCATTTTAAGACCAATACCAAAATCCAAAGGCTTGCATGCATCGGCTCAACCAGTGCCATGAGAACGACATCAACGGCAGCTCTTAAAATTTTCCTGCCGCTAGCTCCCCTAGAGCCTTTCACTAAAGAGATGGCGGAAAAAAGCACACTGCGATTAAAACAATGCAACAATTGAAAAACATGCACATCCGGACACAGAACCATTATGAACTAAACTGATATAGACATTCAAACAGACTACATCCCCCGTATACTAATTTCAGTAGCCCTAACAGTCATTTCAACAAGAGAATGCTGGGAGAAAAACGGGTTTTAAAAGAAAATCATATCTCCTTCTTCACAGACGGTTCCAAAATGGACGAGAGGTAGGTATGCCTGATATTCTCAGATATCCCTACTATGAATAGTTCAGTAAAGCTCCCCAACTTTCGCTGTGCCTTTCAAGCAGAAGTCCATTTTTTTATAATTAGCGCACACATCAAGGGGTTATGAATACCCTTATAATGTTACAGAACACAGTGCGAGCATTTAAGAAAATAGGAGAGGATTTAATAGGAGACACCGATGCACATTGCTTTTGAACCTTTGTGAATCGTAATGCAGGGGAAACACAGAGCCAGGTAAAGCATTCCACATACGGGTGGTGCGACTAAAATAGGAATCTCTATACTTGACTGTACGCCCGAAGTTGAGCTCAAGGTAAAACTGATGAGCATTCCTAGCGAGGCGGGTGTTGCGGCTAAATTGTTTCTGTGAAGCCGGAAAACATCAGGCTACGCAAAACTTGATCAACAAAAATACTGACATCATCATAGGCAGCCATTAGGACTGATTTGAAATATTCTTTGGACTTGCAATGTCCCTTGTTCTGTTTTTGAATTCACGCAGCACGCTCCAGCGACGTCAGCGACACCGGACGCACAATCTCAAAAATATTTTAGTCTATAGGTTAACATTTTGTTGCTTTGACAGAATGAGTTAGCGAAGGCACTTGAAAGAAAAACCAATCTTTTTGAATGAAAAAAATAATACCATAATTTTCTGGCTTGACTTTCTGCCTGTCTAGCTGTACTTTTGTAGTAGGAGTAGACGGGTACATACAGGTCTTCACAGAACTTATTATTATTTATATATTAAATTATATTTTTCTAAGGAGAAGTGATGCAATGGAAGAAGCCATTGCTGTAAGGCGTACGCTACTCCTACAAGTGCCGCTTTGACTGAGCTCTGTCTAGGAGAAAGGAAGAGTGAAACGTCTATAAACACATCACTTTCCTCTCCTTCACATAATCCTATGTTCAACACAAACGGCAGCCTTGTATTCAACGCTCTGAAATCTCAAAAAACCTGCTGTAATGCCGGAAGAATAGAAAAAGTGTCAAGTAGCCCGTGGCATTATGGTTAGCATGTCTGCCTGTTACGCGGGAGGCTCCTGGTTCGAATCGCAACAGAAACCAAAAATGTTTTTCCACGGGTGTGGCATTTCGCGAGGAACGGACAAGTCCGCCGATAGTACATTCATTGCCATAAAAAGCGCTTTCCCGACAGAAATTTGTAGGTCCCCTCGATGCGCTAGGCCTCGGGGCTCTTCGCTCTGCTGCCCCACCGTTAGTATGTATGGTATGAGTGATATGATTTGAGGTTTTCTAAAAACCGTTTTTCACAAATTTTCATATCGAAGAAATTAAAAGAATAAAAGACAAGGAGAGCTGAAGCACTACAGCTGAACACTATATTATTTTCTACCGCTTGGAATGAGCAGTATGAAAAGAAGATAAACTCTTGTATTTTCTAATAGAAAATACGGTTCAAGGTTTACCGATGGAATTACTCTTTTAGTACAACTGGAAGCAGATCAACGTTTTCATAGATAAAAGAAATTTAAACTTTAGTGAACCCGTCTATCAGTAGCACAACCAATCATTACTAAAAGTTCTCAAGTTTGGAAGCATGGAAGCAAAACAACGTTTAATGGATTCGCACTTCAACAAAAGCAACGACTTTTATAAGGACGAGCACCATTTTCTGAGATGAACTCTTTTATTTGTTTACTAGTCAACAACTGTCATCAGATTTCTTTCTCTCTCTTTCCCTTCGTCTTTCTCTAGGAGTTAGTACTTGCATCTGTGCATACAACACTTGTTTTTCACATTTGAAGCAAGATAGAAAATACGTCTTGAATTCTAATCAATTTGACTGACATTAGGAGTGCTCTTGCATCTCACACACTCAAAAAAAAAGGAAGAAAAAAATTTAAATCCAATCGACCACCAACGAAGGTCCAAGACAACGTTTGTTCTCCCACTGGAGGTGTTTGTATGTATTTGTTTTTGACGCCATTTTCCCTGTCAATTTTTTGCATTTCACAGTTTGATTTATATCGATTTTTGCTATGCAAACATACAAAAACAGAAACAAAATCAAGAAAACATACAACAGCTAGGTACACTTCCTTCACTACACATCACAATCACATGAGCTGAATTTTTTCACTGGTGCTAATAGGAATCCTTCGTGTCCTCAATATGTACTTTCCAAAGGTACTGCAAAATTTATTCGAAACGGATGTATTGCTGCCGTTGATTTGCGGCTTTTTACTTCGTTTCTGTACTTTGGCTTTCAACACTTCCACTGACCCGCTTGATTTTCCTTCTTTCTTTCTTTTTGATTTTGTGTGCAAAATAAGAAAAAATTCACTTCAGTTACATGCTAGAAACACATTACATTCCAAAGGGTGAGTTCTCAGATCTAAGTTCAAACCTGGGCTCCAACGAGACGAACAGGAACAAGGGAATGATGAATGGACAGAATGCGGTCCGAGCTATGTATAGGAAAGTGGTCTAATGACAGATTTTATTTAAAAGGTGCATTTTGCTTTGTGTAATGCAAATGAAATGAAAATAATGGTGGAATGTTCTAGTTGTGTCCGAGAAAGGATCTCGACCTGGAAAATTTACGACCATTGCAGTGTGCAATTTATTATTTTTTCGTTTTCGAGTTCTTTTACTGTTCTTTGGGTTTTTTTTATTATTATTTTTTATTTTTCTTTCTTTTTCTATGGAAAGACTTTTGCGGTATGGCTTTCATTTGTACTGAGTGGAGCAAATGAGAAAAAATATATAAAACAGTGTGAAGATACAGTAAAAGGATGTCAGATTAAAAAATATTGCGCTCTTCGAGTTTTAGACAAACGAGCCGGCCCAGCATCCAGGATAGCCAGAAATAATTTGGGAAAAATGAGAAAAAGGCACCCCAGGTCGCCTCTGTTTTGTGGTTGACCTTAGGGGCGAAACAGTTTGTGCAACGAATTGCATTTCGGTGGTAAAGTGAAGTTAAAAAGGACTTTAACTGCCTGACCCAGGCACGAAGAGCTTTCTTTCTTTTCATTTTTTTTTTGTATGATAGTATACAGTCATCTTCAGTGGTTGAAGAGGTGGGAAAAGGACTATCATCTCAGTGGTCTACATTGTAGAAATGGAAAAAATAGAAATGATTAAAGTTTGAGATGGTAGTTTTTATGTTTATGGCCCCAGGTTTACTTTAAATTGAATTGGGAAGGAACACTTAACGAAAAGGAGGATCTTTCAACATTATAGGTTGAAATCTCACGGATTATATGAACTTAAGTCATGTAAGTCGGTTGCGGCTGACTACTGAAGTCCCCAAAAAAAAGTATTGTGATTAGATGAAAATATTTGTGAACGCCACTACTTTTCGTGAAGAAATGTAAGTTGGGCACTCAAGTTTTGCTTTCTATTTGCTCATGTTAGTATCACCTAGTCTAGAAATTCTTTCACGAAAGACACTCACTGTCCTGTGGGGACGTCGTACATAAGTAATCGATTCTTAGTACGTACTAAAAAGCGGTGATGAAGGATTCAACTTTGTTGTCTATCAGAAGTTTTTTCTAGAAAGTTCTTCGATTTCGGTAAAATCCGGGGAAGCAAAAAAAGAACAAGAAAATCAAGACACCCATATGGCACAACAACATCTAACTTCCCAAGGCCAATTTTTTTCCAGGACAAAAACCAAGGTGTAACTCGTGCATTACGAGTTTTCCCACAAAGCTGAGGGTAGCTGAGTCTTTAAACTTAAAAAAGAGGAAAGACTTTTTTTTTTGTTTGTGTGTATTGAATGGGCTCCAAAATTACTGGGCAGAGAAAATAGAGTTTGTATTGAATAGGCTCCAAAACTATAAAGGCTTGAATAATATTTGGAACAAAAATAGTCTAGAGCATGAGAAATAATATAGGCTACATATATATTTCTTCCCATATTCCCAAGCGAACAGGAACGTAAGCGGGAACTAAAAAAGTACTGGACCAGTTTCATGGACTATATTTCATCCGTATCGAACGGGAACTGGAAAAAACCACTAAATCGATTTAAATCGATCGATCGATTTTTCTTGTTCACAATTAAAATGCGGTGTTATCTCCGAGTAACATAGATTATATTTCATATGAAAAGCTTTAAAACTGCTGATAAGATTAAAACTTAGTTTTACTGCTGATAACATTCCCAAAGAATATTTCAACATAAGAATGCTCCAATATTTTTCAGTAACATAGATTCTATTTCATCCAAATAATACAGGCAGAGTCGAAAAACATTTGAATGATGTTTCCGCTATTTGAACTACAAATCTCCCACCAAATAGGTAGACATGCTTGACATTATACTATATGGGCATTACCAAGCTTTCGAAGACGGTAAGCGGAAATAGGTTAAAGGTACTCTGCTAAGACTATCCAAGGCATCCTCTTCTCAGACTTAAAACCATGAGGCAACCCAAAAAAGTACAAGGGCTTGCAAAAGTTTTAAATTTTCACGTTATAGCGCCCATTACGGAACAATTGTTAAGTTTTGAAACTGGGTTAGAGTAAAATTAGTAAAAATTAAGGAATCTTGATGGTAAGACCATTGTATATGAAACATATCGTAACACCATGAACACTCCCGATTCTATAGCCACCTACCTGCTCGATTAAAGGACTTCTCTTTTGAATCGGAAAGAAAGTTAAGTGTAGAACCCTACATTGTATTTATAATACCCAAGTGTACAGCCAAAATAAATTTAGAGAGCACCGCAAAGTTCGTTAATCGAGCAAGTAGGTGGTTATGGCATCGTTAGTGGTCATGGTGTTACTATAGGTTTTATATACAATGGGTAAGACTTCGAACATAAGATTACTAGAGCCAAAATAAGAATCAAACGAAAACGTTTCAACTGAAGATTAAAAACTGAACGTAATAAAAGAGATGACGACCCATGAGCTGATTATAGCAGTGTTCAACGAGGCTGCTTCAAACTGTTCCAGACAGAAAAGAAAAAATTAAAATAACTCATTTTTGGGAAAAATACATCGAATTGAGTTAACGTCCAAAAAATAAAAAATTGTTATACTTGCTTCAGTCTGTTTGTTGCAACTCTTATGACCTTTTCATATCTCCTATACGCCTCTATTCTGATCTGAAAAATTCCATTGAACACATTAAAAAAGTGAGCGATCTTATGGTTTTTCCTGTTTGAACGCTTGAGACCCAACACGGAAAGAATTTAAAAATCGCTAATTGCGAATTTCTAGTTTGAAATTTTCGAAATACTTTTGTTGTAAACTACACCGCTTTGATTATAGATTGATAGAAAAAATGATAGTTTGCTTTTCATATTGCCTCAGATTACAAAATACTGTGATGTGCTTTTTTCTTTAGAGCTGGGGTATGCTGGTCGGGTCCAGGGTCGACCAAAGAAAACACGAAGGTCCAATCCTTTTATTTGTCTTAAAGTTAGTCTAATATAGTATTTATTAATTCTTATCACTAATGCTGGTGATCGGTGGTTCCAATGCTGGTAGATCCTTAATCCTATGCTGGCAAAACGGTCATCAAGTACGGGTTTTTAATCGCTGGTAAATCAACAGTCAAACACTGGCATCAACAGGCAGATCCTGGCATCATCAGTAAAATACTGGTATCAACAGTCAAACACTGGCATCAACAGGCAGATCCTGGCATCAACAGTAAAAATACTGGCATCAACAGTCAAACACTGGCATCAACAGGCAGATCCTGGCATCAACAGTAAAATACTGGCATCAACAGTCAAACAGTGGCATCAACAGACAGATCCTGGCATCAACAGTAAAAATACTGGCATCAACAGTCAAACACTGGCATCAACAGGCAGATCCTGGCATCAACAGCAAAAATACTGGCATCAACAGTCAAACACTGGCATCAACAGGCAGATCCTGGCATCAACAGTAAAATACTGGCATCAACAGTCAAACACTGGCATCAACAGGCAGATCCTGGCATCAACAGTAAAAATACTGGCATCAACGGCTTAATAGCCGGCAAAATAAAACCCAAAAGTCCTTAAGAGGCTAGTGGGGGATTTGTGCTAGGAACTCTAAGGAGACCTTGCTTAAAATTGGGAATCTCTGGGCACACTACGTACCCCTGGTTTTCCTCTAGTGGAAGCAGCCTGTACTCAAGATTGGTACTTTTCAACACGGGCTGGCTTCTCCTTTCTCGTATTTTTCAGGTCGCCTTATAAAGTTATCTACACCAAGTGCATGTGAGTTCTAAGGCGGGAGTGAAAAATATCATGTGAAAACAATGGTATGTGTATTGGCTGGCGGCGTGTATTTGTAACTTCGTAACATATATCAATTTTGATTTACGATCAAGTGTCGTAGTTTACAAGCCAATCTACAACTTCAGGAACACAACTCAATTTTACATTTTATTCACAGTGATTCACAAAATACAAATGGCGATTTGCTTGCTCGAAATGCTCAATTCAGAGATTTGAAAGGAACATGCAGATGTTGACCTCAGACCATTGTAGTTTACGAAAATACTTCACAGTAAATTACAAATAATGAGTCGCATTCCTTTTACCCTTAAAACCCTCTACCTGCTATTTAACTGAAACTCTGTCGGTTTATGTTTACATTTTAAGCAAAGTTGTGTCGGTACTTTAGCAGCTCAACGCAATCATCGCCGACTAAACACCTCAAGATGTCTGGTTCAAATGCACACATCGCCTAAACCAGTATTGTTTTCAATTTGATATGCCCCACGACACTGAATTAAAACAAATCAATTCACTCGTTCCACATCACACTATAACTACCACCTACTGGCTTACAATTTGAAAAAAGGGGTTGTTATTAGACTTTAGATTTCATCTTGAAATTCTTTCCGTGGCGTATTTTTTTTTATGGCCGGCTACGTCAAAAAACAAAATTCTAGTTTGGAAACCTGCATTCAGCTCATCCTTTATTACCTTTCTCATTGATTGTCAAATTAAAGTAAAATAAACTTCATCTGTGTTGGAATAAGTTTTCTCTTGTGAAAAACTACCGCGAAAAGCTCAAGTCTCTTGGGTTGTAGCACAAATTCTAGTACGGCTAAGTCCCTGGACACATAGAAATCATGGGTAAGAAAAATGCTTCGAAATGCTACAAGGACACAACCTGCTTTAATATGAATAATGATAACTAGAGAATGAGGAGGAACATGGGGACATAACCCACTTCCTGCTGTGTCACTGTACAAATCCCTGCCACATCGTATCACAAATATATTTTTTGGAAGACATTTTTATGAAAAAGTGAGGACGTAGACCACCGCTCAGTTGGTAACTTTTATTTTGGAGGAAGCCTTGGTGAGTTGGATTCGCCATCCAAAACAAGAATAAAAGAGTGAAGGAAACTCACCAAAGAGCTTGACTTAAAAAACACATTGACCTAAGTGCGAAAGAAAGAATCGGGTCTTCTAGACCAACCCAATCACATTCCATGCCTTGAAACATTTGCCTATAGAAACAGAAACTAAGTTTGGATGTAAAAATACGAACTTAAAGAAGAAGGTCTTCCACTCATTACTCGAGTTTTCAGCTTGACTAAATCAATTTAACCCAACATTTATCAATAAACATACTACACTCAACAACTCCAATGAGTCCACTTAGTCCACTTTGTGTCACTCGCTTGGTAAACCATACCCTTGTATAGGTAGGTACCTAACGAAACTCAGAATCTTTGCTGATTAGAAGGGCTGACGAAAAAAAAACCATTAATTGCATTAAATATTCTAACATCATCGCCAAGCAGCTCATTTCAACTCGGTCACGACAATTTTAATTTTAATTATTCCCTTGAAAGGACCCATCAGACGAAAAACAAAAAATAAAATAGCAGTAAAAGTCTGCTCTTTTGAGTCCTGTTTTTGTTTACTTATGTATGTATATCTGCATTTCGTTTGTATTATCGCATTCAGTACCTATACTGTTGTTGTTTAAAATTATTCGCCAATGCTGCTACCCCCTCCGGTTTTATAGCAATGCCTTGTTCATTTCGCTATGTCATCCTCTTCAACTTTAATTAACTTGAAAATTTAAATTCGAAAAATATTTCACCAAGCATCTCCACGAAGATATTCCGTCTGTTTGCTAGAACTTAAAACAATGGCAACTCAAATCGCACACAAACACATACACAAAGAGAAAAGAATTTTCCTCAACTGGAGATAAACAGGAGATCTTTTTTCGTTTGTTGTTGTTGCTGCTGCTGCTCTGTGCCTGTCCCTCCCTTTGTTAGTGTTGTTGATGCTTCCTGGGCTTGTGGTATTATTGTCCTTTTTCATCTACCTACTCGTACATTGATATGAATATAAGAGATACTTTCGTTAAACCACAATGTTCCTCTTACATTGCTCCCTTTCCCCTTGTCATAGTGCCACTTGATCCTGTACTAAATAAGGACATAAGAACATGCTCGCCATTCCGAAAACGCAAAAACATGTTGATAATCTAAACCAGAAGCCACTATCCCAGCATCCTTCTCTTGGTTTTATCC
This sequence comes from Melanostoma scalare, assembly GCA_949752695.1. Taxonomy (NCBI): domain Eukaryota; kingdom Metazoa; phylum Arthropoda; class Insecta; order Diptera; family Syrphidae; genus Melanostoma; species Melanostoma scalare. The sequence goes on from OX456984.1 coordinate 40,331,743, forward strand.
TGCCTGCCTGATGTATAGCGTGTTCATTTCTTTTTTAGGAGGTGGTGGAGGAGGGGGAGAAGGAGGGATAAGAGTTAAACTGCATCATCTTCTTCCCTTAAGTCATGCAGCTTGGCTGCTTGTTCATTTATAAAATCCTAATCGATTTTTTACCAACCCCCAGAAAATCTATACCCATACCCAGCGCCACCCTGTTTCCACCCTCTCTCCGCCACTTATTCAATGGATACATGTAGAATCTTTACAATGGAGCGCACAATAATTTTCGCCGTGGAAAAGGATAACTCTTTGGATTGTTGTTCTTGGTGTTACATGTCAGTTGTATGTATTGGTAGTGTATAGACTCCAGTACCTTACTTTCGAAGTTTTTCATTGTCTAACATAACAAAAAAAAAAGAAAGAATTCGATGTAAGAAGAATCACGACTAAAGAAAAGAAGAAAACAAAACTCTGTTTCTTGGGAACTCGGGATCCTTGCTGCTTGCTTCTTCCTCTTCTCCTTGGGGAAATTTATTTTCCACCTTAGCACCGTTTACTTTAACTTACTCCGTGCAATTATTTTACTCTTATAATCGTTGGGAGAGAGATATATTGAAGACATTTTTTTTTGCTGCTTCTGTATGTTGTTTGCTTACTTAGTGATTGGAAGGTTGAAATGTGAGGGTGGTGGCAACGCCAATAAGGTGATGTAATAAATTTTAATGAACAAACTCAGTGAGCTATTACAGTGTTTGTGGTTTTCAATGGGATATTGTTAAGCACTGCACAACTGTAGGGGGTTAAGAGTTTTTGATTTTATTTTCCCTTTTTATTATTATTATTTTTTTTTTTTTGCTAAAGCAATAATTCTAATACCATGATTTGAGGGTGGAATTTCAAGGGAGACTATACGAGTAGTACTTCAGATTGGGTATGTTTTTGTGGATTTCGGGAACATTCAACTAAAGATGAGTTCAGTTTTTATGTAGGTAGCGGTAACGTTAACATAGGACGTATTTTAAATTTGTGGTTCGTTAGTGTATGTATTTAGATAAATACGTTCGCGTTCCTGATTTTTCAAGTCTTAACGCACACTCAAATTAATATGCAAGGCACCACGTGGAGCAAATTATTTTGATTACAAACAGGGTGAGCCATCAAAAACAGAAACTCTTTTAAACGAATGATCGTCCCTCAAAATAAAATTTTTAGAATGTAGGTTTGAGTGATGCGACGACCTTCTTGCTGGCAATTCGAGAAAGACAATCACTCATTTGTTTTAAGACAAAGTTTCGATTAGATAGGGCATTGTAAGTTCATTTTCAGCTTACAAATGTAATGGTTTTGGTTGCATAAAGAAACTATTCTGTATTCTCTAATGCAGCATCTATCTACAAAAGGACATTCACAATTTGTGGACAATTCTCTTAAATGGACAAGATGTTTCGTTGAGGCCAACAATTTAGGAAATCGGTAAGAGTCTTACCGATTTCCTTCTATTTTCATTCTTATTTAATTGAAGCATTCACTCAAATGTAGTTTCATCTGTTTGTGGAGTACGCCGCGTTAACCTCAGAACGCGTAGAAAATCTTGACGACAAGTTTAAGAAGGCTCCCACGGAAATAGACATTTCTAATACGAGCAAGCTTTCTTACTCTTGTTGTCAAACGAACCATGTCCAGCTCATATGCGCTCAGGATTTTTCATAACTAACGCGCACATCAAGGGGCTACGAATACCCTTATAATGTTATCAGACACAGTGCGAGCATTTAGGAAAATAAAAGAGAATTGAACAGGAGACACCGATGCACGTTGCTTTTGAATTTTTGGGAATTTGGTCAGGTGCAGCATTCCACATGCGGGTAGTGCGACTAAAATATGAATCCCTATACTTGACTGTACGTCCGGACGAAACTTAAGCATTTGGCAGCGCTTTCGAGTACTTCAAATATGTGGTCATTCCAACGAAGATCATCGTTTACACACACACAAAGTACTGACAAGTTTTCTGTCTCTTAAGGCAGGTTACACTTATGGAAAATGTGGGGGATGATAATATTTAAAAACAAATGACAACGTTGCGTTTTCGAAGCATTTAGCTCTAGTCGGTTTTGATACCTCATGTTAGAATGTTGTGAAGGTCAGAATTCAATGAGTTAATCAAGTGCGACCGTTCCAGATCCACATATGAAGAGCTTATTTTGGTAACGAATATGAGAAGCTGGGGGTTGAGTCGTCAGTACAACAATTGAGGGGATTAGAAGTTTCAGCCAAAAATCGACGTGGAAATTCCCTACCAATTATAAGTAAACAATTAAACCAACTTCCCTAATACGGAAGATTGGGAGAACGAAACACCTCATACCTACGAGAAGTCTTTATCAATTTATACCGACGGCGACGCGACGGCGAAGGCTCGAAGATGGAAGTTGGAACAGGTGCAGGTTTCTTTTCAGAAAGGCTCAACATTGCCAGTTCCTTCAAACTTCCAAATCACAGCAGCCGAGATCTTGGCAGTTACAAACGCTGCAAAACAGGTGTTCAAGGTGGCGCTATCACATGCTGATATCACTTTTCTGATTGATTGATAAGCGATTTTAGCCACTCTTATAAAATCAAAACTTATTTCTTGCTGTCGCGAAGAGCTATATAAAGGTTCTTGGCACGCAGCATTACAGTAGACTCTTCTGGGTTCCCGGTCACAGTGGCATACCGGGAAATGAAAAAAAGGATGAACTGGCGAGAAAACGCTCAACACTTGACCTTTCTCTCAGAGACCAATCAATCATGGTTCCACCCTGTGGAAATAAACAGATCAAAATCATACGAAAGTCCAATGAAATATGGGAATGCCTAGAATCCAGTGTCATCTTCAGAAAACTATTGTCAAAATGCAAAAAAAAATACCTCTGAATAGGCCCTCATTACGATCGTTCTACAGTATTCTAACAGGACACAACCTACTAGGCTATCACAAAAAGAAAATGAGTCTTTCCACCGGCGACTTATGTATGAAGAGGATGCAATGACAAAGACGAACATGAGCATACCACTCACTAACTTTGTCACTGCCCAGCAATCTGCCTGGGCAGTTACTTCTTCAACGAAATAGAAGAACTATCACACACTCCAGTCAACAGCCTGTTGACCTTCATTAAGGCCACAAAACGGTTACAAATTGGGCAACGATAAATTCAAAGGTTTTTAGGACGTTACAACACTCTACATTGATCAAAGTTTGACGGAAAAGGATCAAACGTCAACCCATTCTACCTAACCTAACGAAGATAAGGAAAAGCGTCCAAGACAAAACGGAGCTCTGGGGCACATCAGCATTTGAAAGTGAATATCAGACTTAAAGTCATCCAATAAAACTTGTATTGAGCGGCCAGAAAGTTAGTTTCGATCTATACCAAAAGCATTAATTTTCGATAAGAGACGTTGATGTCATTCCTATCAAATGCATTAGAAATATCGGGGGCAATAATCTTACTTTGTCTTAAACAGTCTAAAGATGGGTTTCATTTTTCTGTGAGATAATTCAACAAACTACCAGTGCACCAATTTTTCCATGACCTTGAAAGAAGGGTCGTTTGTGGAATTGGACGGTAATTGGCAGAGCAGTAAAAGAATGCATTCATTTGGTAATGCATAGCAAAAAGTTCCATTCATTTAACTGAATATTCGGAATGCATTCACTTCTTCATCGCAGTATTTCAACTTACAAAAATAAGTCCCAGTCAATTTTGAAGTTTCAAGCAATCAAAAAACTTCAGGGTGTTAAAAGACTTCAGGAAGCCAAAAGACTTCAAAGCAGCAAAATGACTGCATTACTTTCAATGCAATCAAATGACTTAATGACTGCAAAGAAAGCAAGAAACTTTTAAAAGACTTCCAAGATTGCAACCAGTTAAAAAGTATTTTATTCTTTTGACTTCTAGACGATTGGTTTACTAAAGACTTCAAAAATAGCAGCGACTTTTTGAAATGCATTCTTTTACAACTCTGTTTTGTTCTCTGAACGCAATACACCGATGATAGTAAACCGATGAAAGATGTCTTACGACACTTCAAAAAATTTTTAAACACTGCCCAGCTTTGAGATTGTGAACCGATATTGAATGCAGAACCTTGAAGAACAGTGCAAAGTTTTCCTCAACGCTTAGGAGGTATTTTTAACTCACAGAATATAACGAAGTTCTACCACCACTTCATCTACTCTACACTTATCCAATGATTGATTTCGTCATAGTTTTTTTTTTTTTTGGCTCTGTCTTCAGATTCATTTGATTGGCAACTGATTTGCTTCTCATTTTTTTAAAATGGACTATCTTAAGCTATAACAGTCCATGAGAACAGCATAACATGTTCCATGCTACACTTGGGCCTACACTGTTAATTGACTATACAACAAAAGCATGCCCAAAAGTCCTTCTCTGTACTTCTAAAGCACTTAAGAATGGTTGAAAGACTTGAACAAAGTTCAGAAACTTTCCTTAAAAGGAGTTGAAAGAACTCAAATTCGAATCAAACTTCATTTTTATTGGCATTTAAAAGTAGAATCAAAGATAACTTTTGAATGATTCGAAAGAAGATCGAGTGACGTGGATGGGCCAGTGGTTGACATCCGTTTTTTTAGTTAGTGCACTGGAGTGGTGCGTATGATTTGAGAGACTTGCGGAAGACTAAATATTTTATCGGAATGGTTTTGAACTTTGTTGCGCATGCATGCAGCCTATTCGACTTGATCCATAATTTTCAGTATGCCCAAACTTGCAATTTGCGAAGAACTATTGTCATTATAACTAAATTTTAATGATAGCCACAGCGTTACTTCGATTTACCATAGACCTGTCACGACCAAGACATATTCAGCGTGACAGCGTTCCGTCTAAACCAAATTGACTCTATCATGACAGAGCTGTAGGTAAATCAATTAAGACATTATAGTCGCGATCACAATGGAATTTTTGAGACAGTTCATAAAATGTTGCTGTTTCGATAAAAATTTTGTGATTGCAACAGAGCCTTCGCAATTTTGACGTAACGTCTCATAAACGACACGGCAGCATTGATGCAATTACGACAGAATTGATGATAACGACAAAGTTATCGCAATTATACGATAGGACAGCCGCAATTGCTTCAGATTTTTCACTATAACAAAAGAAATTTCGCTTTAATGACGGAACTGCTGCGATTGCGAGGAAACTCTTACAATTGCAACATTTTTGGTTCCAAACTGTTATTCGCATTTTTCTTAACCTTTATTATTTTATATGAAATGGATTTTTCACATGCTTACAAGAGTTTATCTTGTCCATGAAATAAATTTAAAAACCAAAGGACGGATCAAACACGAACCCAATGTGTAGTTACGTAACTTTATTGTTACCTGAAAGCAGAACGCTAAATTCTCACAACGTAAAGACTCAGAAACGTTCAAAGTGACAATTAATTCCGTTTAGTATGTCAGACTTCTCACAAAAGCTGATAACCGATTGACAGAAAAAAAAGTTCCAACTCAAATCATCCAACTTTTTACGCGAAGTTGCAATAAATTTAGCACCAACAATCCTTTCAATCAATTACTCTTTAACCAGGTCACTTCTCGCACACTGTTTGTCAGATTTTCTACCCAAAAATACCCTTCACAAACACTCTTCTATCAGCTCAGTACTCACTCGTTCGAATCCCGTTCTTAATCAAGATTGATTTACAGAATATAATCCTTGAAATGCACGAAAATTATTGATGCATGAACAGATTGGATAGCATTTCCGTAGTGCAAAATTCAACTCTCTCTGTGCATTACACTAAGCCCACCATTAACGACCACTCATTTGGTTAGTAATTACTTTTTCATCCCCCTCTCCTTTCTTGCATAATGTACAAACATATCCAATCCTACTAGAGAAGTGGACTCTGGATTTTTTTGGTATATTTTAATGTATAATAATGATGAGCACTATCCTATTACATCACTTAAACACTGTTTTTCCATTCCGTGTCTGCATAGTCGGTTCTCTTTTCTGTACTGAGCTATGCTTGATGTTAACAATCCATCACAAACGAGAATTTTGTTAATAATTAAAATTAAAATTCGCAACCATGGCCAGGGAGAGGGTTATTTTTAGAACTATCCTCGCACTCTACAGTCCTTTAAATATTCAGCTATTCATCATGATGCCGCACCAGTTAGCCCATAAATAAATGTTTACCCACTGCAATGACACGCAAGTGATGAGAGTGGATGTGATAATATCCCTGGAGAGGTGGGTGGTCAGTGGGTTTGAAAGTGTAGGATCTTTGCCTGGTTTACAGATCATGTTTTCAGGCGTGAAATATGATTTTTTCTCTTCTTTTCAGGATTGTGTTTGGAAATTGTGATCAGTTACATCTTTTAAGTATCTTTTTGGAAGAGAATTCTTGCAAGTAAAAAATACTCAAATACTTAGGGAACTTCATAATTGAAACCGAAGATCAGAACAAAGTATTAAGACTTGGTCAACTAATAACCTCAAAGCAGAGAATTGCTACTGCAAGGGAGCTCCCAACTCAACTTCACGAAATGACAAGCTTCTCGACTGCTAGTGACTTTTCGAAAAAAAACACATAAAAAAATATTGAGATCCACAGGGTTACCTCTGTCACCACTTCCTTTTGAACATCTATTGAAGAAAAAGGACTCCGAATGGAAAATTAGCTCTCTCTTTCTTTATCTTTAGTTCTTTAGAAAGATCCATGCCTACTGACGACACCAATCGAGCTTCCTCACTGCACTAGCTGAAGAGATCTACTGTGATCACTTAACTTTTAAATTCCGGACTTGTCATGCTCTAATTGGTAACACAACTTCCTACCACTTACAACAAAGTGCTTTAAAATTGTAGCTGCAGTCCAGCGGTGAGGCGTGCTCTATGTTTTACGTATACTTCCCATGGGTTGTGTAGGTCCTATCCTCATAAATAACACAGCAAATAGACAAAGGGATGGAAGCATAAAAAAACACACACACGTCCATAGAATATGCTAAATAAAAACGTGGTCGACTAACCATCAGTATATGCTGGTGACACCCATGTTGAACCAAAAATAAACGCGAAATGAACACCGCGTTTACCTCCTCGCACTAAACCACTGACCATTGGGTCAGCAGCTAACAACAAAAAACAAAGCGGCATAATTTATTGGGAAAGTTAAGGGGGAGTAATTGGAATGGTGCGACATGCAAACCAAGTTAAATTAAGCTAAGTTAGGTAAAAAAAAAGATACACACCAGTGCACTTCCAACTCCCTCAAGGGGTCAAACCATCCATTCAACCACCTCCTCCTCCTAAACGCTGATAGAAGCAATCAAATTCGGTATCCTAAATATATGTTTTTGAATGTGCACTTAGTAGAAAAACGCATGACTTTAGAGAAACTGAAAAAAAAAAAACAGTTAAAACAACAAAATCAATATAAACGCTTTTAATTCAACTCCAGTCTGTTTGGTGTAGGTTGCTTTCCTTTCTGGGCAGTTTCTATTCAACCAATATGTTAGGGGTGGTGTTGTTTGTCTGTGTGTGTGGGTTTTTGTATCAAGGGAAGCTTTACCATCTTTTCCCTTTTTTTTATATCTGCCAACGGAACAGATGGTGTTTCCAAATTTAGACTCGACTCCCTCAAAAATAGAAGAGTAGTGCTCTTTTAGAGAAAAAGACTTCCGGGAATGGTGATAGGAAATTGATGGAGGTTCTTCACAAAGTAATTGGAACGTTTGATGGTTTCTCTATTTTGTTCTTCTTTTTGTTTCTTTTGCCCTCACTGCCGATGCTGAATGCATTTATTTGAAGTGATGAGTTTCGCAAAAAAAGCAAACTGAGTTATTTTCGATTCGAATTGCATTTCTCTTTTTTTTTTAAGTTGTGGTCTGCTTTACTCAACTATACATTAACATGGGCTATATTGGGCCATAAAATGAAATGGACCAATAAAATGAGTTTGTTTTAAATTTATTCGACTGTGAAAATGCAATGAATCAGACGTTGCGAACTTCTACACTGGAATTTTATTTATTTACAGAGTATTCACAACATATTTTATTGGAACTCATTTAAATATAAAAAAAGTTTTTTTTATATTTTATTTATATATACAGGTCAGACAACCTAGGTACTGTTCAGGCGTTTGAAGCTTTCAAGAAATTGACACTAGGAGGAATTTAAAACGAAATGCAAAATAACTAAAAAGATACATTTGGACTTGGAAGAGAAAAGAACTGGACCTCAATGTCAGTTCGAGGCCGAAAGAAACGTCTGCTTGACACGGCAGTAATAAGTTTAGAGTGATGGAAACTAGAGTGAACAAAAGACACAAAGTCCCTGAAAGGAGAGTTTAGGTTTCATTCTGATAGACGATCATCGAAATTATCAACACTGTTAAATTAAAAAAAGATATATTCATTTAACACAACAAAGTATAAGAAAATGATGACTGCACGTGCACCTCTGTTCTTTTTCAGTTTTTGAATAGAAGAAAATGAGTTAAAAACTATTTGAATAAAGATTAAAATGATAAATACAATAATAAATAAAATAAATAATAAAAGCTAAACAATGATTATTCAGCAGGCAACTGGTACCTCAGTTATCACACCACACTTTTCATCAATCTAGGGAATTGATCAGACAAGATGTGTAACTACGAAATAAAAACACAAATCAATTTGGAAAAGATTTACGGTACTTTCATATTAAAAAAAATATGATTTTTGTTTTAAAAATTAAAATTGGGTCAACTAGAATATTCTCATAAATAACAAAAATATCTAAACGCAACGAACTTAGAAAAGGAAAGGAACTATAGTTTATGTCTCTGTCATTGGGATGGGAACTCTATCTGTCAAGTTATGTCTTAAGGTTTTGACTACCACACCAATATTTTTTTTTATTGTCAAATAAGTTTTTTAGTATTCACAGAAAAATGCAAATTTTGGGTACGTTCGTAAAAAAGTTGTTAAATGTTTTCTATATAAAAAAAAGTTTTTCAGAAATGGTTCAGTTTGAACTTGATTTTAGTACTACTAAGCATCAGCTTTTGGTTTTTAAATGTTCAAATTGTCTAGACCCCTACAAAAGTTCTACACTCAAAACCAAACATCAAGAAGAAGGATTGATTATTATTTCAAAAAAGAGTTAAAATAATAAATTGAGTAGTGAAACAAAGCAATGGAGGTTTAACGCATTCCATGACTTACAATTGTGCAGATTCCGAACGGTAAGGTAAGACAGAGTTTTTCATGATAATGTTTATGTTATTACTCTCGGAGAACTTGCTAGTTTCTCGCGAAAGGCGAAACTCGTAAAAAACGTTTTAATGTTGTAAAGTTTCTGGGAGGTTCGAGTCCCACAAAACAGACAGATATGTTAACGCTACGGCCACCACTCTTTTAAAAAAGTTACTCTTAAGAATGCTAATATTATTTAAAGAAAAAAATATTGATTCTTTCCAAAATGTTGACAAGACTACTCAAGGACCATTCAGTAAAATAAATTCAATGAAACAGTTAATTGAAAAACAAGGTATTGGCTTTCACAAACACGAATACTACAGCACGTGGTTAATAAATGCGTGTAATTAACACGCGTAATTACACTTTGTGTTCTTAACGTGTGAACGTACAATCACTCACACTCAAGTGGGTATCGCCTTTCGCGAGGAATTGGCAAGTCCTCCGTTAGTATTCATTGCCATGAAAAGCGCTTTCTCGATTAGCCGTTCGGAACCGGCAGAAAATTGTAGGTCCCCTCCATTCCCTCACAAAGGATGGTTGTGAGAAATGCGCTAGGCCCAAGGGCTCCTCGCTCTGTTGCGCCACAATATTTATTTATTTTATTTAGTCTGCTCTTATCCAATCTATCTCGTTAAATAAATGTCAACATCATTTTGAGAACATTATAATATTATACCAAAATAACTACATAAAAGAAATCATGGTCTGTCTGCTAATTACATACAACTTAAAATAGCCCCACAGCAAACCAACAGAGAATGCTCAACATCTTTGCATTATTTTTACGAATGTACGAAGTGACTAAAATGCGTAATACATATGCATTCTCTTTAATTGTCTTCTTTTCTTAGCTCAATCTCAAAATACCCACACCAACAGAAAGTACACAACATCACTCATAAATGTTAATAAGCGAAAATGCTTTGCAAAAAATACTCATAATGCGCAATGGCTAGGCATTCCATTATTTGGCTTTATTAACTCAGATCTCAACCCAAAGTGGAACACATTTTTTTAGGTTTCTTGCCTTTGGACCAACGTGTGAAAAATGAGTTGAGTGAATGCATTACGAAAATGCCATGACATAAAACAGGAGATAGAGAGAAAACAAAGATGTATATGAGTTGTTTCTTGTTCTTAACAGTTCACTGTTAATGAGTTTGATTTCATGAAAAAAAGTGGTAGGTAGTACTTATTTTATTGATTAGGTCAGTTTTTTCGCTATCAGAAAACAAAGAGTGCATTGGTTTTAAAGTTTGTGGTTTTTAAACTATTTTCGCGGCTGTGGGTGACTTATAAAGATTCAAACTACTATTTCCTGATTTAATATGAATGCGTGTAATTGTGTAATAGAAAGTTTTTTCCATAAACCATTCTCGGCTAGGTCGTTCGAAGAAAAAAAAATAATAATAGATGTTGGCAGACCGAAACCATCCTTAAATATAAACACCGTTACAAAGCGTTGTACTTCACATTTTTCAATACAAACTTGTGAAAGTTTTCCGTGGTTAACAGGATGTACGAAAACAAAAAGAAAATATTGTTGGCCTTGCCTTATTAGCAATGAAAAAATGTTTGGAAAAGTGGTGGATTTACTGACATGAACAATTTTTCGAAAGCCGCCAAAAGGCATGGAAGAGAGTGCGGGTCTCATTTGAGTCTCAAATTTTTTTATTTTGAGTGCTTCCGCAAAGCAGCCTCCATCCATACGGTTTTCTTTTTTGCCTCGAAACAACTTATCCGTCATGGGCTTTTGTCGCATCTTATACAAAACACACTGCATAGAAAGTTATAGTTTTCGTTCGTAAAATAAAACTTCTTTTAATAAAATAGGTTTACTACCATCAAAAGACGCCACTAAACTTAATTATGCAAAACATAGCTGCAGCTACGAATAAAAATCCACAACATTTTTCTTTAATTCAAAAATTCTGAAAAAAAGTTACGCATACGCCACAGTGAAGGGTTGTAACGAAACAACCTCTTACTTCTCTTGACTCCATAGCAAAAAACTGCAATAAAAAATATTTATGCGGCACATAGAAGATAAAAATCTTGTTGATAATTGTAGTGAACACCGAGCAAAAGCAAAACAGACAAAATAAAAATAATACTAAACATCTTGCTATTATCGTGTGACCCATGACTGTTTGTTGAAGGATAATCTAATTAAGTAACTAAGGAAGATAGAATATACCAAAATAACAACCTACTTTTCTTTCTAGAGTTCATTCGAACCTTACTTTTTTGTCTTTTATATTCGTCGCAGTTTTAACCAAACAATATTTTAAACACAATTTCTATTTTCTTTTTCGAAATTTAGACCGGCATTGTAAATTATTACTGTGTCTCTTATGTGGCTTTTGATAATCCTTATCTCAACAATTAACACTGATTGGCATATGAGCCCCCGGTTATAATTCATCTGACCTCCTTAACTACTGCTGTTCTCTTCTGATCTGGAAAATTCCCGTTGAACATATCCAATGAAAACTAATGTATTCAGTCGACATGAATAAACAATGAATAAAAAACACATCTCAGCTGCAGCTAATCATAAGTTAAAAGATGTCTGTCAACTAATAGATTATTCAAACCATTTATTTAAAGAAACTACGCTAATTTTTTTTGCTAACCACGAACAAGAATATTTAATCTTTTGGAAAAATAACAATAGGACCTGTCTTAAAAGCGGGCAAAAAAAAAATTAAAACACAAATTGAATAAATGAAACTCTTCCTCAAGTGCTCATGACAGTTCTCCCATTATAAGCATCCTCCAACGACAGACTCACTTAAAATAAAAAAAAAACCAAAAGCGAAAAACAACAAAAATTACCGTTACAGACTCCCCCAAGACTCATTATAAAACCAAAATCCATCTCATTGTTTTGCATTCATCCTAACGTGTCGTCCCTCTCATCAACTAAGCCATTGTCCTTTGCAGTGTAAGTGTGTAAGATAGTAAAACGTAACCACTCGTTCATAAACATATGTATAAGCGAATACAAAACGCACTTGACTGCACAAACAGCCAGTACAAGCGACAGTATAGAAGATCTAACTTAAGGGAACAGGGGTGTAGTGTTATGCCCTTAAGTTATGCCATTGACTTCGGCTCTCTGTAAAAACCTGTGGAGTTTTGTCTGCTCATTACGCGATTTAAATTTGCATTTCGTTGCAAAACAATATGAAAGTCCATTTTCTGGCAACATGTTGACAGAAGCCTTTCACTTCACAAAAACACGTATGAGGGAGTATGTGTGTGTGTGTGTGTGTTGTTAAACAAAAAATCTGTGAGAGAGAACCTAAAAATGAAAATTCATATAAATAAAAAAGTAAGATTAAGTGTGTCGTGTTTCGTATTGCATGTATATGTGTAAAGCCCTACAGTACAGAAAAGAATCTGCCTAAATGGCGTTGGCGACACACAAACTTTTTTTTTTACTACAGCACTCGAATGTCGCATAAATCATTAATTCGGTCATCCGGGGAAATGCTCTGGGTGAAATTAGAGTTCTGAATTTATTTATTTATTTTGTTCTCCTTCATTGAAATAATTCTAACGTCTTTAGTGTCACCTCCTGCCCCTACTCCACCCCTTGAAGTCCTTAAGGACAAAAAAAAAGAAAAAAAATCAGAAGAAAACAAATCTATTCCGTAGCAATAAAAAACGTGAGCTGAGTAGAGGAGTGTAGTCCTCTTCGCCGCTTCGCTTCTTCTTGAAAACGAAGATGGTGTGTGATGGAGGCGGATTCTAAATAACACCCAAAGTTTGAACGAAAGTCATCCTAGAAAAGTCGAAGGAGAAAAAAAATACTATATGTGCTATGGCAATTCTCGAGCCCGATGTCTCCAATATCCAGAGTTCGTGATAATTTGAGAAGTCACTGGATAAAGTTTTCTGGTCGATTGATTTTGGGCGTCGACTTTGGGGCGGTGGTAAAAGAATAAATATGGTGTTTAAGTTGATTTTGACATTCAACCGATAGTCAAACTGTGGACATTTATACCCAGCTCCAGCTACTTGTCAGCCATAGATTTGCAAAAATAATCCAAACAAACTGATGTAATCACAAGAAACTTTGATATTTCTAGATTCATTCAAGGACAAATGACGACAAGGATTGTAAAACGAGACCAATTGTTTGGCTCAGTGATTCTGTAATTTCCAATTGAAGAACATGTTTGTACTGCTGTTCGCAATGGTTTTTTATTTGTTTGTTGTTCTTTCTGCCATAAATCTATTGTTTGCTATCAGCGACCAAAATCGTAGTGGAGCCGCGCCGGCAAAGATATGGGAATGTTTTACAGTTACATGATAAAGACGACGAAATATGATCCAAAATAGGATTGCCACTAAACCATTCAAATTAATGTTTTTGTGAGAAAAAACGAGTCTTTTTATACATTGAACTTTGCATAAGATAATGACTGAAGAAAATTTCAACCACATACGTACAACATTCTCGCAGCAGGACGCTTCTATTGCCGCCTCCTCCCAGGCCCATTGGTACCACGAATGACTTCACCGCAGCGAAATGAAAAATCTTCCAAAAATTATAATAGCAAATAACCAGATATACAGGATAGAGTTCCTGGTTACGGCCCCGCCCGCTTCAATCGGACACATAAAATTCCCTGTAGTGTGCAGATATTTTTTGTTTGTGCTTTTGCAAACACATCACGTCCAAATTGAGGTCCCCTTTATTCATTCCATACCAAGTACCTGCAAACATAGAAGGAGCAAAAGGGATAGGTACATGAATTTTCTGTACCATGGGCTACTTGGGATTTCCTTTGACGTCGGTCGGTCGGTTGTTGGCTGCCATCGTCGATGTCGGTTCCCTCGACATGATATCATTTTGGGATACGAACGAACTACGAACTCTCTGTTTGTGTGGTTTTGTGTTGTACTATAACATTGTAATTATTCGGAACTGCTGCGGGTACGTGATGGTTAGTGAGAGTTTTATTGTATCAGGTGTTGTTTGTCTAGGAGGAGGTAAAGGTAATTGAGTATTGTTTCAAGACTGCAGTTGTTGGCTTGAAAATTAGGCTATTTTCGCAAAACCTCTAGGGTTTGCCTCTTTAGGGGACGACAGGCTTAATTAATCGATAAAGAAAGTGGACAATTAAAAAATTTACATCACTCTGGAGATGATGGTGGCCGCTGAAGCAATCAGCAACTTCCTTTGATTGTGAGGTAATTTAAAGGAAAGGGCAATGAAATGGAGATGATAATTTTATAAGCATTTATCTGGGTGGTATATTTCAGCGTGGTTCACTAAGGAAATAGGAAAATGAAGAGATAGTTGGTGTGGTGAGGTTATCTTTGGGTGTGGTTAACAATTTGTTGAAACAAGGGTTTCATGAAGGAGTTCTGGATATTTGCTTTTTGATTTGATCTGTGGGAAGAAATAAGAAAGCGCTCTCCTGCATGAGTTTCCTATCATCGCGAAATACTTTGGCTTATCAGACCCAAAGGTTTGCATTGGCATTGAGTTTTTAGACGATTATACATTGCTTGACAATAATTAGCAATTCGAAAAGGTCTGATAGTTTGTCTGTATGAGCACTAAAGACCTGCAGTCTAGACGGATTTGCTTAAGCTTGACAGACAAGTAGGTACTCAACAATCTAGGTTCTGTGGATTAACTAACAAAGGCTTTTTTAGAAAAACTAAAGCTCGCATGAACCGATATTTCTTTAACAAAAACAGAGTCTACGTTTTTGATAAATCATCATACGATAGGTTGTCTAAGTTCACAGTGTTTTAAACACGACTTCCTCACAAATTTTCATAGTAAAATAAATTAAATATTTCCAAAGTCCATTTTTAAGTCAAAATAGAAGTGGAAGAAAAAGTGGAAATGGAAGTGGAAGTGCAGTAGAAATAGAAATGGAAGTGGAAGTGGAAGTGGAAATGGAAATGGAAGTGGAAATGGAAATGGAAGTGGAAGTGGAAGTGGAAGTGGAAGTGGAAGTGGAAGTGGAAGTAAAAGTGGAAGTGGAAGTAAAAGTGGAAGTGGAAGTGGAATTGTAAGTGTAAGCGTAAGTGTAAGTGGAAGTGGAAGTGGAAGTGGAAGTAAAAGTGGAAGTGGAAGTGGAAGTGGAAGTGGATGTGGAAGTGGAAGTGGAAGTGGAAGTGGATGTGGAAGTGGAAGTGGAAGTGGAAGTGGAAGTGGAAGTGGAAGTGGAAGTGGAAGTGGAAGTGGAAGTGGAAGTGGAAGTGGAAGTGGAAGTGGAAGTGGAAGTGGAAGTGGAAGTGGAAGTGGAAGTGGAAGTGGAAGTGGAAGTGGAAGTGGAAGTGGAAGTGGAAGTGGAAGTGGAAGTGGAAGTGGAAGTGGAAGTGGAAGTGGAAGTGGAAGTGGAAGTGGAAGTGGAAGTGGAAGTGGAAGTGGAAGTGGAAGTGGAAGTGGACGTGGAAGTGGAAGTGGAAGTGAAAGTGAAGTGAAAGTGAAGATTGAGCGATCATAAAAGGCGACTCGTCGATCGAGTACAAGCGGCACTCTTTATTTTATAAAAAAATTGTAAAATTTATGTAAAGCTGAATATTTTGAGCATACTTAGGTTAGGTAAGGTTTAAATTGCTGTCAGGAAAACAACTGACACATTTAGACCAATATTAGGTATATTGTGATACCATAAGACGTTTGTGAGGGAGTTCCTCAGTTAACTAACCATTTGGAGCTTTTGATAAAGCGATAGAAGTGAAGGGTATCCATGCTTATAAGATCGCTTGGATCATCAAGGAAGTATTTTCCGAGATGCAGTTTCCTTTTGAGAGGAAAAAAGAACAGAAGTAGAGAAGGCAAAGTAAGTAAAGGGTGATTTTTTTGAGGTTAGGATTTTCATGCATTAGTATTTGACAGATCACGCGGGATTTCAGACATGGTGTCAAAGAGAAAGATGCTCAGTATGCTTTGACATTTCATCCAAACATGCCAAACGATCTGCCACAACGTCGAATTTTCAGTGAATGGGCCCTAGAAAAGTTGTCAGAAAATCCGCTTTTTTATCGACAAATTTTGTTCAGCGATGAGGCTCATTTCTGGTTGAATGGCTACGTAAATAAGCAAAATTGCCGCATTTGGAGTGAAGAGCAACCAGAAGCCGTTCAAGAACTGCCCATGCATCCCGAAAAATGCACTGTTTGGTGTGGTTTCTACGCTGGTGGAATCATTGGACCGTATTTTTTCAAAGATGCTGTTGGACGCAACGTTACGGTTAATGGCGATCGCTATCGTTCGATGCTAACAAACTTTTTGTTGCCAAAAATGGAAGAACTGAACTTGGTTGACATGTGGTTTCAACAAGATGGCGCTACATGCCACACAGCTCGCGGTTCTATGGCCATTTTGAGGGAAAACTTCGGAGAACAATTCATCTCAAGAAATGGACCGGTAAGTTGGCCACCAAGATCATGCGATTTGACGCCTTTAGACTATTTTTTGTGGGGCTACGTCAAGTCTAAAGTCTACAGAGATAAGCCAGCAACTATTCCAGCTTTGGAAGACAACATTTCCGAAGAAATTCGGGCTATTCCGGCCGAAATGCTCGAAAAAGTTGCCCAAAATTGGACTTTACGAATGGACCACCTAAGACGCAGCTGCGGTCAACATTTAAATGAAATTATCTTCAAAAAGTAAATGTCATGGACCAATCTAACGTTTCAAATAAAGAACCGATCAGATTTTGCAAATTTTATGCGTTTTTTTTTTTAAAAAAAGTTCTCAAGCTCTTAAAAAATCACCCTTTAGAAAAGAAAGTTGAAGAAGAAACAGAAAATGGAAGTGAACATTTTTATTCCGGCTGCATCAAACAACTACAAAACAATGTGAATAGGAAAGCAACTACGTATCTTTAAAACAGCCGTTCAATAAGGATTCTCAAGCAAAGAAAAGAAGCCCTGTCCAAACAGTAAGGATTCTTATTTCTTACTTGTTAGAATCTTCATTTTCATAGAAAAACATCGTCGCTTTTAAGAAGGTTGGCATACAATGTGTGGTGGTTCGGTAAAAGTTTTCCATATACATATATCCAAAAGCTCTGACACGGAGTTATCCTAAACAGCGAGGAATTCCAAGAAATAACAGAAAGCCCAAGGCCGCGTTTCCATTTGCAAGAAAACTTCTACAAGAAATGTCTGAAAGTCTGTCCGATAGTGACTTGCAAGTGGAAACTGCGAAGCAAGTTGGATCGCGACAGTTCTTGCATAACTTCTTGCGAGTAAACGCAAGTGCAATTAATTGCAGATTGAAACAGGTTTGCATCACGGTTGCCACTTGCCAGAAAAATATGTGTCCAAAAATGAAAATAATAATGACCAACCATTGCTTAAAATGACCAAAATAATGGTTGATTCCGATGAAGAAAGAAAAAGGAGGGAAGCGCTCGTTTGAGGAATTATAGAAATGTCATGATAGACATGAGCTTCCGAGTTTGTACCAAAAGTTAAAAAAAAAAAAAAACATGCCAAGGTGGAAAACCAAGAACCAACCCCGTAAAGGGAAGCTGAGAATCTGGAAAAACTACTTTTACAGGCTCAATTGAAACAATGACCTAGAACGTCATACTCCAGGCCTATAAGAAGTAAGGGTTGCCAAACTCGCATGCTGACAACGGTCTTGTCACTCGAAAGCATCCGGTCCTTTAGAGCACTCCAATTAAATCGAGTTGAGCGCTGTAAGTGGTCAGATGGGGAACCGTCTGTACGCACAACTCCGTGTGTTTGTCATTTGTTAATTTCTCTGTTGTGTCTCTTGCGGGAGTATCAGCCGACGATCTTTGTGACAGGTCAAGATCATATCGTTATGTCTGTCATTTCATTGGCCAACGGGGTGAGGAAGAAAGTGACTGGATGCTCAAGATAAGAACTGAGTTTTCTGCCTGAGCAAAACACTTTGCGTGTCCAGACGAGTTAATGCGTTTTGCTTTTTTTCAAAATGATTTCCAATACAAAATGGAGAATTGGGGCGAGGAATAAGAACAACGTCTGGGCACTAGGTGTTAACAGCATAATGTTATGGACAGGCATTTTGTTACCATGGCTGCAGCATGTAATGTATCGTTTCGTTTGTTGAAAAAAAGCTCGTATGATAGCTTAAATCAAATAAAACTGCATTTGCACACGGTCTCCACCAAATTCTCAAGTCAACTAGAGATTATATTCTAAAGAGTAGGTATGCTTAATATGCGTAATTTAGTCAGGACGAAGACTGTTCAATGTAGGAAAACCTTATAGATGCACCAATTACAGAGAAATAGGCCTCCTTAACTTCGCATTTCTTGTCTTGTCAATGTGAACATCTGAACCCTCTACCTCAGAGCAATCCCTAGGCTTGAACAACCGAACTTATTAATGCACTTTTCATATCATGCGATAAGAGAACTGCTTCGTGTATATATTTCATTTTTGAGAACCTAAAAACTGAAGTGTTTTTCTTATTTCAATCCATTGAAAAAATGACCAAATGCAATAAAAAATGACCATGTGACCAAGTAAAAAAATTATGACCGCATTTGGTCCAACCTGGCAAACCGTGGTTTGCATTGACTCGCGACAGTTCTTGCAGCTTCCCGAAATAGTTTCGTATATATCGCGCTCGCGGCTGCTTGGCCAAAAGAGAGTACGAGAATTGTCTCGCGAAGAAATAATGCGGTCAATTGAACATTACGAGTGTTATCCGTATTTATGGATTATTTATGGATGTTAAGAATCTCAGCGTCAAGAGAAGTCTTTTCTTCGTTTATATTGAATCACGGAATTGAGTGTCCTGCAGTGTAAAGGCTACTGCAAGAAACTTCTGCAAGACTTCCTAGAGTTTACTTGCAAATGGAAACGCAGCCTAAGAAAATATTGAATTGTTTTGAAGAACGGTAACAAAAAAAAATTGTGCGTGGAGTCCTTTCGCGCGGAAGTAGTGAAACTTTCCAATGTGGAAATGAAAATAGGAAAGGGAAGAAATTGATTTTTAGTGAACTCTATACTGTTTCTTTAACACAAACTTTTGATACAACTGTTATATCAACAAATGGCGACCAGTGCCGAAAAGTATGCAATCGATAATCCGCATTAAACGTTTAACGCAACCTTGTTGGAAGTCGCATAAGAAGTTTCACCTCCAAAAAAGAAACGTTAAACAAAAAGTTGATTCTCAAAACTTATTAACGTAGGTCTATATGAAAGCAAAGCATATGCATATGCCATCAGTCCAGCCAACTTAGAGCATCTTCTTCTTATCAAATATCACGAACTAATGTTTCAATTCTACACCCAACTGTTGTGCCACTTCCATTAGACAACTTTGCTATGGGACCCTCTATAATTAAAATAAGTAAAAGACCAAGCATCCTGTTTTTGTCCAAAATACATGGTCAAAGTTGTGCATTTCATTACATAAGCAAGCAAAACATTTTCTGGAACGTTTCCTGAGTCGTGTCAGGGACTCCCTGTTTCGTCCTTCATAGGCAAAATGCTCACAAACTTTACTCTGCAGGCAAAGAGGAACTGAACAGAAAAGTAAATTTAATTTCTCAAGAATCCACAAAACAAAATTAAACTTTTAAAGGTTTTTCTTTGTTTTTGTTTTTTTTTTTTTTTTTGTAAAAACTAAAAACTCAAAGCATCTGTGTCATTCTGTGCAACTAACTTAGTTACGTTAACACACACATACAACAACTTTCACAAAAAAAGGACGACCCAACAAATAAAAACTTTCTTGCCTGCAATATATGGCTGGTGAATAAACTCACAAGTGGCGTTGTGCCTTGTTCCTTCACTTCGTGTGCCGCCGTTCGTCTCACAGAACCTAGGACCCCAAGGCAAGCGTTGTAAACATTCTGGCTGACTCTGGTTCTATTGTACAACCGAATGCTCCCAAAGGCAAAAATCCCATTTAAGTGAAAAAAAAAGAAAAAAAAAAAAAGTACGACGAGTGATGGGCGACGATGACGTTCTCCTCTCAATTGCAAAGTACTAATTGTTGTTGAGTCTTTTTCACTGGAATATCATTACGAAAGTATACTCTGCACCGGCATTTACAATAGTAAACCCTTTTTCTATTTCGTGCTTTTTTTGCCTTTACAATTATTATATAGAGGGTGTTAATTTAATTCACCTCCACACAAAGGCAAAGATTGGCTAGCGTCCAACTTGCAGCTCGGTAGCAAAAGAATTTTTTATTTTCTATTTCCTGAAAGTATTTCGCCCGAATACTTTGTTCATGTGTGAATTTCATGTTAGGGGATTAGCATTCGAGTGCATGTATTATAGCATTTGTGGAAATGTATAACATATTTTTTTATTTGTTTTTTTTTTGCAATAGGAAAATAGTTTCTCTTGGCACGTTAGGATATAAATTTTGTGAAAAGACCAAACCACCTATGAAAGGAATAATAGGGATAATACCTACTCACTGCACAATGAATGCCTTTTTGGAAGGGCTTCAGACTTTTGGTGGAGGCTCCATATGGCATGTGTTACGTCTTTCTTTAGCTTGAACTTTGTGTGGTGTCTTATGAATTTTTTGGATCAGCAGTGCACATATTTGGGCTTTCTAGATTAGAATAAATTCTTGAAAGCTGGTTTTTGTCAAGCCGACGAAAAAAGATAAAACTTGTAAAAAAAACATGGTACTTTTTTTGCTCCGGATTGTGTTTTATGGTTTTGACGTCTAACCATGTAAGGTCATGATGTCAATGAAAAAAAAAAAAAAAACAAGTCTTAGGTTGCGGTTGCATGCTTAAAAATGTATAAATACAAAAAGAAAGAACAAGAAGTATTTCTTCTAGCCAAATACGGTTACTGTTGCTGATAAATCAAAAGATCGATGACTGATGACGTATTGTTTTTGAAAAACGGACTCTAATTTTTTATAATAAAATCTTTTATAGCTTAAAAATCGTAATCTACCACCGCTTTCTTCTTCAAAAATCAATAAAACAAAGAGGAGTCTGGAGTGTGTCCTGAAATCTAGCGAAAAGAGTATAATATCGAACGAGAAAAGAGTATAAAAGCAAGACCAAGGAATTCAAATTCGATAAGCTCTTCAACGTTGAGCTAAGTAACAAAAAGGCATGGCAAAGTGAGGAAGCAAAGAGACGTACTCAATTAAGACCCATGCAATGATGGCTAAAAAACAACGGAGTTAACTGGAGCAGGAGTTTTTGGGCCAAGAGCAAAAATTTCAGTACCTATAGGAAGAATGTCAAGCATATTCAAAGCAAAAGTCTATGCAATACGGAATTAAACATTGACAGGAAATATAAAAACAAACATATTGCAATAATGACGAACAGTTAAGCTGCAATTAAGGCCTTAAAATCCTACACAATCTCCTCAAATCTTGTCAGTTAATGCATTGACAAATTGAACAAACTTGGCAGTAATAACAAGGTTACAATCTACTGGGTACCAGGAGATGTAGGAATCATAGGCAATGAACTGGCAAACGAACTGGCAAAGACAGGAGCCGGATCACCACAAACAGAAAGCCACATTAAGAAAGAAATCAAAAAGTCAGAGGAAGACAACAGAGTTAAACACTAGAGTTAATGACCTTCCCAAAATGCATCAAGCCAAGCTTTTACTTGGCACTTTTAACAAAATAACGTTACAAAGACGCAATAAAACTAAGTAGAAACAATGTAAGAATGCTAGCCGGGTTCCTAACCGGACACTGCAGACTAAGAAAACACCTAGTACCAGGCATAGAGAACAACGACCAATGCAGATACTGCAACGATCAGGGAGAGTCTCCTGACCAGAGATTAAAATGAACTAAGTCTGCTTATGAACTATGAGTATTTACTTGAAAAAAACGAGTTTGAACAAACTGAGTCAACCCACAAGCAAGTAAATTTGAACAATCTTATTTGTGAACCAAGCAACTCTGAACAACCCCTATTTTCAAACGAACCAAACAAGTAGGCTTGCTTGCAAGTCAAAATGAGTTTGAATAACATTGAGTTAAACTGCTTGTGAGCAAAGTGCTTGTGAATAAAAGTGATCACAAGCAATTTGATCGTAAGCAAGCAATAAGTTCATGAGCAAGCAGTGTGCTTGTGAATAAGCAGTGTGTTCATAAAGCAAGCAATGTGATCATACCAAAAAGGGTAGTTTGATGGCGTGATCGTTTTAAGTAAAATAAAAATCTAGGTATAGGTGAGAAGTAAGTTTATTTAATAGCTTGGTTTTTCTTCTTTTCTTTTATATGAAGAAAATGGTTATTATACAGTAGATATGGAAACAATTTATTGTATTCATTGAAGTAGATAGTACAGGCTTGTAAGTATATAGAAACAAAAAAATTTCAAGTAAACAGAAAACTCAACTAGAAGTTAAAAAAAGCAAAACATTAAAAAAAAATGCAACTATAAAAATAGGTATTTATACCTACATGTTTATAACTCTTCCTAATTCATTGATGACCTTTAATTTTTGTACCTACCTAAGCTTAAACCCAAACATTTGCATGCCATAAAACGAAAGGATAAGCAATCACTTGTCATAAAAAAATGGTAAGCAAAATCCATTTCCGCAATAAAGGCATATAAATTTATTATACTGTAAAAATTATTATTATATTAAAAAGGGAAATTTTGGAATCAGAAATTAAAATATTTTATCATCCAGCAATGCAACCAATCCGTTCTTTCTCATATCCAAAGCCAACCATTTGTATGCCTTTCTTTGTTTTTCAATAGAATTATAGTTAGGTATAAATGTTCAGCGCATTGCTTTCCGATGGACACACTGCCTGCTTATAAACACACTGCTTGCTTGTAAGCACGCTACCTGCTTGTGAACACACTGCCTGCTTGTGAACACACTACCTGCTTGTGAACATTTTGCGTGCTCATGAGTATTTGAATATATTCAAGTAAGTTCAAACAAGTCAATCTGCTTGCAAGTCATTTGCTTATGAGTTCAATACAGAAAAAATGACTTGTGAGCATCCTTCCTGATTTAGTTTGTTCAGTAGAATTTTTGCTTGTGAGTAAGTATACTTGCGAGCTATTTGCTTGTGAATAGGGGTGGAATATGATCAAGTCTGAGCGATCGTTGAGAAATTTTTGATGTGTTTGAACAGATTTGAACATACTCATTTTGATCTCTGCTCCTGACCACCTCTTAGGAGACTGCGAAGCTCTATTACACCAAAGTAAGAAGTACACAGGATCCTACTACGTAGAGGAAAGGGAGTTTAAACTCCTAAGCGTAACCCAGATACTAAGTTTTATCAGAGGAACTAATGTGGATGGAGTACTTTAAAATTAAGGAATACCACTTAAGAAGTAGGGGGTACAATAGATCTAAAAGGTCGAGGTGCAATACAAAACCCCAATTATTCATTCATTCACTCAAGAGGAGTCAACATTGCCTCGCAAATGTATTGAAATAGGCAAATTGAGTTTCGCCATATTAATTGATTATAATAATAAAATAATATATTATATGTAACATCATATTCTACACAATGAACTCGAAGACAAAGGAATTACTTCCACACTTCATTAAGCAAAAGCATTTTGGAAAACGAGAATTTATTTTGCGAAAGCAAAAGTCATACGAAACAATACTTCTTTACCAACATCGTTTGATGGTTTCGTTTTTGGGAGGCAGTACCCATGGCCGCCCAAAAAACACTCCAGTGGAAATCAACAACGCAAAGAGTAATCCGTAAGAGAAAGAGCAAAAATGCAAAACAAAATATGTGGTATTAAACAATAAAAAGCACCATGTGGCAGAAAAACATTTTTGAGCATATCACAGTCCATTGAATCACATATGATGTATACATTTTGATTTATGCGTTGTTTGCAGCGTGCAAAGCGATTCAATATACCCAACGTTGCTGAATTGCAGAAGAATAATTATTTTAGTAAAATAAAGGTGTCAATGGTGATCTTGAAGTAATAGCTAGCATGACCGCTTGTTTTGTAGGAGTCATCGAAGTCCAAGTGCCGATAGAAATTTCCCTGCCAGGAAAAGTACTTACTTTCTTAAAACAAAGCCCTTTATTATTGAGCCGAGACCAGACAAAAATAGAATAAGAAACTGTTTACTTAGAAGACTCTAGAAGAAGATTTTTTTAAATACAAACATTAATTAAAAAAAAGTGTTTCAAATGAAATCAGAGAAAATTTTGTAAGAACTTCGTTAAATGTTCATAGTTGATAGTCTTCTACACTACAGGAAGAACAGTATTATTCGATAAATGGTCTGGACAAACTGAGATTGTTCCAGCAATTGATGATTGCAGATGTTGGTGAACAATTTTAGGGCTAAACGCTGCTTCAATTTTCAAAGCTTTTTTGACGACTGGTTTTTGAAAGAAAAGCCCTAATTTTCAATCCAAGACTTTGATGTATAATGTTTTGATTTTGAAGTTTCAAGAGTTCCATTTACTCTATAATCTCTTTTCTGAGAAGGGGTAAAATCATACTGCAGGAATGAAAACAGGGCTTAGTCAGTTGCGTCTGAAACCAGAAAAGTGTTTGGGATCGAGATTAATTGAATATTGCAACTTATTGCTGAAATCATTTACATAAAATACAGCTTTTTCAGTCAAGTACCATTAGAAAAGAGCGCATGATTAAAACGTTACCAAAATGAAGAAAAAAACATGAGATCCCCTTTCAAACTAAAGGGTTTTTCAGCAGAGACGCTACAAAAGTAGAGCGACAAAGACAGCAAACGACGCCATATGTCTTGCCGCTCTTTTCACATTTATCTTCAGTAAGGTTTGCCATTTCATGATGGAAAGATATACGAGCCAACAACGAGTCGAAATTATTAAAATTTAATAACGAAATTCGGAGTCAGTGGCCTCAACGTTAATAGCGCTACGTCCAATTTATGGTCGTCATAATCGTCCTAGCAGATCAATAATAATTGAGCGTCTAGTGGAAAAATTTGAATCCACAGGCACAGTAAAAATATTACCGTGCCAGTGAGACAAAGAAGTGCCCGTAGTGTTGAGAATATTGCTGCCGCTGAGGCTTCAGTTGCAGAAAGCCTAAATGTGTCTCTCACACGTCGTTCTCAAGCATCTCTGTGACGTCGTTGTGGCGAATTTTGCGAAAAGATCTTGGCCTACATCCTTACGAGATTAAATTGACGCAAGAACTGAAGCCGCTTTACCACCAGAAGCGTCGTATGTTCGTGAATTGGACTGAGCAACAACTTGAAAATGATTCGGATTTTCATCGAAAAATCATCTTCAGCGATGAGTCTCATTTCTGGGTGAATGGCTTCGTTAATAAAAAAATTGGTATTGGTATTGGTAAGGCAGCAATCCACACGTACTCCATGAGTCATCATTGCATCCCGAAAAAATTACGGTTTGGTGTGGTTTATGGGCTGGCGGCTTAATTGGGCCGTACTTCTTCCGTGATGATCAAGACTGGCACGTTACTGTGAATGGGGATGGCTACCGTTCATTGATAACCGAATATTTTTGGCCCCAATTGGATGATATGAACTAGGAGGACATGTGGGTCCAACAGGACGGCGCCACAAGCCACTCAGCGAATGTCAAAATCAATTTATTGGAAACCAAGTTTAGTTTGGAGAACGTGTTATCTCACGAAATGGTCCAGTCGCTTGGCCGCCTCGGTCGTGCGATTTGACGCCATTAGACTATTTCCTGTGGGGCTACGTCAAGTCTATGGTCTATGCCAACAAGCCAGCGACGATTGATGAACTTCGTACGAATATCGAACGTGAAATTGCAGCAGTATCGGCCGATATTATGCTTGAAAACCGTCGAAAATTGGGTTCAGCGTTTGGACTTCTGCAAGTGTGCCCGTGGTGACCATGCAAAAGAAATCGAGTTTCATACATAATGGCATCAAACGAACTTTCACAGGAATAAAGAATTTTATTGATATCCAAAACCATTTTTGTTTTATTTGAAAAAACTTTTGTAGTGCTCTTATTGAAAACCCCGATATAATTACGGTAAAACATACCTTTCAAATAAAAATTTATTTTTTCTGGAATGAGTTTTTAAAAAGAGAGGTTCCTTTAGCGTAGTAGTAGTAGTTTTTAAAAGCTTTTTTACGTCATTTACGAGCTAGAATATTGCTTTTCGCATCAAAGTTATCGAGAAAATGAGTAAGATAACCGACGTAAAACAAGCATATTATGTTTCTCTCCTCGTAAAGCCTTTGAAATATTTAAATATTTAACCCTAGATGGTCACACGTCAAAATAATCACACAATGGTCACACGGGGTCATTTTGACCCCAGCGTATATA
The DNA here is from genome assembly GCA_949752695.1 of Melanostoma scalare. Taxonomy (NCBI): domain Eukaryota; kingdom Metazoa; phylum Arthropoda; class Insecta; order Diptera; family Syrphidae; genus Melanostoma; species Melanostoma scalare. Next base: position 40,358,270 of record OX456984.1, read on the forward strand.
AACGTTGATAACTTTTGCAATTTTCAAAATAATGTCTCCAAATTTTTTTTATACATTCCTGAATGTCAAAACTTAATGTTTCAATAATAATTTGTGCATATTTTAATGTTAATTATATCGAAAAAAATGTAGATATTGGGAATAATTTGAAAATCGGAAGACTTCACAAAAAAGGCCTGGGGTCATTTTGACCCCAAGTGACCATCTAGGGTTAAAAATCTCATTGTTAGCCAAAATGGACTTGGAACAAAGAAATATCACAATTTACATTGTATAATAGCCAAACTTGAACAATTTTTTAAGCAATAAGCTGTCAACTGTCAGCACCTACAAAATTTATCTTAGTGTTAGTTTTTTTAAGAGACAAATAAATAAATATGTACTAGCTTTCGGAAATTAAGAAAGAAATATATATGTATGTACTCACATTTAGCAGATAAATTCAAGTAGATCAGTAAAAATATCCATGAGTATTTATTAAGTCCGTAAATCCCTCGCTGTATCCGTACCAGTGGCGGCAGTGTTCGTGTAGCTGCTAGGGCAAAAATTCTTATCGCTAATACCGGAACAGCTATTAGAAACTGACTCCATGACCTCCGAGGAGCCGAGACACCACATACTGCTGACACTGACACTGACACAGGTGCTGTTGTAGTAGTTGTTGTTGTTGTGGTAGATATCCTTGATGATGATGATGACGATACTGATGATGAAGAAACTGACGCTGTATTTATCTGATGTGTAGATTGTGCTGTAGATGATGTGGGATTGTGTTTGACTTTTCGTCGACGTCGCGTTCGACGTTTACGTTCGTGCAGTCTTTCGTTTGAACAACAACTCAACCAATCATTGGCAATACCTCCTCTACCTACTGTCGTCGAATTGTGATCGTGCTTTTGAAAATAGTATCTGCTATCGCTATCGCTGCTGTCGTTGTATCTTGAATTTTCTTCCTCTACGCCCTCGCTACTTGCTCTTGGAATTTGTTGTTGCTGTTGTCTTTGTTGATTGTTTTCTATTTCACTAGATATTCTATAACAAATACGGTTGCTATTATTATTGCTAGTATGACTTAATACTGATGTGGTATTGTGCAAATGCTTATTGTTGCTGTTGTTGTTGTTGTTGTTGTTGTTTTTATCGTTAGTACAACTATGGCTAGTTTTGCTGCTACTTCTACTACTTCTACTACTACCACAACCACTCTTAGTTATGTTAAGTAGTGATGTTGCTGTTGATGGGGAGGTTTTTCTTCGCTTAGTGTAGTCACTGTAGTTGTTCTCATTGAAATTATCACTATTTCTACTATAGTTGTTGTTGCTACTGTCGGTTTTTGTGGTGGTAAAATATTTCACAAAGTTGGAAGAATTGGGAAGAGATGCTGGGACGTTGTATCTATTTTGACTGCTGTTGCTGTTGGTTGTTGAAAAGTTTATTAGTACATCGTCATCATCGTCGGGCAACACCATATTTTCATGTGTGTGTGTTGAAGTAGTTATGACGTAAGCTACAAGATGGCGAAAGGGTGATTTGTTTCTCTTTTCTTTCTTTTTTTTTATTCAAAAATAAATAAAATAAAAAATTTTGTCGTGCTTAGTTTTTGAGGATAAATATCCGTTTCTCGCACAGGCGATGTTTGAACGTGTATCACCAAGGCATCTTGGATGAGCGCGTTTTTTTCGCGTGCTTGTGACCGAGCAAAAGCTTGTTTGTGTATTTCCGTGGTGGTCAAACAATTTTTTGGGTTTTTTTTTCTTTATTTTCTACTACGTGTGCGCATAATTGACTGTAATGTTTGTGAACTTCCTTCTAGGGATCTATAAAATCTCGCAGAATAAATGTCGCCATACTTTTTCGTTCTCAATAAAATTTTTGTCAATAAACCGCTGACATAAGGTTTGTGTTGAGGGTGCTGTCCTCACTCTGAAAATAAAGAAAGACACTTCTTTTTAAATCTTCACATTTTAAGCAAGCTTCACTATGTTTATAGGTGAAATAAATTAGTAGGGTATTCAAAATACAAACAAGAACTACCCTCACGCATCTAGCGCTGTACAAGATATACAGGTGTGATAATACTTCACATCGCCATAGAAAAATCTAGGAACCAATCAAAACACTATCCTAATTTGATGCAAAGACGATTTGTATTTGTATTTGTATTTGTATTTTATTGGATTCATAACAGAAGTATATAAAAACATTTTTTTGCTATACTTTGTACATGGCTGGTAATACTGATTTTATATGGAAATATAATTTATTAAAAGAAAAAGAAAAAATTAAAATTTTACGTTATAACAGTAGTTATTATGGAAAAAAGTTGTTAAAAATAGAAAAAGAGCTTAAGAATTATTACGATAAACGATTTTAGCTTCTATAAAGGATTTTCAAAGAACTTTCAAAGGATCTGCAGTTGTTCATTCTTCTTAGGTTAGCAGGCAGGGAATTCATGGGACCCACCGTGTGTACAAAAAATTGGCGTTTGGAGTTACAAAAGCTAAAACTAGGTACAATCAAAATATTACTTCTATGTGATGTTGGAAAACTGAGTAAATAAAAAATGGTAAATAGGTATTCAGGGGTTTTCGATTGAATTAATTTGAAAAGAAAGATCGGAGCTTGGAAATCAAGGAATGTGTTCAGAGACATATCAAAGATACGATTCGCAAACTCAGAAACATGGTCAAACCGATTTAGTCCATACACAAATCGAGCAATGTTGTTGAAAGCAACTTGAAGCTTATGTTTACTTCTGCTGTCAGGACATCAAAAAATAAGGCTACCGAAGAGCAGGACAGGAAGCACAGGAGTTTTAGCTAAAGTAAGTTTAGTTCTTATAGGCAGGAGGCTACCAGTAGTATGTAGTTCTCGTAAAGCTGCATAGGTTTTTCCCAGTGCGCATGAGATATGATGTTCCCATGACAAAGTTTGATTAATTAAGCTTACAACCATTTAGTTCGATGTTAGGAAAGTATGAAATATCAAGCACCTTATTACTGATTACAATTGCTTGACATTTTTTAGCGTTTAGTTTCAATAAGTTCTGATTTGACCACTCAGATGCGTGTTGTTACAAGCAGTAGATCTTCATTAATCCGAGCGGTAGCATCCTCTATCATTCCAATTCGATAACTTTGATACATTTGAACATCATCTGCATACATATGGATTTTACAGAATCTGAGGTTCAAAGGAAGATCATTAATAAAAAGAGTGAAGAGGAGTGGACCCAGGATTGACCCATGTGTCACACCAGCATGCGTTGGAAGAAAATCAGAGAGCTTATTATTGAATAAAACAGCCTACTTTCGGCCAGTAAGGTATTCCCGAATAATAGACACCGCAAAGCTATCAAAACAGAAATGGTATTTTAACTTTTTTAATAACAGTGAGTGCGGAACGGAGTCAAATGCTTTGGAGAAATCAAGGAGAACCATTGTCGTTACAAGGTTTTCATCAATGTTTTGGCGTAGGTCGTCAACAATTTTCAAAAGAGCGGTGTTACAGCTATGACCCTGTCGAAAACCAGATTGATAAGGTAAGAGTAATCGACAAGATTTAAGGAAAGATGAAGTCTGCTGGCTAACAATCTTTTCAAATGCTTTCGAAATAAATGGTAGAATGGATATTGGGAGATATTCTTGAAGTTTAGAATTTGACTTTTTTGGAACAGGGATGACTTTGAAAGCTTTCCAAACCTTAGGGTGATAGGATGTGGTTAAGATGGTATTGAAAATGTCGGAAATATAGGGTGAGAGAAACGGAAGAAGCCATCTAATAAACTTAGGATGAATTTCGTCTAAGCCGATAGCATCAGATTTAATCTTCATTACGGCCGAATACACCTCAAATTTATTTACTCTTTTTCTAAACTAAAATTATATGGAAATTCAGTTTCATTGATAGGGTTGGAAATGTCAACTTGTGTCAGCTTCTCCGGTAATAGGGGAATCTACAAATAGTTTGTTAAGAGCATTCCCATCGCAGGTTTCGTCAGGAAGTTCGGGTTGTTTAGTCATTCATACCTAATGATTTGATATTCCTCCACATTTGTTGAGAGTTGGAGCTGCTAAACTTTGAACAATTAAATCTGCGCTCCGAATCTTTTATCTCTTTACTGACCGGATTGCGTAGTTTTTTATAATTATTAAAAAATGAAAGGATTCTGAATCGTTTCCAGCGATTGGATGCAGCATTTTTCTTCGAAATCAATTCTTCTTCTTTTTGCTAAACCATCCTATTTCACTATTTTGTATAACAATTCTTTTGAGAGGAATAAATTTTTCGAAGTTTACAGTTGCGGTGAAAAATAGCACCTTCATCAACAGTTTCCAAGTGGAATATACTTTCCGAATTGGAGTTAGTATGAGAGACCAATGCTTGAAGCACAGGAATAATATAAAAATGTTTGATCTAATAAATTGTTTCAGAATAAAGTAGAAAGCTTCCCCCACCAGCGGAAAGGGTCTGACTTTTATAGCAATTATTTTCAACTTGATTTAAACGCAATTTCTCAAAAACTTTAGCCAACAAAGTAAAATTGCAGTACCAATGAGATAGGCTAGGTTAGGTTAAAATGGCTATCAGGAAAACAACTGACACACTTATACCAATTTTAGGTCCATTGTGATACCGTTTTAAGTGTAGGAGGCAGTACCTCTTAGCTTAACCATTTGAATCTGTTAATAAAGCGACAAAGGAGGTGTGGGGTTGCTTCTTCTTCCTCCTCATCTATGTAGGTTAGGTTAGGTGGAAGCGGCTGTCAGCCAATGAGTACACACATAGGCCGCAAAGGCCCATTGTGATACAACAGAGATCAGCAAGTTAATCACCTACTGATCTCAGAAACCCGATGTAAGATTAACAAGTTAATCACCCATTTATCTTCCATTACAGGACTAGCCGGCTAATCACCCGCTAGTCGAACCACGCGGAACTTTTAATGTATGTATTTTGAAAGACTTTTAGGGTCTATGTAAGCTAAGTCGCTAGTATCATCGAAGAAAAATTCACCGAGATGTGTTTTCCTCCTATGAAGCAGTGCAAGGCATGAGCAAAGAAGGTGTTGAACGGTTTCTTCCTCTTCTTCGTCCATGCAGCTTCTGCAGACATCATTGGAAAACACACCAAGTCTTTTAGCGTATCTTCCTATACCGTATAGGTGTTCCTATGGTAGAACCTAGACACAGGCGGTTCAGGGCTAACAAACTCTTCGAGCGTTTTGAGTCTACACACGGCCAAACTTTTTTGGTTGCAAGGCAGTTGCTACTCTCAGTTCATCTAGTGTTTGTTATCCTCGAAGCGTCTTGTCTAAGTAGGAGTTTACATGTAGCGATAGGTACACCTGTGTTGTTCCATTCAGAGCGTAGGGAAGTGGTCGTGCACTTTTTGGCTAGTTCGTTTGCCATACAGTTGCCTGGTATGCCCCTGTGCTCCGGCACCCATGAAAGGTGAATGTTGAACTGATTTGACATTTCCCTCAGATACATTTTACAATTTTGGACCTTGATGGATTTTGTAGAAACAGAGGCAAGAGATTTAAGGGCATCTTGGCTGTCGGATTAAATTCGAATATCCGTGGAGGATATGACGTTTTCTTTGAGCCAAGACAGCACCTCCTTAATCGCCAGAATTTCCGCTTAGTCCTCTAAGTACCTTCTGCAGAATTCGTTTGAAGGAACGCCGAGGCTTACGACGTGTCTACCAATGAGACAATGTCCGGTTATGACATTGATTACAGAGCCAATGTATGATCTGCTTAGGGGTAGCAAGTGTTTCGTGCGTTTTAGACATAGATGGGGCCATATATGCTTTGTTGCCAGACAAGTAGTGGTGTTTATCCACCTGCTGTTTCTCTTATACGTGGCATCTTACTTTTAATTTGCATGTTGCAATTGGTATACCAATGGATATCACTTCCCCGGCACCCAAAAGAGTGACTGAGTTCGTCGAAACAGCACCGAGTGATTTGAGGGCTGTTTGAGAAGATACGAATATTCGCTGAGGACATTACGTTTTCTTTTAGACACGATAGGTGTTCTTTGATTGCTAGAATTTCCGCTTGAAACACGCTACAGTAGTTTGGATGGTGCAATGAGAGACTTACGTTTAGTCTACACAAGGGTTGCCTTGTTTCCGCCTTGAACCATCTGTACCAATGATATACCGTATACACAAGGCTGAGTAAGTGAACCGTAGTTAGTTTTGAACCAGTTGCAAAATTACTAGAATAACAACATCTTCACATATGAATCAACATAACGAATTAATGCAACCTTCTTTGAGACTGCAGAGCCATTGGTTTTGGAATGAAAAACAAGCCTCTTCATTTCTAAGTAGCACCAGGGTCTGTCTACTTAGACCAGTTGGACAATTTAAAATAAGTGAAGCGTTGCAAAATGGTCCATTGAATCGAGACTGAAATATTTTTTCAATAAACCAAAACCAAATTTTGGCACTCAATGAAAAAAAAATTGTATAAAAAGGACAAAAACAATAAGAAACTCCTTTCTCAAAGTGAACTCTTGCCAAAGCTACATTTCAAAGATCCAACTCCAAAGAGTCATTTCAAAAACAATCACAACCCAGAACTTTCTTCTTCGTCGGCGTCGCCAATAACATTAAAACCAAATGATCACTACTAAGCACTGATTATTTTCTTTTCTGTTTCTCATTCACCAAGTTATTCTTATTATTACGCTACAACTTCCTTTTCTAATAATTATTTATTTATAGCTTAATTTTTCGGATGCGTTATTTTTATCACAGAAAATTAACCCAATTTTTGCAAGACCATATTCATTCTATTCTGCTCTCTTTCTCTGTCTTTTCATCTTCGACTAGCCACGTTCTCAGTCTATGTGTGGAAATGAAATTCAATTTAATATTCCTAACGACAAAAGTATTCCACAAAAAATGGAATACAACAAAAAATTCAAATGGAAACAGACAGAAAAAGAAAAAAATTGACAACAACATAAATAAAGAAAGGAAAATCACGAAAATCTTCTTTCCTTTCCCCAGAAAAAAAAAGAATCACAGTGAAAAGACATTTTGGTTGAATACACCCTCTGGCGGCTAGTTCGGTATAAGCGTTTGTACTTTTCTTCCACTGTGCTGTGTGTTGCCCTTAAGTAACATTAAGCAAATGGAAAAAAATAGAAAAGAAAATCACCAACCAAGTTGAATCAGAGGTAGGGAAAGCGGTAGTCGAGAGAGAAATATAAGATCCCAGATATCAAAATCCTATTTGCATTTTTTTTACCATCCCTGATTTCTCTCCATCTTCTCGTGAACTCCTTTTAAATACAAAACCACGAAGCATTCATTTTTAAGTTTGTTGAATTGGTCAACTTAGTTTGAGAAAATGATGAAAAGATTTCAGATAGTATAACACCCAAGCATGAAATGGACAAAAACGGGAGAGGAGAGAATAACCTTCCTAAATAACTGCACCTACAATTCGAATTACCAAATTATCCGGATTTTCCCATTTTCTCCTCGTTCTTCTTTCAAAAAATTGAATTCAACATTGTAAAGCAGCAATTTATTGTAATCGAATAACTTAAACAATTTCATTGCATATTTTTAGATGCAAGACTGTTTCATTGCAACAAAAGAGAGAGAGAAATAAAAAGGCCAAAAAAGGTTCCTGTCTTAAGCTTCAGATAATTGAGCGGTGAATTTACATATTCTCATCATGAACAAGCACGTCTGGGTTATGTTAAAAGTAATTAGGGCCTTTGCAGAACGAACGGCAAAGGGCTATTGCCGTATGGCCGAAGCCCGAAGGCAGTGTTGCCGAAAGTACTCCCATAGGAGTATTGTACTACTTTCAACACCTCCGTACTCCCGTACTCCTCCTTTCACATTCGTACTCCTATTTTTTCAAAGACCTAAAGTATCTTACACTTGCAGTAAAGTGTAATGTTAACCTTAATAAATTTAATTCACTGTAGATTTAAGGCAAATTTGGCAGCATTTCGAGGAGTTCAATCTTTTTTTTTTTAAAGAAAATCCAAATATGTTTACTTTAGGGTGTAGGTGTCATTCGTTACACCTGTCTTCCTCAGCTGCAACTAAAAAATGCCACATAATATTGAGGTTTTTCTAAGAAACATTTATATTTACTTTTCACATAGCCTAAAGAACCAATTCGATTTTAAAGAGTTTCAAGAATATTTTAATGTTGAAAAACATAAAATTCTAAAAACTTCTTTTACTAGGGGGCTAGCTCTTGAACAGGTTGTGGCATGAACACTAGAACAGTGGCCTGCATTGTAACATTACTTTTTTTTTTTTTAATCTTTTGACAGTAACCTAGATCTTGCTCACAAGATTCTAGACGAGCTAAATGATACCACTCGTTTGTATTTATTATTTCTAGTCTATGTTCTTCAGTTAACTAAGCAGCTTAACTTAGAATTTCAATCTCAGCCCGTCCGGATTAATAAATTTTTGCCAAATGTTAAAACTTTCTATAAAACTATTTTGCAAAAATTTATCAGAGCGGAGTTTTTACTTAACGAATTTCTCTATAATCCTAATTTTTCTAAAAATTATTTAAAAAAATTGATTCTGTATACGTTGAGGCTAAGGCTCAACTTTTTACTAAAAGAAAAAAAAACTTAAAAAAATCAACTAATTGAGTTTGTTCAAATTTCACAGCGTATCGATTTTGATTACGAAATTTTGAGATCTATGCAAGGCGTTGACCCTTTAAATTTAGCAGAAAGTGCAACTTCAATAATCTCTTCTATTCCTGATTTAATTAATGAAAATGAAATTGAAAACCTTGACATGCAGTGGCGAACACTACTTAACCAAACTATGGTTTCTAATTCCTTAGAAATAGAAAAATTTTGGTCAGAAATTTTTTCCTTAGGAAATACTGTTAATGAGCTACTTTTCCCTCTAACAAAAGATTTTGTAAGTGCTTTGTTGAGTCTTCCACACAGCAGCTCAGCGGCAGACCGAGATTTTTCTCAACTGTTTCTCATTAAAGACAGAAAACGAAACAGTTTGGAAGTTAATACATTAAATGCAGTTATGAGCTGCAAGGAATTATTAAATGCAGTTGATTTTTGCAAATAGATTCCTTTAAAACAACTTTTGAAATCTTATAAAAAGTAATGATAGTTTCTTTTTGTTATTTTTGTTACACCTACGGTTTTATATGAATCAAAATACCTTGAAGTAAAGTCACTTGTGTTTAATGTATTTAAACGTATACAATAGTTTCCTAGTCTTGATTAAAGAAAAAAAATCTGTGAATTGAGCTAACTGCCATAAGAAATTTTTTTTATTATTAAAGAGATATATGTTTAACCTTTTTTATAAGAATTAACAGTTTACTTATTTTTGTTGTGTGTTTTTATTTCGCTGAATTGATTTTTTTTTAAACAAAGCTTAAACAAAAAAATTGTTTATGAAAATGTCTGTACTACTATATTTTTCAAAATACTCCCTTCCTTTGGCTGCTGTACTACCTTCAAATATTTTTATCCGGCAACACTGCCCGAAGGGCATTGCATTTTCGTTTTACTCTTTATATTAATTGAAAGAGCGAAGAACAATGGCAACAAAAAGAGTGGTGACGACAGCATGATAACGATAAGTGCTTCTTCAATCTTCAATGAAAAGAAAATAAATCCACGGATTAAAGAGAACGAACGAACACGAAGCGCTAAGTGATAGGATTTCGGTAAAATATATTGATGGGCAGAATGGCATTCCTTGCAAGAAGGATAAGCGCTGCAAATGAATGCAAGTACTCGCGTTTATTTAAAAGATTTAAATGAAAGTCCAGGCCATTTAATTAACGGATTTAAATAAGAAAATGTGACGGAAGGATTATTATATATTACAACGAAGAATTGCTGAAATGCAATCGATGGATATCAAAAGATGATTTTAAGAACCATGATGTCTAAAACAAGCAACAAAAGAGAAGTTCTTTTAGAAGATTAGCCTTTTGTTTTGGGAAAGTGTTTGTATTATTTGTACATGAACATCAAATAAAACTGAAAAGATAGTAGTTTCATAGCATAATCTAACAAAACCGTATGCTTTCAAGATTAATAGGAACACCTAACAACTCTTGGTGTGTTGGACTCTTGGGTGTGGTACAGAGTTTCAAATTAAAATATATTTGCAGTCCCTCAAAATTTAACTACAAGAATTTTCCATCCATAAAATCAGTAGAAGAAAGAAGTTAAATGTTTGTTCCATGCCTTCCCCCATCAGTGGTAAAGAGTCTATGTTTAGGAAATACAATATTTTGTTCTCAATTTGCTTTGTGCTAATATTTTTGAAAGACTTTACAGTTCTTGGCATAAGACATCGATCAAAGGTGTCACAAATATGCAAAACTGAAGAAGAAAAAAGCTCGTTTTCATTCACTTCAAATACTTTCTTTTAAAAGGGCAACTACTTTTGAGAAACTGATCCAAGCTGCATTCATCGAAAAGTTCTCCAAGATTGAGTGAAAATGAGAGATGTCATGTTGGGAAGAAATATCAGCCACTGGATTTGTATTAAATGTGCGTTTTTAAAACGTAAGTGAGGGGTCATATGTTAAAATAAATAAGAACTTCATCCAAGGTTGATCAAGGAGATTTGAATCACACAGAAAGTCGTAATGTGATGCCCGGAGTGATGCATGTTGCCTGTTACATGGGAATTCGGGTTTAAGTCGCAGAAACATCCAGCTGTTCTTCGACAAGTATCGCTTTCGCGGGCAAATAAAAAAATTCTCCAAGAGTATTTACACGAAGAGAGCTGTCTCGTTTAGTCGTCAAAATATGGAAAAATGTGTATGTCCACAATTTTCCAAAGCAAAAGTATGGCTGACAGAAATGGGCTAGGTCCAGGGCTCCCTGAGCTATACTTTTACTACTTTTTTTTATAAAAAGCAGGCAGCCATTACACACCTGCAAGCTACACTGTTGGTCATGGCGACAATCTGTTCACCGTTTTCAACTCACATTGTGGTTGTCCCGCCAATAAGACAAGAGGGATAGGTATTACCATTTATGTACATATTTCGTAAAAAATATGCAAAACTATGCTCTTATCGAATTAACATTGCTCTGAGTTCGGGAGATAGGTTCATTCTAGTCATATGACGTTCGATCGCCCATCGAACCAGTTTTATAAGGTAAAAGAGGCGAGGATTTCGAAAGTTTCGATGATTAATGTCGAGGAATATAGAGTTGTTAAGGGTTGTGCTTTGTGCAGTCAGCGGTTCTAGAAAAGACTCGACGAATGTCGAGAAATTCGAACATTCCTCTTCAATCCTTCGAAGTATTCATGCTGAGAAGCTTCCTGCGATTTTGGTAAAAAGGTAGAATCAAAGGCTCATTTCAAGAAAGACCTCTCAAAGCGAATCGAAGAAAACGGAGCTGCATATTTTCAATTCTAGAAATGTGAACTTGTTGGTAAGGAGGGGGGCGAACAAAGGTAATGTACAGAGATGGGGTTACGAATGGGTGGAAGAATTCTTTTGACCATCGCTTATAGTGCAGTCAATGAAGCATTTTAGGTCCGAATTTTTTTACTGTGAACCGATTTGCATGAAATTTTGGAATTAGGCTCATCTTACCCTTAAATTCAAAAGTGAAAATGATTTGCACACCGCCACCACCCTGGGGGTGGTTGCCACCCCTTCTCGGGGGTGAATTTTTTTTTTTTTTTGAAATAACCTCGGATATCGATAGAAGGCCTAATTTTAAGCAAAAAAACAAATATAAAGTTTTTTGTTAAGTCCAAAACTTTTCGAGTTATTGGCAATTGAAAATTCGCAATTTGTTCACGTTTTTCATCTATTTATTGCAAATATCTCCAAAACTATACGTTTTATCGAAAATTTTATAATGAACAAAATTGTAGCAGGTAAAACAATGAACAGTTTGGTTTTTTATAAAGTATTCTAAGAACAATATTAAGCTAGATATAAAAGATCAAAACCATTTTTTATTTTGTCTGAAATTTAATGGTTGTAGTCAATGCCATTTAGCGGCGAGCAGATGCATTTTATGCATTCTAATACAAGAGGATGTTTTGTAGTGCTTGAAATAAGCTTTAAAATGAGCACTATTAAAAGTCTTTTGCATGTAAAATAAGTGAGCTGTAGTGCAAATAAGGAGAGCATCTAATGTTTTTTTCTTTTAAATCAATGAGTTTTTGGACCATAACTCCTTCAATTTTTATGCTATCACAATTTGTAAGAAACTATTGTAAAGGTAATTAAGAGAGCTAAAACATCCTTGATTGCAATATATAGTAAACAACTTTTTGCTAAAACGGTGAAGGGTTAAAGGACTTAAGAGAGGCTGTGATTGCGCTGCCACGCGCTCTTTAAACAATCATATCTCCGTCAATTTTTGTTTGACAGAAAAAACTAAAAGACCAAATTGTTTGTCAAAAAAATACCAACATTTTTTATTCTTACACTATTATACGTATCTGTCGTCATTTTTGAGATATTATGAAAAAAAGTAGGGTTTTTAAAAATTTGAAAATTTGTTGTTTTTTTTTAATTGTGACTTTTTTGAAAAATATGTGTCCAAAAGCAGCCAAACTGATACTATCTATCAAACTCTTCATAACAAAGTTAATTTTAGGCGGAATACGATTAAATTTAATTTTGGTGAAAATGGCACTTATGAAAGCCATTGATTTAAAAGAAAAAAACATTAGATGCTCCCCTTATTTGCACTACAGCTCACTTATTTTACATGCAAAAGACTTTTAATAGTGCTCATTTTAAAGCTTATTTCAAGCACTACAAAACATCCTCTTGTATTAGAATGCATAAAATGCATCTGCTCGCCGCTAAATGGCATTGACTACAACCATTAAATTTCAGACAAAATAAAAAATGGTTTTGATCTTTTATATCTAGCTTAATATTGTTCTTAGAATACTTTATAAAAAACCAAATTGTTCAATGTTTTACCTGCTACAATTTTGTTCATTATAAAATTTTCGATAAAACGTATAGTTAAGGAGATATTTGCAATAAATAGATGAAAAACGTGAACAAATTGCGAATTTTCAATTGCCAATAACTCGAAAAGTATTGGACTTAACAAAAAACTTTATATTTGTTTTTTTGCTTAAAATTAGGCCTTCTATCGATATCCGAGGTTATTAAAAAAAAAAAAAATCACCCCCGAGAAGGGGTGGCAACCACCCCCAGGGTGGTGGCGGTGTGCAAATCATTTTCACTTTTGAATTTAAGGGTAAGATGAGCCTAATTCCAAAATTTCATGCAAATCGGTTCACAGTAAAAAAATTCGGAGGTTGGGCCCTATTTTTCGCTTCATTGACTGCACTATTAGTGCAGCCAAGTGCTGAATTGACTTTTAGTATATCATCAGTTCCTAGTCACAAATGAGATCAGAAATCGCCTCAACTATTGAAATGGTTTGGTTGGGAAGAAGACAGAAACGAAAATGGGATTTGAAGCGCTTACGAGAGAAGATAATGGATTGGAACTTGAAAATGTTTAAATCCAATCAGTTTTTAGAGCACCCAATAGAAAAGTTTTCGAGATCCTATTGGAAATGAGAAGAATCGGTATAGGTGAAGAAATGACCTTGTTAAACTTCGTACAATCTGCGTATACAGCAAAATAAGAGAATGATGTATGATCAATTCGAGTTCATTAATCAGAAAAATAAAAGGAAGAGGACCTAAACGACTACGTAGGTAGCTTATAAAATACTTGATAGAGGAAAGATATAAAACGAACACAATAATATAAAGTTCCAGATAGGTGGAGATCCATTTCAATAAAAAGGGTTCAAAGCCGAGGTATCCATTCTTGAAAAGACCTTGTCTATGGGAAACTTTATCAAAGGCTTTACTAAAATCCTCTGAAATAATATCGAGTTCTTTTTTCCCTTTTCCAAGGCAGAAAAGAGCGAATGAAACGAATTCAACAATGTAAGTTGTTTTTGAACTGCCTTTGAGAAAGCCATGTCGAGTGGAAATGAGAGGTTTGGATTTACAAATGAGTCATTTTGAAAACTCACATTAATTTTTAACAACGCATTTATTACTTTTTTGTGAATAGGTTAAAAAATAGGTCTTCCATACTAGAAACAACTAATAAAGAAGAGGATAAGGTGAAGATTTTCGAGAGGGGCAGAGAAAGGGAAGAACATTTTTTTAGGAGAATGGTGGGGATATGATCAGGTTATTTGTTCTATGTAGTATGTAGTAGTTTGTCTTGTGGTGTATCAGCCAAATGGTCTTTGTCGCCCGGCTGCAACCCCCCCTACTCCGCAGATTTATGTGTGGAGTAGGTTTAATGTAAATGTAAATGTAAATGATCAGGACCATTCTCAATAAGACACGGTTTGGTAGTGCAAGGAAGAAATATCCCAACCGAGAAATTTGGCAAATACTCAAAATAAGAATCGTTATTAACAAAAGATTCATTGACGAAAGATAGTTTGAAAAAGGAAGCCAAAAAGGTGACAATAGAGAGCGGATCAGTTGATGGTTCGTTACCAAAAAAAAAAAAAAGCTAGTTTGTAACGTTGAACCGCATTTCGTTTGAATAGCGTTTTAAAAAAATAGTGCGTGGAGTCCCTCCGCGCAAGAAGTGAAACTTCAAACTTCCACCGAAGAACACATTTCAATACAATTAAATCGTCTGGCTGAATGACGCGGAATTGATACAATTGTTATATCAACAAATTGCGAGCAGTTCCGAAAAGTATGCAATCGATAATCCGCGTTAAACGTTTAACGCAACCTTGTTGGAAGTCGCATAAGAAGTTTTACTTCAAAAGTAGGTTTTTTGTATTTCACAAAAGATAAGGTAGGTACCAAAGTAATTCGAATAGTCGTAGTCGGTGGGAGAGCGTGAGCGAATAAGTAAATTTTTTTTAAAACTACCCTCCCGCTTAAACGGAGAGATATGAAACCCCCTCTTCACTTCACATACGATTTTTTTATTGCCTTTACCCATCTTATTCGTCCTGGGCTTTTGGCGCACCGTATGCAAAACATCCTGTATACAGGCAAATATGTCATATCTATACCAGAAAAAACATAAATGTATTTTGCTTCTCTAAATAAACAAAAAGAGCCATCTGTCACAAGAAAATCAGAGCGGTACACCCGCGAGTCTTGTGAGGAAAAAAGAACAAAGACGACCTTGGAATCTATTCAAGCATTACTAACGCAGTCTTTGGGACTTACTGATTACATGGTATCGGTAGACAAACTTTTTTAGAAATGGTTTTGTAAAAAATTCACTCGTCTCTATCTTTCAACACGAGAGCGTTTGACCTCACACAACTTCAAAAGAAACAAAAGGAAGACCAAAATTTAGCACCCTTTGTTTCGTTAAATGACACAGCAAAACCCTCTCCAACGCCTTAACTCATTCCTAAAGGACAAAAAAAAATAATCAATTCCTTTCACCAGATTCATTCATCGCACTTTTCTAATCTAACATCTCACTAAAGAGATACAAGCAAAAACTGAAATCAAAAGAAAAAATAAGAAATAACCCCAAAAGAATATGAAAACGCAACAAAAATCATTGAAACAAATTAGATCTCAGGGAGCAAGGAGCCATAAAGAAGAAAAAAGCCTTTAGAAAGATAAAGCAAGTATAGAAGAGAGTAAAACAAATCACATATCTATATTTATGTATATAAATAAAGGAAAGAAATCATTATCCCTGAATTAATTTCACCCACTAACCTCATTTCATCCTGTGGGACTGCTGCAGCAATAAAACAAAATAACACAAACACACACCCATACACAAATGAGAAAAAAAAAATGTTATGAGAACGAAATCTTATAGACTACCAACACACAAAAACACCACAGCAAAAAAAAAAACTGAGGCGTAGGTAGTAGGTATATGTGTTATAACCGTCCATGAGATGAATGAAATAAGTAATGAGAGGAACGCAAAAAGGCTGGTAAAAAGGATGTACACTTCTCATAGTGTGTTACTTCTGGAGAAATAAAATCAGCAAAAAAAAAGTTCTTCGACTGGTGAAGCTGCGCTACTGCTCCACATTACTTGCGCGCTGAACATGAGTATATTCCATTCATTCAACCCCAGGACTTTAATTGTTAGCCTACTGAGTGAGTGTGACTGTGTGTGTGTGTGTGCTTTAGTGTGTATCCCGCAATACATTTGCTAGGATATTTAACATGAAAAAATAGGTATATCCAGTATCCAGGGTGGTGGCTGAAGCCGCTCTCGGATGAATGTTGGATGCTGGAGCTGCTTCGTTCAGTCACTTTCAATCGAGAACTCGGCTTTTTGCTTTAGCCGCACCAACACCTTCACATACATATGCACACAAATAGACGAAATAAAAATCTCACACAAATGTGTATTCAAATGTTTTTCCTCTATTAGATAACGAACGATAACCTTTTTCGCACGAAATTTCTTCAAGACTATTTCGTACGCAATCGAAGTTGAGTTGTGTGTGCGGATGCTAAGGATGGATAAAAACCCAATAGATACTTTGAGCTAAATGAAATGGAATGCACGTTGAAAATGTTCCCATTGAAAAGACCCAAACACCAGTTAAACTAACTAAAGAGTACACTTTAGGGGTGTAAGCGGTCAGATGGTCATCGCGCATCCTTTTCGTCCGTTTAGCTAAGTAAAATATATTTATAACTTTCAGATTAAACACACAACACGACCGATGATACCTATACATAGGGATAGGGAGCGCGAGGGGCCTTTGGGAATGTCCCTTTTCAATGCATTCTCATTTGTTTAGATTTATGTTTGTTTGAATGTATATTGGTATAAATGTATATCCTTTTACAGGATCTACGATGTCTGTCTGTCTGACTAGCTGGCTCTCGCTGTAAAAACAATTTCCCACAGCAAGTTTCATTTGGCATATACAATATGATTGAGGATAAGCAGTTTTATTGATTACAAGGATCCAAGAGAGATTCATCCTTGTTTTAACAATTTCCATATACATGTGGGTATAAATATAGGTGGCATTGTATGAGGAGAAGGATGTCGTTATATTGTGGCCATCGCACACGATGTTATGGTTATAGGGCCATCACCGCCAGTATCACCACATTGTTGACATTCCGACAGGATAGTTGAAGTTGTCTTGTTTGTGTTCAATTTTTCTTTCTTTTTTTTGGGGTGGAATAGGTTATGGCTATTATTAATTGGTAATTTGAGGTTTGAAACATTGATACTCACAA
Source organism: Melanostoma scalare (assembly GCA_949752695.1). NCBI lineage: Eukaryota > Metazoa > Arthropoda > Insecta > Diptera > Syrphidae > Melanostoma > Melanostoma scalare. The sequence goes on from OX456984.1 coordinate 40,375,502, forward strand.
GCGATTAGTGCAAATATTTTACTGAAGCAATAAATAAAATTTCTACAAAGCAGAACTTTTTATACTTAAACAAAAGGAAGTAAAAGCTTTGATGTGATTTCATGCTGAAAGTCGCTGCTTTCATCCTGATTTGAGAGTTCCAAATTTACATTTCTACGTTATTGGGAATGTCATTTGACTGAACGTATTTCTCTTATGAAAAAAAACAATAAATAAATAAATAAGGTCGCGCAACAAAGCTATGGCAACGGGGCCAACGCATTTCAAGGACCAACAATCCTTTGCTGATTCCGAACTGCTTACTGAGAAAGCGCTTTCATAACTCTCGGAGGAACTGCCAATTGCTGGAGAAAGGCGATAAATGTAAAAAAAAACATTTTTATGGTTTCTGTGGAGATTCGCACCTTGAACCCGCCACCTAATAGGCAGACATGGGCATTATTATTATGTGTATTGGTGTTTGTGAACGGGTCAAACGAATGAGGCTTTCCTGAACAATTTTATTGGACTTGCTATGCTTGTTTATTTATTCATTTGCTTGTATTAAAAGCAGTAACTGAAATTTGACCCTGGACGGATTGATATGAAATTCAGAACGCACCTTTAGTAAATACTAGATGACCCCCACTACAAAATGGCGGACTATATGTTTTTCCACTACTTCCTCTATATGAGTATCAAATAAAAGGGCTCGATTTAAGGAAAGATTTTTTGTTGTTTGGTTGTTTGTTTGTATTGAGCAGCCTCCAAAACTACTGGACCGATTTTAATGAAATTCGAAACACAGATGGTCTAGCTCTAGAGCCTAGGAGGTTACGTAGGCCATATATCATCCCCATACTCCTTCGGGAAAGGGAACGGCGTATGCAAAATAAAATGCAACGATTACAACAAATACTATATGAGACAGACTGGAAGAATTTTCTATAAACAATTTCAAAATATAGACCAAAAATTAAATTTTAATTTCGCGTCGTACAAAAGTTGTGAGAAGTTTAATAAAATTAAATTAAAGTTCCTTTACTTCGTGCACAGAAACTCACAATCTGTCATATTTTTAAGAAGGGGTTTAAATTCTCTCAGAAACTTTCTGAAAGAGCATAATTGTCTGAAAAGTAAAGAAACGTCATGAAAACGTCAAAGCAACGCTTGAAAAATCGTGTGTTTGACAGTCGTTGTATCTTTTTTGGTTGTGCACGATTTCTGTCCAAAGAAATTTTGGTGCCAATAATTCGAAGGGTGAAAAAAATTTTTTACTCCCTCGTAAGCACTCTCTTTTGTGCACAACTACAAAATCGATGTGTGGGAATAGTATTAGACTAATTTATCAGTTAATTTCGGTGCATTTCGCTATAATTTGATGTAAAAAAAAAAAGAATAAGATCCAAAACTAAAGAGGTGAATTGGATGATATTATATTGTATAGCCTGTATTTTCCAAAAGGAAAGGGACAGGAAGGTGAACATGACAGGGAACTTCGAAAATACTCGACCGAGTTCAAAAATTCTTTCATCGCTTTAGTGCTTCGTCACTCTCGAGTAGCATGAACTATATTTCATCCCCATTTTTCACGGGAACGGGAACGAAAAGTGCTGAACAGGTGTCCAAAGCTCTTTAAAAATTAGAATGCTTCAGTATTCCTCAGTAACATCATTTTCATCAAACTATTGCAAAGCAGAGTCAGCATCGACTACACTAGATCAACGTAAGGTCAACTAATCCTTACTAATATTAGGTATGAGTGTGAAAATAACTATGTCTGTCCGTCTTTCTATGTTACCGTCTCCCGCCTAAGCTGATATGATAGACATATATAGTCTTGAAGCTGAGGAAGGACATAAGCTATATGTTTTATCCCTATACCCCCACGGGAACGGGAACGTGGAAGTCCTTATTTTTTAATTGAATGCGTAATATCTCAAGAATATTGTGTTAAAATTTCAAGTCAATTGTAGAAATAGACGAAGTAATGAGTATTTGAGCCTCTATTTGCTCCATTTCGGGTTTTATACCTGGGTGGCAGCTGCGCGGCGCGCTATTGTATTTTTCCACCCCGAATAAATTCTTTCATAGACGGGCCTGTTTCGGTCTTGTTATTTTTACAAGATATGTATATTTGTATACACATTAGTCTGTACATCAGTTGATCTCTATACTGCGTTTTTCAAACCGTTTTTCTGAGACTTGTCATATTTGAAGTCCGTTTGCACGATAACTCAAAATCTACTGGACCAATCGCAAATTGTGCACTTCTAGTTTTTCACATAATTCACCAGGTATTATTGAGAGCTTTATCGGTGTTTTTACAATTACTAATTTTTCAACAAGAAATTAGCCGATTTTTTAGAGCGAAAATCGAATTTTTTACTTTCAAGTACATACTACGAAAAATCGAAAAATCAAAAAAAAAATTCTCTCGACATAGCCTGGAGAAACATCTCTTCAAAAGAATGCATTTTGATTTTTTTGTTTCAGATGATTCTGTTGCGAGTTATGGTGCACACCGCAAACCAGCTTTTTTCGAGGCACTTAAAAGTATGCTTTTTTACGGCCGAATTAACATTATACCCCCCCACCTAAGGTATGTAATGATAAAAATTTGTTATTGCTCGACCAAATTTCTTTGTTTCGCAATAAATAATTGTAAAAATATCAATAGCGCTACTCATTCACCGTAATTGTTTCTTCAGCGTCACTTTCGAAAAAGAAAGTTCCATTCACTCCGACGGACCATAAACCTCACCAAACAGTTCAACGTTGAGGATGGAGAGGCTTTTCAACAATAAATCTTGGGTTTTCAGAGCCCCAAATGCAACAATTTTGCTTGTTGAGGTAGCCACCGAGGTGGATATGGCTTCATCAGTTAAAATCACTTTTTGATAAAATTTGAAGCGTGTATCGTACTATTTTTACATTGGTATTATACGGTAAGTTTTGCAATCGTGCAGAAAAAAGAACTTGAGATAACAATTAAATATGAGATTACGATGATAGAGAATACAAAATGGGTCCTGCAATTATGTCTGCATGTCTGTCTGTCCGTTTATTGATTTACAGCCTCAACCACTTGACCTATTTTCTTCAAAATTTAGTTAGGGTATGAAGGCAGTCTACATAGGTTTTTGGAGTTGAGTCTCTAGGCTTTGAACGGTACCTGCCATACAACCGATTTGATAAAACTTTTTTTTTTAAAACGGCTTCAACGATTCCGACTAAATTTTGTGTGAAGGATTAGTTTTAAATTGTCTTTCCTATGACGCACTTCCGTAAAACGGTAACTCCCAAAGTACCGTTACCGTTTAAAAAAAAAACTGGTTCAACGATTTTGATTAAATTTTCAGCGTTGATATGTGGGTATCAGCAACTGCAAAAAAGTGACGTTTTGTTGTTTTTGCTAGAAACCTTTGAATTATTTAATTAATTTTTTTTTAATATTTTGTGTAATTTCATTCAATTTTCATTACTAATGCGTAGTTGGCCACCCTGTACCACCAAACACCTTATGAAGATCGTACGCAAAGGCCTTTTACTCAGCCTTAAAATTTTGAAACTTTAATAAACACACAATCGCAAGTTCGTGCGACCCAGTCGTGTCCTTTTTATTAGTGGCGCAGTTTCTACTTGTCAAGTGTCAAGAAATTGCAGACTCCGAAATAGTGGGCTATTCAAAAAAACATTATCTCCCAAGAATGGAATTTAAAAAATCACAACAATTTAAGCTCACAAGGTTCGATCGTAAAGCACGAGCTTTCCATCGACAACCGCGATAAATAAAAAAACATGTTTCCAATCAGATTGCATTTCATTAACAATTTCAGATTCTTTTACGATTACGAACCGGGGCAACCAAAATAAATCACTTCACTCCGAAATTGAATTAAATTAGCTACTACATCACTTAAGCGGGAAGCTTAAGTATAAATTCATTTCTCGTCCCCTTTTACAAAGAAGAACAGTGCTGTTAGAAAAACAAAGTGATATAGAATACAACTGCATCCAGAACCAAGACACCATATGCGGGAAAGTTCTTCATTATTGGTAGTACCATAAACAAAAACGTTAGGGTGATGAGGAATATGTTAGCTACTGTGTTGAAATTGTTTCCTAGAAAACCACATACACTTTTTCCTTTTTTCACAACAGCATAAGTCCTTAAGCACAAAAATGTTAAAATGGAAACTGCATTTTACACCCTTCTTCTGCTTTCGTTCGTTTAAAACAAACCAAGAGTTATGCTCGTGCGACCACAAAACCAATTTCAATAAAACTATCAAATCGCTCCACAACGATCCAACCTCATCGTTCTTACTTTCCTTGACATTTTAACAACTCTGACGATGTATTGCCCGAATGCTTCACTTTGAACTGCCACACGTATATACATACAGTGCAGTCCATCTTTTGGTTGAAAAAAAGATTATATTCGAAGCGTAGTCATAATATGATGACATTCGAACACCCTTGACGAAGCACAACAATTTTTATAATTTACACTCGTGGAGTAGAAAAACTTTATGGCGGTCAGGCGAAAACTTTTGAAATTGGTTATGCGTAGGTAACTACAAAATGTCCTTGTAAGCTTTTTGGAGCAAAAATTTAAATTTTTAACTCTTTTTCTTGCCTCACTGATGGTGATGATGATGATGATGATGACGATGATAATGATGATGATGATGCTTGCCTTCAATGGAGTTTCCTAAAGGGAAGTTCGAGTATAAGCCTTTCCTCAGAAAGCATTTTTTTTTGTAGTCGCTAACATCGTTTACCCTGCACCGTGTAGAAAAATTTCATTTCCATTTGCAAAAGAAAAAGTTTACGTTTTGGAGCGGAAAAGTGGTACATTTTCGAGGGCCTCCTTTCGAGGGGTGGTGCAAGGAGCAGCGCAAAGCAGTGCGGGAACTCTGTGCACTGGCGGATCTAATTATCGGTGTTACTTTAACGCTGATGGCAGGTTTTCTCTTTCACATTTTTCCCTATAACGGAGCAGGGGTTAGGTTGAATGTTTGTAGGTCTCGGTAGTAGTTTTTTAATTAAATAGCGTTGAGATGAGAAAATTCAAGGGTTGTTAGAGAAGCATAATATTTATTTATTTCCTTTTTTGTTATGCTCTATCAGGAGTGACAATTTTAAAATCTCTCTAGGTCTTCGTTTCTTTGTTTTTGTTTATATTTTACCAACCAGTTGAAAGCCGAAAAATTGGGTTAAAGTCCCGGAAGGGATACGTAATTGGCTCGGAATACCTGTGATAGAAAAAAATAAAACAATTCCATTGCTTCACACCTATGTGGGTCCTTTGTGCTGCGAGTCGAATATGTCCTCCACTTTTTTTAACTCTTTGAGGCCATAACCGGGTTAGGAAAATAATAGAAGCCGCACATATAGTACAGAGATTCCGATGAACAAGCAGGGTATACCTTATTTCAGATCCTTTTGTGTATGGCAGAGACTAAAAGAACTTCAAATGTATTTGTGTGTACGAAATAGTCCATGCTCTGGGAGCTCTAGTTTGACATATTTTTTAACGGGCGACAAGTTTAGGATTATTCCCTTTGGCCACAGTCTCTTTACTTGTCCGTGTTATCGTATTGTTAACCCTCTGCGAAGGGCATATTATTTTGGCCTTTGTTATATGTGAGCGTCAAATCTAATTGATAGTGATAAGCTACGAAGGGATTATTGTATGTATCTTGTCCATTGTCAAATGGAATGAGTGTGTTTTGTTTTGTTTTGTAAAATGACTCAACTTTCCTCTGAAATCAAATCCTTTTAGCTTTTGAAAGGAATTCGAAGCCGAAACGAGATGTGTGCACGAGCAGAATGGTGTTTGTTTATTTGGGTTTTTGTTTCATTGAATGTCTGTGTTTTGACTCTTTTCTTTTTACAGAAGGCGAATATGTTAAATTTTGCGTTAGTAGAAATTATTGGTTTTATTATCAAGGGCGCTGCTGTAACTAGATTTAGAGCGTACACATTGCCGTAATACGATGTAAAATTATAATGAAAGTCATTTGGAGACTTAATTAAGTTTCATTCACAAATAAAAGTTCTAAGAGCAGCAGGAAGATGTCCCGAAACAAGAAACTGAAGATACTTTTTTCACTTTGTTTTTCTTTTTTTCTCTCTTGAGATGCAAAAGCGAAAATTACAAACGCATCGCCAAACATAAATGCATCAAATCTGTTTCTGATTTGATAAGTTCTTACTGAAAACTTAAATCAAACAATGAGCAAAATTCAAACAAAGCAGAAACATGAAATTACTACTCTGACATTATTAGTCTAAAGGTCTTTTAGGGTCCTAGGTACTAGGACAGTATATTGAAATGGAGATGGTGCTAGATGAATTCGTGGCAAGAAAACGGCAGCTCTTGAGCACCTGCAGCAGGGTACTGACTACGGATAGCTTTGACTTTTATGTCCAATAGAATCCCAAAGAACCTGGCTCCCCAAGTAGTTGGTTTAAGTACTCAAACAAGTAAAAAAGTTATGAAAGAACCAACAGCCTCTGATAGTAATTATGATTTCAGCCGTTGACACGAGCCAAGCAAACGGAAAAAAGATTAAGGAATTTTTGCCATCCAAGAAGTGCGATGGAATGAGCCGGGAACAAAGAAGATGAACAATTGTGACTTCTTCTATGGCGACTGCTACAGAAGGAACGCACTTTTGGATGTGGGTTTGTCGTTAGAGGTAGACTCAGGGATAAGGTTATCAGCCGAAATCCAGTTAAAAAATAAAAAATAAATAGGGTGGCGCAACAGAGCGAGGAGCCCCTGGGCCTAGCGCATTTCTCACAACCATGCCTTGTGAGGGAATGGAGGGGACCTACAATTTTATGCCGGATCCGAACGGCTAATTGAGAAAGCGCTTTTCATGGCATGAATTTACTGACGGAGGACTTGCCAATTCCTCGCGAAAGGCGATACCCGGGAAAAAACATTTTTTTGCCTCTGCTGGGATTCGAACCTCGAACCTCTGGGTTAGCAGGTGGACATGCTAACCATTGCACCACGGGTACCACCGAAATCCAGTTAATGAGCGTATAATGACCATCCGTATCAGGGTTAGACTTGCCAACATTAGTCTAATATCCGCCCACGCCCTCACAGAAGAGAAAGACGAGAACTACAAAGATTGTTTCCACGAGCTCCTCGAAGAAACATATGAGCAATGCCCTACATATGACGTTCTTGGCTATATCAACGCAAAACTAGGGAAGAACTACATCTTTGGAAATACGATCGGTAAGAATTGCCTGCATGACAAAACCTCCGAAGAAGGACTTAATCAATTTTGCTGCAATTACACACGCTCCTCGCACCTCAAAATTCATAAAGGTGCATGGCGATCCCCAGATCAATCGATTATCATGATTAACGCAACAAGGTTGACGTCAACTAAATTAACAATGTTGCGATCGACGCAAGGCACTTTTCCCGTAAAATAGTGAACATCTATCTATCTAACTATCCCAGAAGCCAACTTTGGCTCGTACCATTACCTTGTTGGTTGTAGCCAATGTACGAGTGAGGACATCCTGTTCACGACTGGAGCGAACTAACGACAAAATAAATAAATAAATAAAAGAGCGAGGATCTCCGGGCCCTAGTGTATTTCTCACAACCATTGCCTTTGTGAGGGAATGGAGTCGACCTACAATTTTCTTCCGATTGCGAACGGTTAATAGAATAAGCTCTTTTCACGGCATAAATCTACTATTCCTCGCGAAAGGCGATACTCGTGAAAAACATTTTTACGTCTGTTGGGATTCGAACCACTAACCTCCTGGGTAACAGGCAGACATGCTAACCACTACGCCACGAATACCTCGCGAACTAACGATGTGAAACGATATAACGTCTATCATAACAAGAGATAGCCAATGCCTTTTCCAACCGAGTGTCCTTCGAACTATCGTTGAATCTTATGCCGCCAGCATGAAGCTTTGAAGACCAGTGGCAGCAATGCCCACAAGCCATCAGAACCGCTGCCTCTGAAGTTTTGTTTTTCACTCACCCAGGGCTCGATGAAGAACACAAGCAGGTATTGAGGCAGCCAAACAAAAAGTATGAGAAATGATGGGGCAGGAGGAAACCTGGTGGCTGGTTTCACCCAGTAAGCATGTTTGCCTATAACACGGGAGAATCAAATTCTCTAGCTAATTTTTTTGTAAAAAACAAAATAAGCTAATCGAAATCGGCTCTTTGGGAAAATCTTTTTTGCCCTGTTTCCACAGTGCACAGTAGGTTTTTCATCTAAGATCCGCTATCCGCAACAAATATCAATGCGGTTTCAGATCTGGAATTTGTATGTGTTTTTTTCTTTTTCACTCCTCATCTTTGTATCGATTTTGAATTCGTCTATGATTGTTAACAAGGACGAGTCTTATAAAACCACTCTTAACCCTCCTTTACGACCCGACAAAAGTCGTGTCCACCGGACCTAGGGTTCAAAAGGACCCCACAATTTTTTCTTTGAAATATTTTTGACTTCTGATTTACATAGTTCAGTTATTGTTCTTCTGGCTATTGTATGAATTCATTCTAAATATTTTTTATAGCAGTGATATAGAACTTTAAGCAGAGATGTCATTATGCAGGTATGTATGAGGTCATCAACAAAATTTTTCAATTTCAAAATCGATAAAGATTGCCTAATTTCACAAATCTGGGATTCCCGCTTATTCCTTTCGAGATGTCTGTTTTACGTAATTACAGAATAAAAAATCAATAAGCCTGCCACTGCCAAATATGGCTTGAAGTTTTGGTGGCTAAAAGAAAGCTCAACGGGCTATCCACTGAAGTTTTCTATCAACACTGGTAGCTCTGACCAAAGTACAGGACTTGGTCGTGGATATGATGTGGTGATTTCGTTGATGCCATCTATGTCGATTCTGGACGCAACCTCACTATTGATAGTTTCTATACGTCGGTGGATCTGGCATTGAGGTTGCTGGATAAGATGATCACCATTCTTGGTACGATCTGGCAAAACAAAAGAGATGTGCCTAAACCTTTTGTAGCGAAGGAGGTTCTTGATGACCAGAATAAGCCTGTAAATGTCAATAACAAAAAGTAGTATCGTCCAGTTCACTCATCCATCTTTCGATTTTCTGGAAAAATGGAGTTGGTGAGTTTTGTTCCGAAACCAAACAAACAAGTGGTATTGCTATCAACACAAGATAATTTTGAGAAAGCCACTTCCGGTCATCAAAGTAAACCTGCGATGATACTTGATAATAATCGCACCAAAGGTGGAGTCGATATATTCGAAAAAATGGTCTCGATATATTCATGTACACGTCATAGAAATCGCTGGCCGATGGTTGTATTCTGCAACTTGCTGGACGACGCAGCCCTAGCAACTCTCATCATTTTCGACACTTCAATCCACCTAGAAGAAACAAAAATTTGCTCAGAAGTGATAAGCTTATCGAACTAGGTGATGGAGTCAGACCTGAATAACCGTTCCACAATCTGGAATTGGAAAATCTGCATTGGCCACTCTCTGTATTTTGGGGAGAGTTCAGAAAGTATTACCAACAGTCCCCGAAAGGCTCTATTGTAAAAGGGGCAGATGTCACCTTTGCCTAATAGCAGACGATAAGAAAAGCAGAACCACCTGCGATAGATGTAGCAGATGTTGTTGCCTTTACCACACTAGAATATTATGTGTAAAATGTCTCCCGAACTGCCAACAACTCCAAGTTAAATCCTTACCAAACATAAACTATGTTATTTTTATAATAAAATAATTATTTATTAGAAAAAGTATGATTTTTCAAATAAAATTCCGCAGTGGGGTCCAAATGGTCCCCAGGTCGGGTAGATGGATTTTTTCACAAAAAAATCGCAGAAAAATCTGTAAACATCTGATAATCGTTTTAACGTAAGAAATGAATCAAAAATTGAATTTTGTTCACTGAGTATAAATCCCACTTGAAAAAATGAAAAACAAAAAAGTTATGAGTGTTCAAACATGCTCTGGGGTCCAAATGGACCCCAGGTTGTAAAGGAGGGTTAACTTCGGGATTCATCAAAATTTGTTCCACTGTTCAGGTTCGTCAGCACACACTATTGAGTTCTTTGATATCAAACCGATCTCTTTCACATCAATATTTTTAAGAGCAACTATACGAAGCTCGCGACCTAACACAAGCGGTAGAACGTTCAGCCTGTGTATTCTATTAGGCATCCTAAGGCACTGTCTTAAAAAGTTAAGAAGACTTTATACAAGACGCTTATTGTCACAGTTTTGGTTAAAGGGACGGAGCAATTGGATGAATATTTAACGGAAAGCTTTCAGATTAAGGCTCTTTGATTGAGATTTGGTACAATTCATACCGATGCAGTTCGGAGAAGAAAACTGCACGAAGAACTGTACGGGCTGGGCCGCAGTACTGAAATTAAAGAAACGAAGCACATCTCTATTTTACTCCAATCGCAGTCCCTTTCTTTCATTTCAATTCACTAATAAATTGACCATACATCATACATTTAACAAACACAAGCTTTTCCTCCGCAAATAACTCCAACATCCTTTAAACCCGATAAAATGCCTTCATAAACTACGGTCCAAGGATAAATCGATGCTAATTCAACTCCATCAAATCATTTATTTAATGCACTATAAATGATTTTTTTATAGAGCCTCACAGTTTATGAAATCCACCTTTGACCATGGTTAATACTTTGAACGAGGCTCTTTATAAAAATAGTTCATACGTACAATATAACTACGCTTAACCATAGCCGACGGATCTGGTTCATTTTTAAACTCTTCTTTTTTTATTGCTTTTTTTTAATGCAGCAACCCCAATGACCCTCGAAAAACCATCCCACACATATTTTACTCTCTACCGTGTGCAATGTAAATTAAAATTTTTTTTAAAAGCAAACAAGTTTTCCCATGGACACCAGACTCGTGTCAGAATAAATAAACACCAAGGATCTGCCAGAGAAATAACAACAAATATTAAAAAAAAAAAAAAAAAAGTGTACATATTTATACACAAAGCACTACTTTAAACCTCACAACCACTTAATTCAAAGTTTATATCAAGAAGAACGATTCTTCTTTGCGCTCTGTGTGGACCAAGAAGAATGCCAAAGCGTTTGAACCAAAACATTCATCCTCTTTAGCTGTAGGTACTAGGACACACAAAAGACTAAAAAAAATTAAGAAGACAACAACAACAACAAAAAAAAGTAGAAACTCAAATACTTGGCTCATTGCCAGCTTGGTTAAAATGGGGAGATAAGTTCCTGGGTAAGTGTGTGGGAAATAAAAAAAAAAAAGGGGGTGGGCGGAAAGACGAAGAACGAACAAACAAAGGGACATTTGGACTTTTTGGACACCGCAGCCTTTTTAACACCTGATAGCAATCATTTTATGTGGTCTAAGAAGGTCATCCTGGATTGGGATCATATTCCGTGAGGTTAGAACATAAACCACCATAAGTAATAGTCTACGGGGGCCTAATTAAGAGTGTAATTAGTGGCCCCACTTGGTTTTATCTATCCTCTGAAATGAGTGAATAATTAAGTGAGTGACTTTGGTATGCATCAAGGCTATACATGCAGCAGTAGTAGTAGCAGCAGCAGCAGCAGCAGCAGCAGCAGCAGATGCTGCAGCACAGAGAAGCACCCAAGCTTAAAAAGGGATGACATTTTCGTTCGATGTAGTTAAAAGGTGGTCTATAAACTACTGTGCAAACTTAGTCCACTTGTATGTGGGTTAAATAATTCATTGGACTTGGTGAGCACAAATACGGGGACAAGGTTGTTCCATGCCAAGCAAATGTTTTAGAATCGAAAGAGTGGTTCGTTACGGCTATGGATGGTGATTCGTAAAAAAAAAAAAAGAGTGAGAAAAGTAATTTTTTCTTCTTTGTTGACTGGCTGCGGAATGGAGAAAGGATGGCAGTTGGCTCTGAAAGTATTTGTTCACGTGCTACTAATGAACGCTTTGATTTTAGAACTTCATCTTCTTTGGCATAGAGAGAGAGTCTATTAAATACTGGCAAGAGTCAATTAATTAGAAATCTTTGTTAGATTGAACTTTGAAAGGGAAATGTCTTACTTTTCCCAACTTTTGTACGATTTTTGTTTTTTAATTCTGCTTCCTTTATTCTCCTGAAATATTCTCTCCGTCGAACTATTTTGAGTTACAGACTCACACGGGCGGAGGAACTATGCTTCTAAGTCTTTCTATAGGATTGGAAAGATACAAATTCAGTAATGCTTTTTCTGGGTATTTCTCATGTTTCTTTTTTTTAAGCTGACCGATAAAGTTCCTTAATTGATTTTCCGCTTTCGATGTGAAACTGTCTGTTTTTTTTTTTTGCTTGAAGGAACATAGAGTGCCTTATTAAGGAGTCCTTAAGGATACATAATGTATATTTTCTAGCATTGATAGCCCATGGTGGCTGTTACGATATTGTACCATTACAGTCGTGTAGTATTGTTCTCGCAGTACACTTTTTGGGAGTAAGGCCCATGAACTTTTGGAGAACTTTTACTGGGCTTTGGTCTTTGAAATAAACTTTGCCATCAGCAGACTTTGTCTAAGCTTGAAATTAGGTACCTTGCGTCTGTTTTTCAGGCTTCATATGGTTACCCAGACATATCTCAATCAAATTTCACTTGTACAACTTATCTAAAATTTAAGAAGCACATTTGTAAACAAACAATTTATCAAAATTTTAAATATATTTTCTACAAACAAACAAAGAACTTGAAACGACAATGCACACCAAGTTAAGGTTTTACACTGACACAACCGGAAATTTAAACATCAATTGAATTTTTTTTTATTTATTTATTTTTTTATAAAATATAAAGAGACAAACACGAAGGATGAACGCAAGTCTCCGCACCGGAATGTGAAAAAAATTTGGGTCATAACCTAACCCAATGTTCTATAATTGGCAGCCATCGCGCGACCAAACAACGGGCGACGGGCGCTGCAGCGGACGATCAAAATATTAAACAACAATTACCCTATTGTGTGTCCTTATTAACACAGGAAAGCGGTCGCGCGATGGGGTAGCGCGGTGGCATATGTTTGTTTCATGATCGTTCAAGCTTTATTATTAAAGCTTTTCAAAATCAAACTGCATACTATTAGGGGAGTGCCCCTATCAAGGAAAAACTTTGTGAGACCGACAATACGAAAAGTAGTTTGGTTGCTTCAAATCAACCAGTTTGATTTTCGTCGCGTTGCTCTTGGCAAATAGCAATTGAAAATGCAGCATGGTCGTTCGATCTTATGAGCATCTTGCGTGGTATTAGGACACGCATTGTGGTAGCACTACCAACAAACAACGCGACCGACCGAAATTCATCGTTCGGTCGCACGATGCAACTCCAGTTAAGGACATAGCCAAGTATAATAAATCTTTGCAAAAAAAACCTTCATGGACCAAAATCTATGCTGGAATAGGAAGGGACAATTGAAGTTAATAGCGCAGGCCCCAGAGTTGGTTCAATTTAATTGAAGTCGAATACAATTTTCCTTGCTGTGGCGCTCAAGTTATTGAAACTTATAGTAGCACATGTCTCGTCACTCTTCCCTACTTAGGTTTGGCTAGATTGAAGTGACTATCGGGAAGCGACAGCAGATTAAGACCAATAATAGGCCAATGGCCATACCACATACTCACTATTTCGACTTATTTATAAAGCGGCGAAGACCATGGATGTCTATATTCATAAGATCACTTCGATCGATGGGAAAGAACTCTCCCAAAATGAGTTTACATCTTTGAGGGAGGGCAGTGCATGTGCAGAGAAGGTGTGAAACGGCTAGTTCTTCCTCTTCGATGTTTAACCTTGTGGCATTTATTTTTACTAATGAGGCAGTGTCCCTGACCAATTTCGAAGCTAATATGCATTGTGCTTAGAAATAACAAAGTTATATTACACGATATGGATTGAGGTTTGGCCACATCATTTTGGTAGTCAGACAGGTGGTGATATTTGTTCACCTGGTGTTTGTCATTTTCATAGTATTTTGCTATGTTGGCACTTAACGAAAGGCCAATGTTGGCAATGTTACAGGATTATCTGTGTGCTCTGGTACCCAAACAAGACGGATTTTAAATTTGGTTGTCGTCTCAATTAAAGACAATCGACATTTTCGGGCGGTTACAGAGATCTTCTCAACTCAAAACTTCCATATTTTTAATTGTGTTTGCAAGCAACTGAGTTATGTGTGCTTTGATGTGAGAGACAACGAATTAATAGAGACATTTTTGAAACAATTTTAGTAAGTTAGAAAAACAGCATGGATAAGACCATTTATCTTAGCTTAGAGGATTGATATGTATGAAACTGCAGATGTTTACAAAGACGAAAAAACTCGTGTTGAATCTTTATTTAGGAAGTATAAAGTTAAAGGGGTACCATGAAATAACTCATATAATAAGGCTGTTTTATCAACTATTTCGGGTTCAAAGCAGAGAATGAAGTTAATTCTTAGTGTCATGAATTTCTTTTTCCGGCAAACACAAATATATACTTTCATATGAAATTTGTTTTACTGGGCTCTAAATTGGCTTTTTCTGCTTCTTCCTTTTTACCAGCGCCCTAAGGGATCACAGCAAACTAACTAACTGCTTCACACTAGTGATCCGCTCGTTGGCTTTTAAACGAAAAGAAAGTGAAAAGCAAAGCATCTAAAGACCTTATTTAGTTTCACACGATCGTACTACAAAATAACTCATATCGATATGACTAATAACAAAAATAATAAAAAAAAGAACGGGTCCAAAAACACTTCCTTGAGGAACACCAGCACTCAATTCATCGAATTCTGAATATTCCATCTCTTGTATCACCCGACAAAATATGCTATAAGGTAGTAAGTACCTTATGAAACTACTCCTTAAGAACATATTGAAATTTGCATTTTAAGACCCCATGCCATTCTTTATCGATAGCTTATGGAAAAGGGTATGTTTTTACATCTAAAGATTTCTCAATTTCGTTAAATATTAACAGTAATGGTACTGAATAGTTATTTTTATAACAGCGTCTATATTCACCCGTTTGGGTCGTGTTAGGTTGCGTAACATAACCTCAATCGAGTATTTTAAAGGGAAAAAACAATCCTCGTGACGTTCTTGCAAAGTGAAATTACCCAGTCATTTCTGATGAAGACGGTTTGTTAACGGTCATTCTAAAATGAGCTCATTGCATCCGTTTGAATTGTAAGCTTTATGGTGTTGCAATAATTAAGAGGTGCAATAAGTTTAGTCCTTGACTTTTTTTTTTAAGTGAAAGATCAAAATAAAGGCTAAAAATTGTTTTAATTTTGTATTTTAATGACAAAACTAACTAACTATGTAAGAACTAGCGCGACCTTTGGCAACAACATAAGATGTTTAATGCAAACGACTGCAATCATCTCATTTAAGGTAAACCAATAAAAAAATCCTTTTCATCAAGAAAAAGAAAACAACAACACAAGCTAGCCATCTTGCTTCCAACTCAAACGACAGCAATAATCTCGTTTTAGATTGACCAATAGTTGAAACGCAATCACCTTTCCCACCACAAATAGCCGAGTGGTTTCGTTTTAAACGAATCGACACGAGTCACACGATTTGTTTTTCCACTCAAAATGCTAAAAAAGGTATTGCTAAACGAACAAACAAGAACAACACAACCTTTTTACCACTCAAATGCCCTATTTTAATTAAGCTTTCTCCGACAGTAGGTGCTAAAATAAGATGTCAAATACTTTTGGCAGCAGAGAATTGCTGTACAAAATTTCTATCATTCAGAGGTTTCTGGATACAAGAACCACTTTTACTTTAGCGAATTTCCGTTGTCTTGGAACTTATAGCAGCGTTACAACGGCTTTCATTTAGTGTTAAATTTCACAGATTCGAGGTTTATACGACTTATTTTTATAAAAGCAAAGAAAACAGTTTCCTAATCAGCTGTCTGAATTATCAGTGAATAGTATGTAAATAAATAAATAAATAAATAAATAGGGTGGCGCAACAGAACGAGGAGCCCCAGGGATTAGCACATTTCTCATAACCATGCCGGTTCCGAACCGCTAATCGAGAAAGGGCTTTTCATGCCAATGAATTTACTAACGAAGGACTTGCCAATTCCTCGCAAAAGGCATTTCTGATTCTCCGTTGGGATTCGAAACACGAACCTCTGGGTTAACAGGCAGACATTCTAACCATCACGCCACGGGTACCACATAGTAAGTAGTACGTACTCATAACACATTCCCAAAGTCTATAAACATTAATTATTGGGTAACTACGATCATGGTGAAGCAACTTTTGATGACGCAATCATTCATCGAAAAAACGTATGATGGTTCATCCATTGCAAGAAAACTCCGCTTACCGTTACCCGCCCCGTAAGCCAAAAGGAACGACCGCACTCAAAAGCGACAGAGTAAGTTGACGGCAGCTAAGATGAAAATGCTTTGTGAATAGATTTACAAGGTTAAATCGTATTAGAAGTACCAAACCCTTATGAAAAAAAAAACGCCACAAGCGATGCAACAATATGTAAGTTTTTGTCGCAATTTTTAGAATTGCTGAGTTGCGACAAAAAAGCAACTAATATCAGCATTTGAATGGCCTTAGACATAGAAAAATATAAAACCAGGAGAATCCACGCAACTCTTTCCTTTGCATACTACTGACACCGCAGTGCTTGCCAAAAATTAATGAATTTAGGTATACAATTATACACACCTACATAAGATTAAACCGAACCCTACAAGTGTCATTCTTCAAAAATGAAAGTCTTCAAAACCTTCAAACAGCCATGTAGCAAATATTCTCTGTACAATAAATTAATTATTTCACTGCAGTATACAGTGTGCATGCATTAAAGCCATAATCAAATCAACAACCTAAAACAAATCAAGTTTTCGCAAGCAGTCTTATCTCCCACATATACGAGTACCTACCTAATTTAAGGGAACAAAGTTGAAATAAAAACAAATCTCTGCCATAGTAACCCCCTAACTAAGTTAAGCAAAGCGTAACAGTCAGTTTCTCTAACTATACTCCGACAGCAATGCATTAACTTAATGGAGATCCGTTTAAAACTTTGTCTTACACCACTGTTTTCACCTTCAACTGTATGTGATTCCACACACATACATACTGAGGCGAGCACATATAACCAAACAGAGCCAACACAACTAATTAGTCCTGTCAATTCAAATTTTTGGCAGCGTAATTTGCAAAAGCACTTAATACATTTAATGGATGCATCGTTCCGTCATTGTATATATGTATGTGAGTGTTCATCGAAAAAGATAAGTCCTATAAGTATAGGGTAGGTATGCAAAATAACAATTAAGCCTTTTAAAAGTTTCTTTTCCATATCCTTCCAGGCATTCCACTTTCTGACTTGCGAACTGAAAAAAAAGAACGATGTGCATGCATAAGGAACATCTTCCTTTTTTTTCACAGCACCAGCGAGATTGAGAGATTGAAAACAACATAAGAAAAGCACAACAACAACAGGATGTCAAGGATCAAGTTTTTCCCCCGTATAAACACACACTCAAGATTCAGTAAAAACAACGCAATGATAAGCATAATGATGATAAGTAGACATAGGTGAGAGGGCATACATTAAGTAGTAATCCTCTTTGACAAGTGCCTACTCCACTCCAGAACGAGGCGAAATTATTAATAATCTCACAAAGGATAAGTGAAGTTTCTTATGTGCTTGTTTCACCGCACTTTTAAGCGAAATTGATTTTCGCACAGCATAACACAACACTCTACATAGGCCTACACACCAATGAGAAAAAAAATTGAGTAATGATCCACAGCCACAGCAACTGCACACATATGCTCACGATACGCGTTCCTCATCAATTTGGCATTATATCCTATGGAATATTTCACACGCAAACTTTATCAGGCAGCGAATGAACGAGAAAAAAAAACCATCGACCCAACCTGACAGAAACACGTATGAGACATTAATTTATAGGCATGCTAAAGATACTATCTTTGACCCATTTATTTCGTTTTGTCCTTATCCTCCTCCCAGCAGCAACAACAAAGGGAAAGTTTAAAGCAGAAAATAAACGACGAGTTATGCAGATAAGCCCTTTCATTAGTGCAATAAATAAACAACAAGACACAACCAACTTCACACACCAACACCGAGTGCAAGAAATTCGCGATTGTTGTATACCCTGCCGAGTATAGGTCTGAAAAATTAGCAAATAAGCAGCAAACTATCATGACATATGGACTCCAGCTGAACGCCTTATGCAGTTACCAGGACAACAAATAATAAACCAACCCTGCAAGAGACAGCCATGATAACTCGAAAACTCATTCAATTAGCAAGGATATTTACTTCGCCGCGTTACCAAAGTCTACAACTTTTTGCAAGAACAAAAAAAAAGCATAATAATTCAATAATAAGAAAACAACAACAGTGTGAGTGTACGATTATATCGGAAGTAATAAAATTAAAGTTCGCATTCAATTTTCCACCACAACTCAAACGTAAATTTTCAATTGTCCCTTACAGGATTCGATGTCGTTCGTGTGTTCTCTGTTCTTTGGCGAAATTATTTCCGTCTAAATGGAGAATTGAAGTGAGCTTCCGGGACGTTGTCGTCGTCGTCGTCCTCATCCTCAACAATATTATTACGTTGGTGCACTCCCATTGTGTCATTTTGATGGTGCAACAATAAAGACCAGAAATAAAAGGACATAATGCGATATTTGTGATTCTGTGTTGCAGAGCCAAACACATTTTTTTCCGATGCACTCTTATTTCTTTTCAGTAGCAGGTGGTGCTGGCAGATTTCATTTTTCCTGATTTTTTTGGTTCCTTTATAAGTCCTAGAGCAACAACGGATCCAAAATGGGGAACAAATTGTTTTTTCTTTATTTTCAATCTCTTGCGCTTCGAGTACATATTCTATCCTGTGGGAATGCATTCGAAAAGGATGTGTGTGCAAGAGGAAATTAAATTCACTCGTTTTTTTTTGTATTTTTTGATTCATTCTAAACTCCGTGGAATATGGGTCAAGCTTGTAGGAGGATCCGAGTTCTAAAAATGATGAGGGCAATTTGTTTTCGTTGAATTTTAAATATTAGTTCTTGGTGGGAGACCGATTGCAATTTTTATTTCTGGATTTTTTTTTTCCTTTCATTTTTCTGAATGTGTTTTCTTGAGCAACGACGAAAACCAAAAGTAAACAAAAGGGCGAGGGCAATTTTTCTTTTATTCGTTTTTGGTGTTTGTTGAGAACACATAATAGACGAGGATGATGAAACCGATGCCAACGCCACCCCACGGGAGTGAGGTTATATTATATGTTTGTTTGGCTTTCTTTAGATGAAGGATTGAGTGCATGGTTGGTTCTTGAATGTTTTGAATGCAAGATGGTCCATTTAAATTTTTTGCGGAGACTGCAAACTGCATTATCCTCTTGAAGCATTTATTTTGCGACAGAGAAATTGTAGAGTATGTTTTCAAGCGACATGTTCAAACACAACTTTTACCGAAAATCGATCAGCTTGAGTCGGAGTGAATACCAAGACAATTGCACACACTGGTTAATCTTCGAACTTTCAGTTTGAAATTTTTTTAACCTTATTCTTTTTCTTGACATAATATGATAGGCACCATCAACTAAACCCTCACATTTCGGAAAATCAGACAGGAAACCAATGAGTTTGACAGGAAAATGCACCATCTGTTTGTCGATTTTAAAGCAACTTAGTTTAGAGATGTTACAGAGCTATGTTTTAGAGGCCCTGCAAAGCTTTTTTGATTTTGTAAGATGACAGTCGAGAATACTGAAGCTCCATCAATGTGAACAAAGACCTCCGATATCGAAAAAAGCTCTCGACAAGTCAACTCCCAATCATATGATTGATTCAACGCCTTATGCCCGAAAATATTGAGCAAAACTCAAATTAGATGAACAATCTTTTTAAAGTTTGTACAACTAGTAGCCAACGCAGAAGGTAATGGGATAGTGGGAAAAACGTGCGTTTGTGAAGATATTTAAACCGACAAGAATTAAGTCATAGAGAGACCCTCAATTTTACCCAGATTTCGAACGGATAAGTGAGAATGCGGCGCTTTTCATTTCAGTGTAATCATTTTTGGAAAAATTGTCAATTCCCCGCGAAAGCCAATACTCCTGGGGAGACAGTTTTACGCTTCTGGGATTCCAACCTTCAACTTCTATGTTACAGGCAAACATGCTAACAATTAGCCACAGGAAGCACTCATAGTTATTGTGAAAGTAGAACAATAAACAAGAACAGGGTTCATCAACAAATTGGACAAAACGTCACAATAAATGTACAAGCCGGTCAACCAGGCAGTCCTCTACCTATGCTCTGCTATATAACCACTGAAAATGATATCAGTGTATGAAAATCAAATGGCCAATTACTTTTCGCAATTCTTTGAGTTGACAGGAGGCTCAGGAACTCTGTTCTTACCAGTTCAGTTACACGGTGCAAAAGTACGGACTTTATCTAAAGCGGAAGACGAAAATCTCGGTCGTGAGATCAAAAACGGAAGAAGACTTCAGTGTGAGAAAAGGCTATTCTGTAAAACACGGAATTTCCTTCCTTAATCGTAACCATGGTCCGAGAAAAGTTCTGAAGAAAACTTAGAATGTATGTTGGTTGAATTGGACTTTGGGAGAAGCTAGATCCGTTGATTTTTATTTGCTATTTCCTTTCTGGCAACACTGGTTTTGACAGCTCACTCAAGTTTCGTGTTTTCTGTCACTGTCTATCTTAGGCTTGGTCTACAATTTAACCATGAATCGTCTTACAAACGAACAATGTTGGAAAATTATTGAATTTCATTATCAAAATGCATACTGTGTCAAGAAAGTTCTTCTCTCGTTTCTTACACTTACGGACGAAGCTCATTTCTGGCTGTGAATAAGCAAAACCGCCGTATGTGGAATATGTAAAACAGCTTGAAGTATAGCGAAAGAGCTACCAATACATAAAGAGAAAGTCACCATTTGGAGACGATTAAGAGTCGGCGGAATCGTTGAGCCGCATTTCTTATTAGTGCGAATCGTAACGTTACTGTGAATGGTGAGGGCCACCGTGCGAAGATAAGAAACTTTTTGTTGATCAGAATGGATGATCTTGACATGTGTTTCCTACAAGACGATACCAAATGCAACACATCAAGTTTAACAATGAACTAACTGTTCGGTGAACAGTTTATTTCGTTTTTGGGGTTGTTCAATTGGCAGCCTTGATGTGACATTTAACACCTCTAGCCATAAGGCTATATGTGAAGACTCAACGACAAGCCCGCTTTGATTGACGCACTGAAGGCCAAAATTGAAGCCTTTATTCCTGAGATACCGACCGAAATGTAAGAAAGACTTTAAATTAGACCAAGCGGGCCAACATTTGCATGAAAAAATTTCAAACATTAAATTAAATCGACCGTAATATCGTTGGCAGGCACTTTTCTGAATTTTTGAGTTTTTTTTTAATTTTCGATAGCTTTTAAAAAATCACTCGTTATAAAAGTCGGGTTTGTTCGAACACTTACAACTCCACAACTACTGTACCGATTTTCATGGTTTTTGATTTGTTGTATTTGTCTCCGGCCGGAATAGCAGAATACAGCCATTTAAACTATTGGATACCCACGAAAAAGAAAACGGAAACTTAAAAGCTACTAAAATGATTTCTAAAATTCTTTCAATACATTATAACTCAGTAACAAAGGCCTTACTTCATTCCCATATTCCTTTCGTAGGAAATAAGAAGCCAACCTCTATCAGACAATCTGACAACTTGACAGCTTTTAGTTTTCTGGCAAACCTCTTTACGGTAAACCGAAAAATCAGGGCTTAATATTTCGGTGTTCAAGTGACTCGAGTTTAATCACGTTTTATTAAAGCAATAGATGAGGCAGCTTTACTGTAAAGACATCTAACCGATTTGTTTTTGATTATGTTATTTGTGGAAAGTTGTTTAGAAAAAGCACAACCAAGCCAAGAAGAACTGTCACAAATGGAATCGAAAGATGAAGACGGGACAAGTAATTGGAACGAAGACACAAAGCTTTCAGGTTTCCTTATACTAGCTCAACGAATAAAAATTTTCAAAACATCAGTTGGACTAAGTTCGGGTCCAATCGGAGTAACAAAAATAGTTTGAAACCGCTCCTAAGCTTATCGAAGAAAAATTTAGGTACAGAAGCGAATGAAAAGAGACACGAGGACACTTGTGAATATCGAAGTTCTTTCCTACATCAACAATATATGGGTTTTATATTCCTCGGAGTTAAAAAAAATTTAAAATTCAAAGGGGAAGAACTTCTGAAGGAAGTACCTTATGAAAAAGTATACCAAAAGGAAATTTCCCTTTGTATATTCATTTCACAATGAGTTTAGATTCCGCGAAGAACATTTGAGCATCATTGAGGACACCAATTTTCTGAATATGTGAAGTGTTTCTGGGAAAATTTTACTAACGATATGGCCCATTAATATTGTGCTGATTTGGGTTTGATTTTTTACAATACATAAATTGCACAACGCCGCAATATGAGCCCTTAGAGCTTAGACGGTCAATAATATATTGTGCAATGTCAAATGCTGAACAATAACATTGCTAGTATAGCGGCCGTTTAGTGTTTGTATACAAATTTATATCAAGGTATTTCAAATAAAATATAAATTCAAACTCAAAAGCATTTACTTGCATATGATGCAAATATGTAAATATTTACATTTACATTTACATTTACATGAAACCTACCACACACACACATAAATCTGCAGAGTAGGTTGAGGTAGGTATTTGGCTGATACACGACGATACAAGACTAACGACACAAATACTACACAGAACAAATAACACATGACAACAGCGCGCAGTAGTACAGGACGGTCCCCCATCTTGTCACTAACAGCGCTCATTCCGATTTGATTACGGTGTTCTAATGGGAACCGACTCTTTTCGGTTGAAAAGGCCGTTGTCCTAAATATGTAAATAGATCTGTCAAACACCACCAAAAGACTGTAATCTATTCATCTCTGAGGAAAATTCCAAACAGGCTGCAAAAATATTCAAACCGTCTTCCAAAATGTCTATCTCTGATATGGATCTGATTAAAATTAAAGCTATAATTGACGATTCACTCGACGCTAAGATCACATCGAAGATCGGGAACCTTGCTACGAAAGATGACCTTCAGAGTTTGACATTGGAAATCGGCCCTTTAAAAAAGCAAAATGAAGAATTGACCCTGAAAGTCAAACAATTTGAAGATCGGTGCAACAACCTTGAAAATGAAATTGAGTTCCAAAGCCGTGAATTGAAAGCAACCAATATAATTTTCACTGTGCCCAAAAACAACAACGACCCCCAAAAAACAGTGGAAAGCATAGTTGATTTATTGCTTGGAGTTGATAAAAAACGTGAATTTACACCAGCTATAAAATTGAGTGAAAATAACTCGGTTGTGAAATTGAAACTAAACACCGGCTCGGATGCACTCGCAACCAAAATGCTTAAAAATTCAACAAAGTTAAAAGGCACGGGTTTCTATATTCAACGTGATCTCACGAAACGAATGCAACTCAAACGACGAATTTTGCTTGCATATAGACGCATTATCAAATTAAAACAACCGAATGCATCAGTTATGATAAAAAATAACAATTTATTGATTGGAAATGATGTATTTTATTTATCAAATAATAATATTCTAAAACATAACAACAATGATGGGGAACAGGTACTAGTGAAAATGTTTGGAGATCTAAACTTCGCTGCTGTCAATCTGACATCCATGTCACATATTCACAATAGTCAACATACAGATGGTGCATTGAGAGCAGGGATGTCAGCTGTCACGAGAAACGGAGTAAAAAGTAGTAGACAGAATTGATTGAAGGAAACCGTCAGCTCAAATAGTATTAGTTTTCAAAACATTTTAGCATATAATATATCCGGTCTTAGTAATAAATTATTATTTGCAGAATTTTTTAAATATGTTCAAAAATTTCAAATGTTTTTTTTTATTCGAAACGCACGTAACGAAAGAAAATTATGATAAATTCACTAAATACTTTAATGGATACAAATTACATTGGGTTTCAGCAACGCGTACAGCAAAGAAAGGACGTGCAAGCGGTGGAAATCTATTCGGAATAAAAATTTCACTTTTAGATACATATAATTTTATAGATGTTTGTGGAAATACCATTGTAAGGCTGGTGAAAGAAAAAAATATGTACATAGTACATTTTACATCAATTGCAATAATTGGAACGAAGATGCTGAGCAACTAAATAACATTCTATTTCAGCTCTCGAGCAAAAGTGTAATGGTAATCGGCGATCTTAATGCTAGGACAAGTAATATGCAGACTATCACATTTTCGCGAGAAAGGAACCTATCCTCAATTTATAACACCCGAACTTCTAAAGACACCGTATGTAACCAAAATGGAATTAATATACTTGATGTTTTGCAGTCGTATGATTTATTTTTTCTAAATGGATGTGTGGAAGGTGACAGAGAAGGACATTATACTTTTATTGGCGGACAAGGAAAATCTGTCATAGACTACTGTGTAGTAAATAACGACTGGACAGATATGATCACGAAGTTTGGAGTTCAGACGAAAACTCACTCCGATCACTTGCCATTAGTTGTAGAATGGACAAATAAATCCACCATCATACAAAAGGATCTAAATCTACTACCAAGATTGAATTGGAGAATTCAAGACATTAACATTTACCATCAAAATATATCTAATTTCCTTTCGGGTGTGTTGCCAAGCATTGAATCGGTTGAGGAAAACTTATCGAAAATCACATCTTGCATTAGAAGCTCTGCCAAAGTATTATCACCTCTTGTACTGAATCGTAACAAGCAGAAATGGTTTGATAACGAATGCTTTAATGCACGTAAAAAGTCTTTCGCACTTCTACGCGCATGGAGAGAAACAGACTCGATCCTTCTGAAGAAGTGGTACACAGAGGCAAACATTGCTTACAAGAATATGTGTCGTCGTAAGAAAACTTATTTTGAAGAGCATCAAGCTGTAGAACTTTCAAATATAAAAAGCTCAAAAGAGTTTTGGAGTGTAGCAAAAGAGTTAAACGGATCCAAATTTACAATAGGCACGAATGTCTCTGCAGCTGAGCTTGCTTTACACTTCCAAAACCTTCTTCGAATTCAAACAAATGTAGAAAACTATCGTGGAGTTTCATTCATGAATGTTATTGCCAAGCTTTTCTGTGCGATCTTAGCATCTAGACTGGAAAAATGGAACGAAGAAAATGATGTTTTAACCGAACTTCAGGCAGGATTCCGAAAAGGCTACTCCACAATAGATCATATATATACTTTATCAGCGATAATCAAAGCCTTCCAAGCCCGGAAGAAAAAGGTCTATGCGCTTTTTATAGATTTTAAGGCTGCTTTCGATTTGGTTAATAGAAACGCTCTCTTGTATAAGCTCTCACAAATAGGACTCTCTACCAAATTTATTCTTGTCATCAAAGAAATGTATTGTGGGACCAATGCAACTGTTTGGGATGGTACAAATTTTTCAGATTGGTTTCAAACGAATAGTGGTGTTAAACAGGGATGTCCACTAAGTGGATTTTTATTTGCCCTATTCATCAATGACATTGTGGATGAACTACCTGGTGGACTCAGAATTGCAGGAAGCATTTTAAATGTTCTACTATACGCAGATGATCTTGTAGTCCTGTCCGAAACACCCGAAAACCTGCAATTAATGATAAATCGTCTTGTTTCGTTCTGTGAAAAGTGGGGGCTTGTCATTAATACAGATAAATCAAAAATAATGATTTTCTCTACAAATAATCGAGGCTATTCAACACAAAACTACAATTGGATGCTGCGGCAGAATCGCCTAGAAGTCGTCAGAGAGTACAAATATTTAGGAGTAGTATTGAATTCAACATTGGATTTCACATTGAGGAGAAAGTCAAAACAAGTCAAAAGCTAGTTAACTCAACTTGGAAAAATATCTTTTCTAATAAAAACGTAAGCCTTTCCACAAAGTTTAGAATATTTGATGCAGTGGTGAAGTCAACTTTGTGTTACGCTGCGCAGGTATGGGGTGCAGAAGAATTTGAGCTGGTGGAGAAACTGCAAAGAAATTTTATCAAAAAATTGTTCAATCTTCCACTAAGAACACCAAACTATGCTGTATATTTAGAAACAGGATTACCAAAGCTACGCACTTATACACTTAAGATACAAGCCGATTATATTTTAAAAGTCCTTGAATTGCCGAATACACGTCTCGTAAATAAAATGCTTAGATACGAAATAAGAAATAAAGATT
This sequence comes from Melanostoma scalare, assembly GCA_949752695.1. NCBI lineage: Eukaryota > Metazoa > Arthropoda > Insecta > Diptera > Syrphidae > Melanostoma > Melanostoma scalare. Next base: position 40,401,861 of record OX456984.1, read on the forward strand.
GGTGGATGGTACAGTGGCAGAATCGTGGTGATGTTTTCGGTGAAAACATAGAAATAAATTCAGATAACCGAAGCTTATTAAAACATCAGTTGTATCGTACAATTCAAAAGTTTGAGGATACAGAAAGAGCTTTGTTAGAAATAGAAGCACAACAGTCAGAGAGTAGAATCTTGTATTCACAGCTCAACTACAACATGAAGGAAACTAACTATTTTTGTGACTTACTAAGTTATACGCAAATTTCACTAATATTCAAAGCCAGGTGTGAAGTCCTTGGACTTAATGGAGCCCCATACAATGGAAGCTACAATCAGTTTTGTACATTGTGCAATATGAAATCCAAAGAAGATTGCTTCCATATTATAGGAATTTGCCCAATCTATGCTACACAAAGACAAAATCATTTCGGAAAAAGATTTTTAACAATGCAGGAAGCTGTTTTTTACCTCAATGGAGACAATTGGAAAAATCTTTATTACTATCTTCAAAGTGTGTATGAATACCGAAGGTTACTAATAACAGAATTTGAATAACATATACAACATAAAAAACTAATTAATTAATATATTGCCAACCGAGCTGATGGCAAAGCCATAGCTAACTAATTCATAAAACTATATTGTTAATTGTTAATTTTATGAACGATAATAAAATGAATTCTTACTTACTTACTTATGTAAATAGTACAAATGAATTGTTTCCTGGAAGATATTAAAGGCAAAAGAGGAATTGGTTCGCTGGAGACAGACATAGCTGAAATATGAAGCCAAGAATATACGTGTTTATTCGTAAAAGACAAGACAATGGGGAAAATCGAATTCATGGTCGGTTCAAACCGAAACACTTTCGTGACCCTAACGTCAAATAAGTCTTCCGAATCCAACAAATGCACCATATCTTTCTGAAAAATTATCAGTCATCTGTCATCTAACTCGTGTAGTTTACTACCGGTCATCTTTCATATACCATCTGTCATCTATCATCTGTCATACTTCATAATTATGTCATCTGTTATTTATCATTTGTAATCAAAGATTTATCATATATTGGCTTTTATCTGTTAAAATAAAAATAAATAAATAGGTTGGCGCAACAGAGCGAGGAGGCCCCAGGGCCTAGCCCATTTCTCACAACCATGCCTGGTGAGGGAATGGAGGTGACCTACAATTTTCTGCCGGTTCCGAACGGCTAATCGAGAAAGCGCTTTTCAGGGCAATGAACACTAACGGAGGACTTGCCAATTCCTCTCGAAAGGCGATACCCGTGGAAAAAACATTTTTGCCGCTGTTGGGATTCGAACTCGAACCTCTGGTTTAACAGGCGGACATGCTATCCATCAATCGGTTATCTGTCATCTACAATCTGTTAACTGTCCTAAAGATAATAAAGTTCAAAAAGTTTTCTACCATCTATCCGCTGTCATTGACAGTCATCTGTCATCTATTTCTTTTCATTTATCATTGGCCATCTGTTATCTATCATCTGTCAAATGCCATATGTCATATGTCATCTATCAGCAGCAGTCATCTGTCATCTGTCTTCTGTCATTTGCCATCTGTAATCTACCATTTATTATCTATTAGCTTTTATCTGTTATCGGTCATTTATCATCGGTCATCTGTCATATGTCATCTACTTCGACACTGAGTCAGCAATAAGTTTCCATTTTTAAGAATTCCTGTTCAGTGTATTTTGTATTGTTTGTTGTATCAAGCAATAAAACATTCAATGTTAAAAGATTTCATAAATGAAATAAAATAAATGAATAAAATTGCTCGTACAATTTTGTTTTCTTTGTTTGTAAATAGGATATTATTCTTCTTTATACAGATATGAAACATGTAGATAGATTTTTAATGTTGCCTTTTTTTTTGCAGAAAATACATCGCTAAGGAACTTTGTTGCAAAAACCTCTAAGATCTGTAGCATGCAACTGCATGTGCTCGAAAAAAACTAAGCCCTAAGGCAATATACAACTTTAAGCCAAGTTATGAAGTAAAAAAAGGAAATATTATACAACCTTTCTAAATAAACCAAAAATCATCACTATCGATTTACTTTCATTGTATGTTCACAGCCATTGACTTTGACAAAAGAACTCCTAAGGCCCATAATTAACTCCAAAAAGCCATCATGTACACTAATTCGATTATGCAATCATTTATTCAAAATTAAACCCAACCAAACCATTACCCACTTCCCACTCGATACACATTTTATAAGTTTATTGATCCCGATACCAGAGTTCACACATCACAGCCATATACTCTTTCCATTACCAACAATTTAACAAAACAATGAGCACTGTATACAATCTACAGTTCTACACCATCCAACTATTCAAAACTTAATCAAAAACCCGAGCAACAATTCATACTCAACCACCCACAATAAACTTCTCTTCCCATTTATGCCATTTGTTGAATGAGTAAAAAAATCCTTTGTTGTATTATGCGACAACCACATGTTGAAAATGTAGATGGAAAAGACAAAAAAAAAAAAATGACGAGAAATGTTTAACAATTAGCACCCTCACATCCATTCTTGCTCCCTCCTCCCAAAATAAAAAAAAAAAAATGACGACGATGAGTAGTAGAGGATGTAGGACGAAGCCAACAGACGACGACACGTCTGCAGAAAAAAAAAATAAACAAAAACTTAAAATGGAAAAAAGTGTGCACCCTCTCACTTGTCGACACGAGGACAACTCAAAGGCTTGAGAGAAGCTACAAAAGCTTAAACAGTACATAACTGAAAAGGAAATAATGGTTAGGTGCAAGGTTGGAGAGGGGAACGGGTGTCAGTCAGTTGTTTGGCTGGCAGAATGCCTAAGAGGATGCATTGCAAACCACTTGTTTGGTTATTTGTATTAATTTCGCCAAGAAATGTATTCAAACCATTGCCACAACACCACTAACCCATCACTAATTAAAAGGGAAACGAATGATATTTTGTGTCAGTCTTGTTGATGCACCAACCGGAAGAAATATAGGTGAACCGAAAACGATCTGTGGAAAACAAAACAAACACAAAGAACAAATTTTAATAAAATAAGAAAATGGGCACCGCTTAGTGGTTCTAGGTTTTCAAGGAAAGTCTTGACATGGTTATCGCACCACACTTCCACGGCATAGCATCGTCGACATCAATCATTCCAGCATCACCCACCTTGTATTTTGCATTTATAATGGCTTCTATCGCTCCATAATGGTTCTTAGCCCAGCTGTTGCATGCAGAGAAGAGAGTGGGGGTGACACATAAAATAAACCAGAGTGCGAAAATGAGGTTGGGGCATAAATGTTTGGGGGGCTTCGGGCTTGTGTAAAACACAAAAATGTGCCAGTTGTGTCTATTAATCTCGATAAGGTGAGGGAAGGTTAATTTTATTCATTTGAGGTTTATTTTATTTGTTTTCCTCGACGGATGCATTTTTCAGTTCTTAGGAATTTGTTGCACATGAATTTACCTAACCTTTACCTCAAGCATGGAAAAAATAAGAACGATTTCACATTTGTTTAAAAATCACAGAATAAACCATTTGTCCTATCCCATTAAACTAAGTTCATCTGCATTCAATTGATTTTTTTTCGTCGGAGGATTTTAAAATACAGACCTTAAATACCGGTCCATTATACTACCAGATACCAACTTTCTATTATTATAGCTTTCCTGCGGTTAGAAGAAAAGCCAACAGACGCTGTCCTGATAAGGAACCTGAGTTACCAGCTGTCACCAAATCTGCACCGAGAATCTGTAACTTCATGCGAGAAAGTAATCCGCGGTGTCATCTTCTCCACAGGATGCACAGAGAGTGGTATCACTTGAGACTAGCATGTTTAAAGGCTTGGCAAAAGAGAAGTGCCCGGTGGCAAAGCCAACAAGCTTTCTACATTCTTTTCTACTACGGGAAAGGAAAAAAAATGCTGCAGTTTTCTTATTAACGTTGGGAGGAATACGTTTGGTCTGTCTGCATCCAATGGAGGCATGCTATCAACGGTAGTGATCTTGTCTCATCCAATCGTTGATTGAAGCTCTCACTGAGGACTCTGCCAGACCAAGTGCTGGTTCAGATCTTGAAAAAACTCGACTAAGACCCTTCCCTGGCAATTTACTCGTTTCCAGTTATGACGTGATGGCCTATAACAAAATAGAGACTCAAAGAATTTAGACCTTCGACCGCATTCAGAGAGCTCTTGCATTCCTGGATAAACACAGCTTGGCTATCGGTGCAGACACAAATACTTTTATCCATCCAGACATTGTTCGTTAAGTAGCTTATAACCATTTGGATAGCATAGCATCCGTCCCTAATGAAGCATCATCTCTCTGCACAAAGACACCAGCGCCAAATCCATCATCGGTTTTGCAGTCATCTATGAGGATTCGATAACAGTCCTTCCCTCAGGCTCAGATTCTTCAATGGTCTAGCCCTGAACCGAACGAAGGAGCTGTGTATATTTGACGCAGTTTAAGCCTTGGGATCATATTGTCAAAAGATATGCTGCTTGTGAGTTCCTCAAAACTAGATTGCAAATTGTGCCAGAGACCACATCTCTTTAAACGAGAAAAAGGTCTTGAGAGTACACACCATGATGTACGTATCAAGGGGAGGAAGATTCAACAGTGCGTCGAGAGCACCACACGGAGTGCCGGGAAAGACCCCAGTACAGCCAAGACAAATTGTTCTTTGAAGTTAGGCGCATGAGGCAATAACCAATTTACGAGAGAGTTTATTCCACCAAAAAACTGACGCATAGGAGACGATTGGTCTTATCATAGTCGTGTAAATCCAAAGGACCCTCTTCGGTGACAGACCCCATGTCTAGTCAAACTATCCCTTACATTGCTAGATGGCTGAAGGTGCCTTAGTAGTTTTCGACTCGATATGCTTAGACCAAAGGAGCTTATTATCTAGGAGAACTCCAAGATGATTGACTACCTCTGAAAGGGGATGTTGACGCCTTTGAGTGTAAGTTGGGTAAGAGCAGTCAATTTTCTGCGTTTCGCAAAAAGGTCAACGTCAGTTTTGAGAGGATTTCTAACACAAAAGATGTCAATCAAATTTAGCACAGTCTGTGCTCTGAAATACTTTCTTGGAATGATTCGATTGATTACAACCGACCTTAAATAAACTTCAGCAAAAATAATTTCCAAAAAACAGAAAGCATGGAGGTTCGAGGTTCGAATGCCAACAGAAAACAAAAAATGTCACCGCACAGGTATTGCCTTCTGCTAGTCCAGACTTCAAAAATGGGTCCATATAGGCTCCTCAAAAGATTCTCAAGTTCACAGCAGGCGAAGAGGTCTGTGTGTTCATCATCAACGAGCAACTGTTGAATTTTTTTATTTTTTGAGAAAGCTAACAGCTTAGCTTCCTCGGCATTGCAGAAACTCTGAGTATAATTCAAACTGCACTATGCTTCGATTACAGTATGTATTCTCATTTTCGTCCTTCCGTATTTTTTGAAAATCACAATTCGTAAGAAATTACTGATCATCTCTCCTTCTTTAACCTTTCTCAAAGCATAGCCTAAAGGAGAGCAGTATTTTTCCTGCATTTACGACTTCTAGACTTGATGTTTTCTCTACTGATTTGCTAATGGTTTACTGATTCCCAATTGTTTCCCGATTTGCTAATGGTTTTCTTAGTTTCATTCTAGTTGACGTTGGGTTCCTTGTGAGTTCAAGGAAGTCTTATAGGCTAAGCAAGTTTCCTGGCTTTAAATTTTCTCTTTTCTATAGCTTTTTTCAAAACTTCGATTAATACTGGACACGTTTCTATATCCAGACAAGTTAACTCAGGTGTCACAGTAGATAAGGCCTATGAGCTAGTTGTTAGTTGCAAGGCTATTCTGCGATACAGCAAAACCAAATCAATTTATCATGATTCAAAGTAACTTTGTTGCGAGATTCTGTTCTTTCACATTACTGCATCATTTACTTGAGTCCCCAAAGCCCTTTTTTCATTCTCATCTACATTTTCTATGTTCTTATGAACCCAACCCATACCCAACAAGACATGACATTAATTTTGTTTGAATTTGTCTCTGAACTAACTGAACAAATGACAGAAGACATAAATAGAAAAAATAAACTGAATAAAAGTTAATTGAAAATGTTGGTCAATTAAACCAAATGGTTGTGGAAAGGACGACAGACAAGGGATGCATCTGCGGGCCAATAAAAATCCTTTTTGCGCTGCCACAACTTTAAATGTATAGATTTTTTTTCTCTTCTTTTCTATCAGCTATCCCTTGGTGCAATTTCAAAGGATTACAAGGTATAACCATCAGCATGCTGTGCTGCTTGCCACATTCATCTTCAAATGAGACATGGCTGTCTAAGTTTGTTGTGGTGGTAGTGCTTAGTCCCTTTTTTGTTGCTCTTGTTGTGGCTGTTGTTGTAGTTTCCAAATCCCCATTATCCGTTTGGAAAAAAACTCCTGCGTAGGAATTTAATCTTTCCATTATTAGTATTCGTAGAATTTAAAATATGAAGGAGTGAAGTCAAAAAGTGCAGGTCCTCCATGCTAAGAAATAGAAAAGTAAATAAAAAAGAATAACTCCAGCAGAACTGTGTATTCCTTGGGAGAAAACGAGGGTGTGTCCTTCTTTCTGTGATGGTGATATAGGTCAAAAGCAGGTGCTGAACAGGGAAATACCGTTATACACACTTCTCTACATACATACTCATGCATTCGTGCATCTTTACTTTTCATTAACATGTTGGGGACTCTGAAGCCACATTGGAGTGTAGCGCAAACAAAAAACACACATATACACCCCAACACACAAAAGCAACTGGTGGTTTAGATTGGTTGAGGAAAAACCGTGTTCATTGTCATCAAAGGATTCATAAAAGTAGCTCATATTTATTAAGGTAGCGCAGTAAAAAGAAATCCTTTATGGGGGAGTTGTTTCGCCTGCCTAGGGGCGCCAATAAACAATGGTAAGCTTAATGAGGTTTTCAAACCACTTGCACTGGAGATCGTGTATAGTAAGTATATATACTGAACTATATATAGCATGGTAAATGATGATGTGAGTATACATTATACACACATAAACACACACACACACACAAATAATGTATACAACCTGATATCTCTATACTCGAGGTTGTTTCTTTAAGCTTAGGAAAATCGCACCTGCAGGATTTCTGGTATTTAGGTCAACTCTTTGCTCCTTCTAATGTTTTCAATGCAATTTTCTTGTGCAAAAGGATGTGAAATACAGTTTTTGCCATAAATTCAATTATACACGAAAAGTTGGATAAAAGGGATATTATAGGAGGAAGTGGGTAGAAAGAAAACAAACAAAAAAATAAATACGTAAAAGGATTGGCTTAGTATGGGTATAAGAGTAGCCAGTAGCCTTGGTTCTTCTGTGGGGCCTGTTGGGATTTGTAAAACGCCAGCCAACAGAATGGAACGATGATAAACTGTGTAATCTATGTCAATCTTTATGCTTCGCTGGTCGATTTGATGGTGCGTAAAAGATAATGCAGCTAGGACCAAACAAAGGCTTTAATTGACTGTTAGTAAGTGAATAACCCTTGTAGCCATTTTGATTGTCGTGTTGTTGTTGCTGTTGTTGTTTTGAAAACAGCACATCGCATCGTAAGGGTATGCATAGGCGTTAAGAAATAAACAACGAGGAGAAGAGTTGCAGGAGTGTGTATGTAAACTAGTTGGACTATGTTAACCAACCTCACTTCCGGATCAGCTCTATTCCATATCACATATGCGAGCTACGGTACACAATTCTTTAGGATTACAAAATAAATGAATACAAATCAAATCCACTTAGGAAACATAAATCAGTAAATAGTTTTTCATACAAAATGAAATTCATTGATAAGATCCTAGAAATTTGAAACCAATATGGCTTCATATATTACACAATGACTTCATAGAGTTCTTGAGTTTGATAAGAAAACCGTTGTATCTATGTTGTATTTAGTATCCTGTTGTACTTAGTAAAACAAGAAAAAGGACCCTTCCAATAAAATTCAATACCAAGAAACTGAGCCAAGATGGAGAGCGTTGTTGGTGCAAATGAAAATCAAAGCAGTTTTTTTTTTTTTGCATCTCAGGGACTTAAGCGGTACTGAGCTTAAAGCAAGCTCATATGTACGCACTTATATACGCTCTTCATCATGAAAGCAAAAATCTTCCGAGGAAAGACCTTTCAGCGCAAAACGTATGATCTGTGTTGTGCTGCCTCAATACGAGAGTTATGAACCTCATGTAGAGGTGACCTAACCTGAGATGCATATTCGAGATAGGGACGAACATGATAGTACATTATATAAGATAGTGTATAAGTGGTCGTTAAATTTCATCTCTAAACCCAAGCATTGCTTTGGCAGTAATGAAGTGGATGTTCATTGAATTCGAGTTCAATACTAAAAAGAACACCAAGGTCACGAAAATTCGAAACTTGAGATAATGATTGCTGAGATATTCAATTATAGACAATGCCGGGAATCCTTTAGCATAAGAACGTCTCATACCTTGACACTTGGAAGGCTTCAAACTAAGACCGTTTTTAGAACACCATGTAACAAAACTGTCGATATCTTATTGTAAAAAATTCGATCTGACGTATTTTCAATAGGTTTAAAAATCTTCATGTCATGGTAAATGAAATCAAGTCATTTATTGCAAAAATTAAAAGCAAAGGATCAAGGAGACTCCCTTGTGGCACACCAGAAAGACCACTACAAAGCTGTTTGTGATCACTTCAAGAAGATCTGCAGGGAGAAAATACTGGAAGAATATAATTTTTCCAAAACGAAAAAGGAATAGCATTCGCTTAAAGAAAATTAATACAAACAACATGCCAGGCTGGCAAACACCGAACTCAAACGATGATGATATAAATCCAATTGTCAGTCAAACTGCCCATTCAATTAGAATGCTGATCGTGATCACGAATGCCGTGCAATGTAATCTTGCCAAAAGGAAAATTAATTTCAATAAACCTGCAGGCGCAGATAGCCTTGACGCAGAGCTTTCAAGACAGCTGGAGTTCATATGCGTAATATGGTCGATGATATCCAATGAATAGGACCTTAGAATCATAAGTCCGATCTTAAAAAAAGAGAGAGGAATAAGTCTCCTTTACGTCACATATAAGATCATGTCTGCTGCGTCAATAATTTGAGAGGTCCTTATCATTGTAGTTATAGACCAAAAAGGTCCATAACCATCAAATTTTAACCTTACTTCAGATCATGTAAAAAAAAGATCAAGAATATAATATCGATATACATATACCTCCTTTCACCGATTTCAAGGTCCCGTATGGAAGTTTGATGGGAAGTCTTCACATTCCTGCAAAGCTCGTACGATTTTTCAAAATGAAGTTGCAGAACTCACACTGTTCTTTCAAGGTCGGAAGGTCGGTAAACTCACTGAGAACTTTAATGTCCACAAAGGCTTTCGACACACTGTCATGCGATGTTTTTTAAATCATACTCAAACGTCAACACAAGACACACAATCACACACAGAGAACTAATCCGTTGGCTGCTAATTTGGGTTAAGAAAGCAATTGAGAAAACCTAGGTAACCCTTAATAACCCCAGCCCTGCAATTTGGAAGAAGGGAAGGAGCGAATGAGGAAATCCTCGATCGTTTCGAAAGCAAAATTTTCCGAATGATGTTAGTGCAGACGATGTGAGGAAAAGAAGATTCAAAAGGCAGACCAGTCCTCCACACCTCGACTACGATAGCTGGTACTACACGTGGAGCGGATGGATAACACAATAATAACGCTTCAGCTCGGCGGGTTTTTGAAAGCACACTATGGAAGTGGCGGAAATGAAAACCTGGAAAACGGAAGAAAGCCTAAATCGACTTGGAGTGCAAAACTGGAAAGAGCTCTCGCAAAATCGATACGTTGGTGAAAACATACCTACACTAAATAAATCAGTAAAAGAAGTCGTTCAAATCATGAAACTAGAAAACCAATCGGCGAGTGTAAAACGTTTGCTTTTACTTTTATCTCGGGCACAGCATCTTTGACGAAAGGCGGCTACATTTGGGATTTAAAAATACAACAGGTGTACAATAAGTAAATAAATAGAACGGTTGCAACAGAGCGTTGTGCCCTTGGGCCTAGCGCATTTCTCACAACCATTATCTTGTGAGGAAATGGAGGGGACCTACAATATCTGCCGATTCCGAACGGCTAATCGATAAGGCGTTTTTCATGGCAATGAATTTACTCGAAGGACTTTCGAATTCCTCGCGAAAGGCGATGTCCGTGGAAGGAAGGCTGAAACTAGCAAAGAAACTAAAATATGTTAAAAATTTTCGTATTTGTGAACTTCGATTACAATTCGAGAACAACGTACAAAATTAACCTAGGTTTCGATCTGAGAAGTAAGTTTGGCGTTGAACATAAGTTTCGAACTTCCAACCTGAACTTGTCAAAAAGGTTTCAACCAGAAAAAAGCAGATAAAACATAAAAAAGAAAAAAAAAACACTCTAACTTTTGGGACTAATAAATTCTGCTTGGATTCGCAAAGGACTTGAAGAGGGTATGAATTCGAATTTTGGTTGGGATTTAAGAAGGAGTTTTGGGGTTGCAAGTAAGGCAAATGATTGCAAATTGGTCCATAAAAAAGAAGCATGTTTTAAAAAAATAAGCGTGTGGATTGAAAAGCGATTTGACAGTTACAGCTGACGTTAGTCAGAAAAGGTAGAAAAGCAAACCAGGAACAGCAATGGAGACTTGGACTTGCAGGGAACAGTAAGACTTAAGTATTTGATTTCGTAACAAAACTTGCAAATCCAAAAGATGCTTACCGCAGAAAAATAGGCTTCGACCTTCAAAGCAAAAAAAAAGACGTGCTCTTGGAAACTTTGATTCAGAAAGCTGCTTACAAAGGAATAAAAAAAATCGAAAAAAGATTACTCAATGAATGTTGAACAAAAGATATTTTAAGAGTTCGTAACTTTGCATCCTCTATGGCTTTGAACACATAATTTAAAGAGCAGTAGGTACTGGAGGATGAGTTCAACACATCCAAATGCATTGATGACATAAAACCCAAACAAAAACTCAATTTGCGAAGGAGGTTCAAGCTTTCAAAAGAGTCTTGAACTTATAAATGAGACCTAAACGTTGACAGAAGATGAACTAGAGAAGTTGGACCAACCTAGGGAGGCTATAGGAACATGCAAAAAAGTCTAAGATATCCAAAAGATGCTTGGAATTGTAAATGAGCCCTGTACTTGCAAGGTAATCTGGAACATATTATCTTGTTTGAGAAGCAACAGTCCGCAATTTTAGCTTTTCCCTTTGCCTTCTCAACCTATGTCTTACAGTAATTGCTCACAACTTTGTTCATAACTAGTCCATATGAAACGCAAGGAAAACACATTTTTGTCGTTCTCGTTGACGTTTTCGTGTTACTGATCTTTGTACTGGTCGTTGTCATTTTCGTGTTACTTATCATTGTACTGGTCGCTGTCATTGTTGTTGTTGTTGTCGTTGTCGTTGTCGTTGTCGTTGTCGTTGTCGTTGTCGTTGTCGTTGTCGTTGTCGTTGTCGTTGTCGTTGTCGTTGTCGTTGTCGTTGTCGTTGTCGTTGTCGTTGTCGTTGTCGTTGTCGTTGTCGTTTTCTTTGTTGTTGTCGTTGTCGTTGTCGTTGTCGCTGTCGTTATCGTTGTCGTTGTCGTTGTCGTTGTCGTTGTCGTTGTCGTTGTCGTTGTCGTTGTCGTTGTCGTTGTCGTTGTCGTTGTCGTTGTCGTTGTCGTTGTCGTTGTCGTTGTCGTTGTCGTTGTCGTTGTCGTTGTCGTTGTCGTTGTCGTTGTCGTTGTCGTTGTCGTTGTCGTTGTCGTTGTCGTTTTCGTTGTCGTTGTCGTTGTCGTTGTCCTTGTCGTTGTCTTTGTCGTTGTCCTTGTCGTTGTCCTTGTCGTTGTCCTTGTCGTTGTCCTTGTCGTTGTCCTTGTCGTTGTCCTTGTCCTTGTCGTTGTCCTTGTCGTTGTCCTTGTGTTTGTCATTGTCCTTGTCCTTGTCGTTGTCGTTGTCCTTGTCCTTGTCCTTTTCGTTGTCATTGTCACTGTCACTGTCACTGTCACTGTCACTGTCACTGTCACTGTCACTGTCACTGTCACTGTCACTGTCACTGTCACTGTCACTGTCACTGTCACTGTCACTGTCACTGTCACTGTCACTGTCACTGTCACTGTCACTGTCACTGTCACTGTCACTGTCACTGTCACTGTCACTGTCATTGTCATTGTCATTGTCATTGTCATTGTCATTGTCATTGTCATTGTCATTGTCATTGTCATTGTCATTGTCATTGTCATTGTCATTGTCATTGTCATTGTCATTGTCATTGTCATTGTTATTGTCATTGTCATTGTCATTGTTATTGTCATTGTCATTGTCATTGTCATTGTCATTGTCATTGTCATTGTCATTGTCATTGTCATTGTCATTGTCATTGTCATTGTCATTGTCATTGTCATTGTCATTGTCATTGTCATTGTCATTGTCATTGTCATTGTCATTGTCATTGTCATTGTCATTGTCATTGTCATTATCATTGTCATTGTCATTGTCATTGTCATTGTCATTGTCATTGTCATTGTCATTGTCATTGTCATTGTCATTGTCATTGTCATTGTCATTGTCATTGTCATTGTCATTGTCATTGTCATTGTCATTGTCATTGTCATTGTCATTGTCATTGTCATTGTCATTGTCATTGTCATTGTCATTGTCATTGTCATTGTCATTGTCATTGTCATTGTCATTGTCATTGTCATTGTCATTGTCATTGTCATTGTCATTGTCATTGTCATTGTCATTGTCATTGTCATTGTCATTGTCATTGTCATTGTCATTGTCATTGTCATTGTCATTGTCATTGTCATTGTCATTGTCATTGTCATTGTCATTGTCATTGTCATTGTCATTGTCATTGTCATTGTCATTGTCATTGTCATTGTCATTGTCATTGTCATTGTCATTGTCATTGTCATTGTCATTGTCATTGTCATTGTCATTGTCATTGTCATTGTCATTGTCATTGTCATTGTCATTGTCATTGTCATTGTCATTGTCATTGTCATTGTCATTGTCATTGTCATTGTCATTGTCATTGTCATTGTCATTGTCATTGTCATTGTCATTGTCATTGTCATTGTCATTGTCATTGTCATTGTCATTGTCATTGTAGTCGTCGTTTTTATCGTTGCTGTTGTAGTTTTCCTAGTTGTCATTACCCAAATCTTTTGATAAACTCAACACATTTCACGTATGAATTTTGCTGTTTGATAATTTAATCAGCTCAGAACTAACGATAGTCACCTCGCCTAAGTTCAACTTCTCTTACCCAGTCATCATCAGGTAAGCTAATCTAAGCCACTATTTGCAAACCAAAAGAATGACATATATTTCTCTGATAACTCTACTCATCAGAAAATCTTAAAATGTCACCAATCTGATCACAATTATCAGGCTGTTTCAATTTAATTTAAGTTATTAAATTATCCCGCCTGGCTTGAAAAACCAAGCATATGGATCTTCACACGAACTTTTATTGCTCTACGAACCAGGAAAAAACTGCGTAGTCCAAACTATTTTAATACATAATTGGACGTCATTTCATATTCCGCTTATTCAAAATTCAAAATTTGTGATTGATAAGCAAAGCTTTATTTTCTATTCAATGTTCCAGGACACATTCACTCAAACCCTTGTCAATTTTACAGTGTCGGTTTATATTTTTGTTGTGCGCTTTGATAGCTGGCATCCGTTATCTCAAAAACAAAAAAGGGAAAATCTAAAAAAAATGAACATGAGTGACCATTTCTTATTTTCTCATACAAAAGAAAACACATATCCTTAGATGTCCTTCCCCAATATCAATCTCCCACCCACGACTAGTTACAAAAGGAATATACTGAAAACTTGAAGAAAAGGGATAACACACCAGAGTAACTAGGAACAAAAAGAAAAGAAAACCAGAAAAAAAGGAAATTTCCTATTTCCAACGTTCGATGTTTGTGGCTTTCTCATTCACATGACTTTGTGTCCTGTCAGTATAATGTATAACAGAAATATCCTTGCGTTATTTTCCTGTATGTGCTGCAAGTGATTTTGATGTGAACGAAAAAAAAACCAACAGAAAAAAAGGAAAACAGAAGAGAGACTATGATAACACTGATGTGCGTGCGTTTGTGACTGAGCAATTGATAGCTGTTTCGTTGGCAATAGGGACCAGAAGAGGATTTTTCGGGGAGAGAAATACATACATATATACAGATACACTCAACACCAACAAGACTATCAACGTCAAACAAGCCAAATAGCGTGGGATGTTGCCCAAGGACATGGATGGATTCTTTTTCTCCACATTTTCTTTTCTTTCGATGCTGGTTTTTCGGTATGTAATTTCTTTTTCATTCGTCCTGCTCCAGGATAAGGGATAAATACAAGTAAGTTTAAGGTCCTCTGGATAATAATTAGAATAAAAGCTAAAGCACAAATGAGAAACCATGGCTAACAAAGGCAACGACAACGACAACGATGTAAAATTCTAATTCATTCTCTCGTCTCATCTCTGTCAAGGACTCGTAAAAAATTTTGTTTTCTGCTTTTCTTTTTGTGTATGATATTCGTTGTTTCTGTTCGTATGCTTTCGAACAATGTCTTCTCTTCCTCCTTGCAGCTTCTTTTGGGCTCATCAATTCTTTCATTGTGTAAAATATAGGTTAATATTAACTGTGGATGTGTCGTCCTTTTTAGATCCTTTATTTTTTCTCTACTTCCAGTCTTCCAGATTTTGACAGAAATCTACAAAAGAAACATTCAATTCCAGCCGATTTTTGTTATCCCGGATGGAAGCAATCTCTATATTGGTGTGTGTGTGCGCTCTGTCACACTTTTTCTCAAAAAAGAGACGTTGTGAAACTCACGTGCAAATTTACACGTACACCCAGCTGAAGGAGCGAGTTTTTGATTAGAATTCTAATACATCGTCGGTCGGTCTTTATCTATAAGCTCACTATTCGAGAGTACCTATATTGTGTATCTGTTGTGTTTTCTATTTGGAAATGTGTGCTCTGTTGGTTTCCAATTGATAAAAGCTAAAACTCTGGAATTCTCTGGATGCTCTCGATCCAGTACTTGTTGGAAATATAATTTGAATGTATAGGTGCGAATAGATAAAGAAGATGTAAAAGCCTGTGTACGCATTTACGCATGACCCATTTATTTCGCATATCTGGAGTGAGAGTGGAATTCACTTCACTTCTTTAGAGGACTTTTCTTCTTTTGTGTTTTACAATCAAATTTTTTTTTCTAAGCAATGATTGACGGTGACGATGAAAGAAAATGGAATGTAGAAGAAGATGCTGTTTTTTGTTCTTCCGCTTTTTTTTTTTTTTTTTTTAAAGAAGGTGGGTCTTTTAAGGCTCACAATAGATATTTTGTTTTTTTTTATGAATTGTCTTTAAGAATGAAGTGGATTCGATTTTTACTTCAAGCATCAGGGCTGTGGGAGACAGGGATTGATATGGTTTTTTGTTTTTGTTTTGTTTTTGGTAAATTTGGGTAGGGAATGGGTATGGAAAACGTTTAAATTGAATATTTGATTTTGATGATAGGAAATAAAGATTATGACTCAGGTCAGTCTATTTTGAACCGATTTGCTTCGAAATGGTTACTTGAGAGTTTGTGGAACAGAAAAAAATCATGTTTGCGCGATTGGATGGATTTTGGGATAGGTACTTCAACATACTCGTATAAATGAACTGCCACAACTTATCTTCCAACATTTTTGTGTGTCTTTTCAGAGTCATAACTCTAGGCTACGCAAAGTAACAGCTGCTGAAGTGGTCTAAGCTCCGGAAACAAACAAGGTTTAAACTCTCCATTACCATCTTGGGCAAAAAGCGCTTGAATGGGAACAACATTTTCAGGCTCAATTAAATAAATACCTAGGGTGGCGCAACAGAGCGAGGGGCCCCTGGGCCTAGCGCATTTCTCACAACCATGCCTTGTGAGGGAATGGAGGGGAGGGGACCTACAATTTTCTGCCGGTTCCGAACGGCTAATCGAGAAAGCGCTTTTCATGGCAATGAATACTAACGGAGGACTTGCCAATTCCTCGCGAAAGGCGTTACCCGTGGAAAAAACATTTTTGCCTCTGTTGGGATTCGAACTCGAACCTCTGGATTAACAGGCGGACATGCTATCCATCACACCACGGGTACCAGGCTCAATTATATCAGTCAAATATTAAGATACAAAATAAAGTAAGCGCTGAGAAACCAAAAACAATAATTGTGGTGCGAGTGTGGGCGTGTAAGCACAGTGGTTTTTGGAGATTAAAAATGACCTTTAAAACTATTTTCAAATCAAAGGTCGAGTAAGGCGGGCTACGTGAGCATAGAGGCAAATTGGGCAACCGAGATAATTGGAAAACAAAACATCGCACGCGAATGCATCAAATAGCAGAGAGAAGGAGTTGCAGGAGGCGAAGTGATGATTTACAACGAGTGAATTACAAATTTTATGACAAAAAAGTAAAATTTATGTAAATCGGAATATTTTGTCTGTAACAGTCGAATGCTGTTCTTTTTTAAAGTGTTAATCTAACATAAATTTACTGCACCTTTATGTATTAAGGTTTTGAGTTTGACAATATTTTTTTATTTTATTTTAACCGTTTTTTTTAAGCTAGCCCTACGATACAGAACGAAAGTAAAAGCACATTTAGTTTTGTTAAAATACTATTAGTCGAAAATTTACCAAAAAAAAGTTTTATTTCATCTCAAGACTGGTTTTGCTAGACTTTCTAAATGCTCAAGTTGCCCCATACCTCTGCTCAAATTACATCGCCAAACGTCAATGGGGTACGTTGAGCACATCTGACTCTCTGCATTTAAGCAGCTGTAGCTCTTAAACTCGACTTGGTAGAAATAAACACCTTTGGACACTTCTGTAAATGAATGAATTACTAATCCCTTTAATATACATGACAAGCTGTTAACCCTTTGAGTCAAAGTGGTACTCCCAAAGTACCACCTATTTAAACCACTGTCAAAAATGTTCTACTTCATATTTTGGTCTGAATTTTCGTACTCGGGAGATTTTGGGGTCGCTAAACATGAATCTGAGGTTATATCGACGGAATTCTAAATGGCAGATCCAAGATTGTGGGCATAATATGTGAATCTGAACTTATATTTTAGACTAACCAGACGAACATTATTTCACTGCATGTTTTGGTTTGAATATTTGTACACGAGCGTTTTCAGGTTCGTAGATCACAAAACCAAAGTAATATTAGCAAAATTAAAAATGGCGGATCCAAGATGGCGAAGAAATGTGTGAAATTGAACTTAACATTTCGACAAACCAATCAAACTTCATTCTACTGCACATTTTAGTCTAAATATATGTATTCGGGGGTTTTCGAGGCCGTTGATTACAAAACTACTATTAGCTTTGGAAGATTCAACCAAAATTCAATATGAGTTTTCGGGATCACGAATCTTAGGTTAGATTTGAAAAAGTGAAAATGGCATACTGTCTCAACGTTGCTTTGATAACATTTTTGATTAGAGAGCATAGGTACCGTAAAAGTTTTGCATACTATTGGAGTTCAAACAGTTCAAGGAAGAGATTTAAAAAAAAAATATTATCAAACGAAAAAAGATACATACTATTGGATAGTAAAATAGAATAAAATTTGAAATGGGATTTTTCAAAAACTGCAAATTATTTACATGCGTATGTCAAAAGGCGAACGATATTTTGCATAATGAAAGCTTCATAAGTTTGTCAAAGAAAATATTCAAATAGTTGTCAGTATTGTAGAAGAATACACAGAATTTGTATTGGAAGTGCTGTCAAAGTCGACTCTTAAGGATGATTTTGTTTCAGCACTTGTCTTTGTAAAACAAAATGTGGTACTTGTCATCTGCTATCGGTAATATGTTCTCTGTCTTTCGCACCTATCCATCAATGGGTTCCTACCTATGCAAATTCATAGCGAAATAAAACACGTAAAAATAAGCTTCAATAGTTTTAAACAAAAGATATTCTTATAAAACTAGTATTCAAAAACGATTTAAGGCACTTAGGCCCGAAGTAAAATTTTTTCAAGTTTTCCGAGCAGCTGGTGACATATGTCTTCTTCTTCTTCTTTCCACTTCCGGCGTTACGAGTAGTGATCTTGAAGCGATCACAACTCTCCCACTTTTCTGCTTCACACTAGTGATCCGCCTGTGGGGTACGCCGCTGCTGATGACATATGTTTTTCTTTTTGCTGACATACAGCTGGTGACATATGTATGTCAGCAAAAAGAAAAAAACTGAAAGTCCAATATGGCGGTGTGATTTGACAAATATAGTTTAGGCTACGGTCACGCAATGAGCGACGAATCTGAAGCACGGCTTGCAGCCCGGTCACACTATCGGCTGCTTTTCGCCAGCTTCCAACTAGACGCTGGCAACCAGCCGTGTGTGACCCGTGCTTAAGCGATGGGTGGCCATTTACTAAACGACGCGACGTCGCTGAGCGATTAGTTGCGAAAATGGCATTGTCAAGTGCGATTCGTCGTAGCTTATTATTTCAAAGTCGCGTTCATATTTATAGATCTTTAATAAGATCGAGAATCCGTAGATTTAGTGTACACCCCATAAATCGTGAAAGGGCAAATTATGGCGAATTTCATTATTTATATCAAAATCTTCGCAAATTTCCAGATCGATTTTGGCAATATTGTCATGTGTCTGTACCATCAGCCAAAATTAATAAGACAAAAGAAAGCAAATAGTCCAGAACAACAGCAGGTTTTATGTTTAAGGTTAGTTTTTTTTATTTTTTTTTATTCTTTATTTGTATTCTTAAGTTTTGACAATACAATATTTTGAATGTCAGTTCTTATCTCAAGTTTTTCGAATCGACGCTTAAAAAATCGCTCAGTCGCTCAAGATTTATGTGGCCACTTCCATACGATTTCATGAGTTTAATTTTCCCCACTTCATCAGTAACTAGTTTTTTTAAATTTTTGACTATTGTTTACTTTTTTGCATTTTTTAAATGTTAAAAATAATTTAGAAAAAAGTTGATTGCTTTTTTTACGACACTTCAAAAATTACCTGAAAATCATACCTCTACAACAGGATATCGCCTTAGAAGAATAAAAAGATTCGTGTTCAGCTCCATTTCCACTAACATTAAATACTATTCATTTTAAGGCTGTCTTAGAAATAAATACCAAATCGAATAAGTATCGATAGCACCTCTAAGTCTGATGTTGTATCGAGACATTGAAGAAAAAGTTAACTTAATGTATTTAGAGTTGTGTTTAGTGAGCAATGCAATAACGAAACTTTTAAGACATTAACGAACTAAAAAAAGAAGAACGTTTTCAATGGAGTAAAAAAGCTGGCAGTTGAAGTTAGGTTGATGAAATGAACTCAATTTGTCAATAAATAGACAACAATATGCTAGAGATAGATTTTCTGAATTATATTTCAATACCGGTGAATCGGTTTCTTAATGATAGCTATTCTTGAAGGAATCATATCGAAAAACATTTAGTTTCGACACTATTGTTTATGATTTAAAATAAAGCAACACAAAAGAGAAAAGGCCCTACAACTCCAAGCGAAGGGAAATTTGAATCTCAACAATGATTAATACAAGAAAGCGCCTGCGTGCTGATTTTACGAGCTTTAATTACTTGAATATAAGTTAATATCAGAAAAAAAATTTCAGCAAAGACACTCATTAAGCTGGATTTCTATCCCCACATCTATAGAACATAGTCGTCTACGAACTTTTAGTAAAACTTTAGTAAGCTTAGCATTTCATTATACAGGAAAGCATGCTTAGATCCTTGCTGAGCTTATGCAAAATAAACCGTTCTTAACAAATAAATAAATAAATAAATGAATAAATAAATAAATAAATAAAATAAATAGGGTAGCGCAACAAAGATACGGAAACTTCGGGGCCTATAGCTCACTTCAAGGACTTTATGCCGATTCCTAACGGTTAAGTTAGAAAGACGAGAACTTTCAAATTCCTCGCAAAAGACGGTACCCGTGAAAATTATTTTTTTCTTTGATCTTATCATTTTTGGAGACTTCAAATATGTGGTCATTCCAACGAAGAAGACCGTTTTCACACATTCCAAGTACTGACAGCTTTCGAATCAGGTATACGATTCGTCTACAATGAATGAACAATGAACCCCCTCCCCCATGCATGTTTAGCTCAAATGATAAAAAACAGCATCAACCTCTACTTGGTTTTTACTAATAATCAAACAATGCCCTTAATGTTTAAATTCAACGAGCTTATCATACACTGCCGTTCCCGTTCCACCTCCGAAGAGCAAGGACGTGAATTTGAAAAAAAAAAAATGAGAAGCTGAGAAATAAGTCGTCAATTAACTAAATAGTTAAGATGATTACAAGTTTCAGATAAGAAATCGTTTAGAAAAAAAGAAGAGAGACCAAACTTTATATACCAGCACTTATAAAGTGAATATCAGACTTGGCCCCATCTAATAAAGCTTTTATTGAATGGTAATAGATAGGTTTCAACGGAAAAGAGACTCTAAAAAATCAAAAGCATGCATTTTCGACAAGAGAGCGTGATTCCAAATGATTTAGAAATACGAGTACCAAGTGCAATAATCTTACTTTCTTCGAAACAGTATAAAGATAAGTTCCACTTTTCAGTGAGATAGGTATACCATCAAATCACCAGTGGACCTTTTGCAACGAAACTTAGATGTACCAACTCTCGATCATTGAAAGCTTTGGTTCTTCCAGATTTTTCACGAGTTGACGCTTGGCGGCTAATCAACGTCTCCATGACATTGCAAAGAAAGAGCGTTAGTTAGGAAGGAAGATTTACAATTTTAGGGATGTACTCAGACATCTCCTTATCCAAAACAGCCTGTTCCTCGCGAAAGTCTGAAGATCAAAGAGGTTCTATCAAGGGCTAAAGAAAATATAACATCCACATCTTTTCAGGAAGCCAAGGACCCTTAAATCACCTGACAATGTTTCCAGCAACACAGTTTACGCCCACAATTTTCGATAAAATCTTTCATGGAGATTATCGAGCCAGAAAGAAATTACGTGTAAATGCAAAGCATTAGAACTCCCAATACCAATCTCACAAACGGATGAACATTGGTAATCGCTACGTATAATTGCAAGTACCATGTTCGTTCACAGTGTTTATTCAAAGACGTACGCAACAATTGAGAGAGTTATTTTTAATGATGTAAGCGCTCTAATAAACACAGATATTCACTGTCCCCAACATTTTGTAGAAAGCTTCAAGTGATAAAAAAATAAGATACTTTCTCGCATTCTTATGTGGTACAACAATGGACCTATTATGTTACTTGAATCTTGGTAATTCAACCACAAAATATTGACGATTTTTGCACTTGAATGGGCTTAAATCATGTTCAACACTATTCAATCAGCAAACAATTATTACAACAAAGTTCTTTTATACCGACACCGGTGTGGGCGTTTGATACAGATAAAATGACATTTACGTTTTCGTGGTGTTTTTCCTTTTGTTTCATTGTCAGTTGTTGTCTTGCTTGGGTGCAGCCATTGTGATATTTTATTTATTAGTGTATAACCCACAATCATTTCATGATTAATAGAAATGAATGTAAGGAAAAATGTGGTGCGAAGAGTCATACAGATACAGTGACTTCAGGTACAACATCCAGGTATGATGAGTTACGTAACGGTTTCTCGTGTGATATGGCAAGCTAAATTTATGTCTACGAAGTCAGAAATATTTTTGAAGTAATAAATTCATTGGCAGAAGACGTTTGGGGAAATTTTTTTTAAATAAATAAATAAATAGGTAATAAATAAAGAAAAAACAATGGAAACCTCGGGGCCTAACGCACTTCAAGGACCAAAAATTGTATGCCAATTACGAACAGCTAAGTGAGAAAGCGTGACAGTGTTTTCCTCTCGAAGGAATTGCCAATATCTCGCAAAAAGTGATACTCGTGGAAAAACAATTTGTGTGTTTCTGATAGGATTCGAACCTCGGACCTCGAAGCTCCCATGTAACAGGCAACGTGCTAACCATTACGCCGCTCAATACTTTATGGAGCTTTTAAACACCTTCATCTCGATCAACGTTAACTTGATAACATCAAAATTGTATGATGTTTTTGTTCAGTTTTACTATTTCCCAATTTTCTATATCGTAAAGCTCGTAGTACAACCTTATTAAAAGGTTGGCTGGTAAAACTAGATTCAAGTTCAAACTTAAACTTGGCCTTGACAAAAAATAAAAAGAATCGCTTTATCATTTTTATCTAACAAAGAACATTCAAAGCTTGAGGACAAGAACATCTTTTTGGAAGAAATCAGTTGAAAGGAAATTGTAAGAAACATGTGCAAATGATGTGACATTAAAAGTTTCTAGAAGTGTAATGGCCTGTTTGGCCAGGCCCAAGGGATTTTCTGAAGAGAGCAACCTCGTAATAGGCTATAAATTTCTAATTTTTACTTTTATTCTAAATGTGGCCCTTTCTTATTTCAATTCTTAATTTTTATGACGTACTTCAATTGCTTATTTTTCATTTTCACGATTTCAAAAGTGCGAACCCAGCTCGGAGAGCCCGTCATAAATAAAACTCAAAAGGACATTTCCACTTAGTCTAAACTAAACCAAACACTCACATTCTTTACTCTTTTGAAAAAAAGCAAATATCTTTCTTTATTCATATTTTTTTTTAAACCATACCCATTTTCTGACATATTTCGAAAATGTCGATCCAAAAAACTACATGCAATGCAATCAACTCCTCTTCTGATGGAAAACTTCAGCTGGAGTGACAATTCTATTACTGAGTTCCATGTTGAAAAATTATGCATTATTTGCATCGCTCCAAACTTTTGATGGTCCAACAACAACTCTATATGAATACTAAGTGAACCCACTTGGACACACACAAATCATGGCAACGATGACAAGCTGTGGTGGTATGTTGTACAAGTTGTGTGTTAAAAAAAAAGATTAAATATTAAAATTTATGCCAATTTTTTGTTTTTATTTTTTTGTTTCGTTAAGTGACAGCTGTTGTGGCATTTGTTTGAATGTTGGATATGCGAAAACGACACAAATTTATGCAAAAGAGACAAAAATAGTCTTGTATTTGATTTGGACAATTTATTGTTTCTGATTCGAGAAATGAAACTGACAGTGTGGAGATTAATAGGAATGTCTTTATGAGGAATGTGATTCCCTTTGGTTTTTAGTTTGATAATGGCATAACATTGCATGTTCAAGTATAGTTTTTGATGTAGGTATTTTTTCTCCGCACCTACTGTGGCATTCTTTTGAACTGCTTTACGCGAAAAATGAGAAATGAAAAATTGAGAAATTGGTTTAAATTAAAAAGAAGTAATCAGAACCAAATTGGGCAAAAAGTCTCCAGAACTCCTTCTTTTCACAACATTTGCTCAATGAGTAGAACTATTTATCTGTTCGATCATAACACTTCAAATTCTGGAACTATAAATAAGCTACATTCAAATGAGAAAAAAAACGGAAGGCAATTCACCTAACGCATTTTGGGTTTTGTATCAACGGTAAGATGTCAAAATGCTCAGTTATAAGAAGTTATATGGTCGCATGAGAACCTTTGGACTGTTGTATTGCAATTCTGTTGACAACTTATTCTAATATATAGGTTTGCATAACTTAATTGCATTACTCTTTTTATTTTTTTATTAATTCTACCACTTATTCTCTTACACCGATGCCCGTCGCGCAACGTTAAGCATGTCTGCCAATTACGGAGTTCTGGAGGTTCGTGGCTCGAATCACAACAGAAAACGAAAATGTTTTTGCATGTTTTTTTCTCGAATTGGTTAGTCCTAAGATAGTAATATTCATTGCCATGAAAAGTGATTTCACGATTAGAAGTTCGGAATCACCACAAATTTTAGGTCCCTTCGATTCCCTTACTAGCCATGGTTGTGAGAAATGCCCTATAGTCCCAGAGCTCCTATAGCTCTTTGGCGAAAACCAAAAAGTATGGGTCTCACACCGCAAACTATAAACATCAACAGTTAATCTCAAGCAATCGTTCAAGTCGCATCATTTGGAAAAGATGTCTTATAATTTTTTCCCTTTAGAGTCAAAGCCGAACTATAAGAGAAGTAGTAACCAATCGCCAGCTTTTACACATTATCAATGAATATGTGATATATATGAATTCGCCAGCTGCGGCGTACCCCACAGGCGGATCACTAGTGTGAAGCAGAAAAGTGGGAGAGTTGTGATCGCTTCAAGATCACTACTCGTAACGCCGGAAATGAAAAGAAGAAGTAACCAATCGCCAGCTACTTTCACTTTTCAACAAAATTTTTCCTTTCAACTTAAGAAAATTAAATATACTTCTTCTTTCTCGAAAACGTCCTTACGGACTTCCAATGAAGTTCTTATTCAGAAGTTGAATCAATTTCTCGCAATCTAAATTTTAAAAATAATTTCGAAATTTCACAAAGTGTTTTGAGTAAGATGCGACAAAAGCCCAGAAGGATAGGTTGGGTCGAGGCAAAAAAAATGATGGTATGGGAAGGGACATCTACATCCCTCATGAGGGGTAATTTTAAAACAAAATGATTTAACCAAAAATTTTAAACGACTAATACAACTACAAGTTCGTGGTATAGTCTTTTTGAGAGTTAATACTCTATTCTTCGACTGATTTTTAATTCAAGATGTTTTAGCGAATGGTTTTTGATCAAGCATCAAGAAGCATCAAATTAAAAAAACTAATTTTCTATTTTCAAATAAAATTCTTACAAAATTTTGTTGGTTACTTTCCTTTCAAATAAAATCAGTGTTCTTTTCGTTCTGAGTCAAAACACAGAAAACCGAAAGTGAAAATATTTCTAAGTTTTAGAGATTTAAAAAAAAAATTCAAAGGCACTTTTCAAGTAAATCTTTTTTTCTGCTCAGAACATAAAGTCCAATAGGGGATACATAGTTCAAAAAAGGATTCCCTTTTTGAATTGGGTGGTGGTAGCTGGCTTAGTTGATAGCCTCTCGCAACTATACGGAGGGATATTGACAATCTCATATAAGATTTTCTTCATGTCTCACCCCATCTACTATCCCTGGGATTTTGTCGCATCTTATGCAAAACACTCTGTAGGGTAAGTGGGGTGAATATGCCAGTTTGGGTAATATGCCAGTTTTCAATATTATATACTTCTAAGTCGATATGGGCAATGCTGACGAAGCGATTCTCTCAGTTTCGCTTTGTTGATTGGACAGGTTTGCGTGTTTCTAGACAATTCGTTTGAGAAAATATATCGTGAAGTATAAATCCAAGTGTCTTTTTATAAAACACAGTGTAGATAGAGTGTAGTTTGTAACGTTTGTTTTCCAAGTTTTTCAATTCAACATATGAAGGTTTCTTCAAAAAAGGTAAGGTTTGTTTAGTATAAGTAGTGTTTCCTTCCTCTTCAGAAGTGGTTTATTACCCCATTATTACGTGTGGGTAAAATGCCACTTTTTAAGGTTTTTTTTAAAACTAAATTTACAATGAATTCTAAGAATTAAAAATATGACTTCCTTTATTTATTTGTTGAATAAAATAACAATCTTGTGCAATTGAGAAAACCTTGTACTTAAATTGTCATTTAATATTTATTTTTATTTGTTTACTGTTAAGCGTGGCATATTCCCCCCACTTACCCTATATCACAAATTTTCGCGGTTTGTATTTTAATATTTTTATAATAGTTTTAGTTGATGTTTTACTAAACGGAATAGCTTATTTTTTAATTGTGGTTGCAGATAACTACAACTTAGATAGTGCTGCGAGAATAGGCACTTATTAAAAAAAACGAAAACAAAAACTAAGATTATTTGCAGTATTTCAAAGCATGTGGCAACCATATACCACAAGAAAACTTTTGAAGGAAAAACTTGGCAAACAAAAAAAAACTTGCTAATTTCCAGCCTTTAATAATTTACTTAGAAGACAACAGCAAATAAGCAAATGGGGGTCCGATAAAGCTTTTATGCTTTAAATAAGATTTATAGTTTGACAGATCAAAACTTTTTTGATTCGCTGGGTGTTGATATGGCCAACAAACGAAGAGTCAATACATAAACCAGTTTGTTGCGACTTAGGGGTAGATTCGGTATTGACTTTTCTCCTGTCCGGAATGGCAGTTGCCTGTGGCGTAGTTGTTAGTAGGTAAGCCTGTTTTGTGGGATTTTGAGGATCAAGTTCCAGATATACCAATATATGTTTTTGCACGGACATCGCCTGTCTCGAAGATTTAGCAAAGACGTCCAAAAGTAGTAAAGCTGCCATGAAAAGCGTTTCTCGCTTAACCGTTTGTAGTCGGTAAAAATCGTAGGTACCTGAAATGGGACTGATCCCCGAAGTTCAAAGACTGGTACAAGACATGTTTTACCTTTTTAGGGACTAGATTTAAGTCAAAGGTAAGTAAAGGGTCCGCCAAATAACTTCTTTTTTTTTTTGAAAATGCTATAAAAACATCGAGTGTAGCTTCGGCTGTGTGGCACGTAGCGTCCTGTTGAAAACAAATGTTACCAATATCCTCCAATTCAATTTTTGTGAACAAAAATTCCATCAACATGGCCCGAGAACGATCGCCATTGACTGTAACGGCCACTCCTTGCTCATTTTCGAAAAATGGCCCAATTATTCATCTGGACCAAAATCCGCACCAAACAGTGACTCGTTTTGGGTGTATCGGCTTTTCAATGTATGCGTGCGGGGTTTTCTGTGCCCCAAATGCGACAATTTTGCTTGTTTACATACCCGCCAAGATCAAAATCAGCTTCAGGAGAAGGATGATTTTTTTGGCAAAATCGGCATCTTCTCTAAGCAATATTTCCCAGCGTTGTTCAAGCGTATACAACCATATTCGTTCAGCGGAAGGATAAAACTAATTATCTGTCAAATCAGACATGAGCTAAGTGATACCATTCAAGAAATAAGCACTAGTTGAAAAAAATGTTAGATGGCGGATCCTTTAGAAATATATTTCCAAATTTTATATAAAAACAACAGAATTATAAAAAAAATATTTTTTTTTTTTTGAGTGTCCCAAAAGTTTTCTTTGCGTTCATGATAACGAAATGGACCATTTTTTAAGAAAAATACAGTTTTGACCAATTCTTTTCTTTTCCTATAAACTAATGAACGGAATAGTTGAAAATTGAAAATGAATTTGAGACTTTTCAATTTTTTAATATTTCGAAAAATACAAATGATCAAAATAATTAGAATTCCGTAATTTTTGGCCAGAAGACAGAAGAAAATTTATAGCACCGCTACGATTCAAAGTAGAAGTTTCTGTCTTTTTTTTATATTAAATTAATTCTTGAATCTTGATTGAGCTTTGAAATATCAGCAACAATTCTTATGGTTACATTTTGCGGATATGTTTATATCCATTTTCGACAACTGCCCAACCCTTGAAAAAACCGTTGTTAACAAATGAACAACTAAAAAAAAAATAAACATAAAAAATATCATCTTATAAATTATTTTAGTAGTCATATAGCATTTATCCATTTCCGTCTCTTCCAATGGACCTATTTGCGTAAATGAGGTGTCAAAAGAAGGAGAATTTCCTATAATAACTTGATGAATATATACTTTCAGTTTATAAGTGCCAATAATTTGTACAAAAACGCGAGAATTCTCGCACGAGTACGCTGGTGTTACCCGTGGTGTAATGGGTAGCGTGTCTACTGTCTACTCTTACGTGGGAGGTTCGTCGATGAAATCCAAGAAACAATTACAATGGAAAATCCTCCTAATGATGTTTTCTTAGAAACTGTCAAAAATCGGCCCCGCAGCCGCTAACAACTTTACAGCGACAAATAGTAGCTTTTTTTTTAAGAATATTTATATGTCGCTAGTACCGTTTCTTGCAACACAAAAGATGCAAAAGAATAATTCGTTGATCATAAATTTCTCAACAAAATATTTAAAGTTTCTTTTTGCTTGAAAATATGAAACTCTCTTCGAAACGATTCAACTGCTACGGATTTATTTTAATGTGCTCCATTCTCTTAGAGAACTGGAATACAAGCATATTTGACAACGAAAGGGTTTTATGTCTCCCATTGAGGTAATAGAAAAAAGTAGGTACAAAAACGGCAGCATCTACAAAAAAAATTCTAATCATATCTTCATAGAAAGCTTTAAATTACTTCTTTTCAGATTACTATATGGATACTGATATCCTGTGAAATATAAATCAATTGAGAAATAGTAGCTTTCGGCGATCTATCATCTTCTGTTTTGTTTATTTCATATTCAATGCACTTTCGTTGGTGAAATGGAAACGACACTTCCCTAACTACCGAATATGAATGGATCCGCCAAAGCTGAAAAATTACAAAACCAAATTTGAAAAATGAGCGTCATCCCTTTGGTCGGTACGTGCTCCTGACTAAAAAGCTTTATATTTTTGATTAATTTTTTTTTCAGCTTGAGGGATGAATAAATGAATAAAAAAAATTTACTAACTTCTGACATTATTCCAATGGCAAATAATTTCAACTACTTTTAACTGCTCGAGAAAATGGGACAGTCATTCAACTAGAAATTACTTGAAATTGTGGTTTGAAGAATCTTTCGGAGGATGTCTTTTGAATGAAAAACTTGATTTCGAAATGATGTTTGCCTTTGAGACACACCTTCGTCATTAAGAAACATCAAAAATTCAAGTGATGATAAAGGGAAATATCCGTTACCATCACCATTCCTATTCTAGTCAAGTCTCTCTCTTTCAACCCTCTTAGCATACACTATTGGTAATGACCTCTCTAAATTGCAAACCCTACAAGCCTAGAACTCAACTCATAAATAAATTAAATATTAAAAAACATTTCACTCCCTTTACTCTGGACAACGCATTATCTGATAAATTTATTCAACAATCTACTACGAAAATCATACGTTTCTTGAAATGATTCTCATGGTGACAAAGAAATTGTGATTGTGGTTAGGTTTATTATAAGGTGTTTCAAACATTAATGCCAATACTCAATACTCTACAAAATGCTTGGCATTATTTTGGAACAAATTTTAATAAATTTATAGAAAACAGTGCGGGCTTCCGGGTTAGTCTATTAAAGCGATGGAAAAAAAAGAAAACTAGAAAAAGTTTCATTTTATGAATGGCCAAGGCTTAAAAAAATGTCGATTTCCAGCTCAAGTAAAACAATAGTCTTTGGAAGTTATCTAGAGGAGTCACTTTCTCAATAGCTGGCGCCCTTTGAATTGTCTTGAAGTTTTGAAATGCCTGAAGAGGACGGAGTTAAGGGAAAGAGTCAGCTGAATGGAAATAAGAAGAATAACGTCAATAAAAAGTATTTCAACGTATTGTTTGCTTTCATTCGCAGCTACCCCTAAGTTCACTTCATGAGCGTATGAAAAAACAGTTTATAGCATTCAATATGCGTGTTTCGATGTGCAAGAAAATATTACTTGAAAATCACACACTCAAAAATTTAAAATCAAACATATTGAAATTGAGGCCTTCAGACCAAAAGTGGCGTTACTCCAAATTTATCGAATTGAAATATTTGCGATGGAAGCTCAAACAAAAAAAATCATTCTATTTGTGTTTATATTTAAGTATAAACAGAACACATACAGCATTAGGTTCACAATAACGTTTAAACCAAGAAATAAGCACAAATCGCTGTAATAAGAAGAAAAATACATGTGATTGTGCCAAGCCATTTCAATTTTCGATAAAGTTCCGGGCAGACAAAATATTTGCCAAGAGGAAGAGATAACTATTTCTTTTTTAATCTGGTAAAATATTTACTTTTTTTGACGACGCGACGAAGCGCTTTTCATGGCAATGAATTTACTAACGGAGAACTTGCCAATTCCTCGCAAAAGGCGATACCCGAGTGAAAACATTTTGCCTCTGTTGGAATTCGAACACCAATCACTGGGTTAACAGCAAATATGCTAGCCATTACACCACGGATACCAAAGTGGAAGTTTAAAAAAGAAAAACTCCAAAATATTTCAACTGAAGACGTTTGAAGTAAGTTCTGAAAAAATCTAGTCGTAAAACATCTGTCAGAGGTTTTAAAGAGGTCTTTAAGAGCTTTTGGTAACAATTTAAATTGAAATGGCTCTGAACATGTGAAACACAAATGATTAAGTGGAATCGTAGAATCTAAAAAGAGCGATTAATTAATAAATTAAAAGCTTATCAAAAGCAAATGTTTTTTTTTGTATTGCTTGCTTTTGCGGTTTCAAAGGGAGAAAGGGCGGGGGTTATTTTCAACAATTTTTTTTCTTATTACCTATACAAGAATATTTTAATCAAACTGACATGATCATACACATTTAAAAGCTATCACGTCATTTCCAGCCACTCCTCCGGAAAAAGGTATGTACGTCTACGTTTCCAGCAGAACTTTTCACAGGATCATTTGAAGTGAACAAAAAATAAACAACAAGAACTTGGACAGAGAAAAAATAGAAAAAAGGATTAAAGGCAGACATTTTTGCAAAGTGCAAAATTCTTCGTTCAAGTAATCGTGAATTGTATTTCCGACCTTCGAAAAATTTCACCAAAATCGGTTGAGTAGTTTTCGAGTCTGAATTGAAAAAAACACAGTTTAGAGAAAAACGTGTTTAAAGCTTTGAGTGGGTGAGCCCAGGGGCTAGATTCCGCAAGAGTGAATTTTAAATGTGTACACGAAAAATTGTGCACACACTCTAATTTGGATTCCGCAAGGGTGAAGGTGAGTTTTTTTGACATAAGACGTGTACACTATCTTTCAAATTTACTCACGGTCTTTCAGAGAGTGAGTTTTCAGAGGGCCGTGAGTGTGAGTTTTTTATACTCACTCTTGCGGAATCTAGCCCCAGCTGACGTCGAGTGTGTGACTTCTCAGAAAACTGTATCTTGAAAACTATTACTCAAATCTGGAAAAATTAGCATGTTCTAAAGGCATTGTAGAATAGGACAATGGAATTTTTGGAAGTCAATGTAACCCAAAAAGCAATTTATCAAAACTGAAATTTTTTTTTAACATTTAATTGATTTGATTTAATCGAAAACTGTGAGTGTGTGTTTCCAAGACTGTTTTTTTAGATGTGTAGTTTAAAATCTGGCACTCTTTTTTCCGAGCAGGTCTTTCTGACAACTTTCACTTGATTTCTGCTCAGTTTGGTTAGCCATTTCAACGCGGAATTGAAGCACCACGAGCAATATGCCCTGTATAAGTTCGGTAAATTGTCTCGAAACGAGATCGCTGGTGACGCCGACTTTTACAAAACTTCGAGTTTTAAACCTGTTAGTTACTTCCAAGAACCGGCGACATTTTTCGAAAAGAATTCGTTAAAAAAAGGCATGTTTTTGCGAATTTTTTGTGATGAACCAGTTCAATTCTTTTTTGATAAAACCAATTACACATTTAAAAGTGACATTTCAACAAAGTTGTGTAATATTTTCACAAAGAAATATTTTAAAATACGGCAATGGCAGCAATTATTCGGACGTGCCTAAAAAAAAACTAGTGGCGGTGCCCATCATAGCTTAATGCTGGATCATCGCAAATCAAAAAATCAAAGTTCATTCGTTACATGATAGTTTTCGCCAGGTAATGTCGAGGGGGTTTTTCGAAATTTAAATTTTTCACTTTTTGGACCACTTTGAAGGGAAAAACATCGGCTAATTTGTTATTGTTAAATAACAGTGATCAACTAATTTTTGTCACTACCTCGTAAATTATTTACAGAAATAGTGTTCAAAATTTCAAAACTATCGCTGCAGTAGTTTTGAAGTTATGAGGGCACCGACTTTTAAAAAGTGAGTTGTGGCAAAAACGCTTTAAAGTTTTGAACACTTAAAAAACACAAAGAAAACACTCTACCGACAGGTAAAAAAATATACGTAACTTTGTCAATTTTGCTTCAATCCACTTGAAATTTTGACACAATATTCTTAAAATATTAAGCATTCATTTAAAAAAAATTAAATTTAAATTTATTTATTCACATTCAATTAAAAACGTCCCTTAAAATTAACACCCGATATTTTGGTTCTCTTTTAAGAGAAATGTAGAATTCACTCCTATCAACAGAAGAATGAAAATTTAAGAATAAAATTTTGTTTTCTTAATTAAAACTTAGTTGTTATTTTACATAGTCCTTAAAAAGACCTTTGACTTATAATGTTACCGCAGGGTTCTGCTTCAAAAACCATAGAATACGTCTTTTACAGAAAATGAAAGGATCTTGAGCACAAGCAATAAAAATCAGTAAAAAAAAAATTGTGTTTTATGATTTTCAAACAAATTGAGACCGGGTTCTAAACTAATCAAGACTCTTTTCTCAGAATCATTACCTAAAAACTAAATCGTTTAAGTATTTTACTCTCTTAGATTTCCCATTAAGATCGTTGAACTTCAGCTTGAACTGAGTAGTATAAACACCACCAAAAACCTGCGCAGTCGTTTGAATTTCTACGTATACAAAACAAAGCAAGGATAGTTCCTTCTATTTTAAATTATACTCTTAAGGATGACATGTTTTTATTTATAAAACAAAAATTTAAAAAAAAACTTACATCCTTTCATCATTTGGCCCATATCCGCGTTACAAAAACTGATGAGCCTCCAAAAAATCACTGCTTAAATTTTTTTTCCTTTTTTACTATTTCTTGAATTATTATTTTTAGCTTATTCACAGTGATTGACAAAAATTGATTTATGAAAACAATTCACTAGCTACGAATGTGGATAATTTTTTTTTTTTATTTTAACTTCGTTACCCCGAAACCATATTTCCAAGGATTTTGCTTGTTATTTGACTTTATTCATTTTATTATTTTTTTTTCTATATGATAGAAAAGCATTTTGTTCATTAATCTCACAACATTTACATTTTATAAACAAATAGAAACTTTATATACACAGTGAATTTATTATTTTCTCCTTACAAAACTAAGCAAACTTTGTATCTCGAATTACTCGTATTTATGTGTATTTTACTTTTATGAAAACACACACACGGCACAATTTCAAATTTGGTTTGATTTTCTAAAAAATTTCCAAATGAAATAAAATAAAACTGAGAAAACGTTGCTCGATTCTAACACTTGTTAGCTTGTGCCACTTATGAAAATCTTCTCGTATAACGGATACAATGAATACACACTCATTTTGCAAGTTTCTTTTTTTGCTTTTTTTTGGTATCCTCAATTTTTTTTTTTTTTTTCTAAACGAAGTTTCACATTTTTTCACTTTATTTGGAGAAATGTCAAAAAATCATTTTGCTTTTTGATGAAAATTAGCAGTATTAGCAGATTCGAAATGCACACCACTACATGATGGTTTTTGCAAAAAAAATTCCAAACTTTCTGTTCACCAAACCCAAAGCACCTGTTATACTGTTTGTTGTCCTTGAGGGAACGATATAATTTTTTTTTGTAAGAAAAACCGTTAAATATGGTTAGGTCGGAAACTTAAAAAGGACATGTTAAAAGAAAATCTCTCTCTGGAAAATTTTTAATCGAAAAGAAAAACTAGATATATAAGAATTTTTAGCAGAATGGAAAAAAAAGTTGGACTTGGATATATTTCAACGGTTCTATATTTTGCTGGTGGTCCTTTAGCTACTGCTGTCGTCGAATACTAACGTACGCACTCAAACAAACACACACACACACAGTCAGTCATACACACAGCACAGAGAGACAGGAAAACTTCAATTGCTGGTGGTTCCCGTAATTCCCTGCTTTCTTTGAGAGTAGATACCGCAGAAAAGAAAGCAAAAGGAGAAACTTTCTTGTCCTGGGAAAATTTCAAAATTCGAGTATTTTTTTTTTTTTTTTGCTGCTGCTACTTCTTTGTCGAATAGTTTTTGTTTCAAATATGAGATCGTTTGAAAATATTTTCACAATTTACACTGAGATGGAAACGAAAATTGAAAATGTTAACTTTTTGGAAAAAATGATTTTAGCGGTCCTCAGAAGACAACGGTGGTTTAAGGGCACCACTGTTGCTGGTTCCAATCAACATATGGGCGATGTATAAAACCGAAATAAATTATTACTTTGCTGCAGAAAAAGGGTGTATAGAAGCACTTTTTAGGCACCTTTTAGTCGTGTGTTATAAAATACTTTAATTCTTTTGCTCTACTTCGCTTTTTCTTTTCTTGTTTTAATAAAACTTTCACTGAAATGTGTGTGTATATTATTTAGATTTTTTTTTTTTTTTGTGAAGTATATGTATTTTATGATGATGGTGAAAATAGGAGGAAAAGGCAACAAACAGCACAACCCGAAACCGGAACACCAACTAGAGGCAGGAAAATTCGAAAAATTCCCAATTGCCTGAGATTTTCCTGGGTTGGCTTTAGCCAGATAACGGTACAAGAGCTGCTGGAGAGAATGGAATCTGTGTGTGGGAAAGTAGCCAGCGGAAAGCTTATGGCAGATTGGAAAAGAGAGAAGCTTTGGTAGTGGAATTGAAGGGAAGCACAGCTTTTTGCCGAGGAAATTTTCTCTCCAACGAGATGTATAGAGACTAAAATAAAGGGAAGTTTTCGGCAAAGCTTCTGACGGATTTTAATCAGATATGAACGTTTTGTTTGATTGGAAATCTAGTGTTTTAAATTCTTTCATTATTGCTGGATAAAATGACAGTAGGTCACACGTTTTCGGATAACAGACACCAATGTTGTTGGTGACAATACGTTTTTTGTTCAGAATTACAGACTTGCTTCTAACGGGGCCGCCATCTAACTTTTTTTTTCAACTAGTGCTTATTTCGTAAATGGTAACACTTAGCTCATGTCTGATTTGACAGATAATTAGTTATCCTTCCGCTGAACGAATATGTTGCGTTTTCGCTTCGCTAAGTGGGCCTGCGATCGACTTAGAGAAAATGCCGATTTTGCCAAAAAAACATCTTTTCAGATGAAGCTCATTTTGTTCTTGGCAAGCATTTGGGGCACAGAAAAGCCGCACGCATACATTGAAAAGCCGATACACCCAAAACGAGTCACTGTTTGGTGCGGATTTTGGTCCAGAGGCATAATTGGGCCATTTATCGAAAATGAGCAGGGAGTGGCCGTTACAGTCAATGGCGATCGTTATCAGGCCATGTCGAACGAATTTTTGTTCACAAAAGAGGAAGATATTGGCAACATTTGGTTTCAATAGGACGGCGCTACGCGCCACACAGCCGAAGCTACACTCGATGTTTTGCGCCCATTTTCAAAAACAAAAAGTTATTTGGCGGACCCTTTATATGGTTAGAGTCCCTCAGCTAAAGTTCTTTTCTTATCGATATGGATTTTTTTTTAAATAATTTGAAAACTTTCATTGAATTAGTCCACTTTCCATCATACCCTGTAATTTGTTAAGTAAGTGTAAGCAATACAGGAGAAAGGGTGGCGCAACAAAGCGATTGAAACCTCGGGTCTTGACGAATTTCAATGATCTACAATTTTATGCCGATATAAGCGGTTAAGTTAGAAAGCGCTTTTCATGGCAGTGTCTAATGACTTTCCGAAAGACGATATTCATTAAAAAAAGTTTTTCTGAACTTCAAACCAGGAACACACAGAAATTCTAACCATTACGCCACGGACACGACGACGACGGCGTTGTTAGAGGGAAAAAAGCATTGTATCTACGTTATGTTGCTCTATCAACTTATTTCTTGTGTTAAATGGTAACACTTTTGATTCACAATCATTTGTACTGGATAAAATGACTTTTAACATCCCTGTAAAACTCCCAATAAACTCACACTCTACAGAAACTCCTGTTTATACCCATCGAGCTGTTAGAAATATACCAACTCTCATAAAAAAGCACTTACCTACACCTTCATGCGCATTAGACTGGTGGGATATTTTTTGAAAGAAAAAAAAAATCCCTTAAAGCTTCCAAAAGTTTTTCGAATATCATTGAAACAAATATAACAAAAATTCAGCTTCACATACACACAAAAATCACATTCTAGGCATGTCAATGAAAATACTAAGCAGGAGCCAGTTAATTCGAAAGACTTTTGCTGAATTCTCTTTCTATATCGTCTCTCACGAGCGGCTCAGCAACAGTTTTTCAAAAGCTTATTCCTCAACGGAAAAAGGATATTATTACCATTTATCTCACATTGATACTGAAGAAGAGGCAATAAGAAGTGGTGTTAGATATGGGTATGAGAGAATGATAGGAAATTTCCATATTTGATTATCAAATTAACATTTTTTTTTTTTTTGCTTTCATTCCTTTTTTGAGAATGTTTATTGTGGAGAGGGTCCTCAAAAAAAAAAAAATCATTTAGTTCAAAGGGCGGGGTTGCAGTAGGAAAACAAAAAGAACACACAAAAAAAATCTTATGAATTAAGTCTCTCCGAAAGAGTTTAAATGAATTTTTGAACCATCAGACCCTGTTAACCTCAGGTCCTTTACGGCAAATTGTGTTCATCAAGGGATATATACGTAGATGCAATTCATAACCTGGAAAGTGGACAGATTATGTTCACCAGCTGCAAGGACGTTGAACGCACAGTCAGTTGATTGAAGTGCAACGATGATTGAGTATTATTGGATGAAGAAATAATTTGGTTAGTTCAAGTAATGGACTTCTGACTATAGCAGGATGGTGTGGAAAATTAGGAGCAATTTTTCTGTTGATGTTGAAAAATCTGTTAGGGCAACGATGATTAAAAAAACAAAAGAAGTTGGACAAACCTTTTCTCCGAGAACAACAACTAGTTTCAATATTGAAATACAGCGAATGAAAGCTCGAGATAATAGTCGGCAGAGCTGTTATTTCACTGGCAGAAAAACAGACACCTAAGTTGTAATAAAGTTTAACAAAACTCTTGAACACATAGGTAAGTTCAATCGGTATGATTTTAATAAAATAACTTCGATCCTTGGTATGAACTCGCTGAAAATGAGCTTGCTCTGTAGGGATGAGCCTCTTTTTGTAACTCAATTTGGGGATGAACTGGCGTAACTCCAGGCGTAACTTAAGGCGGATCACTAGTATGACCCTATCCATATGACGATACTCGGAAGAGGATGAAAAATGTGGACATTCATTCATTCATTACTAATTCATTTCATAAAAACGATTATATATTTCAAGATCAATAAATAAATAATAAATTTTTCATCTACATATGAGTTTTTTAGTTGAGATATTCCACGTGTTTTTTAATCTAATAAATGAAAAGATTAGTAAAGTTTTTAACTGTTAAAACACTTTTTATATTTCCTCAGATGTACATTTCAGAAGCAATGCTTCCATCGTCAGTGATCATGCCAGATTTTCTTATACCAAACATAGACGTATAAGCCATTCCATGTTTTGATCCTTGGTATGATTTCCATAGGCTGAGATTTCTTATTAGAGATGAGAAATTTTTCCCGTGTTCAACATAAATGATTGGTTCATTTGGGACAAAATGTTCTACTGTGGAATCTGTATCGCCCTTGTGGAAGAGATACCTGGCAACGTATGGACTATTTCGAAATCTAATGCCTGCTTGATGAAATGAAGCTTGATAATGAAGGAAATGGTGTGGAATATTGTCAGTGTACAATGTTGCCCAAATTGGATATAAGAAAGTGGAAAAGATACATTGTGGCTAAATTTTCGCAACCTACTGAAGGATATTTCAAGAGGAGTTTTTGTTTGTTGGCGGAGATTTTAACAGACATGTTGGTGGACAGACGAGGATTGTGAGGACTACTATGTATGTAATACGGTGCCAGTAACCCTTCTGAAAAATCGGATTCCTCTTCGTTGCTTTTGGTAACTGTTGTGCGCAATAGAATAAAACTTTCTTCAAGAAATACGACAGATATGCTTGAATTAGGAAGCAAGGATATTCAAGATAGCCGCTCAAAGAAAGACAAATATTTAGGAGATTTGTTCGCCGAAGTTCACTAACGATGCTCATAGAGACAGCTTTTGTGGATGACGACAAAGTTCTTTGAACTCGAAGACAGTATTGTGACGGCCTTTTGAACAAACAGTTTCCTCGAGAGCACAAACAGTTTGCTAAATAAGCTGAACTTAGCGGAAATACCCAAAAACGAAGTTAAGTACTTAAAAAAAGCAAAGGTGCTAGGCCAGACGGGATACCTTATGAGTTTTGGAGAACGATGGGAGGCATTGGGCTTAGATGGCTTATGATTCTGATCTCCCAGCTTATACGAGGTGAGTGTCTGTCTCTAATGGAGGAAGATTACCTCCTACCAATGTACAAAGGGATGGAAGATACACAAAATTGCAATATTTACCGTTCGATCGAGCTGATTTCCCCCACTTTGAAGATCGTTGTGCGGGCATTGGTCAGCCGACTGGTGACCAAACCGGGCTTTTCGCGAACAAGTCAACAGCAGATGAAATCTAAAGTATAAGTACAAATATAGAAAAATATCGTGATTCCTTAAAAAAGTTGCATGTTTTGCTGGATGACTTCGAAAAAGCGTTCGTTCGAGAAATAGTCTTGAGAGTATGCCCCATTATCTGAAAGAGGCTTTCCGGTGAAAGTCCCTATGTTTTATTATATATAATGAGTTTTGTGACCTTTTTAAATCTTACTAGATATCTATGTGTTTTTGTGGGCTATAGGTCCCTATGTTTTGCCAAAAGCTCCTTTACATTGCCAGAAAACTGTAATTGCCTTTGTAGTTTACGACTCGACATGTTTAGACCAAAGAAGCTCTAGGATTACTCCAAGATGTTCGTTTGAAAAGGGGATGTTGAAGCCTTTGAGTGTAAATTGAGTCAGACCAGTCAATTTCCTGCGCCTCGTCAAGTAAATATTCGTACTCCAAAAGTAGCCTTTTATGATAGAGCTAAATACTTCGTATAACTTAGCATAGACTCATTCCAAACTGAATCTTTCAGGCACATTGGGAAGAATTTCAGTCTATTCAGTTTGACAATTAGCTGTATATTTGTGGTTTTTACGTTTTGTCATTTCACAATGAATAGACCAACTTCAGAACAAGACTTGCAAATTGTGCACACTTATTTTGAAAATCATGGTTGAGTTCGTCAAACTTCCCGAGAACACTTCTATCGGATGTTTTTTTTAGCAGATTTATGCACGTGTCACACATGGCTGGTTGCCAGCGGCGAATCGAGTAGCCTCTACTGCCTCTACATTCGCTGCCAGTTGGCGAGTATTTGGCAGCGGGTGCCAAAGTTAATAATATTTAATTTTTGACCGTTAGGCTTTGTAAATTTTTCTTTCAAAATTTGTTGCTAATAAGGGGTGGTTAAATTGTATGGGCCGATATTGATTGAATAAACCACAAATTATTTAAGAAATAACTGTTATTTCTTTTGATTATGATAATATTGGTATGGTTGCTCAATTATGAATAGAACAAAATATGCAAATTGTGATAAAATGGCCGCAGCGACCTCGGTGGCACACCTCCATAAGATGGTCCAAATTTTCGAAGACCCCCAACAAAAGAAGTTCAACTTTGACAAATTACATGATCTTGGCAGCCAATTGAAATCGCCACTTCGTGAGATAACATGGCCATTGAATTGATCGCACAAAAGAGCTATTTCGTTAGCTGTGTGGCAAGTGGCACCGTCCTGCGATATGTGAAACCACATATCGTCCACATCCAAATCTTCCAATTCGGCCCATAAAAAGTTCGTTATCATCTCAACTGCCTGATCGGCCTCATTTTGGAAAAAATACGACGCGATGATGCCACCAGCCCACAAACCGCACCAAAAAGTCACTCTTTGTGGGTGCATTGGTTTTTCGACAGTCACTCTTGGATTATCATTGGCCCAAATGCGGTAATTTAGCTTATTGACGAATCCACTGTGGTCAAAATGTGTCTCATCACTGAAGATAATTTTCTTCGAAAATTTATCATCCACTGTTGCCATTTCTTGCCACTATTCTAAACATTGACGATGCTTGAAATGGTCCATGGTTGAGTTAGTCTGAAATTGAGAAATGTCAAATGAATTTCAGAGAAAAACTTGACGTTTAAATGTGGTTCACATTCAACGTCGGCCCTTAAAATTTAACCACCCTCTTTTTCTAATTGGCTAAAACGTTAAAAAATTTGTTTAAAAACCAATTATTTACGGTGTGACCGGTGAGCCAATAGTGTGACCGGGCTGGCAGCCGCTTTGCTTTTGCTAATGCCACCCGCTGGCGCTGGTAAGAAGTGTGACCCGTGACTAGCAATAACAACGCAGGCACCATACGTTTTTCAACTTCAACATTAAATTATTTTGCCACAAAAACAGCTGTCAGCTGTGGGGCTTTTTTGAATAAGGAAAAACCTACTCATCCCCGGTACCAAAACTCAGGTCAATGAACTCATATCGAGCTCCTTGTTATTGAACTCATTTCAAGTAAACAAAACTTGATTCTAACTAGTTGTTATTCTTATCGATTTTTATCAATGCAATCTGTGTTCTTAGAGAAGCCATTCAAGAACCAAAAACTTTTTATTTCAGAAAAGGGTAATACTAAGCTTGAATACTCTTGATCAACTACTAGTTCATTGTTTACTACCAGGATAACAACCTTCTTTTTTTGTGACTGAAATGTGGTGTTTGTTGTATTCATTAATATAAAGGGGAAGGGGGTGTTTATATCAAATAGGGAGGCTGAAAGAAGATTCGATATCCGACCAAGATATGAATCCACGAGTCTGATTCATCATCTAAACACTGCCACAAAACCTCTGCCGCTCTTTACTTCATGAAATCGATTGAAAACGCATCACTCACTGAAAAAGCAATTGTTTTGATTTATATTTTACTCACGGGGCTACCCGGCTTTTGATCGGGTCTGTATAGTGTTAAAGTTATCGTTAATAAAACATAGGGACTTTCACCGGAAAGCCTCTTTCAGATAATGGGGCATACTCTCAAGACTATTTCTCGAACGAACGCTTTTTCGAAGTCATCCAGCAAAACATGCAACTTTTTTAAGGAATCACGATATTTTTCTACATGGGTACTTATACTTTAGATTTCATCTGCTGTTGACTTGTTCGCGAAAAGCCCGGATTGGTCACCAGTCGGCTGACCAATGCCCGCACAACGATCTTCAAAGTGAGGGAAATCAGCTCGATCGAACGGTAAATATTGCAATTTTGTGTATCTTCCATCCCTTTGTACATTGGTAGGAGGTAATCTTCCTCCATTAGAGACAGACACTCACCTCGTATAAGCTGGGAGATCAGAATCATAAGCCATCTAAGCCCAATGCCTCACATCGTTCTCCAAAACTCATAAGGTATCCCGTCTGGCCTAGCACCTTTGCTTTTTTTAAGTACTTAACTTCGTTTTTGGGTATTTCCGCTAAGTTCAGCTTATTTAGCAAACTGTTTGTGCTCTCGAGGAAACTGTTTGTTCAAAAGGCCGTCACAATACTGTCTTCGAGTTCAAAGAACTTTGTCGTCATCCACAAAAGCTGTCTCTATGAGCATCGTTAGTGAACTTCGGCGAACAAATCTCCTAAATATTTGTCTTTCTTTGAGCGGCTATCTTGAATATCCTTGCTTCCTAATTCAAGCATATCTGTCGTATTTCTTGAAGAAAGTTTTATTCTATTGCGCACAACAGTTACCAAAAGCAACGAAGAGGAATCCGATTTTTCAGAAGGGTTACTGGCACCGTATTACATACATAGTAGTCCTCACAATCCTCGTCTGTCCACCAACATGTCTGTTAAAATCTCCGCCAACAAACAAAAACTCCTCTTGAAATATCCTTCAGTAGGTTGCGAAAATTTAGCCACAATGTATCTTTTCCACTTTCTTATATCCAATTTGGGCAACATTGTACACTGACAATATTCCACACCATTTCCTTCATTATCAAGCTTCATTTCATCAAGCAGGCATTAGATTTCGAAATAGTCCATACGTTGCCAGGTATCTCTTCCACAAGGGCGATACAGATTCCACAGTAGAACATTTTGTCCCAAATGAACCAATCGCATTTGTGTTGACCATGGGAAAAATTTCTCATCTCTAATAAAAAATCTCAACCTATGGAAATCATACCAAGGATCGAATCATGGAATGGCTTATACGTCTATGTTTGGTACCAGAAAATCATCCTACATGATCGCAGTCTGCACAAAAAATTAGCATCTTCCTCTAGACTGATACACCGTACAAGGTATCTAATTGAAACAACATTATTCCATAAAACTTCCCACG
Organism: Melanostoma scalare; assembly: GCA_949752695.1. Classification (NCBI taxonomy): domain Eukaryota; kingdom Metazoa; phylum Arthropoda; class Insecta; order Diptera; family Syrphidae; genus Melanostoma; species Melanostoma scalare. The sequence continues at coordinate 40,444,142 of OX456984.1, forward strand.
AAATGAACCTACATTCTTTACAACTTAAAGGAAAGGAACCCCAACCCATTTCAAAGCCTTTCGCTAAGAGGAGCAATGACACAGAAATATGTTTTGCCTGTTTTTATGCAACACAATTAAATGCTCACTTGCACTATAAACGCAGAGGTTGTTTCTAGGGTTGCTCAAAAAACATCGATACATCGAAAACATCGATGTTTACTATTCGATGTATCGAATAAATCCGATGTTTCGCACCCTTTCGATGTTAACCGATGCATCGATGTTTTTTTATTCGATGCATCGAATGAAGCAAGCATTGAAAAGACTCACTCAAAGTGCCAAATCTACAGTTAAATTTATTTCATATCAGTGGGATGGTGTATTTTATTCGATCCATATTGAATAAAGCAAGCATCGAACAATACACACTCACAACTCACACAGTTACAGTACCTAACCAAATCGATTTCAGTGTTCTGTTTCTGTTTAATTCATGTCATACATAATATGCTCTCTTCTCGTTTACTTTATATATCCAGATTCCAGAGACAGACTACAGGTTGTGCAGCTGCACACGTGACGCGTACGCTTTGCTCAAAAAACATCGATACATCGAAAACATCGATGTTTTTATGCGATGCATCGACAAACATCGATGTAAGGTTACGATGTATCACATCGAATAAAACATCGATGTTTTTTTTCCATGAGCATCCCTAGTTGTTTCATCACCGGAAGTAAGCTCAGCATAAATCAGGAGCAGTCTTTTTGAAGACTGTTCTTCCCATTTCTTCAAGTAAAACAATATACCTACCTACTTCGAGTTTTGCAATATTCAACTGGAAATATAAAATCAGATCCAAAAGCATTGACCTCGCGCTGCTTTTATTTCTGGCACTTGTTCTCTCTCCACGGGATTATCAAAGAAAAAAAGTTAACTAAAAAGAAGAACAAAAAATCTTACAACATGAGATTATTCATCATACGGTTTTTAAGGATTCAGCAAAAAATGCCCTTTTTCCTCGCCAATAACAAGCCAGACCTACTTTCTTCGTCATCCTTACACAAAAAAATAAAAATATACAAAAAACAGTTACGAGTAAGAAGTTCCACTGCAATACCAGGTCTTCTACCTTGATGTCAATTTGAAGAAATGAAATTCATACTACTTCTCAGATTCTCCGCAAGAGTAAAGGAACGAAAAAAAAAATTTGACTTAAATCGACATTTGGCTCCTGATGCATAAGTCACACAGAGCACAGGATTGGGCGTCAAAGAGACGACGACAACGGCAGCGACGACCGACAGCGACAACGCACAGGATGTTGTTCAAAGAGAAACATTTTTTACTGACACATATTTGCGGTTGCAATTGAAGAAAGCAGAAGAAACCTTAAGAAAAACACCAAGGAGATGGACAAAACTAGGCTATTTTGACTGCAGTGAAACAAAAAGTGAACCAAAAAAATAAAATAAAATAATAATCTTGAAATAGAACTTTGCCTCTAAAAACGTTGCTTGTCCAAGACTATTTGAAAATAAAAGTCGTTTGCAACTGTTTGTTAAACTGGTGGAAGAGATTGGAAGACAAGCTCTCATACAAATGGGAACTAACATTATTTGCTACTCAACGTAGGTATACCGCAGAAGAGAAAAAGAAAATACAAAAAAAAAAAAAAAATAGACTGCTTCTTGAACGGTATCGTCAACAACAACCAACAACAACGACAACAGCAACATCAACCACTACATGTATAGATAATGAGTTCCGAACTTTCAAGAGACAGGAAGATGCAATCTGTAATGCAAGCACAGGATGCGGTTGGGTTAATCCAAACAAATGATGGGGGAAGCAATGTGGATAGTGTTCGGAAAAGTACCTTCCATACCATCTATGGGAATGTTGTGAGAGGAAGGAAGCATTTTGGCGTTTCTTTAACATTATTTTGCTATCTACCCCGCTTTAAGGAATTCGTTGTTCCTTACAACTACTATAAAGTTCTCCTCTGGGGTTATAGAAGGATTTTCCCTGTTTGACAAAAAGCAGAAAGAAAAAAGTGTGAAAGTGTCAAGTAAAGTGTTGTCTTTGCGTCTTCCCGCTTGTAATGATGAATTTATGGAAGCAATTTGTTATTGAGGTGCATAGGTGCGAAGAGTTACCTTAGATTAAAGTGTCCCTTGAGTGGTGGGAGTTTCTAAAGACAAACCAGGACTCTTGGTATTTGAGAACAATCAACAGTAAACAAACCATTTTTCTAAGCCATCCGTTGGAAGATAAACAGCATTTTTAAAATTTTCAATATAAATTGAAAACCAATACATACTTAAAAATTATCTTTAAAATAAAATGGCTCTTTCAAATCCTTTATGAAGTAACAAGTGAGTTAACAAACCCTTCCATCAAAGTGAGAAATTGATGATTACAATCTTCGTGTAAGGGACATTTCTCCATATGACACAATGCAGTCGGCAATTTATGTTTACATTACGTGTTATCACGCTCCACGCCAAACAAAGCTAAGGGATGATCAGCAATACCCTTAAAAAAGTGCTTAGCCCACTAAGAAGAACCAAAGTTTACTGATGAAAACATGCAAGTAACAAAAATCAGTATTGGTACAAAAAAGAAAGAGTTTAAAATAGCAGCTAAAAACTGCCCTCCGAAGCACTCTCCAACTGAAGAAGACTATGCAGACCTCACAAATTTGTTAGAACAAACCATGTTTGTTGTTGGCGACTGAAATGCTTAGCACAACCCAAAGGGGTTCTAGGCTCAGAACAACAAAGGCAAGCCGCGAATTTTATTTTTCTGATTCGCCAAGCATAGTGGCCATATGATGCCAACAAAATGCCAGCACTTATCGACTTCTTCGTAGTTAAAGGTAGTAAACGGCGTAGACCAAGAGCGAATCACACTAGTGTGAAGGAGTTAAATGGGAGAACTGTGATGCCTTCGAGATCACAATACTCCTGTCAATAGTAATAAAAGATTTATTGGACGATCATTGTGAAGTAATTTTTCTACTAAGTGAAGCGAAAACAATAGAAGAATCATTCCTAAAGAAAGTTATAAATAAATAAATAGGATAGCGCAACAGAGCGGGAAGTCCCTCTGTAGAGTGGAGGGGACCATATATTCTTTGCCGATTCCTAATGGCTTTTCAAAAGAGCACTTTTCATGGCAATGACTCATGAATAAGAGAACAAAATACAACAAATTCAGTAATTGAAAGTACTCCAACTATTTCAAGCTCGAAATAAAATGAAATTAAACATCCTGTCGCCATAAAGGAGCTGATTTTGGAGAAAAAAAGAACTCAGAGAAAAAAGAAGCTAAGAGATTGAGGAAGTTTTTCACCATCCTTACGACGAACTAAAAAAAGAATCTGTGAGCTTGAAAATGATTCACTAAGGAGATCCCTGAAACGTCTAACGAGGCATTGTTCTACCATAATACTCCATATGGAAGGCATCCAAGCGTCTAAAAAGACCGCAGACACAAAAAGCAAAATTAAATTCCCGAGATGGTAAATGGATCCGAAACCCGAAACAAAAAGCTGACCTCTTCGCTGCATACCTAGTGAATGTTTTTAAGACTTCTCAGCGAATGCAGCTACTTGTCTTTTACGGTTTGTTGATAGTAACGACGAATATGAAATTCGTTGTGCCAGTTAGAACTTTGTGTCAACGTAAGTTACAAACAAAAGATCACCAGGGTACGATCAAATAACCACTCAGGTTTTGAAAGAAGAGCCTTGGTCTTCAAAAAACTTTAATTTATAATAAGCCTTACACTGTTAAAGCCCCGGCCCATAGAACGCGTTGCGTGCGTGCGGCACCGCTTCCAAGTTCCAACTGACATGACAGCTCGATTAAATACAAACGTTCTCATGAGAGGTAAACCATAAGCACCGCGAGCAACGCGCCGAATAGCCCAACTTTCCACTCCGCGCCGCAAACTCCTATGCACTTTTTAGGCTTAGATGCTATTCCCACGAAAACTTAATTTTCGCAAAAATTCACAAAAGCTAACAATTTTTCCAATACATTTTTCAAAAACCGAATGTTTTTATAAAAGAGATGTTTTCAAGTTGTTTTTGATTAAACCTTTTGAAAAACGAGTGGTTTTGTACAGGATAAAAGCTATTTTGGGTGTTGAATTCGTACGCTCTCCCTTCACTTCAAGCACAATTTTGTTAATGTGACGGCTATAGTTTTACATATAAAATTTTAGCTTCGCTGGAGTAAACGGAAGTAACCACACCAACACGATGAAATATGGCGAAAACAGCAAAAATGCAGCTTCGACGTCGAAGCCTTATAGTCGTGTTTTTTTTAAGCCGGTAGCTGGTAAAGTATTCGTGTTGAAAAAACGCTTTCCAAAGTCAACAGTGGATCTTCATTTCAATATTTAAAAATTTTTGTAAATAACAAAACTATTATTGTTTTCAACACAGTACACTCTTTATTCAAAGTAGAAACGCCCCTGTTTTTCCTGTGACAAATAAAGACGGTAAAATACTTGAGTCTTTTTTTTTTCAATCCAGTATCGAGCAAAGTATTCGAGTTCAAAAAAACGTAGGCAAAACGCTGGCATCGCCACCTATATTCACAGTTTCACAAACAACTTTTTTGAATTGGAAAAAGCGAATCTTAAAATCAGTGGAACGTATAATTTTATAATTTTTTGCAAAGGCAACATTGTTTCGTAAACAAGCTTTAAACAAATTTTGGTTGCTTAAGTCAAAAACTTTGCTTTTTTGTTGTTAACGTTTCATAAAGAGGTATAACCTGACACTAATTCGATCTGAAACGTGATTCAATCCTTAGTGGAAATGAGGTATTTGAAGCATTCATGAAAATATAATCCATCTAGATACCAGTGAAAACCTCACCCAACTCTAGTTTAAAGTGACTTATCGACTCATCCCTAGTTCGTTTGACATTTGTGTTGCCTATTGAAAAATAATTTTAGCAAATACACAACCGTCAAAACACCACGCGCGCCGCATTCATTTGGTCACCCCTATCAGTTGCTTGCGGCAAAACCCACCGCATCAGTTACCGCGACGCTCCGATCGCACGCAACGCGTTCCATGGGCCTGGCCCTTAAGATATATACCACATCATTAGAAAATTGCAGAAGTCATTGTTATGACTAAAGAAGGTAAGCCAACAACTGAAATAACAGCATATAGAACAACATCGTTTATACCAATCAGGATGAAAGTTTTCAAAAAACTGGTAAAAAAAAAGTAGGCGAACTTCGAGCCATCAGTTTGGTTTAAGAACGAAAAACTCCACGATAGACAAAGTGCATCGATTTACGAATGGAAAAGGCACTTAAAAAAACAAGGCTTTATTATTAGATGCTGCTCAAGCTTTAAATAAGGTTTGGTACTTGGGACTTCAGTACAAACTGCATAGGGACAATCCTCGGCAGTACTATGAAATGCTGCAATCTTACGATATCCAAAACGGACTTTTTACAGTGCGGTAAGATTAAACGTACTCCGAACTTAAGAAAATTGAAGCCGGCGTACCACAAAGAGGTATTTTAGGGCAGTGAACAGCCTCCTTTCAAATCATCTCCTATTCTCCAAAATACTCGCACTGTGTTTTTACACATTATAAGAGTATTCATAACCCCTTGATGTGCGCGTTAATTACAAAAAAATCATAGCCACCTAAATCAATCAATCAATGGTTATATAAATCTTTTACGAAGGCTACACAATAATTGTTTGACTGATTATTGAAAGAAAAAATTGCTCTTATTAAGGCAACATTTTGAAATTTGATGTTTTTTTCAAAATTTTGATTATTTAAAAACTTTTCGCTAAATTAACTTGAACTAAAATGTTCATTAAATAGCAAAGTATTAGCTATCAAAAACACAGTAGTATGTGGTAGGAAGTGGCTTAATTGATTGATGATTATTATTCTCCCATACGATTTTTTTCTTGCCTTCACACAACCTATCGGTCCTAAACTTTTGTCACACCGTATGCAAAATACAATAGCCGTGTTTTATTGGGAGTTTCTATATTCACTTCACTAGCGATTCTCAATAAAACACTTTTTTGGCTATATTCACTTACCAAGTTCACTTTCAACATAAACTCCATTTACCAACCATCCCTGTTGTTCACTTCTGCAAGTTATTTATGTTCAATTACGCTATTCACTTTAGAGGTGTTGTTTTTCCTTGAGCGATGTTTTGCGATGTTTTGTTGAAGTGAATATAAATTCCCAATAAAACACGGCTTATGAATAAGTTTTATGAACAAAAACATAAACAACGTTTCAATTTTTATGAACAAACTAATGCTACCTTGTACCTTAATCCAATTCTGCCACATATCTTGGAATAACGTTCGATGCAAAAAGCATTAATGGAAGGAACACATAAAAAAGATAAGAGAGAAGCTAAACTTGAAGTACAGTCGAGAGCTCTGAATTATCTACGCAGAACAAAAAAATGCTATATATGCAAGTATCAAACCCCATTTGGACATAATTATGACATCTAACGATGGAGTTGTACAAAGAAAACCAATGCTGAACGCATCCAAAACTTCCGAAGCAAAGTTATTCGTGGAATATGAATGTCCTTGAAAATAAAAAAATTGGTTAAACTGTCATTACTGAGTGTCTTTTGAAGATTCCCACCAGATGACAAAAATAAATTGCGACTTATGAGAGGGTTTACACTACACACGACAAGAAAAACACTGCATTCCATACATTTGTATACTACAAGTTCACTATGACTTTGGAGAACGAGAGCCGTAACGCCATTTCGTGGCATTCTTTGAATAACACTAATAAATATTAAATTCACCTACTAACTTTACCAATTAAAAATAAACTTACAATAAAAAAAAGCTTTTGATAACCCGTGGCTCTAAAAATCGACCTCAAAAAGATTCTCAAAAAACGTTTGACGCTTTTTCGTGACTTTCCTCCGATAGCCAAAAAGCGGAAGGGCTATTCCGTCAAAGTCACCGAGACCTTTGAAATCGAAAAAGGCTTTCAAGAAATCGATAAATTGTCATGCGATTTCTTTAATATCATGATTCAAAAGATTGTACCTACAAAACTTTACAGTCAACACCAGAGTAACAATCTTTCAAAAGTCTGTACAATTAATCGCTTACGCAGACGATATTGACGTAATAGGAAGAAGGAAGCGTGATGACATACATAGGTGCTTTTGCGAGCATTGAAATAGAAGCGGCAAATATGGGTTTGATGGTTTATGAGGGTAAAACGAAGTATATGTTGTCATCAAACAAGGACACCGAACGTAGACGAATCTGTGGTTCAATTCATTGTTTTTTTTTACTTTAGCGCTTTCTTTAGATAAATAAATTAATAACTGGTGTGGCACAAAGCAGGGAGCCCCGGGGCCTAGCGCCATACTCTCGGTTTTTGCCGATTCCAAACTTCTAAATGAGAAAGCGATCATGGAAGAGAAACTACTGTCAGAGGACTTGTCAACAAACAGTTGGATGTTTCGGATTCAAGTCTCAAATTCATAGGTTAGGTTGAATGGGGGTGCAGCCACAATTGCCAGCACCTCACTCGGATCTCAAGGATCCATTGTGCTCCTCGTGAAAAACAGAGGTAGAGGAGGTGGGAGGATTGGAGAGGCAGAGGGTTAGGCTGGTGGTTGGTTTATTGAGGTAGGGAACCCCCACTGAAGCATTTGGAGCCCTGAGTAAATTTCACGACGTTGCTCAATGGGAGGTTAGAGATGTCGCCCAGTTCGTCGAAGAAGTATTCTCCGAGGGCTTTTTTCCTAGTGGGGACCAAGCTAAGACACTCAGCCTCAAATTCATTAAGTTGCTTTATCAATAGACGACGGAAAACCAAAGTTTTTTGCAAAACATGTCCGACCAACAATATAATTTTAATCAGCACAAATTCCTATTCTATCATCTTAATACAAAGCCCTTTAAAAGCTCCAATCAACATATTTTAAGGCAGTAAAACTTAGTCCTGGGTGAAAGATAAAAAACAAACATCTATAGATAAGTCTTAGGATAACCTATCCAGACCATGGATCACCAATAACAGTCACTTCTGCTTCCCAGCTATCCTATAAAACCTTGGCAGAGACGAAAAATTATCAAACGACCTTGTAATGGGCAAAACCCTCACTATGCTTTGCATTCCTTTTTTTTTGCAACCACTTAACTCAGCACATCCCAAATTTTCTTTATATACTTTAAATATCGTATCTCTTTTATTTAAGGAACTAAAAAAAACCTCCAACATTAACATAGAAATAAAACTTCCTTTTTGACAACCCCTATTCTCCATACAACATGAAGAATAATCGAAAACAACACAGCAACTGTCAAAACACAAGTACATTCCCACAATTCATCCAAAAGCCAGGCTTTTATCATTGCCACCAAAATGATAAAGCCTTCACTTTTATCAAAGTCAAAACAATATCTACCACAATATCTCTCCCCCCACAATAACCATTCTACCAAATTTCAATGTGACTCTTTTTGCATCCACTGCGACTGACTATCTTCTTAACATAGTTGAGAGCACATCGCGTGAAAGTTGTTTTTTTTTTAGACGAAAATTAATGCATAGGATCACCATGAATAAGGCTCACTCAAACGAAAACATACAGGCAGCCAAGAACAAAAGTATCAGGGCCATTAAGAAACTCTCTCCATTGATGTGTTGTAGTTTACAACAAGTAGACGACCTAATCAATCACAGAAAATAACTAAAAATTTTAACATTCTCTGTATGCAAGACAGCCACGAGCCGGAACGTGCGCGCCCGCACCACCTCCCGAAAATACGATACTTTGCTTCGGCAAAACTTCTAAAACAAAAAAAAAAATGAATCGAAACCTCAAGAAGTCCCTTGTTATGCCGAACATGAAACATGAATCCGTTTTCAATTCTCCTAATAAGCCGCATTACAAATTGTTTCCAATTTTTTTTTTCGAATAACAAAGCGAATTCTCTAAAGACTGACTATACGAGTGCAACGAAAAATTCTTCCTCTTTCGTTCTGGAAACAAACCGAGCAGAGAAACAAGAGAAAAAAAATATTCAAGACAAAGTGGTATAGAGATCGTGATGGCATCCCTTTTGCAAATGCAAGTTAAGTTAACCGCACCACCAAAAATGTAGCACTCAGCGGCAAAAAGTTTCTTTCTCTTTGGCACACATCCAAGTAATGTCAACCCTCTGGGAATAAACGTCCTTGCTCAAAAAAAAGAACTACTCATTGGTTTCACCACAGGATCCTAATTTGATGTTTCTTTTACTTACAATTTGGTGAATGCAACCCGCATCATTCTGCTTGTTTAAGATGTGTTCTATCCAATGATGCAACACATCCCGCACACCATTTTCTAATATTGTTTGCATATAGATACATATAGTAAGTAATGGAATTGGTTTTATTTGTAAGCAATATGTACATGTTGAAGGAGTTTAATTGTTTGCCGAATTGGATCCTTTCTTATCCCCAAAGAGGCATATTGATTGCTCTCTGGCATCAGTAAGTAAATGTGTGATTACCGAATAGAAGATTATCCGGGTTGTATTTATGGCTTGATTGGATTGTAAAAGGCTTTCAGTTTGCTTACTTGAAAATTATACATGCTCGCATAATAAAACGTTGATAAGTGGTTTTCCTATGTATGAGGATGTAACAACAATCTGTTAAAAATGATATCAAATGAAGCGCCTATCTCTGTGGAAAGAGAGTGGTTTGAAATGAAATTTGGCTTTCGGAACAATTGGGATGAAGTGAAGTGATGATGATTACTTGTTGGAAACTGTCAGAAGTAAACTATTGACTGACAGTCTGTTCAATGTAAATTCAGGGACTAGGAGGCAGGGTAGGAAATTATTCATTTTTGAGATATTAAATGTGCATCGCGTGAAGTTAGCATTACAAGCCCCCTTAAAATGGTCAAATCAACTCAAAATCAAAAACTCTTGTAAATTTGTCGTTCACGAGATATCCAAAAATATATTTTGTCCCGACCACCTTTTTAAAATGCTCCCCATATAAATGATTTTCGAGCTATTAAGGAAATACACCTAAATTCAATATTCCAAAAAAGGTTCAAACCAACGTGAAATCAAGAACTGAATACGCAATTAAGTGCAGCTTTTTAACATCTTATGAGAAATGCAAACAGATATTTTGTCGCACCCCCCTTTCGAAAAGTTTTTCAAAAAGAGTAGTGTCATCATCATCATCATCAGTGAGTTCACCAGTGAATTTACCAGTGATTCATCAACAAATTTACCAGTTATTCATCAGTTAATTCACCAGTGGACTTACCAGTAATTCATCAGTGAATTCACCAGTGAAAACGCCAGTGATTTCAACAGGGAATCCACCAGTGATTTTACCAGTGAGTTCACCTGTCAATTCACCAATGATTTCACCAGGGAATTAAGTATTGAATTCACCAGTGAGTTCATCTGTCAATTCACCTAGGAATTCACCTTTTTATTCATCAGTTAATTTAGCAGTGAAAACGCCAGTGATTTCACCAAAGAATCCACTAAAGATTTCACCAGGGAGTTCACCAGTGAGTTCAAAAGTGAATTATGCAGTGAATTCACCAGTGATTTCACCAGTGATTTCACCAGTGAATTCATCAGTACTACTTCCGATGCCGCGCCTGTAAAAATGCTGGGATTCCTAGACAAACAACACAGTTGTTTAGAATAGAAGACAGAGTAGGTTAGGTTAGGTTAGGTGGCTGTCAGCTCGGCTAAGACATTTAGGCCCGTTGGGCTCATTGTGATACCACAAAGGATCTAATGTGACCTTATCCTAATAGAACCAATTCGAGCTTACAATGAAGCGGGAAAGATGCAGGGCGTCGATGTGAGTAAGATCACTAGGGTCATCAAAAAAATACGAACCTAGGTGTAACCTACGTTTGTGCATGGGCATGAACAGAGAAGGTGGGAAATAGTTTCATTCTCCTCCTCATCCATGCAGCTTCTGCAAAAGTAGCTTGAGGCGACTACTAGCCTTGCGGCATGTCGTCAAAAAAGACAACGTCCGGTGATGACATGACACCTATCGCACTGATGTGCTTTCTTTTGAGAAAGATTAAGCCGTTCGACCGCTTAAGATTGGAATGCCAATACCCTCCGTTTTCGGTGAGAAGGGCAGAAGTGTTCAGTTTCTAGTGGGTTCAACTGCTTTGCAGTTTTCTGGAATGTCTCTATGCTCAGGCACCCAGCACAGCTTAATGTTAAACTACTCTGACATCTCCTTGAGATATGATCGTCAGTTAAGGGCTAGAATAGAGTTGAAGGAATTTGACGCCAGGGATTTGATGGCCACCTGACTGTCTGAGTTCTGAGAAGATACATACGTATATCCCTCTAGGATATATCATGTTTTCTCTTAGCTAAGACAGAGCTTCGCTGATTGCCATCATATCCGTTAGGAACACGCTAAAATGATCTGGAAGACGAAGCGAGATGTTTAATTTCATTTAGTCTGAACAGACACCACAATCTACTCCTTCATTTGTTTTTGAATCGAGAAGGGAGAGTACCTATAGAAAAATTTTCTAAAGGCAATAAAACCCCCAAAATTGGCTTGGTAATTCTTTGATGTGTGAAAAAAGACCAAATCACCTACCCAACCTATGAGATGCAAAAGAAAGCCTGATACAATTTGCTAGCAAATAAATTTTTCAAATAACCATCGATGCGTTTGAAATTTTATAAAACAACTTGGTTAAATGCTTCATTTGACATATTATTGGGTCTAAAAAACGAAAATGCAGTTAGTATTTCATGAACTTTTATACCTACCACAATAACAGACATAAAAGAAAAATTGAAAAATTTTGTAAAGAATTTTTTGACAGAAGCTATAGGTGCCTACTTATTTCAGTACATAAACAGTTGAGTTCGGAAACTATGAAATAAATATTTTCTTAATCTTTTCGTCAGTGAAAAACGCTATTGAAGAACACCCCTCTCTGTCTTTTAAATAAAAAGGTAAGGTCTGAAAAGTACAGAATGCCAAATCGGCAAAGCTGATTTCAAGTCAAAAATTTTGCAATAGCAAATATTATTCACAAGAGAAACAAAAAAGGCAATCAATTAACAAAATAAACACAACACAACTCACCTCACTCAAGTTTCAATTCCATTTTCCAATGCACTCTCACTCATATTCATAAGTGGACACAGACGCACACATATGAAGAGCAAACAGCTGGACAGACAAGACACAAGAGACGAGCCGGCCGGCCATTATTGAAACAAAAAAGAAAAACAAAAGTTCTTTTCTTATGAATTGAATTCATTTGTTGTCACAAAACTCGAGATTATTTAAATTTACAAAACACTTTCTGCACTTTAACCCTTTTCAAAGTAGTTGCACTAACTTCAACTTGTACCTTAGAAAATATTTTACTTTAGATAAAGTGGTTAGCTATGAACAACAGATATGAACAAAAATTCAAATTTATGAACTGAAAAACATTAGTATGCACGTTTGAAAAAATAACTCGAACTCGGTATCTATATTTATGCACTTTAGTCAAAAATTTCTACCCGGAATATTAAAACGAAATGGCACAAAAAATTAATTAAAAAATATTACAACAAACAAATTTGTTCTCCCTATGCAACCGCGATTCACAGAGATAGCAAAATAGAAAGACGACCGAACCGCACCGCACACTGGATGGACAAGAACTGATCTGTGATTTGAAACAAAACAGAAACTGAAACACATCGAAAGCTTGCAGTGGGAATGGGAAATGGGAACTGGGCAGGCCACTGGCGTGCATGAAAAATGCAACTCGTTTTTTGTTGCGTTATCAGTTTTACATCTGTTTTTTTTTTTACTACACAGATCGACCTGTTGGCTCCAAAAGCAAACTAAATTCTTCTTAAGATTTTCGCCCCGCTCCGTATTAGGCCTGAGAATTGCTCTGGCACTAGAAGTTTTCGAGATATTAGGTTTTCAAAATTGGAAAAAATTAAGATGCTGCCTTTATAACTTGACAAAAATTTTAACAAATCATTGATATTCTTATGAGCTGTTCCAAAACTAGTCTTAAAAAGGCTTTATTATATCAAACTAGTGAGATATTTAACTTCAAAAGTTGTAAAGCACGGCCATGCTTTATTAGCTTAGCTAGGATCTCTAAAATAAATTTAGATAAGAAAGCACATTCTTCAAGGTTTTTGGTGTGCTGAATTCAAATTCAGTCACAAAATTTAACGAATAGTTTTTGGACTAAGAAAATCTCATAACCATTGCCTTTTGGAGAAGGTTATATCAGCAAATTAGCTTATAAATTTTGTTTCTCTGCTTCTAGTATGGGTAGCTTTATTTGCAGAATTAATAATTACGATTTTTACTTTATGATGAATAATTAACAAATATAAAAAAGTTTAGGAAACCTCTGACCTAAACAGTTTTAAAGCTAAGAAACCGATAACTATCAGTTGCTCGCGGCAAAACCCACCGCTCCAACTGCAGCGCCACTCCCACCGCACGCAACGCGTTCTGTGGGCCGGGGCATTAAGGGCTAAGAGAGAAAGCTTTTCATGCCAGTGAGAGTATATTATCATTTTCGGAGGTTAAATGCAAGCTTAGCTAAATAAAGATAAAATAAAAACTGAATAGAGTGGCGCAACAAAGCTATGAAAGCCTTGGGGATTAACGCGTATCAACGACCTTCAAATTTATGCCGATTCTAGATTAAAAACGCCTTTTATGGCTAATTACTCTCGAAGTACTTGCCAATACCTGTCGAAAGATGAAACTCGTGAAAAACGTTTTTTCCTGGTGTTTCGGATTTATGATAATTAGTATAGCGAAACATCTTGGTATAGAAATACCTAAAAATTTAGGTACATTTGAAAGTCTGCAGATTTAATTCAAAAGTCAAAGTATAGTTAATTCCGTGGCGACGCAATCTGACAACCAAATAAAACGAAAATGTTAAATAAAACTTTTCGATATCTCGGTTCGTTTTCGATACCTGAAGTAGATAAAAATTATTTTTGCTTAATATTTGAAAAATAAACTTATAACAGCCTAAAAATCGAACCAGTTTGAGGCTAGTACTAGCTCTGTGATTAGAAAATGAAACTTCTCTTTGATATTTGATCGCAAAATCTATCTTCATCCGACAAAAAAAGCCGCAACTTGAAGATGAGGATGATGAATAAGGTAGTGAAAACTTTTGAAGAAGACACAACCGATCCTGGTTATAAAGATGAGGATGTCTTTTAAGATTGACATGAAAATAAACCCACAGGATGATTTTGGAGTCATTAAATACTTCGGAATTGACGAGCCGACGGACGAGAGGGCTCCTTCCTTGTTGGGATGAAAAGCTATTAGACAATACCTTCTCATGGTGCAATTCGAGTGTATGAAGTTACAAAATCGTGAATAATAAATAGTTCAATTTTTACTTTTTTTTTCTCATCCAATAAAATCTTTAGTCCAGATTCAGATCAATGAAAAGATTAGTAAAAATGTTTATGGTTAAGAATTTTTTATATTTCCTCAGATGCACATTGCGGAAGTAACGCTTCCATCTAGAGTCTAAAAAAATAAATAAATAAATAAATAGGGTGGCGCAACAGAGCGAGGATCCCCTCGGCCTAGCGCATTTCTCACAACCATGTCTTGTGAGGAAATGGAGGGGACCTACAATTTTCTGCCGGTTCCGAACGGCTAATTCAGAAAGCGCTTTTCATGGAAATGAATTTACTAACGGAGGAGTTGCCAATTCCTCGAAATCGCGAAAGGCGATCTAGAGTTTAGACGAAGTATAAAAGACCATCTGATCCATAAAATGAGATTCGAACTAACGTTTGGTTGTAACTTGAAGTATCGATATCTCGAAACCGAAACGAGATAACGAAACATTTTATTTTATATTTTTTTGGATCGATTTACAAAATGGCATATTCATATCCTGGCGCCACGGATATGGTATTCTTCCCAAACGTTAGATTATGATCAATAATTTTAAAAGATAGAATTATTGTTGAATTAATTTGATGAATAAAAACGCTAGTGATCCAACTGACAGCAAAAACCCCGTCACAATTTGCTTTTCCAATAAAATTTTGAAATAAACACCGAACCGATGCCAACGAAAAGTTACATAAATGGCTAAGATTTTTGCTTACGATATTCTACATTATGTAGTATGTATTTGTATTACCTTCACAGCAATTCCACAGTACTTCTTTCATTTTAAGGTCGATATCTTGTTACTATTTGAAGTTTTAATAACACATCTTGAGGAATGATTCATTTCATATATTTTTGCGTTTGGTGAGTTTAAATCCGAAACTACATTATGTATTCAATAAACTTTTATGCAACAAAACACATGAAACACAAAAAGAAAACCGAAAAGTTTTGAAACACGCTTTTGACTGAAGCTTCTTTTTTAAGTAATTGAAAACAATTGAGTTTAGAAACTATGAAATAAATGTAAATCTCTTCTTTACGCTATTAAAGTGCCCCCATAGTGTCATTTGAAAAAATGGTCTAAAAAGTAAAGGATGTCAAATCGACAACATTGGTATCAAATCAAAAATTTTGCAATAGCGAATATTATTCACAAGAGAAACAAAAATGACAATTGAGTAATCATATATCAAAACAGACAACTCACCTCACTCAAGAGTCC
Source organism: Melanostoma scalare (assembly GCA_949752695.1). NCBI lineage: Eukaryota > Metazoa > Arthropoda > Insecta > Diptera > Syrphidae > Melanostoma > Melanostoma scalare. The sequence goes on from OX456984.1 coordinate 40,459,830, forward strand.
AGAGGGATGGAAAATGAACATTTTCAATTGTACTTAAAACTGATTAAAAATTGTACTGAAATGGGGTCAATTGTATCGAAAACTAGCTAAAAAACTTTTTTTTCATTACCAAGGCAATAATTAAAGCAGCACATCCAAAATTGCTCATTGCTCCGTAGGTCTGATTGATATGAAAAACGTCAAGCAACTAATACATAATTAGCTGACCCGCCCGGCGTTGCGTTGCTCGGATCTAAATTATTTAAAAAATTGTCAGGAACACTCGCTGGGCTAAGCTGAAAATAGCCGGAAAGTTTCTAGTTTCCGTGGGAATATGGTCATGAAATAAAGTCTATGTAAGGGATAATGTAACATCCTAATATCAAAAGAATTTTTAATATCGGCTAAGAATTTTTCGAGCTTTCGTTCCTGTTCCGGTTCCCTTTCCTATCCCCGTTCCTGTGGGAAACTTGCTATGATAAAAAGTTGTAAATATATTCTCGGAGCCGCAAAAACAAAATTTCATCGAAATCGGTGAAGCCATTTCGTAAAATAACGTAGATGCAGACTGCAACGCCATCTGCTGAGCCGACTTTTACGGGTATGAAAAATAGATAGTAACTAATTCTCAGTAAAATAAGATCCATTAGAATCTGTTGAAAGTTACGGGCGTTAGAGGGAACCAAAATTTCAAGATTAAGAATAATTTTTTTACCACATCAAGAAGATGTTGGAGTTAATAAATTAATAACCCAATTATCTAAAAACTACTTTATTTTAAAGTAATACCACTTTGTTGAGGAGATACAGTATGAAAAACACATTGTGTAAATAATTTTGCCAGCTTTTTTCAATGTAACAATAATTTTGCCGTTTTCTTTTTTGTGATTTTTACCGCTACTTATGAAACCTGATTCTTTTCTTTGGGTTCACCATTTGAAGAAGATGTTGGAGTTGATAAATCAATAACCCAATTATCTAAAAACTACTTTACTTTAAAGTAATACCACTTTGTTGAGGAGATACAGTATGAAAAATACATTGTGCAAATAATTTTGCCATCGACTGTATCTCTCAAACATGTTTGTGTAGTGTGTGGCGAAACTGTGTTTGCACAAACGTGTTTGGGTAGTGTAGGGGCCCTATAATTCATCTACACTTGCAGTCTCGTTTGATATATTTTTAGTTTATAAATTGCTTGTTAAACATGAAGTCGATTTCGATTTCATTTGGAAATAAAAACAAATTTCAAAATGAAATTAAATGATCCAGAAACTGCGGCTTCTAAAATAAAATATTCCAAAGAACTTAAAAAACCGTTATCGATGTCGATTCCATTTTTGATGTGTTCCAAAAAGTTTATATAAAATTTTTTGGCATTTTCCTTAAACTCTATTAAGTCATCATTGTTTATGCTATTTTCAATGTAAAAAGATTCTACCAGATCACCGCAGAATACGTTTTCAAGAGGTAAATGATTTTCATTTAAATTAGCTCTATAAATATCTTTGCGATCTATTATATTTCTTGACATAAAATTTCTACAAAATTGCTTGAACAAATGCTCGACTCGAGGGACTTTGACATGAATTCTAACATCTTCAGCTTGCATCTCTAAATTAAGTATATTAATCATACCTAAAGCATAAGATAAGAAGTAAAAGTAAAATTTTGTTGCGTTGTTGAGATAAGTTGAAATGAAATTTAGTTTTTCTTTTGAACTGTGGGTTTCAAAATCTGCCAAACTGTAATAATACTTTAAAGCACTCCAGTGTTCAATCATCCGATCAATCGCAGCCTGTTAAAAATGCCAATAAAGGATTGGTAGGAAAAAATAAATTACATTCAAAATAAGTTAAGAATATTGATTATCTGACGGGAAAGCCATCGCGTTGCATTATAGCTTATGATAACATGAAGTTCTGTTCCGAAATGTTCTTGGAAATTTTTGAAATCTTGTCTTCTTAAGGCGCTGTACAAAAATGATGTCAAATTGCCCTTATTAAAGTGTCGATATTGCTTGGTAATTCAGCAGACGCAGCTTTTGAAGACAAGTTCAAGTTATGACAGATGCAACCGTTAACTATTACATTTGGAACAACTTCTTTTTTCTTCATTTGCACACAAATTCAAAAATGGTTATAATGAAGAGCTAGATGAGTGCACATCGGAGATTTACTGATTGGTATACAATGGGATGCGTTTAAAGTGTGGTAATCCCGAAGCAATTATGAATATCGTTTTGAATCAGTTCAGTTTCTTGTTTTGATATTTTTTTTCGTGAAATACATATAAGATGCCAATTCGTAAATTGTACTGAATTCTGTCCAATTGTACTTTTGTACTCGAACAAACTCAATTGTATCGAATTCGGTACAATTGTATCGAATTTTCCAACCCTTTTCTCATATTCTTATAAGTGGTGGACACAAACGCACACACATGAACAGCAAACAGCTGGACAGACCAGCCGGCCGGCCATTATTGAAACACAAAAGAAAACCAAAAGTTCTATTCCTTTCCTATCGATTGAATTACTTTCTTTTCACAAAGCTTGAGACTATTTGATTTCATTCAAATTTACAAAACACTTTCTGCACTTTAACCTTGTTAGTAGCTGCTTGTTAGTCACCTGTTTCCTTTATTAGTGGGTGTGCGGAATGGGGATCAGTCGATCAATGCAAAAAAAAAACTTTACAATTCATTGGAAAGGATGTTGTCAGTATGTATCGAAAAATAAAAGACACTCAGGAATCAGGATAGGAAGTAACTTTCCGAATGAGTGAGAGTGAGAGAAAAATCACTGATTTCCGCAAGTTTTTTTTTTCATGGTTAGGATATTTTAATTGGTTTGAGGTATTATTTTAATAAATTAAAGCAACGATGTAGAACACAAAATGATGTTTGTTGCGGTGATTTTTTAGTTTTTTATTATTGTTATTTATTTTCAAAAATGTCGTTAAAAAAAAATAATCCTAATCGGTGTCCACTTTTCCGGGCTCAATTTTGATGATCTGAAACAAAAACAACAAAAAGATTAGTAATCTTTTTTAATTTTTTTTTTTTTTTTGACAGCGGCAGCGGATAATGTTTTGGAAAACACCATTCTGAGAAAAAGGCACTTGAAATTTGAGATCAGGAATTTCCAGACAAATCATTCACTTACGATCGATCGGCGATGCCAGGTCCATACAATATGCCTTCGGCTTCTTCAAACTCCTCATTTATAGAACTGAATACCGATAGAAGGTCACGCGCAGGTAAGGCACAACAAAAGGAACCACGGTTGAACAACCGGACGGACGCCCAGATGTGACGCTCCGTTCCCTTTCTCTAAGAAATACTGCAGTGACGAAAATAGTTCGAATACCGACTTAAAAATTTAACAGAATGTTTGTAACAGTGTAGGTGTATACTTTCTGATAATCAAGAAATAAAAAAAAACAATTTCCTTGAAATTTTACACTGAGATGATTCCTTAATTTGTTATTTAGTTAACAACAGGTCTGGCAGCGTTGCAAACGAATGTAAAATATAAATAACCGAAAAAAAAACAAAACTATGACTTTTTCCACTTAATTCGTGTGGGAGTTGGGAAATTCCACTTATAGCAATAAAAATGACATTAACAAATTATAACGAGCGCCATATCGCTACGCACTCTTTCTTATGGATCAAATAAATAAATAAATCGCCACATCTAAAAAACCTGGTTTTCATGGCAACAAAAAAGGCGACGGTTACAAAAAGATTGAGATGAAGCACTAGCCCTAGGCCAGGCCAATCTAACTGACAGCTGAAAGTGCCCAAGTTACAGAATAGAAAGATGTTAAGTTCAATATTCTTAAAAATTTTTGTAAAAATATTTTTTTTTTTTATAATTAGCGCGCACATCAAGGGGTTATGAATACCCTTATAATGTTATAGAACACAGTGCGAGCATTTAGGAAAATAGGAGAGGATTTAATAGGAGACACCGATGCACATTGCTTTTGAACCTCTGTAAATCGCAATGCAGTGGAAATACAGAGCCAGATAAAGCATTCCACATTCGGCTGGTGCGACTAAAATAAGAATCTCTATACTTGACTGTACCCCCAAAGTTGGGCTCAGGCTCAAGGTAGAACTCATGAGCATTCCTAGCGTGGCGAGTGTTGCGGATAAATTGTTTCAGGGGAGAAATGCAACTGGCTATTTCACTAGAGCACTGCTTGTAAAAAAAGCGATAAAACAGAGTGAGACAGGTGACGTTTCGACGATGTTCAAGAGAATCAATTGATTCTACGATTGAACTATCACCTATCAATTTTAACGTTCTATTTTGTACCCTGTCAAGTAGGCGCAGAGATGTTTAAGGAGTAACTAACCAGATATGGGAGTTATACTCCAGTTTTGGGCGGATGAAAGCCTTATAAATTGTAGCCAGATCAGAAGGGGTGAAGAACTTCCTGCATTGTCTCAAGAAGCCTTAGCATTTAGCAGCGTTTTTGGCGACTCCAAATATGTGGTCGTTCCAACGAAGATCATCGTTTACACACATACCAGGAACTGACAGCTTCAATGGTAATGGGGAAATGTTAAGCTTCAACGACAAGAGACAGCATTGAGTTTTCGATGCATTGAATTCTACTCGGTTCTTATGACCCCATGAAACAATGCTGTCAAGGTCAGAATTCAATGAGCTTATCATACGCAACCGCTCCAGTTCCACATCCGAAGAGCAGGGACGTGAATTTGGAAACGAATATGAAAAGCTGAGAGTCGAGTCGTCAGCAAAACAGTTGAGAGGATTAGAAGCCTCAGACAAGAGATAATTTTTAAAAATGAAGAAGAGAGTCGGAGACAAAGCGGAGCCCTGGGGCACACCAGCATTTATGAAGTGGGTATCAGACTTGAAGCCATCCAATACAACTTGTATTGCACGGTCGGAAAGGTAATTTCTAATCCAACGAAGAAGAGACTCATCGATACCAAATGCACGCATTTTCGATAAAAGAGCCTGATGCCAAACTCTATCAAATGCTTTAGAAATATCAAGCGCAATAATCTTACTTTCTCCAAAACAATGTAAAGACTGGTTCCACTTTTCGGTGAGATAAGCCATCAAATCACCAGTGGAACGTTTGCTACGAAAGCCGTACTGACGGTCATTAAGAAACTTTCGTTCTGCAAGATATTTCATAAGTTGACGGTTTATCAACGTTTCCATGACCTTGGAAAGAAGGGACGTTAGTGCAATTGGACGGTAATTGGAAGGGGAGGAAGATTCGCCTTTTTTAGGGACTGGCTGGACAAATGCAGTTTTAAATCTGCTCGGAAAAATCCCAGCAGAATAGGAAAGATGGAAAAGTTTACGCAGTCTTTCACACAGTTTTTGTTAGTTAAAGTTATGAATTCAGAGAGTTGAGAAATCGAAAATTGCGAATTTTCTGGTTTTAATTCAGCGAAACACCCATTTTGCAAATAAAAGGTAGGGTAATTGCGGGAGAGATGGCGCATTCAACCAAACTCACACATCTAGTCGTCCACACAAAAAATCTTATTTTGCTTTTTGTTCCTTAGGTATTTAACTCAAAACGTACGACAAAAAGTTGAAAACATCCTACATGCAACGGGACTTGTTTTTCTTCCAAAGGAAATTTTTTAGTTCGTTACAAGTAATCGATTTGGAAAGAAGCTTTCGATTGTTTTGTCCAGAGTAAGTATTTTGCATAGTAAATAGGTGTTAAAGAATACTATTGTGTGTGTCTCCTTCATATTGGGAGAGATGCAGCACTTTTCTTTTGAAAAAGATGCCCCATGCTGAATTGGCTTTTGTATTTTTCTTAAAGAGAGTATTAAGCTTCTGTATGCCCCTAAAATACATCTGCACATAATTAAGGGCTAGTTGGACAGAAGAGGTGCTGAAAGAAACCCGAAAAAACGTTGACAAAAGAATGTCTCTCCGAAAAGCAGAGAAACAAAACGACTCTGATTAGATCAGGAGCGGAAAAACCTTCTTTAATGTTTTAAATTCATTAAATTTGCTATGCGGCATCTCTCCCACACGTGCAGGGAGAGAGGGCACATGTAATATATATTTTTCTTTCGTGTTATTTAAAAAAAAAAAATTGTTAATTTTTTCGATCTTAGTTTTTCTTATGGCACTAAACATATCCATTATTAAGTTTTTTATATAAACAAAGTTAATTTCGCATAAGTATAGACAAATTATACTGATTTTTGAAAAACAACGGCATCTCTCCCGCAACAAAAAATGTATCAAAATCGGGTCTTGCGTTCACGAGTTTATCGGGTAAATTTAATTGAAGGTTAACAAAATTGTTTCACATTTAATTATTTCAATGCCCAGCGAAGCTACTAGGGTGCCAGGTATCCGATAATAAGGTTCAGCCAAAGTTTCTATAGTTCACTGCCGCTGCTCAGAAACTGAAGAGTAGGAGCATATAGTGTGACCGAACTGCTACTGCTACTGCCAGCCACTGGTAAGGGTTGACTCACATTAATTTTTTCAAACTAAGAAGGTAGAATATAATTTATCGAAACCTCCCCTTTGTCAGATACTGACAAATTTGAACAAGTTCATCTTTCCCTAAACAATGGTGATTTTTCACAATATTGACTTGGTAGTTTCCCTAGAAAACGATTGATGTAAACACGTTAAAGACATACAATAACTACTCTTGTCAATGCACATCGAAGCAGCCATTAGCCTTATCACAGCACAAAACAGAAAATATGCTATTTCAGCAGTTACAGTACAGAACTGGAATTAAAGTCTTTTCACAACTCATCTGGTTAGTCACGCTACCAATATTTTATGTATCATGGATGGACATCATGGTTCCAAATGTCGATACCGGGCATCACGTTCAAGTGCTAATTTTTCTCGTCGTAGTCCGTCGTGCTCCTTGACCACAAAACTAAGCAGGGGAATTCTGTATACTTACGATTGTTTTGCGCCGTACAAATCTAATGAAATATGAATAAAAAAAAAAAATCCGGCAAAGTCTAAACATTTACTGGGGCTTGTTGAGAATAGATGCCCGGCTGAAAGGGAGTGTGTGCTTGTGTGCTTGGCAATGAAACAAATTATCATTCTCAACACTACAGGGTTGCCATTACGTATATCTAAGTAAGACTCTCGCACAAATACTCAAAAGGCAGAAACTTTGTTTTTGATAACCAAGCAAGGCTCTCATCATAATTCATTGACTTTTTGATTATTCTGAATAAAAATTGGTTTTGGATTTTTCTAACATATTTCAAGAAGTTTCTCAAACAGTCAGGCATTCTGGCTTAGAAAAGGATGACTTATTTATTTAGGTGAAAAAGCTCGGGGAGAACCTGGGCCTCAATCAACGTCCTTCTATAACGACCTCGATTTCGGGCGAACTCTCTCCAGTTTTGCACTCTAAGTCGGTTGAGGTCTTCTTCCACTTGATTGTCCCACCCCTTCCGCGATTTCCCTGCAATGTGCTTTCGAAAACCCGTCGAGCCGGAGCGTTTGGGGCCATCCGCATGGCTCAGCCATCGTAGCCTTGCGATGCGTACTCTTCTAACTATGCCCATGTCCCACACATTGTCTTCGCATACGGGACCAAAGAGCATTCTTTCGAAACGACCAAGGGTTTCCTCATTCGCTTTTGAAGAGGTCCATGCTTCCACGCCGCACCGTAAAGCAGGACTGGAATGATCAAGGTCTTATACAGGATTACCTTGGTTTTTCTAGGAGGGTTTTGTTTCTCAATTGGCTTCTTGACCCAAAGAAGCAAAGGTTGGCTAAAGTTATTCTCCGTTTTATCTCCGCACTGATGTTGTTGTCCGTTTCTACAGCGGATCCTAGGTAGACGAAGTCCTGTAATACCTCGAAGTTATGTCTGTCTATTGTGACGTTTTGTCCAATTCGTCGATGTTATGTGTCCTTGTTTGATGACATTATATACTTCGTTTTACCCTTATCAATTATCAAACCCATTTTTGCCGCTTCTGTGTCAATACTCGCAAAAGCACCTATGACATTCCTTCTTCACATTACGTCTAGCAGGCGAGCAATTGCACAGACTCTTGAAAGATTGTTCCTTGGGTGTTGACGTTTGAGCTCTGTACAATCTTTTCTAATACCTATGATGTTGAAGAAAAGAAAGAATAAGCCTGCTAAAAAATTTTACATAACTCAATCAAACCTTTAGCCTTCTAATGGGACACAATGACGAATCCTTTTTCAACAAGTTTTGTGGTAGCCCTGTTCCATTAAAGTCACCCGAAGGAAGACCGAACAAAGCAGATCTCACAAAAAGAAATAGCCACATAAGACAACCAAAAAAATGCATCCCCATACACTGACTGCCTTGATACCCTTTGGTAGTGTTTATTACTCCCCAATGCACTGCGCTCGCTGTCTAGGTGCATTCTTCTCGTTTAGAAATCCCATCACCAGCAAGTCAAACGACAGCATGAGGAATACACCTCTTCCCAGGGACGTTGTGGCGTGTGTGAAATATTTATTATTCGGTCAATAGAGACAAAGTACGTGGATTGGTGCGGACGGACGCTGCGCTGCTGTGCTGGCAAAAATGCAGTATGTATAGCGTCCGTATAGGTAACATTCTGCTGTTGAAAGCAGCATTGAAAGCAAACTGAATTGGACTTGGTAGGGGGTTGTTAGCATTACCACATCGAAAAGGTAATAGTTTGCCGATTTGGCTTTTATTTTTGGAGGCCAACATGTAACAGCACTACAATTTGAAATTTAATTTGTCCGAAGTTTTCAGTTTTCATTCCAACGTTCAATTTGCAAAGTTTCAACAGCTCTGCTGTTCCTCGATCTGGCACAGCCCAAACATTTTCAATCAAATGAATATCGCATTAGATCGAATTGAATTTCCACAAAAGAAACACATCATATTCCTAGGTAGGTACCAAAGTAATTCTGCAAAGGTTTCCGATGGAGTAGGATGATTGTAGGCAAACATATTGTGTACTATTTTAGGTCATGAGGACTTTAGATAGCGTCCTTGGCCACAGTGACGTCACCACCAAAAATTATTAAACGAACAATTGGGTTTGACTAATTTCTAATCATATAAACAACTATGTATACTTATTATTAGCAATACACAGTTATAGAATTTGGACAGACGTATTGTTTAATGTGGGGATGTTCATGGAGTCGATGTCAGCATAATGTTTGCTTTGGGGGTAGGTGGTGAATTAAATTTATTCGGTGCTTAAATAGTAAAGCGAGCTAAGCGGCTTGGGTTATTTTCGATACTAATTAAATAAACACAAATGAGCTTGTGTTTCGTTTCTAATTTTAATTTGTGATTCAATTTTGGTAATAAATGAAATGTTTTAAGGTGGTTAAGACCGATGTGTGAGTAATTGAACAATTAACAAAACACCACTCCATTGTCCTGCTAATTGCTGTGGTTTGGAGGTTTGTCAACGGTGTTTTGCAAAAACTCAACACCACGATACTATAGTCTTCAACAGGCACATAGATTTTTATTATTTTAAAGACGTACAATCTGTGACCAACCAAACGAAAAATAAGTGACGTCTTTTAAAGAAATTTGAACGCAATTGTTACTTCTGTATAAATATTTCGCTGCAAGGTCATGATGGTGGGAAATAGGAAGGAGGCTCATTAGGTTTGGTTCTATTTGTGGAGATTGAGTTACAAAAAACAATTTCGTGCAGCATAGTCGTAGACTGCGTTGCATGAATTCAAAATGAAGTACCTGGTTTGAAAAAATGATAAACAAATGTTGCAAAAATTTCTTCATTTCAAATATGAATTTGAGAGTAATCAATCATCAGAGTTCGGAACTTTTCGCAAAAAGGCACAATTATCGGGAGGGACTGGAGCTATGAATCCTTAAGTAAAGTATATCGGAAAAGCTCTAAATATCCATTAATACGAACCTAAACTCGTTTAAAACATTTTTTCCAGAAATTCGGTCTGTGAGTGATGTGGAGTTTGATTTACAATAGGTTGGCTTAGGTTAAGTTAGATGTGGCTGTCAGGGTACGCAGTCCGACACACTAAGTTTCCAGAGGTTCCATTGTGATACCACTGAGATCAGGAAGTTGTTCACTCTCTAGTCCCCATCTAGAGGATTAGAGTGATCACACTCTAATCGAACAGGGACTAACAAAGAAAATCACCTGTAACTCAAACCATGCGGAACTTCGTATGAAAAGGGATAGACTTTCAGGGTCTTTGTTAACTGAATCGCTGGTGTCGTCAAAAAGTATTAGCTTAGATGAGTTTTCCATCTGCTGGCGAACGCAGGACATTAACAAATCAGATAGTGAACTGTTTCCTCCTCCTCGTCGTCCATTCAGTTTCTACAAAAGCCATTGGAGTAGACACCAAGGCTTTTGGCGCGTTTACCTATTAAACAGAGGCCTATATTGTGGAGCTAAAATGCAGACGATTTAGATTCAATAAACTCTTCGGTCCAACGACCATCAGGACTGCTCAAGCCGACGAGAACAAACCAATTATTATTTATTTAAAAAACAAGTAAATGATTGACAATTAGACATAGACACCTTTTTAATGAAAATGTATAAAACCCACCAACTTAACAAAGCAGAGCCACATCTCTGGTCGCAGATCTTAGAACAAAAATGTTAGTCATAGAATTTTTAATTGTATTAAATCAAGTATTGTAAAACTGGGCTTTTCAATAAAAACTTAAATTGTGAAACAAAAAACTCAGAAAACTCTTTAAACGTTTCGAGTCTACAAATGGACAAATTTGTTAACTCATTAAACACGTATTAGTTTCCGTCCATCAAGTGTTCATCTTCTCAGAGGTGTCCTGCTTAAGCAAAAATTTACATTCAGCGGTAGGTATGCCGGTCGAAGAGGAGAAGTCGTTCCTTTTTTGGGGAGTTTTTCTCCCATACAGTTGCCTGATATGTCTTTGTGAGCCGACAACCATGAAAGGTCAATGTTGAACTGTTCTGACATCTCTTTTAGAGACATGCGACAGCTTTTGGATCGGAGTAGATTTTGTTGAGGCAGAGGCAAGAGCTTTGAGAGAAGATACGAATAACCGTGAAGGATACAAGGTCTTCTCTAAGCCAGGACATAACTACTTTTATCGCCAGAGTTTCCGCATCGAACATACTACAATTATCAGGTAGGTGGAAGAAAACACTTGAATTCAGAGCCCTTTCGAAAAAAAAACCGTTTTCTACTTAATCACAGGCTTAAGATCCGTCTGTGTAGAAGTACAATGCATCAAAATATTCAGGAGAGCAAGGTTCTTCCAAGCTTTTCTGTAGGTGATGGTTACTTGGAAATTGTCATGAAACTCCAACTTGAGAATGTCGTAAACTTATCGATCCAGGATGAATCTTAAATTGATCAAAATACTTGAGTGACCAATTTGACTACTGGTCCACTGTGAATTAGCTTTAAGTCGAGCAGGTGAGTTCGCTGCTAGCTATTTGCCGAAAATATCTGTAGGGGTGTAAGGCTATGTAGTATGTCTGGGAGTTGCTAAGGATTCTAAGCAAGTATCACCCTCCTGGAGTATAAATAAACAGGATGAAGCTAAAAAGCCCGGAATGCTCGAGTTCAGACGCTTTTCAGGGGCTTATATTTTTAGGCTGAGTCCGAACGGTTAAGTGAGTAGCCGCACTTTTCATGGTAGTGCAATCCACTCTTGGACAAATTGCCAATTCCTCGTGAGAGGCGATACCCTCGGAACAAACATAATCAACTTAAAATATGTGTTGAACTGAAATGGAGTGCACTCACTCACCTAACCCAAGCTTTGTTTGGCTTCACAGCAAAAGACTGCTTTATTGGGGGCTTTATATTTTATTTACAAAAATTTTCATAGAAGAATGAACGATGAACATGTTTTCTTTCATAAAACGACAATCGTTCTAATAAAACGACAATCGTTCTCATAAAATGATAATCGTTCTCATGAAACGACAGCCCATTACATAGAACAATAATCTTTTTTATAAAACGACACCCGTTGTTAAAAAACCACAATCGTTTTCATAAAACGACAATCGTTTTCGTTGAAAGAACTGTGGGATGTTTTGGAAGGCGGTAGATGTGGCTGTTAGTCATGTAAGTAAATTGGTTCACATAAGAAAATTCTATTTTGGACTTAATCTAGCCTCTTCTATTCAGAAAGCTACCTACTCCTCAAATAAATATACGAACAAAACTAGTCGCAGCACTTAAAGTATAGGTCACATTTGAGAACTTTCAAATTCACCATCAACTAGAAGACATAAAGCCATCAGATTTTCAGTGATCAACAAATAAGCGCATCGAACACGTATGCGAGCTCACAGGGGAACGCGAACGCATAGACGTACTCAAACGAACAGATGAACGAACACGTACCCTTAATCTTGTTAATGTAAGAAATGAATGGCGCTCTGATCAGAAAAACGCACAGGTATCACCGAGCAATGGCCATTTGAACACTGTTGGCTTTGAAAACCATTAAAAAAAACTCAAGAAAAATTGAATTGCATTCCTATAACATAAAAAAAGTGAATAAATTGGATCCCACAAAAGAAAACGTTGTTTGTGTTTCTAAATGTAGCAGAGTGCAGCACTGCTACATTTAGAAACACAAACAGAAACACTTCCATTTACATCAGAGCATGTTCATCTCTTTTGAGATTCAATAACCTCTATGACTACAAATCTTCCTGCCACCATGTTCACAGTTAAACTCTGTTTCATATTGCATAATTCCATTAAACCCACAGAAATTACATCAGCAAACTACTCCTCAACCAGAGAATAATAAACGATAAGGTGAAAGAATCCAATTCGACTACGTCCAACTTTTATAACTTCTATCATTTACGTTCTATGCAAGAATGCACCCACATTTTATTTTTTTCATTTTTGATCCGTATCTCATTGGAAGTTGTCCCAGAGAAAGGACTTTCTCGTCCTGATTATTGCATAGCTGTTAGAACATTGCTGACTTTTTCAACAACTGACATGGAAGCCAACCGACTGACAAGCAAGAGTTTTAATAGGATCAGTTTAATATATTTTTGTTTTTGTTCTATTTTCAGTCTCAATTTTTTATTTTATTATTTCAGTGTCTTTAAAGTTATCTTTTTTCTTCTTCTTTTTTGTTTTTGATGAAGCCCCAAGCTGAAACTTTGATCTAACATTATAAATATTTTGGTTGTTGTTGCTTGTATTTTGTGGGGCGATAAGTGTGACGAATGCAAAACAAAATTGCATAGCTCGGTCGTTATGACTTGATAATAATAAGAACTTTCATGAAGTTTAATTTTTTAATTACATTAAAAAGTTTTGAGAACATTGATTGGCGAGGAGAAATGAGGCAGTGAAGATATTTCAATTGAGTTCTTCGTTCACGACGACGACTGAATACATTTTTGGAAAGGTATGTACCTACGCTGGTCAAAACTTAAATGATGTAAGGAAAAAAGGTTTCTCTTGTCTCCGAAAGAACTCATAATCACTTAGATTTTTTATTTAAGAGTAAAAGGCTTTAAAAATACACTGGAATTCCCGCACTAGAAAAAAGTGCGGCTTTTTTAAAATACAAAAAGGGTTGATATCGTTCGGGATCTTCCCATAAACCAAAGATAGTAAGTAACTGGGTACGACAATGTCGAAATGGATTAGGTGCTTACTGCATTTCTCTTGACGAACGTAGGGGACCAACAATTTCCTGCCTGGTGTAAAAGTATGGTTCCGAAACAACCAATAGCCTGGAATAACAATTATGATTTCAACGTTGACGACTCAAGCAAACGAAAAAAGGACAAAGACGTCCGGATCTGCACGTGGAACGTAAGATCCCTTCACGGTCCTGGACTGCTACAATGCAGACGAAACCGCCATACAAGAAGTGCGATGGAGTGGATCGGGCATAAAGAAGATGAAAAACTGCAACAATTATGATGACTTCTACAGACAACAGAAACAACGCTTATTTTAGTGCGGATTTGTAGTTAGAGGAAGACCCAGGGATAAGGTTATCAGCCAAAATCCAGTTAATGAGCGTATAATGACCATCCGCATCAGGGCTGAATTCGCCAACATTAGCCTAATATGCGCCCACGCCCCCACAAAAGAGAAAGATGACAATTCCAAAGACTGTTCCTACGAGCTCCTCGCAGAAACATATGAGCAGTGCCGTTCTTGGCGATTTTAACACAAAACTAAGGAAGGAGGACATCTTTGGAAATACAATCGATAAGCATAGCCTCCATGACAAAACCTCCGAAAACCGACTGAGGCTAATCGATTTTGCTTTGGGGCTAAATCTTGTTGTAAACTGTACACGCTTCCCATTTCTCAAAACTCATAAAGGTACATGGCGATCCCCAGATCAATCAACCGTCAACCAAACTGACCATGTTGCGGTCGACGCAAGGCACTCTAACAGTGTGATAGATGTTCGAACTTTCCGAGGCCAAGCTACGAATGCAGATATCTTGTTCACGACTCGCACGAACTATAACGCTGTGAAGAGATATGACGTCGGAAAGCTACAATCGCAAGAGATTTCCAGCGCCTTCTCCAATCGAGTATTCCTCCAACTATTCTTTGAATCGTATGTCGCTAGCATCAAGTATTGAAGACCAGCGGCAGCAATACCAAGAGACCATCAGAATCGCCGCCTCTGAGGTTCTGGGTTTCACTCGGCCCCCAAAACGAAATCCATGGTTTGATGAAGAATTCAGGCAGGCAAATGCAGCCAAACAAAAAACACGACAAATGTTGATGCAAAAGCTAACAAGGGCTGTTTTTGACCAGTGTTACAAGATTTAAAAGGAAAAAAGATGGGAAAAACACCGAATTCATAAAAAGAAAAAGAAACAACATGAGAAGCGCTCGTTTGAGGAAATTTAGAGATACCCATGACAGGAATGAGATTCGGAAATTTGACCAAAAAATAAAAAGATCTCGCCAGGGTGGGAAGCCACGAACTCAAGCCCGTAAAGATCTCCGAAAAAAAAATAGTAAAAGAGACGCAATTGCTACTGAGAATCTCGCAAGACCACTTCTGCAGACTGCTTAACACCGATGAAGACACCAATTCCGCTGTCAGGCGGAATGCCCTACTCAACTTGGACGATGATCAAGAATGTCGTCCTTCCGACATAGAAGAAGTTAAGCTTGCCATATGCAAACCCAAATCAAATAAGACTATGCAGGAAGCCTTTGGAAAATTCATGCTGCTCCGTCAAAGTCGGTAAAGAACTTACCGAAACATTTGATGTCGAAAAAGGCTTTAGGCAAGGCGATAAACTGCTGTCATTCGATTTCCAGAATATCAATCGTCAGCATCAGAGGCATAATCTTTCAACAGTCTGTACAATTACTCGCTTGCGCAGACGATATTGACGTAATGGGAAGAAGGAAGTGTAATGTCATCGGTGCTTTTGCGAGTATTAGAACAGAAGCGGCAAAAATGGGTTTGATATTTAGTAAATGAGGATGAAAGGAAGTATATTTTATAATGTTGTCATCAAACAAGGATACCGAACATCGAAGAATTGGACAAAACGTCACAAAATAGACAGACATGAATTCGAGGTATTACAGGACTTCGTCTACCTAGGATCCGCTATAGACACGAAAACAACATCAGTGCGGAAATCAAACAGAGAATAACTCTTGTCAACCATTGCTTCTATGGGTTAAGATGGCAATCGAGAAATAAAACCCTCTATAGAAAATCCAAGGCATCCCTTTATAAGACCTTAATCATGCCAGTCCTGCTTTACGGTGTGGAAGCTTAGTCTTTATCGAAAGCGGATGAGGAACCCTTGGTCGTTTTGAAAGAAAAATTTCCCGAATGATCTTTGGTCCCGTATGCGAAGACAATGTGTGGAGAAGAAGATACAACAACGAGCTGTATGAGCTGTACCGCGGCATTGGCATGCTAGAATGCGCATCGCGAGGCTACGATGGCTGGACCATGTAGATCGGATGGACATCAACGCTCCGGATTGATGGGTTTCCAAAAGCACACTGCTTTGAAAGACCTCTTCTTAGATGGCGCAATCAAGTGGAAGAAGACCTCAACCGATTAAGAATACAAAACTGTAGAGAACTCGACCGAAATTGAAGTCGTCATCGAAGAATGTTGCTTGAGGACCAGGTTCCGCCCCGAACTGTAATGTCCACCCAAGTAAGTAACTACATACCGTAGGAATGGAAGTTTGCAATGATTTTGTTGTTCAAGAAGCATTACGCATTAAATTTAATGTTATGGCTAAAAAACTAGCTTAATGTTTGCCATTATGTTTTAATAATGAATTTTTGCAGTGGCCGATGCGGCTGGCTCTAATAAATTCCGAGAAGCCCAGTTTTCGAGAACTTTTGCAGTGTGTCAGCAATAACTCTCCGCATATTCTCTTTCAATTACCTTGGGTTTAACTGCGTAGACAAGCGACTTTACTTAACCATACGAAAAATAGTCCAGCGGTGTTAAATTTCCCGGCGTGTTTTCGACACAATTTACCGAAGGTACGCAGTGCTAATGCAGCTTCAAATCTTCCAAAGTAAAATGGCAAACTGAACTGGGCTTTAAGCCTGAGTGAGTGGCCCTCACAACAACATCCAAGTGCAAACAGGTGGCGGTCACCCCGCTCAAAAAAGTTACAACACCCACCTCCCGCCCCCCAAGTGTCGCGAAAATTGCTGAATGTAATAAAATAAACAGGAGTTGTTTGGGGACGGGAGAAAGGAGTATATGGGGTAAGGAGTATAGGAGTATATAGCTTTTTTCGGCGGGGTGACCACCACCTGATTTCACTTGGAGGTTGTTGGGGGGGATCCCCTACCACCCACAATTTGACCCCACCCCCTCCGGGGGTGGAGTCATAATCTACACCTTTACCCTAAAAATTAAACGAGCAGAAGCCGACTCACTTTCGAAAGTATTTGAAATTGCAAAAAAAAAAAGCTGAAGTCCTTTACATTGAAAAGAATCGTTCAAGCCCTTCGGTTCCAAGTACAGAAGAATATTTTCGTGTTACTGTTTTCAATCCTTTACTTGATTTCTCTGTAACAGACGTTGGAGAAAAATTTACAAACCATGCAAACATACTAGAAGGGTTTTCAGTTCTTTTCGAGGATTCTTCGTCAGAAATAGACAAAGCAGCAAAAATTCAATGAAACTGTTGAGTTTTTTTTACCAAACATATTTGGCTGCCGGTATATTTTCTGTTCTTGTAGAATTGAAAACTTGGAAGAGATATTTGATCCGAAGGAATAATACTTCCTTTAAAAATTCATTGGAAGCGCACAAAAGCTGCCCCGAACAAGGCTTTCCTTATATATATATTTTATTAAAGATATTAGCCGGATTAAACGTCAACTCTTGAAAGAACTTTCTCCAGTTTAAAGAGAATAAAAACAATTTTAAAGCAGGACCAACGATGTGAGATTTTTTAAAATATATCTATTTTAATGACAGTGTGAAAAGCTTTGGATGTTTACTTATTTCCAGGATGATGGTTTGAATCGTTTGATGAGGTTATAAGTGTTTTATCTAAAAAGAACAGAAATTAAAGAAAACATAAAACTCAAAAATTTTTACCCAATTGATTCAAACCAAAAAACTTAAAAATTTTTCTCCAACGAAACGACTTGATTTTGTATGCTAGACCCCCAACTTTTTAGTTCTAATTTTGGTCGGGTACTATTTAATTTATCGTATCAATTTGACAGAACTAGTGTGTTTATGTTTTGTCAAGAAATGAGTTGATACTCATTTGAGTACTAATGACTGGTATAATAATATATTTTTTGTTGTTTTTGAAGAGTTAGCTATAGCTATAGCTATAGAGGCATTAGTCTCCTAAACATCGCCTATAAGATCCTTTCGAGCGTATTATGTGAACGTCTCAAGCCGTTTGCTGATGATTTGATAGGTCCTTATCAATGCCGCTTCAGACCTGGAAAATCTACCACCGACCAAATATTCACATTGCGCCAAATCCTGGAGAAAACCCAAGAGTACAACATCGACACCCACCACCTGTTCGTCGACTTTAAAGCAGCGTACGATAGTGTTAACAGAGTTGAAATGTATCGTGCTATGGCTAACTTTAGAATCCCTGCCAAACTGATACGCCTTATCAGGATGACGTTGGAGAACGCTAGCTGTTCCGTCAAAGTTGGTAGAGACTCTACTGAAACCTTCGAAACCACCAGAGGGCTTAGACAAGGCGACGCACTGTCATGCAGCTGTTTTAACATTGTGCTTGAAAATTTAATACGTAGCACCCATGCCAGTACATCGGGCACCATTTTCAATAAATCAACACAATTACTTGGGTTTGCAGACGACATAGACGTGATAGGAAGAACAAAGGGAGCAGTAACTGGTGCATTCACTACTATGGAGTCAGCAGCAAGCCAAATGGGGCTGAAAATAAACGAGGACAAGACGAAGTATATGCTATCATCAACAAAAGTCCAATCCCACCACCGACTTGGTCAAAATGTCACCATTGACAGGTATAACTTCGAGGTAGTCAGTGAATTTGTCTACCTGGGCACTGCTGTAAACTCAGCCAACAACATCAGCGCTGAAATCAAACGCAGACTAACTCTTGCTAATCGCTGTTTTTTTGGGTTAAATAAGCAATTGAGGAATAAAGCCCTATCGAGAAGAACCAAGGAGACACTATACAAAACACTCATCATCCCGGCCCTGCTATATGGTGCAGAAGCATGGACCCTCTCCCAATCGGATGAAAAGTCACTTGGAGTCTTCGAGAGAAAAGTTCTGCGTACGATTTATGGTCCTGTTTGCGTTAACCGAGAAGACAACGTTTGGCGAAGAAGATACAACGACGAACTATACGAGCTGTACAGCGACATAAGCTTAGCCAGAAAAATTAGAGTCCAACGACTAAGATGGCTGGGCCATGTAGAGCGGATGGACATCAACGCTCCAGCGCGTAAAGTCTTCACGTTCAAACCAGAGGGAGTCAGAAGCCAAGGTAGACCTCATCTTCGATGGAGCGAACAGGTAGAAGGAGATCTCCGCCAACTTGGAGTGCAAAATTGGAGACGGCAGGCTAGAGATCGAGCCGGCTGGAGGGGCATATTGGACAAGGCCTAGGAGCACCACGCTCTAGTTGAGCCACCTAAAGTAAGTAAGTAAGAAGAGTTAGCTAATACCGGGCCCTAAGTAGTATTCGGTTTCAAACTGACAGAACTTATTTTAATTTTTGATGTGAAGAAATGAGTTGATACCGATTTGTTTGTTATTTTTAGGACTAGTACCAGATCTAACTTTATTTCTGTGTGAAGAAATCGGCCGTTAAAGTCTCAAAATACAACTCAAAAGTTATCAGTTATTTATTTGCCAAAAAGTTTAGCTTCGTTTAAATTGTTCTAAGAGCTCATTTTTTTTTCTCTCAATAAAGATTTATCTTCTACACCTCGCTGACGTCTGTTTATTGACGCTATATTCTTTTTAGCTATTTGTCTTTTTATTTACACCCTAGATACTCTGTTCTGATACTAATGTAAAACAATATCAAGCCAACGATACTTTTCTCGCAGTTGAACTTCTGGAGCCATTCCACGAAGATCGGTTCTATATTCTCTCTTAACATTTCGCGTTGGTACACATATACATGTTGGTCGGTTAGCTTTTTGCATTGTTCGCTCTTAAAATAAATTTAATTAAATCAAGTAAATACAAGTTCGTTGGGCTGATAAGCTCAAAACTGGAAGTGGGTTCAACGAATTCAAAGTTTAAACTTCATAACATGACAAGTGCTGCCTTAGCGGTTATGGTGTTTACCATTTTTCGTGTCGTGTTAACAGCTGGTAATTCGAGAAATGTCACATTAATTGGTTGTGCGTCAGACGATTTGAAAAAGGAACAATACCAAGATGCAGTTGAGCTCATTGCATCCCACTGTCACATTCCAGTTTTGGAGAACGCACTTTTTTTGCGGTATAACAACCTGACTTCGTTGCAGATCTCCGAAAGTAAGATATCGAAGCTAGAAGACTTTGCATTGAATGGACTCCTGAACTTAAAGTCGCTTGATCTGACAAGAAACAATATATCTCAGGTGAAATCATGGTCGGATCAGGATTTGGTAAACCTTACTTCCTTGGATCTTCGACGAAATACGATCAAAGAATTCGATTCGGAAAGTTTCCGTCGGTTCCCAAATCTACAGAAGCTCAATTTGGCTGTGAACCTCATTGAAACTATCCCCGATGGTGTTCTTCGAATGATGCCTTCATTGAAATACATAAATATAGGCAAAAACTTCATCAAACAAATCGACTTGCACGCTTTCCGCGGCCTTCACAAACTATCCCATCTAGCATTGCACTACAATCAGATTGAAAAGATTAACCCACAGGCATTTGATACAAACAACCATTTGAGATCTTTGCGATTAGAGGTAAATTCCCTGGTCGACTTGGAATTTATGTCGCAAATGAATTTGGCGCGATTGGTGCATTTGAATTTAAGTAATAACGCCATTGACAGTCTCAGGCGAATGGCATTTACAAAAGATACCGAACTCAAGAGTCTGGACGTGAGCTACAATTTGATTGAAGAAATTTATGCAGACACACTGTCGGGATTGGAATCATTAGAGGTGAATATTTAGTTGGCTCTTTATGTTTTCATATAAATTCAATCAGCATTGAGATGAGACGAACGATGCGACGATAAGCTCACCAGGTAGATAAAGATTCATGAACGTTGTTGTCTTGTGAGTGTAAACATCTGTCAGCGCAGTGATAATAATTAGTGTTGTTGTGTTAATATAATAGAAGAGCGAGGTTGTGTTTGAGTTTGTAGTTTGCTTTAGATAAGCAGATATGCCCCGTGTAAGGTGCTAAGTGTAAATGATGCGGATGAGTTAACGCAAGTGGACTGTTCGGCTTTAGTATTGACCAAAGCTATGAGAATCACCGTGCCCGCCGTTGAGTGGTCTGTCTCTGCTCTGAGTCATGTTTTTCTGTATCAAGTTATTTTTGTGTAGATTAACAAGTTTTGATGTACTCGTATTGCATGCACCGGTTATATGCCACCCCTGCGACTTCAAAGTTTGAGAGTTCGAATATCACCGGAATAAGACTTACTGAGTCCTTGCACTAGGAGCACATACTAAGTGGAAGTGGCTGTCAGCCAATAAGTAATGCCTACGTACATTGCCTGACACACTCAGGCCGCAAAATTGTGATACAAAATCACAAAAAAAACTTGTAAGTACAAAATTACGTGACTTTAGCGAGAATACTTCAATAAAATACAGTGAAAAAAATTCTCAAATAAAACCCACGTCTCCGGTGATATTCGCGTTGATTGAAAATTTAGAAAAATTTGGGCAGCTTGTCATAGAGATTCTTTGAAATACAAATTCTTTACTCGAAAATCAACTGAACCTCAAAGCCGTCTCTCTATCGTTCTACGCACAGGCTTTGGATTATTAACGAGATTGTGGGTGATATTCAAAAATTTTTGAGAATTTTTTTAACTTTCGTCGAAAAAGACTTCACTTGAATGAGAATTACCCTCTTAGTTAAAAAGATGATAAGCTTAAGGGAGCCCAATGAGAAAGCATCGGTTAGCTTTCGCAAATCGAATATAAGCTAAGACAGCCGCACAGTGGCGCACTATGACTTTTTTGGTTGCAAAAATCGTAGCTCGTCCACAAATGAAAATATCATCATAATTTTTGAAGTGAAAACTTCTTTAGTCGCGTTTGGCACTTTTGCGATGGGGGTAAAAGCATTGCATTCGCGACCGACACCATTTTTTGGCTCATCGTATTTCGTATGTAAAGTCGTCATAGCCCAGCGTCTTAGGTTCGATTCGCAGCCATGACTTCAATTTTTTTATTTATTTAACCCTAATTTACAAACTGGGGTCCATTTGGACTCCAGAGCATGTTTGAACACTCATAACTTTTTTGTTTTTCATTTTTTTTAAATGGGATTTTTACTCAGTGAACAAAATTCAATTTTTTATTCATTTCTTAAGTTGAAACGATTATCAGATGTTTACAGATTTTTCTGCGATTTTTTTGTGAAAAGAACCCGTCCACCCGAACTGGGGTCCATTTGGACCCCAGTACTGAAATTCTATGAAAAATCATATTTTTTCTAATAAATAATTATTTTATTTTAAAAGTAGCCTAGTTTATGTTTAGAAGAATTTAACTTGAAGTTGTGGGCAGTTTCGGGAGACATTTAACACATAAGGTTCTAGTGTGGCAAGGGCAACAACATCTACCACATCCATCGCAGGTGGTTCTGGTTTTCTTGTCATCTGCTCTTGGGCAAAGGTGACATCTGCTTCTTTTACAAGAGAACCTTTCAGGGACTGTTGGTTGTTTTTCCTGAACTCTCCCCAAAATACAGAGAGCATCCAAAGCAGATTTTCCAATGCCAGATTGTGTTGCAGGTTGGGAACGGTTATTCAATTCTGACTCAACCAGTTCCTCCGCTAGTTCGATGAGTTTATCACTTCTGTACAATTTTTTGTTTCTTCTAGGTGGATTGAAGTGTCGAAAAATGATAACAGTTGCTAGGGCTGCTACGTCCAGTAAGTTGTAGAATACAACCATCGGCCAGCGATTTGTTTTGCGTGTACATGAATAAACTGAGACCATTTGGTCGAATACATCGACTCCACCTTTGGTGCTGTTATAATCCAGTATCATTGCAGGCTTACTTTGATGACCGGAAGTGGCTTTCTCACAGTTATGTTGTGTTGATAGCAATACCACTTGTTTGTTTGGCTTCGGAACATAACTCACCAACGCCATTTTTCCAGAAAATCCAAAAATGGATGAGTGGACTGGACGATACTGCTTTTTGTTATTGACCTTTACAGGCTCATTTTGGTCATCAAGAACCTCCTTCGCTACAAAAGGTCTAGGCAAATCTATTTTGTTTTTCCGAATCGTGCCAAGATTAGTGATCTTCTTATCCAGCAACTTCAATGCCAAATCCACCGACGTAAAGAAATTATCAATAGTGAGGTTGCGTCCAGAATTGAAACATGATGGCATCAACGACATCAGCACATCATATCCACGACCAAGTTCTGTACTTTGGTCAGAGCTACCAGTGTAGATAGAAAACTTCAGTGGATAGCCCTTTGAGCTTTCACTAAGCCACCTAAACTTCAAGCCATATATGGCAGGCTTGATTGGTATGTATTGGGGAAATTCAATCCTTTTCAGGTCATAAAATTATTTGATGACCTGACCAAACTGAACTAATGACTATTTTTTTTGAGATAGGCATACCTGCCAGGAACAATTGATGTGGATGAATTTTACAATCAGTAATTACGTAAAAAAGACATATTGAAAAGGATAAGCGGGTATCCAAGATTTGCGAAATTAGGCAATTTTCATCGTTTTTGAAATTGAAAAATTTTATTGCTGACCTCCTACATACCTGCATAATGACATCTCTGCTTAAATTTCTTTATCCCTGCTATATATAATACTTAGAAACAATTCATACAATAGCCAGAAGAACTATAACTGAACAATATAAGTCAGAAATCGAAAAAAATTTCGAAGAAAAAATCGTGGGGTCCATTTGGACCCCAGTTCGGGTGGACACGAATTTTGCCGGTTTGTAAACGAGGGTTAAAGTGAAAACATAAATAAAAATTTGTGGCCATGGTTGGGATTCGAACCTGAGACCCTGAGTTTAATAGCCAACGACTCTGCCATTGAGCCAAGAAACACCTTAATTTTGATGTTGCTAAATGACTTAGAAGAATGTAATAGCAACATTACCTAGTAATAATTACTTACCGACTCGGAGAAATACAGAGAAGAAAGAAAGGAATTGAAGGACATAGAAAAATTTATGTAATGCAGAAAAAATAAAAAGCACCAAATATTTTACTACCATTACAATGAAGTGGATGAGTGAAGCTGGAAATTCCATCATGGCAGAGTAGGAGACGCATTGGTCGATGATTCGAACTTTACAAAAAATTAAAAGAGATCAACAACTCATCGCGATGATTTATAGATGGAATTGAAATGGTTGCATGAAAACCATTACTCAAATATTAATTAATTTCGTTTCTAAACTTAATGCATTGTTCTTTTTTCATTTTATTGTCAAAGTTTACGAGCGCAGTTACAAGATCTGTAGACACTATCGTTAAAAAATTTAATGTATTGATTTTAACAGAATTTCACAACGGTGACGAAGAAATATAGATATTGTGATATTCCAGATTTCAATTTAGTTGCAAGTTTCAGAAGGCACGATCGTTCAGCAGCAGGAGTAGCTATCTATAAATGGTTGTCAGATACAACTGCCATTTTTTGTGCAAATCTATTGAATTTGCATACGAGGTACACTAGTATGTTTAGTACTAATGTTTTTGATATCGGCGATTTGTGTGTTTGTCGTTGCCACTCTGGAAATGGACAGCAAGTTATAACAGTAGGCGTTTATAACTCACCGAATACGTCTTCAAGTGTAATACGACAGTTTTTATATAAAAATTTATTTATTTAGTCTGAAGACGCTTCTGCATATAAATTGGCGAGAGATTTGATGATTTGCATATGATTTTGAGTGGTGATTTTAACATCAACTTCGCCGATGCTACAAATTTGCCACTTATTAAATTTTTAAAAGAAGAATACTATTTTACAATGACGAATGACCGCAGCCTTAGTACAACGAAATATAAAAAGACAATTGATGCAGTCTTTGCGATATACAGTCGATGGCAAAATTATTTGCACAATGTGTTTTTCATACTGTATCTCCTCAACAAAGTGGTATTACTTTAAAATAAAGTAGTTTTTAGATAATTGGGTTATTAATTTATTAACTCCAACATCTTCTTGATGTGGTAAAAAAAAAAATAAAGAATGAAGTTTCATAAGTAGCGGTTAAAATCACAAAAAAGAAAATGGCAAAATTATTGTGACATGAAAAAAAGGTGGCAAAATTATTTGCACAAGGGCATTTTTCTTCCAGTAACGCTTCTGAAAGCAAAATAAAAGAAAATTTCTAGTAAAATCGCAATAGTTTCATTGCCACACTTTTACCTAATAGCTTGTTTTTCCTCCTTTTGCAGCAATAACCTCTGCAAGGCGTCTTGGAACGGAATCTATTAAGTGTTGAATATGCTCTGCAGGAATGGTACTCCAAGCTGTAATAAAATCTTTCCACGTTTCATCTACAGATCTTCCTATGTTTTGTGGAATTTTGGATTTCACAAAATGCCAAACATTTTCGATTACATTTAAGTCGGGACTTTGGGGAGGCCATTTCAAAGTTTCTTGACCTACTTCCGATAGATACTTTTTGATGTTCCAGGCGGTGTGGTCCCGATGAATGTAGAACCTGCCACCAGTGCAACATCATTTAGTATCTCTAAATAATGTGACTGTGTCATATGATCGGAGCACCTTACCACCATATCATAACTTTCCATCCATTGGAATGTCTAGTGGGCTGCGTGATGGGTTTTTTAGCTTTTGTTCTTGGATCGGAATAAAAAACCTTTCTACTGTAAGTACCATCCAAAGAATAAGCAGTCTCGTCAGTCCAAAGTATACTCCTCCAAAAATCCGATGGCTTACTAATATGCTCCCTTGCGAACTGCAGCCTTGCGCTCTTGTTCCTTGGTGTAATGTAGGGCTTTTTCTGGCTGACGTAGGCTTTAATTTTGTTTTCCTTTAACCTTCTACGTAATGTTCTTTCGCTGAAATTGTTCTCAAGAGCCTTAACTCTTTTAACACATTTCTTACCTTTTCGCAAGGGTTACATTTAAAACAACGAATAATTCGAGTGTCTTCCCTATTCGAAGTAACTCTTTTCCTGCCTCTCCCGACTCGGATTTTTTAGACTTCCACACGTTTTATCTTTCTCAATTTGATAATAAACTGTTCTTCGACAGCAATGGTACTTAGCAGAAAGTTTTCCAACCGAAACTCCGATTTTGTACTCTGCAACAATCATTGCCGCCGTCTCTATTGAAATTTCTTTGGATCTAGCCATTCCAATAAAGTTATTTGAATGAAAGGTGACACTTAACTAATCATAATAATAGCCTGCATAATTTGGGATTGATCAGTCAGCACGCTTATCTACCGATTCATTTCCGAAACCGTTAAGTACAGTTGTGTAAATAATTTTGCCAGCTTTTTTCAATGTAACAATAATTTTGCCGTTTTCTTTTTTGTGATTTTTACCGCTACTTATAAAACCTGATTCTTTTCTTTGGGTTCACCATTTGAAGAAGATGTTGGAGTTGATAAATCAATAACCCAATTATCTAAAAACTACTTTACTTTAAAGTAATACCACTTTGTTGAGGAGATACAGTATGAAAAATACATTGTGCAAATAATTTTGCCATCGACTGTATGTATTTAAATAGATTCGAGACAAAATTGTTCGTTTCCTATTCAAGTTACCGTAGACCTATTATTTCAGTATTAGAATACGATGATTGTAGAGATGATAATAGAAGAGATGAAATTGTGAATGAAAACTCATAAGTTTCATTGATGTTCTTCTATATGTACATCTACATATATTATAAAAGATTTTCTTGTACATTAAAACATTTACTGAAAATTCAATTCTGTTTTCACTTCTGTCGGCACTCCCGGAGTGCTTCTTTTTTTTTTTTTTTGTTTTAAAGGAATTTCAAAAGCTATGAATTTTGTAAGTTTCTAGAAAAAATAATCACAGGGTGTTTCAGAATTCTGGTGATGACAATTTTCTGCGGATTTTGAATCGGAGGACTTACAAACTCCTCTCGTAAAACGATCTTCCCCGTGGAAAAACATTAAACATTAAACATTACACAAGTAAAAACAAACAATGCATTTTTTAAATATTTGCGCATGTATATGAAAAGCCTTTTTTATCATTTTTCTGCATACTAGAGTAAAAATATACTACTACAGTTGGACATTTTAAGTCAAAGGTTTCAAAGAAAGTTTGTAAAGTGCCTTGAAATAATAAAATTTAAGGAATATGCTTTTCAGGGTGTTCCAGAATTTAATGCCAAACAAATTATACGGGGTGTTTTGCATATGGTGCGACAAAGCCTCACAGCAGGCAGATTTGGTAGAAACAAGAAAAAATCGTATGGGGGGCAATTTTATAACAAAAACTAGCTGAGCCGCCTGGCGTTACTCAGGTCTGTAGTTTTAAGGTTCGCGTTATCATTCTTCCGCTTTCGTGAGAATATGGGGATGAAATATGATCTTTTTTACTGTGGGACTATTTGGTATCCTAATGCTGAAAGAATTTTTGGAATATGTCCAGTAGCTTCTAGGTTTCCTTTACCAACCCCGTTCCTGTGGGATTTTTCCGTTCCCATAGGAATATGTGAATGAAATATAAGTCTATGTCACCTCTAATGTAACATCCTAGAGGTGAAAGAATTTTTGAAATCGGTCAGTAACTTTAAGGTTCCCGTTCTCGTTCCTGTTTCTGTTTCTGTTCCGGTGGGATTATAGAAATGAAATCTAAGCCAAATTACTAAGGGATTATGTGGCATCCCACTGCTGAAAGAATTTTTGAAATCTGTCCAGTAGTTTCAAAGTTTCCGTTCCCAATTCCGTTCCTGGAAGAATCTTCCGTTCGCGTAATTTTAAAAAATTTTTCTGTCATAAGAACCTTTTCCTGACAATAACAAACACAATACAAAAAAAAAATTGTGAAATCGGTCCAGCCGTTTACGCGTGATGGCGGGCGTGACCAAGGGATACAGAATTCATTTTTGTATGTATTGATTGATTTGTTTACTTTCTAAGACAAATATTAAAAATCAATTAAGCCACTTACTGCCACATACATATAATAGTGTTTTTCAAAGCTAATACTTTCTTTTTCTTCTTTGATTAACATTTAATCGAAATTGAGTCAGTGAATGGTTTTTGAGTAATCAAGTTTCAAAGTCAAAATTAAAAAAAAAAAATCATCAGTTTTTACAAAATTTTGCTTTACTAAAGGTAAACTTTTTGGATCATAAATGCTTTGATTTGTTCTTAGTCAAACACAAGAAACCAGACTAATCTTTCACAGTTTTTGAGAAATTAATAAAATAAAAGGTATTTTTTCACAGAAAATCCATTTTTGTTGGTTTGTAGACTTTGAGACTTGATTACTTACTCAGAAACTATTCCAAACTTGAACTAAAATTTTAGCTAAAAAACAAAACATTGCCTTTCAATAACATAATAGTTTAAGTGTTAAATATTCGTTTTTTAATATTTTTTTTAGATAATTAAGTCAATATTTTATAAAACTGCTCCTCTTACCTAAACGCAGACAGAAAAAAAAAACAATTATCGTCCTATTTCACTCTTGTCTGTATTTTCAAAAATCTTCGAAAGAGGTATGAAGTCCAGAATGCTTTCATTTTTGGAGAGGACGCATTTTTTCAGTGATTGTCAGTTCGATTTTAGAAAAGGCAGATCGACTGAGAGTGCTTTACTAAAACTCACTAGTGAAGTTTATAATGGGGTGAATGATTCTAAAGTTTCAGCTGCACTATTCATAGACATAACCAAAGCTTTCGATATGGTTGACCACACCATTCTTTTAGGTAAATTGTACCACGCAGGTTTTAGGGGATTTGTTTATGAGTGGTTTGCTTCGTTTTTGAAAAACAGGAATCAAATGGTAAAAATCAAGAACAATTAAAGCTCGCGAAAACTTATTAATTTGGGCGTTCCGCAGGGGTCTGTTTTGGGACCAGTTCTGTTTTTAATTTATATAAATTCACTCTTTATCCAAACATTTAAAGGTAACCTTACTGCCTTCGCTGATGACACTGCACTTTCGTATGGTAGTGAACATGGTTTCAATCTTTTTTAGGATGTAAATCTTGATTTAGTGGTATTGCGAAATTTGTTCAATCAGCATAGACTTGTAATCAGTACGAAAACAAAATTTATGTTTTTCAACCTTAAAGGCACAATCTGCGAAGAGTTTCCCTTATTTTACCACTCCCCATGCTGTTAAGATTTTGTTTGGCAAGTTGTCGTCATTCTCCTACAACATTTAAGGTTTTTGAAAGTTGTAGTGATGCTTGCTTTGAAATTGAACGTGTCAAAAGCTTCAAATATCTAGGCATAACTTTGGATTCCAAGCTTAGTTGGAAGGATCACACTTCCAATCTAAAACAGTATTTAAATAGAGTAGTCAAACAGCTGTATCACCTTAGTCTTTATTGTAGCGCTACAATTTTGAAACTAGTTTACTATGGTTTACTTGACTCTAAACTTCAGTATGGGCTATCTTGTTGGGGAGGTTCCTATTCTAAAAATATTAATCCACTGTAAATAAAGCAAAAGCATGCAGTTCGCATTTTGTGTAAAGCAAATCGTCGTACTCCAAGTTTTGAATTGTTCAAGTCCCTGGAAGTTCTACCATTAAGGCACCTTTATTGTTACATGGTCCTAAAAATATTTTTTGAAAATTCTGGGTTTTATGCATTTAGAGTAGATTTAAATCACAATCTTCGTGTCAAGAACAGAAATTTTGTCACGCTTCCTAAAATCAATAAAACGCACTTTTCACGCTTTTATTCAGTCACTGCTCCCCGCCTGTTTAATTGTCTTCCAGATATCCTAAGATGCGAAAGAGTGAAACAAGTTTTTTTGCGCAACGTAAAATGGTGGCTTTTCTCCAATAGCTATTCTTCTTTAGAATCACTGTTTAGTCCCTTGTCATAAATATATATGTGCTTGGATCAACTGCTTGTTAATTATTTAAATATTTTTATTTTTGTTATTTTTTCTCTCCTCTGTTCATATTAAATTTTTATTGCTTCTCTCCTCTTTAAATTTAAAATATTAATTTTTTATTTTTTTTTCTTCTTTTACTTATACGCTTTGAAGTTTTTCCCCATCTGTTTCCTACTTAAATTAGTATCCGATAGATTCATTCGCCACTTATTAAATTACAACTGAGTGAATCCTTTACTATTTCAAACATCAATAACTTTATTGTTTGCTTTTTATGTATTAATTCAAAGATTGTTTAGAAATAATGATTAATAAAAATAAATAAAAATAAAAATAAAAACCCTCCTCATGTACGATTTTCTTCTTATATTAACCAAACCTATCCGTTCTGAGCTTAATATCTCATATATACTACAAATACATATTATACATATACACTAATTGTTTTTTTAACGTCAAATTTTTTAACATTTGGAAAAAAACCCAAAAACAAAAGACCGACTTTTTTAAATCAAATCTGTCTAGCTCAGTTCTATGTATGTAACTTTATGCAGCTAGATTTTTGGATATAATTTAATAAATGTACAAGGATTCATTATCCGTTGAGTTTGGTTCAATGCCTCGTAAACCTTTTTTTTCTGCTTCTGTTAAAATCGAAAAAGTGTGCAAAAAGTAGTGTTCCAAAAAATTTATTTAACAACTTAAAGAAGTTCATATATATTTTTTTGGTTTTTGATTTAAGAAAATAAGAAGTAGGTATGTACAATAAAAGTTGTACTTTGAACACTCTTTTCCCAGTCTTCACGGTCAAAGCAAAACACCCAAACACTTTTAATCGCTCTACAAGTCAAACCTTTCGTCCGAATCAAATAATTTTCGATTTCTAGAGCTCAAAACATTTC
Source organism: Melanostoma scalare (assembly GCA_949752695.1). Taxonomy (NCBI): domain Eukaryota; kingdom Metazoa; phylum Arthropoda; class Insecta; order Diptera; family Syrphidae; genus Melanostoma; species Melanostoma scalare. Next base: position 40,490,465 of record OX456984.1, read on the forward strand.
TTAATTCAGTGAATAAATAAACTTTCCACTTTCGCCTAAATGCTCCACTCGTAGGTATCTGATCGAAGGCAAATGTTATCCGGCTTCTACGAATTCTTTGATTTTCTAACCATTGCAAATTACATAGAATGGCGCAGCAAAGGGGTGAATGCCGGTGCCTAGCGCATTTATTACAACTATGCCTTGTAAAGGAATGGAAGGGACCTACAACTTTCTGACGATTCCAAGCGAATGATCGAGAAAGCGCTGCTCATGGCAATAAATTTACTGTCGGAGGATTTGGCCATTCCTTGCGAAAAGTTAGGCGGAGAAAAATAAAAATTGTAGGTGGCTTTAAATTTGAAATATATGCGACGTGATGCAATGAACTACCGAAACATATGCAACGGATTGCGGTTGGAGTGTTTCTTTCATTCCGACCTGTCCCAACAAGAAATCAAAGGTGGAAAATTGACCGAAAAGTAAGAATGTATAGAAAAAATATAAAATAAGTTGTTTTAAAGCTAAAAACTGAGTTCTCAAAACATAAACGATGGTCTTTAAGTAAAACGGGAAAAAACAGGGGTCGAATTACCGCATCAGTGATCGAGTGAATAGATGCTACTTTCTTTTGAAAGTTCACTCTTTATTACAAGACATCACCTTGCTGTTCATTTATCGACTTCAATTCATTCGAATACTGATGAAACAATGTCAAATTCTGGTACTAAAGTGCTCGATAACGTGAGAATCAAGTCGAAAATTACATAATTCAGTCAGAAATAACTCGATCACGTATGCGGCAATTCAGCGCTTTGTTCAAATGTTTTTACAAATTGTTAAGGTGCGTCCACACTATGCCGACCGGCATACGGATCCATTTCATTCGGTTCGAATTCGGTTCGGCTATCGGTAAGGAGGAAGGCCGATCGTCACGTCCACACTAAGTCGGTCTTGCCGATCGGCATGTGCCGATTGATGCCGCTCGGCATAGTGTGGACGCACCTTTAGATGTCAAGTAAGTCTATTGCCTTGTATTAATTTTTCTTCTCCGAATCGGTTCCCAGGCGACAAATAATAATCTTTCGATTGTAACTTAACTCCGATCGGATATTACTCTGAACAGTTTCCATCATACTGTGAGAGAGTTGCCTCAACTTTCCTACACTTGCTCACCAGCATCTCCCGACAGTTAAATCAGCGTATCCAAATATCACGAAATAATTAAATCTCAATCTCTATGCATGCAACTTCTATTCAGACACATTTTTATTTTTTTCCCTTTTTTTTCTCTACTTAATTGAAACTTTGTTTTTTAACAGATGTTTAATGCCAGCCATAACAGGATCCACACCATAGCCGCGAAAAGTTTCGTAGAGCTGACCAGCCTAATTCATCTTGATATGTCTGTGAATAATTTAACCAATTTACCAGCAGATATATTCAACGCCACCCGACATCTAAGCCACATCAACATGTCTAACAACGCACTCAAGCACCTGGAATCCAATCATTTCCATGAAATGACACAGCTTCAGCTATTGGATCTCTCTATCAACCATCTACATCGTGATAATTTTATTGAAGGACTTTTAGCACACCGTCACCAGTTATGTGGTATGCAACTGGATCTAAGCAACAACGCGTACAGTATGCTTAACTTGTCTGTGCTCTATGAATTCGAAAGAGTAGATTTGTCAGGTAATTTATGGGACTGCAAATGGCTAATCCAGGAAATGATTCATGGTCCGGCTACAATACGTTTTGGTCGCAACTATACGATGAAGAGTGTACATGGAGATGTTTTGTCGGTGCCCGGTGTGGATTGTTATGATGAAAGGACCAAACGGAGTATTATTTTGATTGATGGGTGGAATCTAGGCTCAACAGTCGAGGTTAGTATATTTGGAACGCTATACTGGGTGTCCTGGAATAGGTTCTTTTTTTTTTGGTGTCGTGTTGCCTTAAACTTCCTTATTTTTGCAACGATACTAGGTTACATCCCTCCTCACATTTGAGCACCAAGTCTTAAGAGTAAAGCTTTTGCCTGCTTAAAAATAGCTGACGAAAGCCAAAGTGTATTTTAGATCACGAAAAAAAATTTAAAATTTGAAAATCACTTGAAGGGGAGTTGTATAATGTGCTTCTTCTTTATTCCGGCGTTACAGCATCGTGATATTGAAGGGATAACAGTTCTACCACTTTTCTGCTTCACACTAGTGACACGCCTGTGGGGCACGCCGCCCCGAGAGGTAGTTAAATAATAAAAATGTATGTTTTTTAGCTAGACCTATGAAAAATGAAGGACCATCGTGGGTACTACTTGAAGGGTTTACTATTACATATTGCTTACTTTTTATTTACTTGTTATTCACTTTCATTTATGAAGAGATCTTGAGTTATTAAGGTGATCTTTAGGTGATATCAAATAATTGGTCACTGATCAATCATATCGAAATTTCTTTTGATGTTGCGTGTTGCGATCACGTTATTTATTTAAGTCAAAGTCACCGAAAATATTAAAAGGGAACCAAGATCACAGAAAATTGGAAAGCTACACATCATGTGATTTTGAGGACCATTTGCTTATTGAGGAGATCTGCAACAAGATCGATCATAAATAAATTTGAAAACCATTTTAACTACGCTTTAAGAAAGTTACGTTCAATATCACCTGAACGTGATAGACAGGCAAACTAGCAAAGGAAGGAGCACTGAGCTTACTACAAAATGTTCTTCTCTTTTGTTTTTGGTTGGTGGTGGAAGTAAAGTGATTGCAATTTCACTTATAGAATCCCAAGGCCCAAGTGAGTTTTTCAAATGAAACTGGGAGTCTGAAAGAAAACAAAACTACGTGGAGGATGGTTCGAGCCCAAGGATCCAGACTTAACACTCTACGACTGTATCACTGAACAGAATATTAAGGAGCCCAAAGTTCCTTAACTTAACTGTCCTGACATTCAAAGCAATATGGCTCCTCGGAAGTAGCAAAAGCTATTCAAATAAATCTAAATCGCTTGACATTTTGAAATGTTCACAAAGTTACAGTTTGATCAGTAAAAAAACTCAGATGGCTTCCGAAAACAATGAAAAGTCAATGATCACTTTACTGGCGAAATTCAAATAAACTCAGCACTGATTAGTTTCTACAAAATAGTTATTAAAAAAAGGGAACCCTTAAATTATTTTCAGAGCCAAGTTTCAAAAAACTGCTATGAAATAGACAAAGGTATAAGAATACTCGAAATCGCTCAAAAAAATTAAAAAAGTTTAGATCAATGAACTGACTAATACCACATTCTTCTTCTTTCCTTCCCCATAAATTAACGCTCCTAGATGGATCATAGGCCAGCAGTGATTTATCTCCATCTTGTTCCGTCTTGGGTCAATCATTTGATTTCATTCGATCCGGATATGATTACTTTCAATTACTATCACTCAGTACGCTATGTTTCTACTTCCATGTTATCTTAGTTCGACCTCTTCTTCTGTTGTCTTGTGAGTTGTATTCAAATGCCATTTTGGCGATGTCGTTGTCGGGCTTTTTTCTAAAATATCTTGCACTATCTGCTTACTCTCGGTCAGCACCCAAAGCTGTTCGTTTGATGAGTGTTTGACTTAAAGATCTTCAAAATTTTCCGTTGGGACTATTTAGTTGATAAATACAATAAAACAATAGGTTGCAAAAGCTTTAAATATACGTATCTTGGTCTTTATTGTAAACATGATGTATCCGAAAGTTCTTCCTAGTTTATGAAAACCTGCATATATTATGCTTTTGTTATTCTGATTCTTACGTCAGCCACAATGCCTCCGTTTCTAGCAATCATGCTGCTGGTTGTACCACACATTGGTGTTGTATTATTTATCCAGCGCTCTCGCCAAATCACATCAATACTTCTAGCTCTTGGTCTCACTCTAGCTGTTGGAGATGCTAGTTTTCCAATTTGTATGGCAGAAAACAAATATCGTCGGCGTAGTCAAGATCACATAGTTAAAAAAGGCGACAGTGAATACCACAAGGTGCTTGTTTTCAAAAGACAGTGTTCATTACTACCAAGAACAATAGAGGCTCAACCGCACAACCCTCACGCACTCCTTTGTTTATATCGAATTTTTCGCTTAGTTTTCCTTTGTACTAGACGGTGCGCACTGAGCATTCGCGTAAAGTTCAGTGAAATTATGTTATCAGAAACTGCAATTCTTCTTTCCATATCGCCGACCGTTTTAAATTGTCGAAGGCCCTTGAGTTCAAAAACCAAAAAAATAATAGGAATGAAGGTGATTGCCACTCTATAGCCTGTTCGGTAATAATGCGGAGAGTTGTAATTTGGTCCACAAAGGACCCGTTGCTACAGAAACCACTTTGATCGTTACGTTACACGGGAGTAATCCTTGCGAGCACAATGCGTGCTGCAATTTTTTCAACCGTGCTAAACAACTTGAAGCCACGCTAATTATTGCATCTGCATCTGCTGAGGTCATCTTTCTTGGGCAGTGTGATAATAATTCAGTCTTTCTATGCCAGTCGGTGGTATTTAGCGATTGCTCTAGCAGTCCCACAGAATTTATAATAAAGCTGGTGCGAGTTCATTGCAGCCCATTTGAAAATTTCTCAAGACATAAGACCACCTTCATTGTGTGTTCTATCTTTCATCGTTAAAAAAGGACACACCCAAAGAACTGTCATGACCTCCTCAGATAATAGGATCATATAAAGCCTCTTTTGCTGTCACATCCTTCTAATTATTCAATATCAATATAGAGTCTTTCAAAATAAATAAAAATAAGAGAAGCAGAATAAACCAAGATCACATAAAGAGAATCATTTTGAAACAGGAATAATATGTATAAAGCAGCTCAATGATCACCTCTTTGAAGACATTTTGATCACTTTAGAGACTTAGTTCTTAGGAGAGAAGACTTCGTTAAATGTCACTAGTTTCCAACAAATCAGATGAGATCACATAAAACCTCTTTAAATTTCATTTTCTAAACGTAAGGTGAAGACTTTTATTCCCTTGAAGGGCAGTGTACAAAATCGATTCACTAAAAATAAGAAGTTTTTAGATTAATTTAGTTGCTTAGGTCCAAATGCATCCCCTTTATTTCGTCATAACGTCTATGGAATAAATATAAAAATAAATCCCCAAAGATTGGTTCGTAATACAAATTAAAAAACTTTAAGTCTACTTGCAAATCAAAACAAACTTTAAAATGACTCACGAATTACGAAGATAAAATCACATTAGTCACTAATTTATAATGAATCACAGATTTACAAGTCTGTATAATGCTGGGACACCCTGTCTTACTCGTCGATTAGTGCGTTCACATAACTTTTGAATATTCTTTCATTTCAGACAACAATGAGTCCACTCGTCTTTTGGTCAAAAATAGGTTCTAGTCACCAGATTGATGACAAGGATATTGCGATTTGGTTCCTTCTCGCAATTATACTTGGATTTGTCCTTGTGCAAACTATGAGGAAACTCCTAGTACGATGTTCTTGCAAAGCCAAACGAAAACTATCAAAGACACCAAAAAACGATAAGGAAATGGAAAAGATAGAAATGATGTCCTCCGCAGATGAGATTCTGTCTGTCAATTCAACTATCGAAGAAAAGTAGAATCCATAAGGCTTTATATAGTTCAAAAGAAAAGAATATACTTTCTAGGTTCAATAAACATATAATTTTTTTATTCAAAATTTAACTTAAGTGTTTTTATAGAAATTCTCAATAATCTCGGCATACTTGGTGAGTACAATATTCCGACGAAGTTTAAGCGTTGGACCTGAAAGGATACAAAAGAATTACTATACCTTATACCAAATCGTCCTCAGGGAAGAAAGAGATTTATTTACAGACAACATAGTCCGCTGTCTCACCCCTAAAACTTACTGATTTATGCGTCCATTAGGTCAAGTCGATAACCCAACTTACTTATGTGACAATGACCCGGATTTCGACGAGGACTCTAACAAATCTCTATAAATTCCCCTTAAGAGCAAAACACTTAACAGAAATTGGCACCAGCTTCACCAAATTCATAACAATATTGCACATGCTTTTACACACTCACAACAACCCCCTGGAAAAGCTATCCCCTAGTGTGTATGTGACACATTCCAGCCCAACTCACCCAGTTCCCCAGTTGGTATCGAGAAATCATGCGGTAAAATTGCAAACTTCTGCACTCTCTGTGCGTTGGAGATAGCATTTGCATTTGCCCGATCGATGCCCTCTTGAATTGACTGCAGCACTTTTGGACATGGTCCAGCTTCGAGGATTTGTGTTAGCTTAACATATGGTAGTGCGAGGGAATTCATCCACTCTAGCGATTCAGGTTGTAAGTTGTCACCTGGCTTGCCGCTATTCGGGTCAATATCAGTCTGAAAGTAGTAAATTTCATTTCTTTTTTGTGTTCTGCTTGTTTGGCTACAATAGCAGGACATGCGCGTGTTTTTTCATTTTATTTTTGTTTACCTTTATAGTGACAAGCATTGTGAGGAATTTACGTCTGTCTCCAATGAGCAATGCATTACTCAGTCCTGGAAGTTGATGCAGTACTTGTAGTTCAATATACGTTGGGGGGATGTTTTCACCACCAGAGGTGACAATGAGTTCTTTAAGACGACCGGTGATGTAGAGATATCCTTCATTGTCGAAGTATCCAATGTCACCTGTATACAACCATCCATCGTCCGAGAATGTTTCTCTGGTCTTTTCATTTTCGTGAAGGTAGCCCATGAAAACCGAACGGCTTCGAACGCAAATCTAGATGAGGGAAAAAGGTGTGAGGGGATGAATGAAAGGACGTGTAAAAGAGATTTCGTTTGATTTATTCCATTATTCAACCCCGTGTGATTTTCTGGCTTGTAGGGAAAATCAACTTCTCATGTCATTATTCAAATACCCCGCACAAAATCTTCTGGGATCAATAGGTTTGTGTGTTTTCGTTTTTTAGTTCAAAAGTACTGAGTCTTACCTCTCCGTGACCGTTTTCATCGATGTTTTCTAATCGCAATTCCCTTCCAGGTAAAACTGTTCCACAGCTTTCTAAGTTCTTCAGATTCCAACATACTGTTGCAGGACCACCACTCTCGGTGAGTGCATACATTTCCTCCAGTTTTATGCCGTAACTACAGAGGAATTTCTTCATTCCCACCGCTGATGGTGCTGCACCAGTGAAGAAATTTTTGCATCTTCCAAGTCCCAGAGCTGCTCTATACTTTGCCGTGATCTTCGATCCAAACCAATAACTCAAACTACCTGTTGCCTTTTCGTTCTCTATCATTGAAAGGTTGTATTTCAGGACTTCTTCACGTGCAGCTTGCAACACCAATCTTGGTACCCATGACAGCTTTTGCTCTTCGGCCATTAACTTTTCGTGCATTTTTTCAAAAGTCCTTGGAACTGCGAAAATTCTCGTCGGCTGAGCTTGAGTGAAGGTGTCAATGAGAGTCCCTTTAAAGGCATTACGATCAGCAAAATAAACACATGACGCCATGGTCAAACCCATGAGAAAATCCAATACTTGTCCCACTAAATGACTCATAGGAAGATAGCTAACCAAAACTTCTTCTCCGAAAGCCACACTCGGCATTTCTTGAACGACAAGTTTCGCAGATGTAATCAGGTTGTCGTGGCTAAGCATTACTCCTTTTGGTATGCCAACAGTTCCTGACTATATAAGATGCAATTTTAAGACAACTAGTGATTAAAATATTTTGAGTTACTCACGGTGAAAGTCAGGGTAACACACTCATTTGCAACAATGTCGTTGAGTCTCCTCTGCAACTCATCCTCCAAGTACTTTGCGTCAATATCACCCAGAGCTTTTACTTTCGCCCAACTATAGTAGCCATCTTCGAAGTCTATAAAATCTTCATAGGGCGCTTCAATTTGCACCACAGCCTCTAAGTGCGGCAAACGATGTCTCACTGATCTGACTTTAGCCATTTGTGTCGAATCATCCACTACGCAGATAGTTGCGTTTGAAATGTGTAAAGCTTGAAACGTGGCCTCTGCTGAGTTGGACAGGTATATACCGGCAGATACTCCTCCAGCAAAGATGGTGGCCATTTGTGTTATAAACCATTCGGGGCTATTAAAAGCCAAGATCCCACACGAACTTCTCGGCTTCAAGCCTAACTTGATGAACACTTTAGCAATTTGTCGTGTATTTTTCCAGTACTCGTGGTAGGTCTGTGTTATCCATTCTTTATTAGAGTCCTGAACCTTTAAAGCTGGCCGGTCTCTATACTTTTTGACTACCTCATCAAATAATTGAGGCACAGTTATGGGCTCACTATCGCCATCAACCATACGAACTTTGACCGGGTCGAACAGAGAAGTACTTCGGAACGATGGAGCTGGTTTACAGTTTTTAGGGATAACGCTGGTCATTTTATGGTCAGTTGCTTTCCAATCCTATTAATTGTTGAATAAATTCAATTAAATTAGTGACGGTGTGCAGGAAATTGATTACGGGTATTTTTTTTTTATTTTTCTCTCTCTACACTTTAATGTGTCCTGATTTTTGAATGCACTTCGATGAAATTACTCTTAAGTGGATAAAAAAAAACTGTGTGTACACAAAGAGCATAGAGTGGCGTTTTTTTTTTTTTAAATATTTAAACGAGGTTTGGCGAAAGGTTGAAAATAAACTATTCCGTGTGGTTAATAAATATATATATGCACAAACAGGATGTGTTCCACAGGAAATAGTGGTTAGTGAACAGTAAAAAAAATGAATTGGTTTAATCAACTGATGGTAATCAAGAAGCTCTTGGAAATAGTTAAACAAATAGTAGGCTGCAGTGTAAACAGAAATTGAAATTCCACGTAATATCTTGGCTGATTTTTGGTTGAATTCTGTTTTCAGGTCATAAAAAAGTTTATTCAATTTTTAGCCATGGATAGCTACCCTCACGAAACAATATTCACTCTTTACTTCGGGACACTACTCTTATTACTTTATCAACTGTACTATTACAGCGTTCGAATGACTTTAACAACCGAACGCAGTTTGTCTTTGCAATACAAGACGCAGTTGTCAGCCTGTAAAGCCTGAACTTAAAAGTAAGTTAAATGTTTTATTATAACTGGGTCAAGGAAGTCAGTCGTCTTCTTTATGATTGCTTTGTGTCGACTTATTTTTCGATTGACGCAGATTGCTTTGAAACTTTTATTAACATTTTCACTTTGGAGGTCAGGTCATGAAATTATTGTTGGGTTTTTTTATGATAATTTCATTTCGAAGAACGCAACATAATCTAAAAGAGATAGGTACAATGCTCTCATTGCTGTAACAATGGCGGACTTTGGACGAGACACATGAATTTTGTTCTTAAACTTGGATGTAAACGTTAGACGACATTTCGTTGACTCACTAATAGGGAGGGCCCGCAACGTATATTGTTTTCATTTCATTTGTGGGGGAAGCGCATTCCCGGAGAGCTATTCATCATAGCTAGGAACGGAATGATTATTAAGAAATTCATCAGTTTCTTAAACAAAGTAACCCAGCCTACTATCGATGGAATCACTTTAAGTTAGAAATGTTCCACAACATGTATCCCGAAATGCGCAACAAAGTTGTTTTGCGAAATTGGGGGAAGGTATAAGACTCGTTTTTATAGCGGCCGCTTAATTTCGTCTATGAATGACAGTGGCGTCGTCTATGTTAGGCAAGGCGTCGTCGTTGCGCGCGAACAGTGTTGCCAGAAAATTTTTCGAAAGACCACTGGTGTCGACTCTGAAACCACTTAAAGACCCCCTAGCACTCTCTCTGAGTTAAGTTAACTAATTCAATATTCAAATATTAAAAAATGGGCGTAAAGAGAGGTTGAAAAGAAAAAAAAAAAAGTTATTCGAGAGTGTCAGATCTTTAAAGAGAATGTAAAGTGTACTCAAAAAAGTGTATATTTCAATAATCTGACAATTTAAATGGGGCCATAAGTCACAGCTGATTTTTAAAAATGTAAAAAAAACACGTGACCTTGAAATACTCGAAAACGTCAGACTTTTAAACAGAGTGATTAACTTGATGTCTTCGTCCTCCAGGATGATAATCTGACAGTTATATGGGAGCGTACTCTTAATCTGACAAATTTTAAAGTAACAATTATTTGTTGTTTCTATTTGTTATTACTGGATGCAATAAAAAAAAATTTTTTGTTGAAAATACTTAAAAAAAACACTTGAAATTTTGAGCCCTTAATATTAATTTGAAGTCCTCGATCAAAAGGTTTGAAGATTTCCCATTGAAAATACACGGAAACTCCGACTTTCTATTTTTAAATTTCTATAACTCAGCGGCATTTCATGGGATCACTTTAACCAAAGATGGCTTTCTCTAAAAATTGAACGCTCTACAAAAGTACTTATTTTGGCAAAGTCGTTACTCATACCGGCCAGGTGGTACGGGCCACTAAACCAGATTTTTCCATAAAATTCACGTTATTTCACAGTTATCTCCTAAATAAAAAAAGCTACGGAAAAATTATAAACTACAAACTTGTAGAAAATTTAGTTTCCTACAAAAAAGGTCTCTAGGACCAACTTGCTAATATCAATATTAACCGAGATATTAACCTTCATACATAATACCATTTATTAACGATATTACCTATGTAAATCACCCCAAGGAAAATGTCAGATTATATGCTTTTCGTAGTCCTGATAAAATTACCTTCACAATAAAAAAAAATTCAATCGCGCTCGAGTATTTCAAAATGACGATTTTTTTACATCTTTGTGACTTGCCTACTTACTTAGGCAACGCTCAAATTGTCAGATTATTGAAATATACACTCTTCTTGATGTAATCAACTCACCATCTCTTAGTCTGACGCGCTTGATTTTTTCTGAGGATCGACTTTTTTTACTAATCTGACGGGCTGCCCTCAACGAACGCCCCAACATTAAGGTTTAATATATGGTAAGAGTCAGTGGCGAGGGGTGAATAATTCCAAATGGTAACTCGAAGGAAACTTAGTTACCAACAAAAAAAAGCTTACTTGAAATTTTTTTTGTGCAATGTTTGTCTTCGCATCAAGCCAAAAAGTCAAGTATTTCAAACCAACTTTCCTATTAGGTAGAGTGTCACAACTTTTTTTTTTTCATAAAGCTAAGCTAATTAAAACTATTTGTTTCCTCTAAGTGAAAATCAGTTAAGCAACAGTCAACAGATATTAAGGCCATAATCAAACCACTGAAACTTACTATCGGAAAACTTTTCAGACTTTTTGCACTTTTCAATTTTTAAAGCCTAAATTTGTAATATTTAAAAAAATCACGGAAAGCACTAAATCAATTTAAATAAGTATTGCACTGCGTTTTTCAAATAAAATACGGTTCATTGGGAACTGAATTCATTTAGGCCAGTTGTGTCACTTTAGAAAAATTCCAATTATTTTCTGCATTTTCTCCCAAAAATATGCTTTATGCTATGAGATCTAATATCCACGATTATTTGTTATCAAAGTGGCATCCTTTGACACATCAGTCCAGAGTCCAGTACAGAGACACATACAAATTCATGAAATAAGTCGGAGACCAGCGTGTTATTTTCTTGTTTTTCAAGCAGAGACCTACTTCAACCTGCAAACCTGCCATATACATTTTTGTTCATAGTGCCTGTCCAGACGGGTTATGCTGTTAACGTTATGCTGTTAACACCCAGTGTCCAGACGTTGTTATATTTCCTCACACAAATTCTCCATTTTGTGTTGGGAATTTAATTGAAAAAAGCATAACGTTATGAGCATAACCCGTCTGGACACGTCAAGTGTACTGCTTAGGCAGATAAATCAAATTTTATTTTGCGCATCCAGCTTCTTTCTTCCTCACCCTTTTTGCCCAGAAACGACCGATATAACGTTATTGGAATAACACGTGTGGACAGGGACATAAGCATGAGTCCATGGGAGGAAATACGAAGGAAAGCGTTTTTTTTTCTTTTATAAAACCAACCTCAAGCAAACACCGAAGTGTGCAGAATGCAGATTGCAGAAGCAATGCTGCAACTGAGCACTGGGCTACTGCGCAATATTCACCTGCTCAGAGCGCAAGGAATAAGAGATAACAAACAGATTTACCAAAAAATATGACGGTAGAACATCGTCTTATTTTCTTCCATAAGAAATCATGTATTGAACAGAGAGGTTTCTAGCGGAGTGAATAGTGCAAGAAAAAAGAGGAAAGAACACAAATTTGTTCTATCCAGCAACAAATTTTATAAGACGTAATATTTGGGGTTACCTTATATGTTGCTTAAGTTTTGTGTTTGTTTATGGAGTGAGTTGAAGAGCCAACATGTGTGTACTGTGTAGAATACGACGGAAAGTGGTAGTTGTTAAAAAAATGTTGGCAGCGAGTTCATGTGTATGATTAAGTTAGATTCATGTTGCCAGAAGTCTAAGATGTTTCGGATGTCAATTTCAAAAGGTAAGTCGGAAATAATCGACTTATATGGACGCTTCGCCATTGGTAGGAGTACATTACAGGGTGCAAGGTTTCTCCCCATATGATTCTCTGAGGCCCTCGAGTAACGCGCAAAATGCCCTCTTGGGCTCCCCTACTATAACCAATCTTTTAAAATCACGTCCTGAAGCCAACAATCTCTAAATTTTTGCGAATACTGTTCGCCAAGCATTTTCAAATCAATATTACAGTATTCATATTCATAAAAAGTAATTTTTCACTGGATAACTTTGCTAAAAACGAAAATCCATTTTCTCATGAAGAAACAACGAGCAAGACAAGCTCAAAGAGAATCAGTTGGATATAGTAAACAACTGAGAGTTCCGTAATACAGGATTTGACAATAGTGTTGCACAAGTTCGATTATTTTTGGAAAAAAGAAAAAAGAACAGCCCGGAAAAACCAATGTTCGGTTATGAACATATTGATGAACCTATTCAATCTTATTAATTGCAGTACAGAATTGGCTTTTTTAACACAATAGCAGATGCTATTATAGTCGACGCCGATTGTCGATTTAAAGCTCTCAATGAATATTTTAAACAATTTGGTTTAATTTTTATATCAGTAGGTACCTTAAACCCTATATCAAAAGAGAATCTTCTTAAGCATTGTAATGATTTAGGTACTATACTTCGAAAAGGCGAAAACAGCGACATACAGTCTTCGAATTATGTATATGAAGAACTCCAGCTTCTAAAATGAATTCACTAGACTCTATTAACGACGCGAAACAACTCATTCAGTCCTTTAGAATCATGCTTATACAGTTCCGTCAGAACAGCTTCCGCTGGGAGAAGCTTCTCAAAGTTAAAATTGACCAAGACCTACTAGAGAAGCATGATGAGTCAAGAAAGACTATCTGCGCTATCAGTACTATCAATTGAAGCTGAAATAGCTAAACCACTTTTTGAAGTCGGTGAACGAGATAACTCAAAAAATGTTCATCAACCGATCATCCTCAAATTTTTCACACTTTTTGTCAATACCTACAAAGATGAAGTACTTAATCGTGGGGTTTATATTTTTTCTCAAACGTATACCTATGTTAATATGTGTACTGAATTTCGTTTAAAACCATTTCATACTTTTCCTACAAAAAAATGACGATTTCGACTTCTCCAGGTGCGACGAGCCCTTAAAAACTACCGAATATAAAAATTACGCGTTTTGTTTGGTTTTAATTTATTATTCCTTTTATTAACATATAATTTTGTCATACTAGCCAATTTCATTCTGCTACGTCAAAGAAGTATAACTTAGACACATTGTATCGAGCTCAATATTAGTGACGTAATACACGTGTCACCAATTTTATAACAGCTGGCGATGTAGTTTTTTCTTTTACTTCAAAACAAGTGAACAAAATCTGTGAACTTATGCATTCCTATGTCAAATTTTCAATAATCCCATCATCATCATCACTTTGTTTTCCCTACCCTAATGTCTCATCGCCTAGTTTAGTCGAAATCAATTCTCGTTGTCACTAATCAAAACAAATTCCTACTTCATTTTCTGCGCAACCATGAGTATTTGTATTCGGCATGTGATGCCAGCTCAAAAGAAAAGTTCAACTACAAAACGTTTGCAAAGTGCCCTAAGTTCCGCTGTTAATGCTAGGCAATCATAATTTCTTGCTACTAATCTATCCTCCACACTCAAAAAATAGAAACACATTCTCGGTGTGTTTTCAAATTTAAAACAGTGGCCAACGCAACGCGCCAACCGACGGCGACGATATTAAAATATTCTTTTCCATCTTCAATTCAATGAGTGAAGTGGAAAAAGAAAAACACTTGCCACTTGCACTCGACGATACGACGCACGCTAAGAGAGTAGAAACACCATTGAGTTGGCTCCACCCCCTAATGCTTGAAATCAAATAGTGAATATAAAGCGTTATTGAGGAGACCTGCTGTTGCCGCAGGTTGCCTGGTGAATCGAGTGACGTTCGCATGTGGGAAACAATTTTCGATTTTCAATTGGAGTCTCCCGGTATGGTTTGTTGGGTCGAGAGGGTGGTAAATAAGCACCTGCTAGCCGATATGGAAACCTAGTTGATTTTAAATGTTTTGATTTTGAGTGTTGCCCCATAAAGTGACGGTTGTGCTAAAATGTCGAAAAAGAGAAAGTCTGTATGAAATTCCGCAACTTAAATTGTTTTGGGTCTTCAAAGAGAAAACTAATTGGAATGTATTGGCGTCGAGACTTGAAAATGTACCTACATTGAAAATGGGTTTTCAGTGTGACCAACAGGCAATTTAAACTGAAATGCACATTAAAAATATTAATTTAAATGAATCCGATTGGTGTTGATGTCTTCAGTAAGAGTGTTTTGCATGAGGTGCGACAAAAGCTTAGGACGAATCGGTTGGGTTAAGACCAGATAAAAATCTTTTAGGAAGGGGGTTCTATCTACCTCGGTTTAGGTGGGAGTGGCGATTTGTGAAAAATTAAATTCATTTAAGAAAAACAAACTTTATTAAGTCACAAAGCACTTGTGTTTCTAAAAGCAAACGCATTATTCTTTGATAAAAATTTGAGATTGAATGAATTTGGTGAACGGTTTTTGAGCAATCAAGTCTCAAAGTCAAAATTAAAAAAAAAAACTATCTTTTTCCTTAAATAATTTTTTTTTTAAATTTGCCTTATAAAGGGCCACTTTTTCTTTAAATAGGCCCCTGTTCTGATTTTCGTTCGGATACCATATCCTCCCGTACGTTTTCAATTCGCTTATTATGATGAATTATAAAAACATTACTTATTGCTATACATGACAAATTGTGAACTAAATTAACATTTTCATGTACTAAAATAGTAGACATATACAATTCAGTAGTGAATACGTTCGAAAATATGAACGCACGGATTCAATTTCGGTTTTCGTTTTTAATCCGGTGGAAAATCAGAACAGCCATGATAATCAATGTTCCACCGTATTCAAAACACCCTGTTAAGGGACCACACGATTTTACAAATTCTTACCTCTTTAGCCTGAAATGATGCTCAACTTTCCTTTTCGTCCTTCCGAATTCGCACACGCGGACACTTTTATTTTTTAGAAAAACATATTTTATTAGTAAATTTAACAATCTTATATCAAATAAACACATCTTTTAATTTTTAAAGGTATATAGAAGCTTTTCACTACCCATATATACAAATCATTCGGTTGTGTGCAGTCAAATTGTGCTTGAACATAAGTAACACGAATTTTCAAATTATTTAAATTTAAAAAAAAAATTATTATAAAATTCAAACGAGATTTTGTAAATTCTTGACGTGGCGCAAAGAAAACTAAAGGGGAATTATCACTCAACTAGAAAGAAGTTATTAATATTTTCAGAACCATTTTTTGTCAAGAGCTACATTTGTACTTTTATTCGTTTTCTGTTTGAAATGGTAAAAAAAACTATTTTAGCTTTGCGTTTTAAACACAAAGTGGCCAGAAACTATTTTGGTATAAAATTCACTTCTATTTGAATAATTATGTTCAACTTGGCGTGGTATAGGAATTAAGAAATTGAAAATTAAGTTTAAATCTATCTCTATCGAGATGCCTACCGTTCTGTAGACAATCTATTCGGGCTTGGCTTGAGTAGACCTTAAGTGGATTTCTTTAGGGAATTATAATCAACTTATTGTTTCACTTCAACAATCATGTAGAGGTGTCCACAGTCCTGTAAATACAGAACTATGCAAAATAGGATACACGAAATTCGCGGCAACTTGAAACATAAATTTGTCCTACATCGTTGCCAAAGAAAAGGAAACATCATTTTTGGTGGAAATTTTAGGGTCTTTCATTATTACAATTGATTCAATTCACCCTGTGAATTGTGGCCTGCGACGCATTGAATGTCCAATGACAAAAAAAAAGATAACTTCGACCTACAGTAACTTCTGATAAAATATTTACGGATATATTTTTGAACGAGTCAAGTAACTCAATTAGAAAACAGCCGAGAAATATAAAAATTCAATTTTCGAAAACAGAAAAACAATTACGAAATGAATTCAAAAATATTGTAATTTTTTTTTCATTTTTCTTTGCAATATCCTGAGTTTTGACACTGAAATAAATATAAACGAAAATGAAAAACCAACATGAAAAGAAACAAAAAGCAAATATTTTGTCACTATTTTGTACACTAGGAAAGCAAGGTGTACTAAAAATTCTCGGATTACTTTAGATAGCTTTTTGGTAGAATTGGGAGGTTTAATAAATAAATGAAATGGTGCGACAGATTGGGAGCTTAGCGTATTAGCAAGTCTGAGGGAATGGATGGACCTGAAATTGTTTGTCTATTTCGAACAACAAATCGAGAAAGCTCCCCTCATGTTCTGAAATTGCTATCGGAATAATACCAATTCCACGTGAAAGTAGTTAAAAGCAATGTCCGTGGAAAATATTTTTTTCCTGATGTTTCTGGGATTTCAAATCTATCACGTTACCGGTAGATAGACGCGCTTACCATTACGACACGGGTACAATGGATGTTTATCTCAGCTATACGTTTACAACACTGTTAAGTTCTAACTGTTAACTTTCCTACTTTTGCTGTATAAGCGCAGCTCGCTTCAAATTGATGGCTAGAGAGCCGCAGTTTAATAATGAATTCACAGTGTAAGGAATGGAATTGATTTTATTTACATTTTCTTACAGCTATTTATACCTAAATTATATTACACATCTATTTGGAATATCCCCTCTTATGAACTATATTACAAATAAGAATGCATCAGCATTCTGCTTCTCATAAGTTACTTATTGGGGCAGTCGTCTCATTTCTAATGTTGACAAACTTGCATTCGGGAGTAGTGTAACAAAATACATTCAGTGCCACTCACAAAGCAACGTAGTCAAAACGATGTCTTTGAACTTAGCTTTTGTTGGCCAAAGGGGACAACATAATTGTGTACATCGTTTTACTATGATATTAAGTATCAATGAAAACGTGCTTTTTGTTTGTATCTCGTATTTTGGTTGTGGCTCTTTTCGAATGAATGTTATTACACTACAACACAAAAAACTATACAGATACGTTTATTGAAAGCATACCATGTTCTAACCCCTTACAAACCTACGCTTAAATTGTCTTCTTTAAAGATTTTTTTGCAAACAGATGATGCAAATCAGAAAAAGTGTTCAAAAATGTAGAGAAGATTACATGGGTAATTATTATATGACGTTTTAATATATTTGAAAATGAACGCATTAAATTAAAACAAAGCAAAAATGCATTTATGAAAACAGCCATCATCATAAAAAGAAAGGTTCCTTGAATATAAGATTTCTTACAAAGAATGGTTTTATGTATAGATACTTTTGTTCGGATCGTAGACAAAACGCATGTTGAGAGAAGGCCACTTTTCACTCTTCTTCAACAAAAAAAAGTCATGTTCAAACATTTTAACAAATTTTGCCTACATTGTTCACACTGACTGAGAAGATGTTTCCATACAATTTCGCTGTACAAGTGGGGATATGCTTGGCAGCGGCTACTACAGTCAGTGTGATTTGTTGTTAGAGAGCTTTACACACTGTACAAAACTATGAATCTCGAATACCAGGCAAGCAGAGCAAAAAGCTAACAATGGGATAAGGAATGCACAAGTTTAGTAGGAATTCTTTGAGTGAGGTTGCTGTCGAAAAGGCCGGCAAAATGCGCGCTTCCGATAGAATTTGCATGTACCTACATAACTCTGTTGTTACTGTACGCTAGTCGTGTCTCGTGTCGGATTACTTGTTTAGTAGTGTGGGTTCTTATTAAGAAAAAATTCAACACAAAGTGCCGAAGACAAGTGGGTATCGGGGATGGTTATCATCTCTTATCTGTTTAATGAAGGAGGGTGTGACGTGTGACTATGACTTAGTTGTTATGGTTATGGGTGCTTGCATGGGAGACATGCATTGAGTCTATAGTTTTTCAGTTCATTTGCAATTGTGCAGTAAGCTACTTCTATCATTGCTCACTATGCATTAATTTTATTCCTAAGATAATTATTAATGAATGGCAGCAAGTAAGTGAGCATTGTGCATTCAAATGTGTCGAAGTGTGAATTGGGAATTTGGAATTTCGTTTAATGTTGTCATTTTATTTTTAAAATTTTTTTGATTTTAAATGTGAGTTCTTTGTCCTTTGCAGACTTGTGCGTTTTTTATCATTCCTAAGTAATTGATGAATAAAGGCCCTCGATACGCTATCGAGTACCAAGTTTTTGAAGGTTTGTTTGTAGAAGCCAAAGAGTAAAACCCAGCCCCGGATCTTCATTTTCTTTTAGGTGGGGCAACAAATACTGAAAAATGCCGCCCCTACCAACCTATGTTTATTTTTACTTTTATCATCTTTATAATTTCATCAGATGTCCACTAATTGATTGACAACTGGACATAAGCCTTCCAGAAGTAATACTTCCACCGCTGTTTTTTCTGTGCTACTGCTAACCGTATTTATTTACAGACGTGTAGGATATACATTTTATACACAGCACAGTAAAGGACTTAAAATAAAAAAATTTATGATTATAATAAAAATCAAATTAATTATTGCATTTGTCAATTTAAATTACAATTTTACTCTTCGAGTTTTTCGTTCAGCAAATAAATCTATAACCTTGTCATAATTTAATTCGTATGCAATTCGATTTCCTATCGCTAAGATTTTAAGACTGGATAAGCGTTCCTGGCTCATAGAAGATCGTTTTAGTTTGCTAAAACTTCTCTCACAGCTTTCGGATGTAGTGAGAAGCGTAGAGTAAATTCGCAAATACAATTATTTGAAAGGTGCGACAGTACTTCACATTTTGTCCAATCAAAACTCTATTTATTGACCACTTTGTTACCTTTAACTCTTACAAAAATATATCGTTGCTAGTCTAACATATATAGTATATACACTTGTGAGTGAGATAAGCTGCGATATAAGGTTGATCAATGGAAGAAAAGATTGAAAAAAGTTTAAAAACGGTGCCTCCCATATTACCGTTTTTTTCAAAATCGACTGCCTCGTTAATGGGTAACACGATATTTAACGAAATTTTTTATCTTAAAAGTCGTAGGTTGCCTAAAAAAGACTGCGTATCAACATTTGAAAAATTTTAGTTTTTTAAATTTTTATAAATTTTTCTAAAAAATTCTGGATTTTTTGAAATAACTGCTATGTATTTGTTTTTTCTTAAATTTTTTGTCAAAACAACTTCTGCCAATATCTTAAGCTTTGAATACTTGACTTTTCAAAAACTTGTTTTTAAAAAAAGTGAAAAATAAAAAACTCTTTTCTTTGAAAAAAACTGCTCCAACGATTTTGATTAAATTCGCAGCTTTTATATATATTGCAAAAGGTGGGCGTTTTTAGATCTTCGCTTGAAATCTTTGGAACATTTGATTGAATTGTTTTCAATATTTTGTGTGACTTAATTAAATTTTCAAAATTAATGTGTAGTTGGCAACCCTATTTATATATTAGCAATTGCAAAAAATGGGCGTTTGAATCTTCGCTTGAAACCTTTGGAATACATACATTAGGGTGGTCGTTATTTTGAAAAGTTGGATATTTTAATGAGCACCCTTTTTTCTTGTTCTCTAACTAAGAAGTAAAAAAAATTATCCTATTTTTTTTTACGACCACATTAACACGTGCCGCATTGAGCTTACAGCCGACGCTTTTATGAAGGCTCAATTTTGCATTTGTATATGCTACTTTCTCTTTCTTGCATTAATTTTCTTTTACTATGTAGGCGTAAATGGAACTCAAAATAAATTTTTTACTTCTGGCAATCAAAACTTACTTCCCTGCTTTCAATTGAATTTTTGCAAATATATCACGAAAACATCTATTTTTAGTCGGTGCAATAATTACACCTAAAAACATTACCTATAAATGAATTTATTACATCTTACACAATAAAAAATAAACTATCTGACTTGAAAGGACTTCAGATTTCAAGGCTGTTGCGGCACGTGTTAACACATTCCAATTTTATAAATTGTTTGAAAAAATACAAAATTAGTGATTTTGATTGAAATAAAAAAATAAATAGGGTATGGTGCAACAGAGCGGAGATCCACGGGGCCTTGCGTATTTTTCACAACCATGCCTGGTGAGGGAATGGAAGGGACCTGAGATTTATTGCTAATTCCAAACGGCTAATCGAGAAAGCTCTTTTCATGTCAACGAATACACTGTCGAAGGGCTTGCCATCTCTTCCGGAAAGGTTATACCTGTGGAAACATTCAAACCACGAACCTTCGCGTAGCAGGTGTAATGCCATGGGCACCTCAATGTGTGGGATAACCTTTCTTTATAAACCATTTTGAGCTTTCTATAAAGCTATGAAGACTGTGGAATGTGGATGTCTAAGATCACGTGAGTTGTTTAAAAAAAGATCTCCAAAATGTACTTAACGTTTCGAGAAAGTGCGAGGTTTGTCCAGAGAAGATGCTGAGCGGTTTCTTCTTCTTTTTCGTCCATCCAGCTTCTACAGAATTAGTTTGATGGAGCATAGAGCCTTGCGGAAAATCATTCGGAGCTTTTCCGAGGAAGCTAATTCTAAGGATTATGCACATTGATTCTCTGAAGATTGTAAATTGTAATGCGGGGAAAGCAGAGTTGAGTGAGGCTTTCGACATTTGGGCTGTACGACTTAAGTATCAATCTCCAGTTTTAACCATTCATCCGAAGTTAAGCTCCGGTAAATTTAATGAGCATTTATAGTGAGGTGGGTGTGGCGGCTCAATTGTTTCCGCGGAGAAATGCAACTGGCTATTTAACTAGTGCACTGTTTATAAAACGAGCGATATAAAAGAATGTCATACAAATAACAAGTTCGATTATTTTCAAGACAATCAATTGATCATGCAATAGAACTAAAGATTAGCTTACAACCGAATCAATTAGGTGCCAAAATGTTTGAGAAGGATATGACCATACATGGGAATAGTACTCCGGCTTTGGACAATTGTAGGCTGTAAGTATGTTCTGTAGTCAGATTAGATCAGTTAAGTTTTGATTGAAAATTCAGGGGCCCTATTATGGAATTCGAGGTGAAGCTAGGTTTTATTATTTTTGCTTTCGTCTCTTTCATTTTATGAACACCCATTATTAAAATCGGGTTGAGAATAGAGAAATGGATAGGGTGGCCTAACTGAGCGAGGAGCCACAGGGCGTAGCGTATTTCTCATAGCCATTGCCTTTCTGAGGTAATGGAGGGGATCTACAATTTTCTGCCGATTCTGAATGGCTTATTGAGAAAGCGCTTTTCATGAGAATGAATTTACTAGCGGAGGACTTTGCCAATTCGTCGCCAAAGGTGATATCCGTGGAAAAACATTTTTGCCTCTGTTGGGATTCGAGCCACGAACCTCTAGGTTAACAGCAGACTTCCTAACAATCACGCCACGGGTACCACAGGCAGAAGGCAATTGAGAAACAAAACCCTCTCTAGGGAAACCTAGGTAACCCTTTATAAGACCTAGATCATCCCAATACAGCTATATTGCGCGGAAGCATTGACCTTATCTAAAATTAATGAGAAAACCATAGATCGTTTCGAAACAAAATTACTCCGAAAGGTCTTTGGTCCCGTATGTGAAGGCAATATGCGGAAAAGGAGCTACAACAGCGAGCTGTATGGCTGTACCGCGATATGGACATAGCTAGAAGAGCACGCATTGCGAGAAAACGTTGTCGACTCTATCGAATTCCATAATCGATTTCAAAACTATTTTCAAAGACTGAGGCCCTTATTGCGAGTGTCGTCTAACATTCGATGCGACAAGGATCGAAAGCTTCGATAAATTTTCTTTTTGGTATTGCGTATCTCTATCGACAAGGATTTCTGTTACTGTGAATAATAAAAGTAGTCATTGTGAATAGATTCTATAATTTGATATTTGAGTTAGTTTCAGTGATTGTCGAACGCAAAAATACAGACGATAACGACCGAATTCAAAATTGAAAGTATCGAACAATAAGAATACGCAATACCAAATTTCATTTTCGACGTTCGACTATCGACAACCGTCGCGTCGTTTATCGACAGCCAAACGACACTCGCAATAAGGGCCTGAGCTCTGAATATCCAATTATACTTTACCGAAAAAATATTGAAGCTGATGGGATTCTTTCCATTTTTTTAGATTCCTTAGTAAAAATATAAACCAGCTCCGTGCCGTGGCGTAGGATGCTTACTTGTTACGTTAGAGCTTCGTGGTGCAAATTCCAACCCGCCTTCTGCGAGGAATTGGCAAGTCCTCCGGTAGTAATTTCATTTCCGTAAAAAATGCTCTCTCGATCAGCAGAAAATTATTACAAGGCATGAGAACTCCGCCAGGCTTCGGGGCTTCTCGATCTGTTGCACCACCCTATGTAAATATATATAAGCGTGCACGTTACATTTACTTCGCAGAGATTTACTATCTAGAGAGGTTGCAATGAAACACTAGTGACAAAGACCATCGACTGACGTATTTGTATTAAATTTCGATTTTCATATGCCAGTTTCCCTTCACTTTATTGGTAAACTGAGTTAAATTTTATTTGTATATTGAAGAAAACTTCAATTGAATAACTTAAACCTAAATCGATGCCATCGGTTTCATTCTACATGGAAACAAGATACAATAACGTTGATAAAACAAACAAGTTGTTCAATAACTAAATTTTATGCTCACTTAAGGGAGCATTACAAATACATGGTGTCTCGTAATTCGTGTTACATACTTTGGGAAGTAATTCTTGGTCATATTCTAAAAAAAACTTTGCTGGGGGATGAAAATTTTAACACCATTTAAAATTGAAAATCTGGCAACCCTAAGCCTATAGGAACCCAATTTAAATACAGTTTTGATGGTTATTATTTCTACAAAAAATTAAGTCTAAAATTTGGTCTCTACTATCAGTATTGACAGAGAAATCGAATTTAACACAGGTCAGGGTACACCAAAGTTAGCCTTTTTTAAAATTGTCGAAAAGTGATGTCAAAGTTGAGAAACGGACTTTACTGTATAACAATTTTTTTCTTAGAATATGACCAGCAATCACATCCAAAAGTATGTAACACGAGTTACGAGACACCCTGTATTTATGAACAGTATATGTATTCAGTTTTATAATTCAAAATTCGAGTAAAGCTCTTCTCGTTTTTGCCAGCCCAAATGCTTAACGTTTATTTATTTTTATTTATTTATTTTTATTTATTTACTTATTTTATTTATGCTAAGAGCCTGGGTTAGGCACGTTTATGAAGCTCAGTGATGATGGCTTATCAATGCGCCTGCATTATGGACTACAAATAAATACTTTCGGTGGAAGGTAAGACCATACAGGCAATTGTTTTGGTTTATTGAGAAGTATTTTATATCTAGTAACACAGTTATTAGCATCGCACACAAAAAGAAGATATTGCAAAGAAGTATAGGAGATAATCCCTCCTTGAATCTAGAAATTCTCTCCTGAAGTAGTAAACGAAATTAGTCTATTTAGGACAAATCACATTCTACTAGCTCGTAAACAGCACCAACGATCATATCTCAGACCAGAGCAAGCAAGAAACAACGTCTTTCTTATCTTTCATGGGCTCATCAGATCAAAGAAGAAAAATAATGAAAACAGGTAGCTGAACAAGTCAGCACATTAGAAAAATGCTAATTCAAACACTGCTTGTGTCCATTTCTATCTCTTGAAATCTATATGAAAATGCAGAAAATACAGTGGCTGAACTTACCTTCTATTTATGCCGGCATTTCGATCATAATTCTTCGTTTTCGCTTTAAAGCATTAAACCTGAAAATCAAAACAAACCCACTGTAAGTTTACTTTAGCAATTTAAATTAAGTAAATGTTTTTTTTTTTTAATTTATTTACAAAAAATAAGAAACTACACAAATAGTTCTTTTCTCTTTACAGTTTACTAACTCTTACATGCTTACGAAACAGAAACAAAAAATATCTATGTAAATTTACTCATTCATATCAACACACACAACTGCAAAATAAGTTTTATTTTTGTAAATTGTACAAAATCATATGCTTTGATTGCTTTTGTTGATGTTTTCTTTTTTTTGTTTGTTATGCAGAAACAGGAAATTCCATTCCTGTTAGATTCACAACGCGTAATAGTCTAAGTACAATTTCTAGGCCTAACTAACATCCCTAGACTTAAGTAGTTTTGTTGTTCATTTTCGCTAATTTTCTAGTTTTTTTTTTGTGTGTTTTGAATTTGTTTGCCTTAACTTAAGCAACAAATAATATAATATATTAAAAGTAACAAAAACAATTTGAAAAAAATATAATTCAACAATAAAGGGCAAAGATATCAGCCTTCAGGCCCTGTAGTTTGGTTTCAATACAGGGATTCAATAAGATCTTTGTACATTTCATTCACAACATTACGTTTTACCTTGAGGGTTGGTCCTGAAAGAAAAGAAAAGGTTAAATAAGGTTACAAAACACTAAGATCAGTAAGTACATACCAAGTTCTCCTGTTGCAATGGAGAAGTCATGCGGCAAGATTGCAAACTTCTGTACTTTCTGCGCGTTGGAAATTGCAAGTTTATTAGCGTTCTTTATACCGTCTTCGATGGCCTTATACACTTTCGGACAGGGTCCGGCATTAAGGATCTCAGAAAGAGTCTTATGTTCAACACCCAAAGACTTAACCCATTCCAATGACTCGTGAGTAAGTTCGTCGAGGGGTCCTCCTGAGTGTTTGTTCAGTTCAGTCTAGGAAACAAATACATAGCTGCTTTCAACAAAAGTTACTGGTATTTATTTCACCGGCAGACTCTTACCTTTATGCTCACTAAGATAACGAGGTATTTCCTTTTTTCACCGACAAGGAAGGCATTGCTGATGGCAGGCAGTTCTTTCTTGACAAGGTTTTCAATGTGAACTGGAGGAATATTTTCACCGCCAGCTGTGATTATGATTTCCTTGGACCGGCCAGTAATGTAAATGTATCCTTTTTCGTCCACGTAACCAACATCTCCTGAGTGCAACCAACCTTCTTCGTCCAAAGCCTCTTCTGTCTTTTCGGCGTTGTTGATGTATCCCATGAAGACGTGACGTCCTCGAAGACAAATCTAAAGCAAAAATTAATTTAGTATTTCTGAAGAATATTTTTTTTGCCATGAATCTCACCTCTCCATGACCTTTCTCGTCCTTATTAATGATCTTGGTCTCACAGCCTGTCAATGTTTTGCCGATGGAGTCCAACGAAGTGGAGTCTGGCAGACAAAGACTGTGGCAACCAGCACATTCCGACATTCCAAATGCATCTAAGATTTTTAAATCCAAGCTAAGGAAATACTTTTTGGTTTCAGAAGACATTGGGGCGGCCGCACTAACTAACGTCAAACACCGATCAAAGCCTAAAGCCAGCTTCACCTTGGACATGATGAGCGATTTCGCAATTTTGTAGCGGATTCCTCCCGAGCTCTTTCTATAAACGAAATGATTTCACACAGTCAAACGTCGTTATTAATAATACACCTTAGTCAGTACTTACCCTCCATCCTTTTCTTCCAAATAATGTCTCAATGTAATGCCCTTTGCCCAACTGGCCAGCATGTTTTTGAAACTTCCATTAGATGCGGCAACAGCAACCATGCGTTCCTGAAATTTTTCATATACACGAGGTACTCCCATAAATCTTGTTGGCCGGGCATCTTGAAGTGTTTTGACAAGTGTACCCTTGAGAGCATCCTTATCGGCGAAGTAGACCGTACCAGCGACAGTTAACATTATGTATAGGTCTATTGTTTGAGCTGCCACATGACTTAATGGTAAATATGAAACGATCACTTCAGTGCCAGAGGTTACGTTCACCAAAGATTTGATGATTGTTCGACAATCGAAGGCTAAATTGTCATGATTCAGCATGACTCCTTTTGGCATGCCAACTGTTCCAGACTGGAATGAGTAAGAACAAAATTTTTTTAAAAACTATTGGTTAGGTCCAAGCTTTAAATCAACCTACGGTGTAGACTAATGAGCAGCATTGATTGATGCCAATATTTTCCAAGCGACTTTTGTATTCCTCTTCGACATCGCCAGTATCCATGTCTTCAATTTCAGACCACTAAAAATTAGAAAAAAAAACATTAATTTTACAAAAAAAGAGGATAAGTGTTAATTCAAATGAATAACTACTATTACTAATCTTCTTAATATATAACAAGAAGTGAAAGGTTGGTTGTGATCTTATCACTTGAGAACGGCTCGACCGAATGAAAGCAAATTTTTGTGGTAGCTTAGGGGATGTTGGTAGATGGTTTTTATTAAAAAAAAATCTGAAATCGGTGGACCCGTTCCGTAGTTACGGCATTTTTTCTGAATATCTATAAATTTTTATAAATATGAAAGTAAGTTTGTTTGTTACGCTTTCACGCCTAAACTACTGAACCGATTTAAATGAAATTTGGTATAGAGATAGTCTAGACTCTAGAGTCTGAAATAGGCTTTAAACTATAGGCTATATTTCATTCCCATATTTTTACGGGAACAGGAATGTAGGTTAGGTTAGGTGGAAGTGGCTGTCAGTCAATGAGTACATTGCCTGACACACTTAGGCCGCAAGGGCCCATTGTGATACCACAGAGATCAGCAAGTTAATCACCTACTGATCTCAGAAAAACAGATGTAAGATTAACGAGTTGATCACTTATTAATCTTCCATTACGGGACTAGCCGGTTAATTACCAGCTAGTCGAACCACGTGGAACTTTTAATGTATTTCGAAAGACTTTTAGGGTCTATGTAAGCTAGGTCGCTAGTATCATCGAAGAAGAATTCACCGAGATGAGTTTTCCTCCTATGAAGTAGTGCAGGGCATGAGCAAAGAAGGTGTTTATATTAGGAATATAAACGAAATACATAATCCCCGAAGTAACATACCCTATTATTCATCCCCGTACTCCTACGGGAACGGGAATGGGAACTTAGAAACTACTTGACCGATTTCAAAAATTCTATCATTATTCCCGAACACAGAACTTATTTCTCACCCTTAATCCATTCAGGTTGGATAGGGAATGGGGAACTTAAAACTTTTAGGTTATCTTCGGTTTATCCCAGTGGGTGTTCCTGACAATTCGTGGTTTTTAGTCAATTTTGCGTGAATAAGTTAAGCCGTGTGGGTTAAGTTAAGAGTGGGTTCGTTAGCAATCTTTATTTATAAAAATGGATGTATGTCTGTTTGTTGGACCGATAAAGAATCCTAAATAGCCGAACGGATTTTTAGATTATTTTTAGGATAAATATAGTTTAGTCCTGGAATGGTTGTTGTAAAAGTTTGGTTCCCATACGAGGAACGGAAACTTAGAAACTAACTTACAGATTTCAAAAATTCTATAACAAAGATTATATTTCATTTCCATATTCCCAAGGAACGGACGAACGAAAACGGGAATCTTAAAACTACAGAGCCGGTCAACGACGGGCGGCTGCTCAGCTATTATAACATAAATAAATAAATAAGTTGGGTGGCACAACATAGCTCGGAAAAACCAGGTCCTAGTACATTTCTCTCCACTAATATCTTGTGAGGATTGACGGGTGTCTTGAAAACGAAACGAAATCCAAAACAACGATAGCTACGACGTAGAACGATTATGAATTACGAGAATGGATCTTTGAAACTGTCAGAATCGTTTTTAGTAAAACGACCGCCAAAAGTAGTCGTAAATGACAGCGATTATCGTGAAACGTAATCGCAACGTAAAGATAACGATTGGTAGTATCGTTATTCGTACAATTGGCTTTGTAGTTCGGAACTTCTAAGTGAGAAAGCGCTTTAAATGACGAATTCAAATAGCAAAAGAGTTTCAAACTATTGGAACACAGAAGAAAGTAGTTTTTAAAGAGGAATAGAGACCTCTCATACCCTAATTTTTTTTTTGAAATTTTTAAGTATTTCAACCAGGGCTTGGATTTTGTAACTTTTAAGACGGCTAACCTCTTAATTCTATCATTCTATGTACTAAAAACGTATTGAAAATCCCGAAGAAGTTACCAAAATTTGTAAGACGATGGTAAAATAGTTTTTTATTAACCGCTGAGAGCTAAATCACATGAAACAACACGAGACGATAGACGATTACATGATAAAACAAATCAAATCGTCCAGAAAATATACTAGACTTTAGGTTTGTTCGTTGAAGCGCTGAGTTTGCCCTGTGGTCACCACAAAACGTTTTTTGAAATATTCAAACTTGCCCTTATTAAGGGCAGAAAAGACAGAAAAAACAAAAAAATGGTTGCCCTTAATGACAAACTGAGTGTTTTTTGGTCCCTAGGTAGCCCTAAGTTTTGCTGGGACGAGTTCAGGTAATAAACGACGCTGTTAAATGGCATGTATTTTGCTTCAAATGACAGGGATGTGTGGTGATTTCATGGTTTAATGTTTTTTAAAGACCGAAAATAAGGTTGTTTTTTTTTACAACTTACAGGGTTGTCAAGCAAACCTGTGTAAACCCTGTTAAAGTTCAGGGAACTCTATCACTGTCCTACTCTTTTCGCACAGCTCAAATAAGTTTTTCTGATGCCCAGCTTGTTACGTGGGAGTTCAAGGTTCGAATCCCACAAACATCCAACTGATTATGATTGAGTATGAGTATCGTATGAGGATGATGAGAGAATTTCGAGAGGAATTGCTAATCCCTATGAGAAAAATTACATGGCCATTATTATCGCTTTCTGACTTTGCCGTTTAGAATCGGGATAAATTGGTAGTCCCTTAAAATATGTTAGGCCCCAAAGGATTCTATAGATTAGTTGTGACACCCTTTTTGTTCTTTATCCGTTTGACCGTCATAGTCAGCAAATAAGCTCTCAGAACTAAGTGTGTTTCTGTCCAAAAACTACTTCCAAGTTCCAACTCAAACTAATATACGCCCAAATTAAAGAATATCAAACTTAGGGTTCGGTCATGTACTCCGAAGGATCTTTGGTTCCGTATGTGAAGTAAATGTGTAAAGAAGATGATTCAACAATGAGCTGTAGAAACTGCACCGCAACGTGAACATAACTAGAAGAGTACCCGTCACGAGAATACGATGGCTGGGACATATAGAGCGGAAGGACATCAATAGGTTTGTTCGTTGAAGCCCTATGGTCTCCCTGAGGTCGCCACAAAGCGTTTTTTAAGAAACCTTAAGCCGCCCTGAATGTCAAACTGAGCGTTTTTTTAGCCCTAGGGTTGACCTGGGTTTTCCCTCAACTCGCCCTAGGTTTTTGCTGTGGCGATTTGAGGGGGCTGTCAAATGACATGTGTTTTTATTCAAATGACGAGGATGTGTGGTGATTTTGTGTCTAGCGTTTTTTTTTTTTGAGGACTGGAAAACCCAGGTTTTTATGACAGCTCATAAGGTTGTCAAGAAAACCCTAGGTAAAGTTCAACGAACAAACCTAATGTTTCAGCTCGACGAGTTTTCGACAGCACATTGCAGAGAAATCGCGGAAGGAAAAGACCTCGCCTTAGGAGGCGCAATCAAGTGGTAAATTATGTCAACCGACTTAGAGTACTAAACTGGAGAGAACTCGCCCGAAATTTCAGGCAAATTGAGGCCAGGTTCACCTCGAACTGTAATGGCCACCTATGTAAGTAAGTAGATTAAGTTATTCCACTTTTTAAGCGAAATGTTGACTTCAATGATAAAAACCTCTTACTACTGTGGTTTAAGTGTAGTTTCACACTCTTAGAAAGGGCGAAAAAATCGAATCTGCTGCAAAAACAACATCTACTTTTTTGAACCCCAACCGACTTTTCTCTTACCATTGACGCTATAACTCTGGTGCTTCCGCCATCAGGGTATTTCTAGCCGAAATTATTTTCTGGGCAAAAGAAAACGAGGCTGACTTTCGGTATTCCGTTTCTTTGGCTGGCATTGATTTTAAATAATTTTTTTTTTTTCACTGAACCTATACGAAGAGAGGTATAAGTAGGTCCCTCCTCTCCAATGTTTTTTGAAGCAAACGTCAAAAACTAATTTATCGAATCACTGCTATTAAGAAATCGAGGTCAGTAACACGTGGTGGCATAATACGAATAACAAAATTTCACCAAATAACACATTTGGGTCAAAGTTATATTGCGAAATACGATTAGAAGCCACAAAGGAAGGTCGCATCCGTACGCCCACCCCCTTAACCAATCAAAGGATTAAATCTAAGCAAAAGTACGTCCAGTTAAAAAAAGCTGTTGAATTCTAGAAATTTGATTCTTTGACAAGGCCAAGCACTCATAAAAATTTATCTTAGTTGGAAAAGCATTCCTAACAAAAAAAACTTCCTCTCAATAAAATACAACTCAACTAGACTCATTTAAAAGCGCAGCCTTAACATCTTGTTCAAACACAAAGAATGTGTTCATAATTTGACCCAAATGCACATAAAGTTTCCTATTTGCTATTCCACTAAACTTTCTTCTAAGCTCCTGGGAGCGCACAAAACTGGATTCCGAAAATAAAAAAATAAATCATTTTTAATCACCGCCAAAGCGTATTTCCCGAACCGGAAACAACACACCCAACTTCATCATAAATTTCAACAAATTTTGTTTGAAATTCTTTTCGTATGGTGAATAATATCCCCCTTATACATCGCATCATCTAAAACCCACTCCCTTTCTCTTTCTCCCTCTTTCCTGTGGAACTCACCCTATAATAGCCATCCTCCTTTTTCATGAACGGCAAATAAGGCTCCTGTATTTGTATGGCTGCCTTTAAATTCGGCAGCTTATCCTTAATCTGATGAATCTTCTCCATTTGCTTTGAATCATCCACCACAACAATGTTTGCTCTCGAATCCTCTAGTACATGCATCACAGCTTCCGCAGAATTTGTCGTATAAATTCCTGCAATGATGCCTCCGGCATGAACTGCACCCAATGCCGAATAGAACCATTCCGCACAGTTGAAAGATAGAACACCCACCGAATGATGCGGGTCCAGGCCTAGTTTAATGAATGCCTTTGCCACTTTGTGCACTTTTTCTTCGTACTGTCTGTTATTGAAATGAAATTTTAAAAAAAAATGTCACCAAGAACAAAACTAAACGAACCACCAAAAGGAACTTACTTGTAGGTAACGGTTGTGTATTCCTTCTTTTGGGATGGAGATTTAAACCTCATAGCCGGATGGTCAGGGTAGTTGTTGGCAGAACGTTTCAAAAGGCTAGGCACGGAAACAGGCTCCTCGGAGCCGAGTCCATCTTTGGAAATTCGAAGCTTAACCGGCTGAGCGGGATCTGTAGTCTTGTATACATCTGCGGGCTTCACCCAATTTGGGCCAACACGTTCCGATGACATTGTTTACTATTTCCAAGTGAGAGCAACTGAAAATGTGAATTAAATATATGTTCATTTCAAAGGTGAATAAGTTTCGTAACACATAACAACATCTTACAATTAACAACACGGTGGCAATCGAGACCTCAACCCTAGGTACAATTTTACTTGTCAGACTAACAAACAACAGTGCGTGTTTGCCAAGACAGAACAAATTATATTTACAACCTTCTTCGAGGTGAACTGTGTAGCAAGTGCGACATGTGACTGAGAGTTTAACGTTTCAATGTCCAACAGTGGATAGGACTTTAAACTATCAGCTTATAGCTAAGTGTTAGGCTATAATTCATATCTTGATAAAGTGTTCTAAAGATTGTTGCTTCATTCGATGAACTGGATTTGAACGGAGAAGCGGCATAAGTACCTCCGCTTCAAAAAAAAAAATGTATTGATAACGAAAGTGTTACTGAGTTCAATGGGCAATTGAACATTTGGGATCAATGAAAAAAGTTATCAACTGGCTGGAGCATATAAAGAAGTGACAAACTATTTATAATTAATGTTTGTCACAGTGCATTAGGTAGTGGAGTTGCACCGAGAACTGTGATCGATACACAGCGTTGAAATTCCATATTGATAGTGTCAACTTGATAAGATTCTTTATCTCGTTATTAGAACGAGATTGTAACCCGAGGGGTTTGTAATTTTCCAATGGCTCAATCTTAAGGCATGAATCTTGATAAAAAGTTTGGTTCCTCGAGTGAGATAAGGATTAACTTATCACAAATTACTTTTACTATACATCGTTTTTCATAATTGATTTATGCATTGGTTAAACCAAACCATATAGGTTTGAGTGTTTGAATTAGGTACGAGTATACTTTACCTCGACTGTTAATAATGGGAATTTTTTGGTTCGATAAGACGGTACACGTTTGAGATGGCGTTTTTTGTGGAAAATGATTAAATTTAGTTCTTTAAAAGTTAGGAATTGATAAAAATAAGTTTTAATCTTCCACGATCACGAGGTTTTGTTTTGAAATTTCATCGGTTATAATCTGCCAAGCTTATTGTGATTTGTTTAGCAGAGTATACGAACCATTAAACGGAAAGTTTGAACTCAATCACATAGTGAAAATCGTCTACTCGTTCTCGTACTCGATAAATATTCAGCCAAAGTTTGAACGTTTCACCGCTGTCAATTTAGACAATCTACATCTATTCAAGATTTTAAGGATACCTGAAGTTTTCAACTAATTAGAACCTCCACTAAGAAAAATGCAAAATGTTCACGAGCGAAATAGAGACAACATCAAAACCCACAAAGATGTTAGAACGCTTGTCGTTAGATTCTGTATGGTGAAAATGTCATCGGAAGAACTTTATTCATTGAAAAATCGAAACGAAAAAACATTTAAGCTAAATAAGGGAATTTGAAACAGGCAGTCGTTAGATAGCCAAGTGCATTAGATTGGTTTACAGGTTGACTTAGAAAGCATTTGTGCAAGAATCACTTGGCGAATTGTAAAAAGTCTTAGAAGGTAGTACTTCTGAGACTGAGCATTTGTGTTGCCCATTTTCTGATCCAGACATAAATGCCTATTCCAGATACATACTTATTTAAATGGTAATGTAATGTGCTTCCCAAGTGTGAGAATATATATCTGGGATCTATGACGAATAGTCAAGCACTTGTGAAGATACCATCAATCATCGAGTAAGTGTAGCGTAGATGAAGTGACGAGAAAACTTTACCATTTTCTTTGATAGAAAAACGACCTTTAGTTGAAGGGAAGCCTCTATACTGCGGTTATGTGCTTACCACTCACATACGGTTCACAATGTTGGACAATGTACAAAAAGTATGAGAGTAAGTTAACGGCATACTTCATATGACAGCAGAAGTAACAAAGCTTGATCGTATTAGAAGCATCAATATCCGTAAAAGCCTTAATGTCAAAAATACCATCCAGCCAAAAATAGAGGACGACCTGCTCAATTGGTATTGTCATGCTGAAGGAGAAATCCAGAGAACTTCGTCAAAGAGGCATTATCATACATCGTTCAGCCATTCACAAAACCAAAAAAAAAAAAAAAAACAAACAAAAAGTACTAAAGTACTCAGACAAAAAAAAATTGTGAAGCAGTTTAGTGTGAAAACTATAAGATCCCTTCCGGATCACGATGCTCCTAACGCCGAAAAGCAGGAAAATAAAAAATAAAAAAAATAAATAGGGTGGCGCAACAGAGCGAGGAGCGAGGAGCCTCGGGCCTAGCGTATTTCTCACAACCATTCAATGGAATGAAGGGGACCTACAGTTTTCTGCCGGTTTCGAACGGATATTCAAGAAAGCGCTTTTTATGGCAATGAATTTTATTATCGGAGGACTTGCCAATTCCTCGCGAAAGGCGATACCCGTGAAAACATTTTTGCTTCTGTTGGGATTCGAGCTACGAACTCTAGGTTAACAGGCTGACATGCTAACCATAACGCCACGGGTGCCACGAAAAAGATGTATGTATGTTATTGATAATTTCTAATTGTATCTCCATCCCATTAAGTTAGCAAGTCTTTCAATTGAAATACTTCCCAGCTCTGATTCAAAAGACTACAAGAGTTCTTCTTATAAAAAGAATTTATCCGTAGAGTTTTTTGAGTATGGCTTCACCAATCAACAGAAAAGCTGTGTTCGGTTTACCTACTAAGCCTACTAATCCAAATTTAAGCCT
The DNA here is from genome assembly GCA_949752695.1 of Melanostoma scalare. Lineage (NCBI taxonomy): Eukaryota > Metazoa > Arthropoda > Insecta > Diptera > Syrphidae > Melanostoma > Melanostoma scalare. The sequence goes on from OX456984.1 coordinate 40,524,952, forward strand.
CAATACTGTCTAAGTACAATATCAAACACTAACATCTGTGTTGAATGTTGATCTGCAAATAAATACTTGATACACATTTCCGAGCAAGTGTTTTTTACCAGAATATTTGCAATTGCTTTAATGTTAGCACCACTTATTGCCTACTAACATTCGTCTACCAATTTCATTCACACAAGTCGTCTTTTATTAGCTTCACGGGAACTCCCAACACATCTGTTTTTTGTTTGAATTAAATACCTTGCCAACCTACCTACACATATATCGTGGAAAGACTGTAAACACAGCTTTTATTAAATTCTTGGTTTTATTTTCGTTGTGCTACAAAATATGATTATTGCGCACTGGAACTACCTAAATAATTTTGAATTACAACGTAAAAGTGTCTAATGACAGGTGTTTAGATCTAATATCAAAATTTTTGAACCTCAGGAACTGGCTCACGTCATAAAGATGGACCTAACTCAGAAGCTACGATAATGAAGGTGGGTACAATTTAATGACAAAAACTTACTTGAATAGGAAATACTTTTGTTTTCTTCTTACGAGCCAGGAGCTAGTAGGTGAAGCAATACCAACATACAGTACCTCACACTCAAAGTGGGACATCTAAGAAATAAAATATTCAATAAACTTCCTTACGAAAAAAAATGCAGAGCTGCTCACTTTTTTAAATAATTTTTATTTTTATTGGTTAATATTGACCTCAAATTATTATAAAATAAAAAAAAAATTTCAAAAAACAACCCCGATTTGTTTAAAAAAAAAAGATGAAAATGATCTCTCTAGTATTTTTTTTTTAATGCAGGTCACACTCAAAGTGGGACACCTGCTGTTTTCTAAGAAAACTAACTGTAATTGCCACGTTATCTATATTATTTAGTTGCAGTTTTTGTAGAGCTTTCATTGTGATAGCATAAAAAAAAAAATCGAAATATCAAGGCAAACAACCTTTGAAGAAAGGCAAATTGTGATTTTCAATTACCAAAAAAAGGAAAATCCGTTCGCAAAATAAGTAAAGTTGTTAAAAAAGTAAATCTATGGTGTTTAGTGTAATAAAACGGTTTCGGGAAGGTCGAATAGAAAATAAACCAGAAAGTGTTGAAAGCAAAAAAAAAAATTGCGATAGAAATGTGCGGTTTCTTTTAAGAAAAATAAGAAGTTATTCTTTGCTGTCCGCAATTGGCCTTTAAAAAATGTTAAAGGACACTTAAAATGTTGACTTAAGGGCAGAAAGAGTTCGGCGGTTTGTTAGGAGAAACGAATTGAGTGGCTGAGTTGCGGACAAAAATCCGTTAATATCAGAAAAGAATAGTCGTTTAAGAGTGCAATTCGCCAAAGAGCATATGACATCAGAATCAAAAAGATTAGTTTTGGTTTCGTCCGTAAAATGGACTTTTAATGAATTGACCGAATTATCATTGAAGTTGGAGAACAAAATGCGACTTACCTTTGACCAGAAATTCATATCCTTTGTCACATTTTCTTCGGCGAATTGCATTCTTAAACGACTATTCTTTTCTGATAATTCTTTGGCCAATTGCATTCTTAAACGACTATTCTTTTCTGATATTAACGGCTTTTTGTGCGCAACTCAGCCACTCAATTCGTTTCTCCTAACAAACCGCCGAACTCTTTCTGCCCTTAAGTCAACATTTTAAGTGTCCTTTAACATTTTTTAAAGGCCAATTGCGGACAGCAAAGAATAACTTCTTATTTTTCTCAAAAGAAACCGCACATTTCTATCGCAATTTTTTTTTTGCTTTCAACACTTTCTGGTTTATTTTCTATTCGACCTTCCCGAAACCGTTTTATTACACTAAACACCATAGATTTACTTTTTTAACAACTTTACTTATTTTGCGAACGGATTTTCCTTTTTGGTAATTGAAAATCACAATTTGCCTTTCTTCAAAGGTTGTTTGCCTTGACATTTCGATTTTTTTTTTAATGCTATCACAATGAAAGCTCTACAAAAACTGCAACTAAATAATATAGATAACGTGGCAATTACAGTTAGTTTTCTTAGAAAACAGCAGGTGTCCCACTTTGAGTGTGACCTGCATTAAAAAAAAAATACTAGACAGATCATTTTCATTTTTTTTTTAAAACAAATCGGGGCTGTTTTTTGAAATTATTTTTTTATTTTATAATAATTTGAGGTCAATATTAAGCAATAAAAATAAAAATTATTTAAAAAAGTGAGCAACTCTGCATTTTTTTTCGTAAAGAAGTTTATTGAAGATTTTATTTCTTAGGTGTCCCACTTTGAGTGTGAGGTACTGTATGTACAGTGTTGGACAGAGAATTAGCACAAAATAGTAGGTAGGTAGTTGGAAAAAAAACATTCTTACACAGACAACTTAACTTCACAATACAAAACTTGTAGGTAGGTACCTAACTTCAGTAAGTATTATGTACTAACCATCTCTGTTCTTACTACCTATGGTTTTTTTTAGTAAAAATGTAAACATTTTTGGGGCAGACAACATCATTTTTCTACTGTAAAAACTATCATAGCAAGAACGAGGCTTGAAAAAAAAAATACGGCTCAATTCTAAACCCCGAATGGCAAATGTAGGCTTCAAAAGAACAAATCATAACTTATTCACCTCAGACGGATTAACAAAAAACAATCTTTCGATGGTGAATATGTCTGCCCTCGGTTGCGCATTAAAAAACACGTGACTCACTCAAAACGCATTCAAAATCATGCGATGTGTATACACTCACCTGTACACACTATAACTTCACAACTCCTTCCTATACCTAAATATGCCTAGAGTACAAATCTGCATACATAAAGCGACTATGTATGTATTATGAACGAAAAATGTAACGGAAAAACAAAGTAGGTAGCAGGGATGAATATGATCAACCCAAAAAATGTAGCAAAATCCTCAAAAAATCGAAGTAGATTTACAAAAAATGTAGCAGATAATAAAAAATGCCATAAATTTGTTAAATAACAATGTTTTCTTATCAAATAAAAGAAAAACTGAATGATAATAACTCTAACAAGTTTTTTTTATAACAATGTTTTCTTACAAGATTATACATGTGCATCAGGCTGTTCTTAAAATTATAAAAAAATAAGATTCTTTCTTGCTTGAACCATCACAGTAAAGTAAAAAGTTGAAGTAGGTATTGAAGAGTGGTAATTTAAACAAAAAATAAACGAAGTAGAAAAAATTTGCTACGTAGTAAGAGAAGAATTTGAAAAAAGTGAAGTAAATCTGCTACATATGTAGCAAATATTCATCCCTGGTAGGTAGGTATCGCACCGGTATCAACTGAACTTAATCATGAGAAACTTCCTCTCTTCGATATAGTGAGTGAGGACTGAGGAGTGACTCATTGAAATAAGACTACCTACGAGCTACGACCTACGAGCAGTGCTGCCACCCCGCAGATGATGGAGCGCAGTATATATCAGAAAAAAGCGCAGTAGATTCCAATATAGCGCAGTAGATTTTACAATACACAAAAAAAAAAAATACTCATAAAATATCATTTTATTTACTAATGGAAACAACTTCATCAACAAACAGAAAACAAAAAACCACTATTCTTATATTTATTTTGATAGTGAAAAAAACTTAAACAAATTTAATAAAAAATTATAATATGTACATTAATTACATTTTTAGTCGTACTTTCTTTTAAATTCACCGTTTGTGAATTTTCATTAAAGAAATAATAAAGGTGAATTGGAAGGAGACCAACAATCTTCTTTTGACTCCGTTAGCTCTTTGGCTAAAAAAATATTTTGAAGATTTGGAATACTTATACTGTTTCTTATATCAGTTTTTATGAAAAACAATAAAAGTTAACGAAAATATGCGCTCAAAACACACAAGCTCTCTTAATTTCAGCGACTTTTCGAGAAATGACAACTAGGGTCGAGGTTTGAGTATTGTGCTTTTGTATATTTGTGTCAGTTAGATGTTTTTTAGCCGACAGCGGCCAGCACAAGCCCATGTTATTTAAAATAGTCAGTGAATGCATTCAGAGTGAACGTGGTTTAGCATTTAAAAAATTTTTATGGACGCGTTTAGGGCAAGCTTTGAACAACGATAAAAATTTTGAAAGAGGAGTAGATTCGTTTTGCTGCGCAGTAGATTTCCATTTAAGGCTAAGCGCAGTAGATCTACTGCTATAGGAGTAGGGTGGCAGCACTGCCTACGAGCTTACCTAATGCTTAACTGCCATCTACCAATTAGGTACGTATATCTATCTATACGTACGTTTACGCTATACCTAAATAGGTACGTCCAGAAAAAAGAGAATGACAAAGACGAGGCAACATAAACATAACACCATAGAATTAACTCGTTAGCGACTTGAGTCAAATGAAACCACTCAAGCAATTGAAAACAAAAATTTGAATAAAAATTGTATGTAGGTATGCAAGTTGCAAGAGGCAGGGGTTAGAGTGTAAGACACACGTTGCTTCGTTTTGTTCCGCCACAATTATGTTTTGTTTTAATAACCTTAAGGTCACTCCGGTAATCATTTTTCATTTAATTTCATCAGACAAACGACAAAGGCAAGCTCGAAACTCAAGCGGCGAGTCTTCTTTAGACCAGAAGGAAACAATGGTTGAGCAATTGAGATACAAATTTCAATTTCATCATGATAGGGGTCATTGGTGTAATGCTGACTCTGAGGCTGGTAAAAATGGTAGGTACACGTGTTCTTCTTCTTTGGGAACCACTTTTGTCGTAGCTCGTATCATAGGTAACTTTAACTGACACACGAAACGTGCAAGTGCAACATGTTTCTCATCGACGCGACGGCAAGACGCACGAGCAACAGTGTACGACTTAAACGCATACATAACATAGCTACATATGTACATAACTTACGACTTACGAGTACGACTGAAACGGCATTGTGGTTTTATTATATCAGGTTGTTTACATGAAAAAACTATATTTTCTAATTTGCATAATGACGACCTCTTATGACCGCAATTGTTGAAATGGAAAATAAAATTATATTAACTTTGCTTTCCTATTTCATATTGAACTTTCTTTACCTACTTATTTATTCAGGTCTGTTTGCTTAGGAGAGGAGGAAAGCCGACAGATCAATCACCTTAACGCTTAACAGGTAAGAGAATGCACCGAGAAATGCTCTTAATCGGAGAGCAAGAGAAGATATCAGAGAAATGTTGTGTTGTTTTTGTTTGTGCTTTATGAAATTGAAAAAGTATAAACAACGTGCTAACCAGTGCTGGTGGTAAGACTGTTTGATACGTTTCGTAATTTTAATACTTAAGAGTACTTCGCACACTCGAGTGTTAATTGAAAAATCTACTAAATGTTGGCTGATAAATGCACTGGTAATGCCAGAGATAAGCAAACCGATAAACGATGATGAATTCATGTGACAAATATTTATCGATCAAAGATTTTCAATATTTTTGGAGTAAAATGAAAAGATTCAACAAAACACGTACTAGGTAGGGTAGCAATCTGAAGTACTTTTTCATAAAGTACTTTATTTAAAAGTCATTCGCTTTAGATTTTATTTTTTCTACTTCAATAGCGAATAACTTTTGAAGGAAGTAGTTTATGAAAAAGAAGTAAAACACCTTTTTTGTAGAGCGAAACATTTTTGTAACTTATATAAAATATATGTAACACATATCGAATTTTTGTTTGTTAAAAAAGCTAAAGCAAAAAAGTTAAAGTAAAAAAAGATTTTAGGACGATGTAGTTGGTGTAGATGGTGTTACATCGCAATTTTGAAATAGTCTATCAGAGAGAACCAAATACTTTTTTGTAGCTCTACACCGTATTTGAGCAAAATAAAAGGCGGTGTATCTGGTGTAGGTCGGTGTTGAACCGCATATTTAAGAAAACTCTCAAAGACAACCAATTGCGTTTCAGTTGAAAATCTCTTATCTCCTGGAATTGTCAGAGCTAGTGCGAATTCGAAGATGTTATTAGTTTTGTCATGGAAATGCAGACAAAATAATTTTATTTTATTCGGACGCGAATTCCCAGTCATTATTTTTCTAACTGCAAGTTCTGTGACACCAACTACATCTTGGGTGCATTTAGACACGTCCTGGTTTTTAGGCTAGATTACTAGCAAACGGTTAGTCTAACGAACATTTTCAATAAGACTTTTTTTGAAGGAAATTCAATTTTCTACAAAAATGTTTGTCGATGAATCTATTTGGTTCAAAATGGTTTAGAAGTTTTAACGCTCAGATGAGGTGAGGCCCAAAATATAGAAAACAGGGTTGATAGACATTATTTTTAATGGCCCAAACTTTTATGGTATTTTTTTTTTCAGAAAAAATGAAATTGTCAACACCAACTAATTTTTTGGGCCGAATATAATGTTCAATGTTCAACCAGGCTGCATAGTGTAAACTACGGAAGCACACCAAAAAGAAGGCGAAGAAGGAAAATTTAACATCACTCAATGTCCGATAGTCAGAAAGCCTTCCAAAAGCTTCTGAATTTTATTAAATGGCAGGTTTGACATGAAGACATTTGGATAAGATTTCAGAATCGAAATATTAACACCATCAGTTCAAATTAAAGTCAAATTATCACAATCCCCTACACGGTCTTGTAGATTAATTAAATACTCGTAATATAAGGACGCAAAATATCAATTTTTGCATACTAGTTATTCAAAAACGACTAGACCGATAAAAATTCTTTTTGCCTATTGAAAGCTACATTATCAGAGAGCAACACAGGAATCAGACGGATGAAAACAAGTGAAGTTGCTGGTAAAAGTAAAGCGAAATTTACTATACCTAGGTTCTCGAAAGGAAAGAACAAGCAACCGGTCATTTTGTGAATTACTTGACTGATTTTTTAAAGTGAAATATTTAATGACCACAATAACGTACTTTGTAACATATAAAAAAAAGGCAGGTGGAAAACTGGGTATCCGGGAATCCGGGTACCTGGTCATTGACCGGACGGTTAAAATATTTCCACAAAATGACCAGTTGCTTGTTCTTTTCTTTGAAGAACCTAGGTATAATGAACTTCGCTGTTTGAACAACAAACTATAGTAAAACGTCTTAAATCTCACAACAGTGCATTGCAAAGAAAGCATTAGAACAAATAACAAATTAAAACTATAAATATTTTTACATTATTTACATTATTTTGCAATTCCCCAGATATGAGCGACATTAGGTGGTGCCCCATGAGTCTCTAAACAAACTTTGTATCCAACCAGGGGCAGGTATGTTCACTGAAGTCAGCACAACTCAAGAATGATATGCTGTCATGAAAGTTGCATCCGAAATCGCTGTCTATTGTATCACAGATGCCCGAAAGACATTTTAAGGGTGCTATCCCCGAACTCAGACACGCTGTATTGTAAATCAGGCATAATAAGTAACGAAATTCGTATGGTCTTTTTAGTAGACTACAATTAAGTGGGATTTCATTGACTTGCAATAGGAAATGACAAATCTAAGAAGAATTGTCGAAATATTCTAGGATTTGATTTGAACATTCCACTAAAATAATACCAACGATCAAATGAACGCTAACTGCCGATCAACTAATTTATCAAAAAGACAAATAACTCGATAGTTAACTTGGTTTCAAAAGTGTGACCATGTTTTCAAAAAATTCTATAAATATGTATTTAGGTGGGAAGATTTTTTTTAGATGTAGATTTCAAAAAGTTCCCTTTTTTAGAGAGCACATACCTACTACGGTGTGGAAAAAAATTTAAAAAGATTTAACGAGATTTCAAAAAGCTCCCTTTTTAACGAAACAACTTTACTATTTTTTAATTGGAGCGGAAATTAAAACTGCAAAATCTATAAAATTTTAATTTTTGTTTTGAACTCCCGTTTGCTGAAAGAAATTTTTAATGACAACAAAGTTTTGTAGGATTTTCATCAATTTGTAGTTTTTCTTGGAAATTTTCCAATAAATTTGTTTTGACGGGAATTTTAATTTGCAATAAAAAAACAAAAATTGACCGATGGCATTGTTTTTGAGTTTCCATTAGATTTTGAATATCAAGCAAATGGTTGGCCATTTGAAACATTTAAAAGCTCAATTTAGATACGTTTAAGTACTAAAAAATATTACTAGGCACTCTTTGACGTCACTGTATTCTGCAGACGGTGTTTATCTTGCACTACAAGAACACATGCATAGAAAAAAGTAATTACGGTACTTACACTTGCTTACACACAGATTCGGATTTCGAATTCACAGTAGGAAAGTGATAAAGAGAAGAAGAAATTTTACCGCTTTCACATTTTTAGAGCGAAGACGCGAATTAAAAAAAAAATGCCCTTAGTAATCTCTGTACACGTTTATGGGAAGAGGTAACTTCATAATTCTTATTTACATAGGTACCTATCTATTCAAATACAAAAAAAAAAGACAATTATGTGCAGCAAGCATTTTTTCGGTAAACAATGACTGAACAGGTCAACTGAAACTTCATGGCGGCTATGGAATATTTTGCAACACTGACTTGGATTTCCCTGGAGATCGACGAACTTTTTTTTCAAAAGAAAACATGAAATAAGAAATTCAAGAAAACAATTAACCGGAGTGTTGTTCACTTCTTACATCTTACATCGTCATAAGTTTCTTCGAAATTCGATGTAAATTCTACGCTGATCTATTTTTTTTGTTGTTGATAAATTTTATTTTCGTAGCTGCCTTTTATTTACGTCTACATTTTGGTACTTCGCAGAGAAGCCCACGTATTATCGTTGCAGACATTTGCAGTAGGATCTTGGATCTAACAATAGAGAAACCTGTACAATATGACACAGTTTTACATTGCATTTGTATAATGGCAAGCCTCCTGCCTTTCCCACACGTTCTTCTTCTCAATGACGCATTGACGCCAAACTAGAGAAAGAATGCCAACTCCAACGTACTTAGAAGAATGCTTTTTTTTGCTTAAAGTGATTTTAAAACGCGTTCAAATCATAAAACCAAATGATAAAACACACTCTTGAGCTCTAGAACCAGATAAGACTTTCAAATGAGTACGATAAGAAAAGAACTAGAACGCACTGACAAATTAGAGAAATCGCATTGATAAATCGTAACACCCCCTCAAAGTTGCGAATCTGAAAATAATTTGTCTGACAAAACACACAAGTAGCCATAGGCATAGGCACACTAGAAAAGACATCGACGTAATCCACTCTTCGGCGCGCACACACATTGCACGCACTTCAGTGTTTTCTGTTTTCCTCGAGCAAGTTTTTTGTTTGTCGTATTTCCTTTTTACAATTTCCAAAAAACGATAAGTAAAACAAACAGCCAGCCAACCACGATCGACCGATCGTATGATCTTAAGAATCTCTCTCACAAAATACACGTCGAGCAGGGGCATAGCTGTTTGCAAGGCCGGAAAAGGGGTGGAAGAGGAAGCAAAAAAAAAAAATCGTTAACTTCGCACATGGGAATAGGATTGAAAATCGCGGCATTTATATTGAATACGTAGTATAAAATTTATTTACCTTTAAGTAAAGGACAACACAGTTTTTAGAACTCGTCACTCACTCGAGACAATGATAGAAATTTTTTATTATTTATTTTAAATCAAAAAAAAAGTTGAAGTTATTTAGGTAGTCTTTTTCTTTTTTTAAAAGCACAGCCGAGAACCGAACCGGAATACACCAATGTTCATTAAAGACTGCTGAAGTGCTGAGCTGAAGTACCGATCTAGCTACTGTTACTTGAGTGATTTGATTTGTGTTGAAGTAACACGCTTTGGCTAGAGGCTGCTAAAAGACTATTTTGTTGATCGCGCGTTTAGTAATAATCTAATATGCTTGACATTCTCTTTCACTGGCGCTTTCTCTACTTTTCTCTCTTCAAATGAGATCGGAGATCGCTGTTTTATCAGTTTTCAGTTAGATTTTCATAAAAAAGAAGAACGAAATGTTTCCCACTATCGCTTCACATTGGAGTGAAACATTCTCTGAGTGAGTTTTTTTTCGTTTCATATCAGTTGATAGTGCTTGTGGATGGATGATCGTGGGAGATTTGTACTTTGATTGGTTGAATATTCGTTTGATTAGAATCTTGCACTTGATTTTCTTTTTGTTAGTGTGTTTTCAAATATCCTTGGACCATCGTTTAGCTGTCAGTCCAAAGTCTCTGTACGAAACTTTTATCTTGTGTTGATAAAAACAAATAAAAGTGAAAACTAATGAACGAGATCTGAAGGTTTTTTTATTTTAGAAATAAAAAAAAAAAAAATACAAACATTCGTCAGCTAAGTTTAGAAATATTGTTTGTAGCTATGATTTGTTTTAGAGGCGACATAAAAACTCTGTAGAAAAGTATTTGTTGGTGTTTAGTTTTTTTTTTATCTCGACCCGGAACAAGACAAAATAAAATGTTTGGAAATGTTTCAACAAATATGTAGACATGTAGGTTGGCAAAAAGAGATCGAAAATTTTATATATTTAGATTCAAAATATAAAATCTACGTGGCTAATGAACTTCAAGTGCTGAAACTTTATTAACTCACAAAGCTGTTATAGGCCTGTTTATATTGAACTTTATATCAGTTTCTTAAGTGGGGGCTAAAGTTAATTCGGCCGAAAAAAGGCATATTTTTAAGATTTTTTTCTGGCGTAAGGGGAAGTGTTCGCTAAT